>CM062604.1:50507710-51707710 GCA_031470985.1 Agastache rugosa | reverse complement strand
AACGTATGAAAATTTTAAATACATATACAATTTATTACAAATCTATCATACCATTCAATGTTTAGCGGGTGATAATAGACTCAAAATGTCCAAAAACATTGTGACAAAGTGGTTTTTTGTCAATTTTCGTCGTACTGAGTCAATGCTCAGCCATTTGAAACTGTAGGATAGATTTGAAATTAAGAAAAATAAAATTGTATACATTTCAGGATATGATTATAATTTTCCATACATTAGGGCACAACTGAGAACAAGTGTAAACATTATATTAACCTACAATTTCACACTATCAAAGATACAAAAACTTAAAGAAAAATGATTATAAGACTCAAACATGATCAATCTGATAAAAAAAAATAAGCTTCGATTGTATAGAATTATGTAGCTGGCCTCCGACCCAATTTTTACAAAGGATATTGTGTTAGAGAAATAGCCATCACCAAAAAAACAACAATGTCAACTAACAAATTTTTCATCATCATACGCAGAGACAGAGCTAGGATTTTAAGAACGGACAGAAGATCACCAAAAAAAGTTGTTTTGCCCGAACGGTGGCCTGGACATGCCAGACTCTTCGCTCCGCCCCTGATCATGTCATAAGAAAAGAAAAATTATTGCACAGAAGCAGGATTTTTATTCCATGATAGGTAGGATGGATCTCCTAGAGGCCTGCAAGATAATTTAACATTGTTTTAGATTCAAAATGTACTTTGATCTAACTACAACAACCAAACAAGAACAAGATTCATGTAACAAAATTGTCTAGCATGTATTGTCACAACGTTTGGCCTATTTCGCAATAATATTAATAACATTTAAAAAGTTGAAAATTAATACACGACATTTCAATATTTTTGCAAAAATGTCATGAAGCAAAAAAAAATGCAATTCTATCTCTCTTTGAATTTCAACAAGTACGGTGTGGATGTTACATGGTGTGGACCACCAATAATAAACATTTTCAGAAACAAAACACCGAAATGTAGACCATCTGATACCAGAATTCAATTCGGGCTTCACGACATCAATGCAAAAACGTTGAAATGTTATAAATAAATTTGTCAAGTCCTAAATGTTATGATATTATTGCAAAAGCGGCCAAACGTTGGGACAATATATATAGTATTTTTCAAACTTGAAAGAAAATTGAGTTAAGTGCTTACCTTGGTTTGATGAGATAGACTATCATAAAAACTAAGGCAATGAGCAGACAAACTCCACCAACTATGATATAAACCATGCCCAAGAAATCATTCTTCCCTCCAATCCAAGTTGTGGTAGAAATCACCAATTTCTTTTTCCCATTGAAACTATAAGTATTGTAATTATTTTGTATCACAACTTTTATAATTTCATTTACTTCAAGATCACTTTCTATTCTCCCATATAATTTCCTGAAATTGGGTAATGCTGCAGTTCTCATCCACACAAGAAGATCCTCTTGTTGGTTCAGCTGTTGCATACCAAAAATATATCAGTATATTTATAACAAGGTTTAATTTTCTTAAAATACACAAACATTTATTCGGTTTTATTTTTCCCACAACTTTTAATTTTTATTTTTTATAAATATACAAGCTTTACATCTGTTGCAATTTTCCCACGATTTGCAAATCCAGCCACATGGACAATTCCTATTGGGTTGCCATATCAGCTTCGATTTAGCCGGATTTGTAAATCATGGGAGAAATTGCAACAGATGTGAAGTTCGTGTATTTAAAGAAAAAATTGAATTTTCGTTGGAAAAATAAAAAAACGGGTAATTTTCTTTTTTGTATTTTAAGCAAATTAACCCTTTAAAATATAAAAGATACAAAGAAAAAATACAAAGTTAATTATATTCATTATCAAATCTCCTATTGCTCCTCTCTTCTTGAAACAAAACCTTATCTTATAAGAGTTGATTATAACAATAAATACATTTTGGCAAAAACTTGGGCACGACCGCACCGTGCGATTGCCGTAATTAGTGATAGTTAAGGGGATTAGAGAGTAACTAGGGGATAATTAGGGGTAATAAATCCATATAAAGGTTAACTAATCCTAGTTAGGATTTATTAATTACAATTATGATTAATTAATTAAAAAAAGGGTGGATTGCAACAACCGTATGGTACGATCCACCGCATCAAAGACTCCCTCATATATTTATCATTTGGAAACTTAATGTACATAAAATGTGTGTGTGTGTGTGTGTGTGTGTGTGAGAGAGAGAGAGAGAGAGAGGAAATTGGCTTACAGGAATGTTCTCATCAAGTTTTGCACCTCCAACCAAGCTTCTGTTTTGGAAGTTTTTTGGATAGACATTAGCCCCAAATTTATGTGTTCTGTCACTCTCCCATGCTATACCTTTCTTGTTGATTGGTAGGGCAATGTCATTTCTTGAAAGAGTATATGTATCATTGAACAAACTCCATGCAATAAGGCCACAAGGGACAATAGGCCGGTCGTCACTTAGTTTTGCTTCGGGTTCACAGCTGCCCGTCTTGTCACCTGCCGAAGGTTTCCTGTACTGCTCGTCATTCCGGCTCTTCACGTATCTGCATCAGAACATAAGTCAAGAAAATTGTTGCAGCTCTTGCATTTCTACCATCAGAATCAGCTATAATATGCCACTATTTGCAAATGAAACATGAAATGCAGCTATCTTTGCCTTTGCAAGGAAGTTAAGAGTGAAAACTATCAGTTCCTATGTGTTAACTATGTCGTGCAAACTATTCTTTACGATCAAAATAGTTTCTAAAGCAGGTAGTGAAGAGAACTAAACGAATGATTTCACCAATGGGGCAATGGTTTTGATAGAACTTCGTATTAACGCTATCTTTGCTTTTGTGGGAACTCGAAAGAAACATAAAGCATATGGTGATGCAACCATCTTTACATTTGTGGGAACTTAAGAGCAACATAAAGAACTTCCTCTGTGTTAACTACATTGTGCAAACCACTATCTTTACGATCAAAATAGTTTCTAAAGTAATAATGAAGAGAACTAAACGAATGATTTCACCAACAGGCGATGGCTTTGATAGAACTACATATTAGCATGCCACTATCTTTGCTTTTGTGGGAACTTAAAACAAACTTTACAACATTGTGCAAACTACTCTATTTACGATCAAAATAGTTTCTAAAGTACTAGTGAAGAGAACTAAACGAATGATTTCACCAACGGGCAATGGTTTTAATAGAACGACATCTTGACATGCCACTAACTTTTGTGGGAACTATAGAGAAACATAGAGCATGCCATCATTTGCAAATAAAACACGAATCACAACTATCCTTGCTTTTGTGGGAACTTAAGAGTGACATAAAACACTTCCTCTGTGTTAACTACATTGTGCAAACTACTCTCTTTACGATCAAAATAGTTTCTAAAGTACTAGTGAAGAGAACTAAACGAATGATTTCACCAACGGGCAATGGTTTTAATAGAACGACATCTTGACATGCCACTAACTTTTGTGGGAACTATAGAGAAACATAGAGCATGCCATCATTTGCAAATAAAACACGAATCACAACTATCCTTGCTTTTGTGGGAACTTAAGAGTGACATAAAACACTTCCTCTGTGTTAACTACATTGTGCAAACTACTCTCTTTACGATCAAAATAGTTTCTAAAGTACTAGTGAAGAGAACTAAACGAATGATTTCACCAACGAGCAATGGTTTTGATAGAACGACATATTAACACGCCACTAACTTATGTGGGAACTACAGAGAAACATAGAGCATGCCATCATTTGCAAATAAAACACGAATCACAACTATCTTTGCTTTTGTGGGAACTTAAGAGTGACATAAAACACTTCCTCTGTGTTAACTACATTGTGCAAACTACTCTCTTTACGGTCAAAATAGTTTCTAAAGGTACTAGAAAAGAGAACTAAACAATTGATTTCACCAACGGGCGATGATCATGATAGAACTATGTACCACACTATCTTTACTTTCGTGGGAACTCAAAAGAAACATAGCATGCCACTATTTGCAAATAAAACATGTAACGGACTATCACTGCTTTCGTGGGAACTTAAAAGAAACATAAAGCTCTACATTGTGCAAACAACTCTCTTTACGATCAAGATAGTTTCTAAAAGTACTAGTAAAAAGAACTCAACAAATGATTTTACCAACCGGCGATGGTTTTGATAGAACTGATCAAGCTGATAGTAGACATAAATAGGTTGCTTCATCTTCTTTGGAACCTGGAGTAGCATAACACAGAACAGATTCAATGGAACACGACAAAGTTAAAACGAACCAATATGCATATAACATTATGATCACGAAAAGTAGACTAACAATCAAAGTCCGAATGCAGGTTTTGTCCGTTGTTTCATCTTGGATGTATCCTATCCTCTTCTGATATGCTGCATCAGGATTCGAAGAATCTGCAGGAATGCAGACCTCGTCGTACTGATCCACAAGTTCAACCACCTACATGTTGTTCACAACTATTCAATCATTTCATATCCATATCTTTGAAAAGGGAATGGGAATTCATACTAGATAAAGCTCTTGCAACCTATTTCTACATCAAAGCAGAGATCAAATAGTGTAATGTAGCACTTTACAAATGAACATTGTACAACGTACTGATTCAGTTTGGCCTCGAATAAGTGTCATATTTTGGAATTCTATAGAAAAACTATGTCAAACTACCTATTCCATTCAACAATTAGGGATAAAAAGCAGTAAAGTTGCCCGCTTTCTCGGTACATGATACTACATTATAAAATTTACTCCGTTTGTCTCTAAATAAGTGTCATATTTTGGAATTCTAAAAAAATTATGTCGAACTACTCATCTCATGCAAGTAAATTTGCCAAATTCCTTGGTACACGGGATTTTAACGGCACGAGACACTTATTCAGGGACGTAGGAGTACAACATTATAAAATATGGAAAAGTATAGCAAATGGTTAGTAAGTATTACTTTTTCAGAAGCAGATAAGTGGGAAAGGCCAATAGGTATGAAACTTATGCCAATAACAATGAAAGTTGCCATAACCTGAAGAAGAGATGAAACACAATCAACATTTATTTAATCAAGCAATTTTTAATTGGAATATATATATATGTGTATGTGTGTGTGTGTGTGAGAGAGAGAGAGAGAGATAGAGACCAATGCAGGAGTTGAGATTGGTTTGCAGGCAGGAAGTTCTTGTTGAGTAAATCTAGAATCTGGACAATAAAAAAAAATCACAAAAATTAAACTGGTACGAATTTGTTTAAGAGGATTATCAGATTATTCATCGACAGCAGTTCTTCGTCTTCTGATAAAATAACAAAATAAAAGGAAATGGTAAAAAAAGAATTAAATTACGCAGTAAAAAATATAGATTAAAATTAGTCTGAGAAAATAAAGAAATGTACAAGTGGGCTTCGTCGAACTCTTGGAAGACGACGATTGAGAAGCTCCATCTGCGAAGCTCATTTTGTAAATTTTCGAAAGAATATGAAATTATTTTGTTAAAACAGAGATAATCCGTATCTACAAAAAAACAGAGATAATCCAGATCGTAAAAATGGATAATTCTTTTTCATATTTTGTGATTTTGGAAGGAAAAGAGAATTTTATCGCAGTAATTACGTCAATTGCGCATTAAAATTTGTAAGAGTAAGTTTCAAAATTTGATACGAGTTAATTATCCAAAATTAATTTCACATATACTTGAATATAGGTTCCAAATTAATAATAATAATAATAATAATAATGGAATACCACATACTATATTTATTATGAAAAGCCTAAGTTTTTTATGAAAAACCTAATTAACTTAATGTTGGTAAATATTATTGCTTTTATTTAGTTTCTATTTATGATCGTATTAATTATTAGAATACAGCATTATTTATTTTATAATCAAAGTAAAAACAGGGGGCGAAAGATATTTGAAAAATAAAATGGTCAAAAGCAATATAATATGCAAATCAAATTTTTTAAACAAGACTCTTTTATAATAAACATAGATTGATATTAAATCGTTCCACAAAATAAAATAAGAAAAAACAAAACAAATGAAATTCGTGGTATGACACCGAGCTAAACAAAAATATCCAATTTTAATTCATATACAAGAGCTAAATTTCTATGAAAGGCATCTAATTTTAAATAGTAATAGAAAGTACAAGTACCTTAAGCTAAAATACAGCAACCTAAAAAAAAACATGTACATTTAAATATATTGCTATTCCAATAAAAAATTCGAATAATGGAAAAGTTTGACCTTTTTGTAGATTATCTGGATTGCAAAGTGTGATCACATAGCTACTTTATTTGAATAAGACAGAGATCATAATTTAATTTAAAGTTAGCCCATGTGAGATATCGAATCATATCAACAGCCACCATTTTCCTTCAATCAAGATTTACTTTTGAGCAATTTAAATAATAAAAACACTTAATTTCAAAATAATAATAATAATAAAAACACTTTCACTGTCACCATGATAGAAACTAGAAAGGATTAATGTAGTACATGATTGCAACAATGGAAGTTGTAAATTAGATACAAACTTTAAATTTATGCTACAATGACGTGAACTTTCAATACTGTGTGTTATTTAATATTTTCAGATGCATTTTTTTTGAACAAAATATGATATGGCCAACTAATTTTTTTACGTGGGCATAAGCTTTCAGGAAACAAAACGATGTTATTTTAGAACAAGATTTACTGGCAAAAATATCCGTATCTTTCGTGACAATTACAAATTAAAAAGTAATGAATTTGCATTAGATGAGTCAGGATGACAAGAGTCAAATGAGAAATTTGACGTAATTTTACTTTAAATTTTCAAAATGAGATACTTACTATATTTATTTGAGACAATTTATTTCAAAATGGGAATATATTATTTCGAAAATCATGTACTTTACGATTTTATCTAAATAAAGCCCGTTTTTATTTTTCGGCGTTGGAATAATGAATTATCTGACCGACTATCTAATGTGGATATTAAAATGCCAAGTGTACAAAAACAACGTCATTTCAGTTTGAGCATAATTAAAAATTGACAAGGTCATACTACCTATGGCTTGTACGATGGAACCCTACGTTTACTTTGAGTGATAGAATAGATAGATAAAAATAGTATAGGTTAATCCACCGTTTACTTTGATGGATTGATTATTTTTTAGCTTGTTTGATCATCTAATCATTCATATAGTCAATCATATGTTTTATCAATCTATCATATCACTCAAAGTAAACGCTCCCTAGATGTTTTTTTAATTTCTCCCTAAACTCTTTTATTCCCCAAAAGTCGACATATAGTTTAGGGGGAGAATAGAAAGACATTTAGGGTTCAGTCGTAAAAGCTATACGTCCTATGACTTTGTCAATATCTAATTATGTCCAAACTGAAACGACGTCGTTTCAGTACACTTGTCATTTTAAAATCCACATCAAATAGACGATCAACTGATTCATCATTCTAACGCCGTAATATAAAGCCGGACATTTTTTAAATAAAATCGTAAAGTACAAAATTTTTGTTAAATTTTTTAAAAATACATGCCACAAACAGAAACATAATAAAAGTTAGGCCACAAACTATAAATAACTCTTAATATTAATACAATATATTTTATGATTCCATCGACCTCGCATCTATGCTCATCAATTTTTGATGGGAGAAGGTATAAATACCCCCTCATGTTGGCAGCGCTGAGCAAATACACTCCTGAACTTTGTTTAGGTGCAAATTCACCATTCCCTAAAGTTTTCGGGTGCAATTACCCCCTCGCCGTGACGAAAACTACACTTTCGTTGGCAAAAAAAATATTTTTGATTCATTTTTATTCTTGTGGACCCTTGCAATTTCCAAGAATTAATTGGTGCTAAAAACTCAAATTAGGATAAAATTTGTTTCAAACCCTAGCTCACAACTATCAAAACTCAGGCGAAGTTCTCTAATAATTTGCAATCCAAGCCAACTATTTGTTGTTGACATTGATGATCTCATATTCTTCAAGTGGTCCGTCATCCTTTTTTTCGTGCAAATTATTGGAGAACCTCACCTGAATTTTGATAATTATGAGCTAGAGTTCGAAATAATTTTTTTTCCTAATTTGAGCTTTTAGCACCAATTATGTAGTATATAACCGTTGGGAATTGTAAGGGTCACAAGAATAAAAATGAATCAAAAATATTTTTTTTTGCCAACGAAAGTGTAGTTTCCGTCACGGCGAGGGGGTAATTGCACCCGAAAACTTTAAGAAATAATGAATTTGCACTTAAACAAAGTTCAGGAGATATTTGTCCGGCTCTACCAACATAAGGGGCTATTTTCACCTTTTCTCATTTTTGATTCTACCCATTTCATTAAATACCAATTATAACCCTGTCTCTCACAATCATTCCTTCTCTTTTTGACTTGAATTCAACCAACCAATTATCCCCTTATTCTGCCTCTCTCTATCCTCAACTCTCTCTCTTCAACTACACATCTCACTTTCAGAGACTCTCAACAACCAGTTTTGTCAATTGGTCGAAGCTCAAACATGAGTAGATTCAGGAGATTCGAGGTTGTTGAACACCATCTCTCTCCCTCTTACCTGCTCAAAGAAACCTCCATTTTCAACTGCTTTCCCACTCTCGAAGAAGAGCTCGACCTCTTCACTTTCGCTCCAACCCCTCCGCTCCTGCTCGACGATTTCGACGCCGTCGCCGATCTGATCCAGATCCACCGCACCTCCACCCGCCGCCGCGTCGCACTGGAGAAGCTCAGCGACCGCGTCTCGGCTCTGGAGCTGGGATTAAAGCGGCTGGCCAAGGAGGGGGAGAAAGAGAAGAAGTACACGTGGACGGCGGAGATAAAGAGCCCCGACGATGACCGGAAGTACAAATGGACTGCGGAGAAGAAGGGGTCCGCGAGGAGTTACAAGGTGACGGCTGAGATCAAGAAGAAAGGCGCGATTGAGCAGACCTATACGATTAAGGTGACCAGTGGTGGCAGTGCGCCGGCGGCGGAGAAGACAGAGAAAAAGAAGAGTGAGAAAATGAAGGGGAAGGCTAAATCAAACACTCCCCGCATTGTTGAGATTGAAGAACGTTCTGATCATGGTGCTATCGTTCTGAGGCAGGTTGGTAATTTTGCTTGTTTTTGATGAATTTATAGTTTAAATTCGAGCCTTTTGTTAGTGGATTGATTGGTTTTATGCTGCAAAATTTGGTTGGTTCGAGCTAGATTGCAAGTGTTTTTTCGATTGATTTCAGATCTGTGGTTAATGTCAACTGAGATCTGTTTGTTTCTGAGCTGAATTGATATCCTTGCATATGATATGATGCATTAGCAGAGTCTAAATGTTTCAAAATGTTGATTTTAGGATTCCAATCATTTTCTTAATTTGATATGATTTGTGATCTCAAAGTACTTTAGAGCAATGTGATTTCAGATTCGAAAACATCTGAATGAAATTTGTGAAAGATTGAATTCTAACCCTAGAGGGGACATTATTTCAGGTGATATTAAGGTTTTATGATATATAGATTCAAAGGACGACATGATCCAAACCAACTCAAAGTTGTTTAATCTATTGAAGTATATAAGAGATTAATCTAGGGTATTCTAATCTATCCAAGTTATCATCTTTGGTACCTCGTTAGTGGCTTACATACTATCCCATTAGGGTGCAAACAGATATCGAGATCTATTCTTAGTAAAACAGATATGTTATGAAGGGTTCTTCATCTCTTGCCCTCATAACATTCTAGATTCTACCCTTGATCAAAGTGGGAACACCCCAGAGTTTTGGTGGTGTGTGAAAGCATATTGCCATATAAGCGAAAACACTTTCTACAGGTTTTGTTTATTGTCTAAAAACGGTCTTTTTGTGGTTTCCACTTTCGCTTACATTATGTCGAGGAAGGGTGTCCAGAGCATGTTGTGCAGATAAAGTAAACTGTTAAATACTGCCTAAAGTGATGGAAGTTATGCCTCGTTCTGTCGCTCCGAACTAATTTGGAACTCTGCTGTTCTTTGCCTCAATTTTGTGGCCCTCACTTACAAAGAGACAGGAATAGAGTCTATAGTTGTGATAGTGATTGATGAAGATCATTAGGAATGATTTATCTCCTAACTATTTATTAATTCCATGTGAAAGAAGTTAAGTCTTTCTCTTGTACAGTGATCTCCAGGGACCATATTCCAACTCCAGGAAAAGAATATTATCTAAATTCTGAACTTTTTCTACTTTAAATAATTTCATTTGCTGTCTAAATGTATTTTATTTGGGCATTTATGTATTTTAACTGTGTCACATCTCACTGTGACAGGCTTTTGCCAAGAGAGTGGATAAGAGAAGAGGTAAGAGGAAGGAGTTGTCTCCCCACGATGCAGCAGCGCTTATTCAAAAGAGTTTCCGGGCATATCTTATCCAAAGGTCGCAGACTCTACGCGCACTTCGGGAGCTGGCCATTGCCAAGACAAAGTTGAAGGAGATTAGGGCTTTGTTTAACAACTTCTCTTACCGTCGTCGTCTTGTCCGCAATGCTGAAGAACTCCAGAGGTTCTCTGAAAAGATCATTGTTTTGCTTCTCACGGTTGACGCTATTGAGGTATCTGAAAATGTGTCTAGTTTTGCTTTATTTTCCACTTCTCAATTTTTTACTATAATACTTCAATTTTCACTAATTATTGCAAAAGATTTATGTGTACATCATATTCCTAGTTGCCTGTTAATACAATATGACGATTGACGGAAATGTGTATAGTTTTGCTTTATTTTCCACTTCTCAATTTTTTACTATAATACTTCACTTTTCACTAATTATTGCAAAAGATTTATGTGTACATCATATTCCTAGTTGCCTGTTAATACAATATGACGATTGACGGATGATCACAACGTGTCAAAAGATAAAGAACCATTACCTGCCATAAGCACGAACAACCCTCAACTAACTAGAAATTGCCTTTATGTTTAGAGCTTCTTCCATAGTTTTCCCATATTGAGGTTTCAAGTGTGTAAACATTCATTCGTTAGAAGGGCTCTTCATGCTCTACTTAATCCTCCAAGCATATTACAGGCTGCCTTCTAGAATGTTATATTCGTTGATTATAGGTGTTCCTTCGTGTACTAAGGCATGTCTGTGCTCATTCTTTCTATGTTCGCTGCTTCCTCTTGAATAGGGTGGTGATCTGATGGTTCGAGCTGCAAAAAAGTCTATGGTGGATGAGCTGGAAGCAATGCTTGATGTCGTGGACCCTCAACCTCCCGGAAAATCTGCATCCATGAAGAGGAGAACGTTCGATATGCCTGATGGTGTGATGAACAAGGAGCTTGCTGCAGGTGTTGCTCAGGTTGTTCGAATGCTGGATGAAGAGGCTGCCAGTTCTGATGCTTTTGAAGCATGCTTGTAACTCCACTTTGATGTGTTGAGAGTTCCGTTTTCGGCTGAATCTATGCTAGTTTTATCCAGGTACTTTGACAAAACTGACGCTAGTTTGAAGATCTTGGTAGATCTTTGAAAAAAGTAGTTTGCTCTCTTTCTAAAGACCAAGATATTTTCTTTGACTGCCAGTGTAACTCCTATGGTTGTATGTTTGAATTTTAATCATGTCATCTGTCTGTGTTCAGATTCTAGCTTTTTATCCTTCGTTTTCACAGTTGAAGCTTGTGATACCTGCGATTTATCATGCACAGTTAGTAGGTTGATTCCATGTTATTTGAGGAGTGCATCAACGAGGGGGCCTTGTGTGAGACGGGTCAAGGATCGGAATCCAAACCCATATCCGGAAGACAAATATATACAGATTATGAGTTTGGATCCAGATCTTTGACTCGTCTACCATGAGACTGTGTTTCATAAGTTTTTGTGTTCCGAGTATTATGTTGATCAATGGATATCAACATTTATATACATAATCTTGCGTGTATTACTAAAATCATAGGTTTATACAGGGTTTTAAATGCTGATTTGCGGAAATGTTTTATGTATATATATGTATATTTGACTTGGACTAATATAAATTTTATTTTAGAAATGTTCCTAGCTATTAATACTACACGAGGTTAACAGGAAAATTGATAGCAATATCTTTGACAATTATTTTATTACATACAACATTTATTAATTGGAATCCACTTCTAATATTTTAAAATTTTCAAATACTAGTGGTTGGATGGTAAATGGATTTTTTGAACATACAAATAGTTAATGGAGACTTACTAGACTTAAACCACCACAATGTAGCACAAATAAATGACGATCTTAAATCTATTTTATATGTTATTTTTGGATGGTCAATTTTGAGCTAATGCCAAATTAAGAGATCAAAAGGACGACTGACATGTGATTTAGCTCTCGTGTGTGATTTGCAGGCTACTGCGAACAGGGACGGAGCCAGGAAATTTATATAGGGGGCGAACTTTTTCAAATCATTAATAATATTTTCCGCACAACACAATATTATACTCCCTCCGTCCCATTCATAACGTCCCATTTCTTTTGGGCACGGTTATTAAGGAGAAGGGTAAAAAGATAGAAAATTAGTTTGTCCCACCACTTTTGAAGAGTTAATTATTTTCTTATTTGGAAACGGAACATTATCAATAGGACAGACCAAAAAGGAAAATGAGACGTTATGAATGGGACGGAGGGAGTACATATTTTATACACAAACATTCAAAAAACATTATAAAGATAAATTAACTAGTACTCCCTTCGTCCCAATAGCAAGGTTTCGATTTCCTTTTTCGTCTGTCTCAATAGCAAGGTCTCATTCAAAAAATGGAAATAATTAACTCTTTAAAAGACTTGAGTCCTACCACTTTTATCTTTTTACTGTTTCTTAATAAACGTGCCCAAAAGAAATGAGACTGTGCTATTGGGACGGAGGGAGTAATAATTAATAAAAATAACTAATTCTAAATCTGACCAATCATACAGAAATGGCGGAGTAAACACATAAGGTTAATATTCTAGTTTAGACTTCAAATTTCAAATTTGACAATTTAATTTTAGATAATAAACATGAATTTCTCACTTAATCAATTCAACATCATTGCCGCCCTCCACCATATTCAATCACATATAAAAAGTTCCAAACAAAATCACTTCTCCTCCTCCAAATTAAATCTCATTGTTGATTCTAATAATATATATATATATATATATATATATTTAATTATACAAATTTATAAATATTTATAATATGTACATATATATAAGTAAATCGGAAAATTTGAGGGGGGCGGCCGCCACCACCAGCCACCCCCTAGCTCCGTCTCTGACTGCGAACATAATAAAATCTAATATACTATATGACTTTGCGTGATAGGATATATTGATAAAACATATGATTGACTATATGAAGGATTAGATGATCAACCAAGCTCAAAAGTAATCAATTCATCAAAGTAAACGGTAGATTAATCTATACTATTTTTATCTATATATCCTATTACCCAAAGTAAACGCTCCGTGATAGGAATGGTACATTTTTCACTAATTGCAGTTGTGGTCTGTGCAATTGTTAAGAGGAGACCTTCTACCTAATTAAGATTTCGGTGAGGGCCCATTACAAGGTTGGATGGGTGGGCCAGCCCATAGAAAAGATAGCATACGCTTATATATGGGCCCACATTACCATCTACGTAGGAGCACAAACAGTTAGCGATTAGGCGATATTCAATTCCTTTAATTTCGATTAAGCTCGTGAATTTTGAATTATTATTTGGTAAATAATATTCGCGCTCGGCTTAATATTAAAAAATCAAATTTAAGTGAACGGTATTATTCGGTTCGATTAGACTCGATTAAACCCCTACAAGAAGGTTTCGTTATTATTCAATAGTTTCAGGCTCGCTAACAAATTAACGTTTAAGCTCGGTTATTGTTACGTCTTCAAATGCTCAAATTCACATAATTGTCAAATATCACCACAAATACTTTATTTAGTTAAGTATAAATTTATCTTCGTTTCTAAGAAACCAAATAAAATTTTAATTTCTGATCCAAAATACATCCACGTTTAAGAATTCTCTTAAATAATACTCCCTCCGTCCCACTCATTTTGTCCCTTTACTGTACTGTACGGAGATTAAGGAGAAAGGTAAAAAGAGAAAAAATGGGTAGGTCTCATTACTTTTGAAGGATTAATTATTTTCTTTTTAGGAAAGAGGACAATTTCAGTGGAATAATCAAAAAAGAAAATGAGGACAAAATGAGTGGACGGAGGGAGTAATTCTTATTAAATTTATACGAGTCACTACCACTCTACATCAGCCTCTATTTATTTATTTTTTCAGTTTTTAATTATTTTATTATTTTTATTATTTCTATTTTTTTTTTTATCTTAGGTGGGGCAGCAGTTGGTTACTGCCACCAACTTCAACCGACGAAGATCCAGCTGGCGCCGAAAACGACCATACAAATCACGCGGGCCCCACTTCCAACGTGGCCACGTCAGACTGACACAAAATGTAGGTGTCTTTACGTGCCGGAAGCCCACTTTAACTCGTACTTCCACGTGTCACGGGTCTTTTTCCTCATATTTTGCTGTTTTAATTCGTCAAACTTTTTATTGTCAAAACTTCATTAGTTTGGTCGAAAATTGCGTGTCACACACTCATCTAAATTCAATAAAGATTGCCTATTCTTCTTATTTTTATACCGTAATTATCAAATTTCTGCTTGTTTATGTTGTGTTTGAATGTCTTTATCTATTGGTATGTAAGGTGTGGTTCAATAAAATGTAATAAAATATGTTAGAATTCTACAAAAAAAAAAAAAAAAAATTAGAGTTTCTAGATGTTGTCCACCGTAAATTACTTATATGCATTTGTCTAATTCTCTCTCTTAACTCTTAAGCTAAGTATGCATATGTTTTGTTCATTTGTCAATGCCTTTGTGTGTTGACCTTATAGTTCATCTTTGGGACAAGCTAAAAAAATGTACGACCTTTAAATATTTTTGGTTGAAATTTCAAATATGATATGAGAGGTATTGTTTTGGGGACAAAAATTCGAAACAATTTGATGGACACACGTGTGATAAAATTACCCGAATTTAAATCTCTTACAATTTTTACGCGTATCTTCGTCGAGCTGATTCGAATTTTTGTTCTAAAACATACCCCGTATCATATTTAGTTAAGATATAGTCTGAAGGTTAGAATTTTTAACAAAAATATTTTGAAGTTTGAAGATTAGACTATTCATAAAACTGGTCCCTATATCTATTTTTATGAGATAGATATTTAGCATAGGGTTTAGAAGTTGTGGAGTATAGCCTTCTTGTTTCCTATATTAACCTTTTGCGGTCTCACTTTTGTTTTGGATAGTTTTCGTTGAGACATACTCCTTCCGTCCCATTATTTTTGTCTCATTTCTTTTGGGCACGAGTATTAAGAAGAAGGGTGTTTAAAGGGTAAAAAGATAGAAGGTGGTGAAGCCCACAACTTTTTATGAGAGAAACATATTTTCTTTTATGGAAACAGGACAAGAATAACGGGACAACCCAAAAAAAATACAAGACAAAAATAACAAGACGTAGTTTTTTTCAAAAACCCACTATTTTTAAAAGGCTGATTAAGCACCACGTGCACTTTTTCAGCGTGTGGAAATTTAGGATTTTGTCCTTTTTCTTTTTTTGGATGAATGAATTTATTTGTCCATGTTGATTAAATGTTCAACTACTGCAGTGGAATCTAATAATCCTATATAGTAGAAAGATTCTAATTAAATGATTAGAAAGTAAAAATCAAATCGAACAATGCATGTATTAGAGAGAGAATATGTTTTATTAACCAAGTGATGTGTAGATGAAAGTGCTACTTTATTGGTAATTTATCTATGTAATTACTTTGTAAATTAAGTTTCATTAGATTTATTTCAATCACCATTATTGTATTTCGTATTTGTAATAAAGAGAGATAGATAGTCCCATTCAACTCTTACTTTTTGAGTTGGGCGATGAGAGAATGATATTCGTAATCTGGTCTCTCGGTTTTATAAACACGAAAGAATACCTTTAAATTACAATGTTTATGGTGTACCGTTTAAGTTAGTTGGAGTTTGTTAACATTGATTGTGGATGTTCTTAAACAATACTCCCTCCGTCCCATGATAAGTGTCTACTTTCTTTTGAGCACGAGTATTTAGGAGAGAAGTGTTTAAAGGGTAAAAAGATAAAAAGTGGTGGAGCCCACATCTTTTGTGTGAGAGAGGGTGTTTTCATATTAGAAAAGTAGACACTTATGATGGGACATCCCAATAAGGAAATGTAGACACTTATGGCGGAACGGAGGGAGTATTAAATAGTTGAAATATGGTGTCATTTAATTTTGAAGAGACGTATATCGTCAGAATATGTCGAATCTATTGTAATATTAGACCAAACAATAAAGCTATTCTCAGCTGTGGCCGGCCACACGCGTAAGAAAAAGGAAAGTTAATTGTAAAAATGAAAATAATCACATTTCTCCTTAGGGTTTATGATTTCCCAATTAGGGTATATTACCTTTTTTAGCTTGTGTGGCTGACCACAGTGTGTCCAAATAGCACTACCCTAGACCAAAATATACTAATACACTTATGATTCCACATTATTATTGATTATGTCTCGAGAATTTGATCTGAAGATAGATTTGATACAAATTAAATAAGTTAAGTATTGAATTAATATTTTTTAAAGATCTAACAATTTTGATAAGGAGTCTAAAAAACTAAGTTAGAATCATATATTTGTCCATTTCCAAATGTAAGAATGATACAAAACCCACCAATAACTGAAAGCTCGTAAAAAAAATAATAACATCCGTCAGTTTGACTATTGACCATCTGCAAATGGAACTTTTTACCAAAAAAAAAAGAACTGTTAATTTTATAATTTTCAGAAAAGAGTAATTAATTTTTGGAAGTATCATCAAGAGACTTGGAGACAGGAGTGTCAGGTAATTTTTTTGATAAACGTAGCTCAACTATTTAAATACAAAGGGATTAATTAATTCGTCAGTATAATAATATTCATAACTCAATTAAAAATTATTAAATACTCCCTCTGTTTTGTTTTAAGTATCCTATTAAGAAAAATTACAAAAACCAAGGAAGCATGAGATATTACTTTTATACCCATATTTATTATTTTCAAAGTCTAATAATTACATTTTCCAATAAATATTGTGAGGGTAAAATAGGAGTTTTGTTATTATTTTAACCTCAAATTCCACAATAGGACACTTAAAAAGGAACAATAATTTTTTCTCAATAGGACACTTATAAAAAAACGGAGGGAGTAAACGTTACACACACAAAACACGCATTTATTAGTCAAATCGCGTGAGGGGTTTATACTTTAAACTTTTTAAATAAAAAAATAACAGTAATAATTTTGCTTTCAACTCTCTCTCTCTGTTATTTCCCCTCTCCTTCTTTAATACGTCTCTTTCTCTCTCTATATAAACCCCCTTCCTTCCATTGACGCCTCTTCTTTTCCGCACCTCTTTATTTCCGCCATTAAAATATATACGTACACATACATTTCTTCTCCATTTGTATATTCCTTCATTTTTTTTAATCCTTCTCTGCCAAAATCTTCGTCTGGGTTTCTGTGAATATTTTGTTTTCCATTAACGACGATCGTCGTTTCTCTCTCTCTGTTGCTTGGAAAGGTGACGTCATCTCTGTATTGGTAGAATCTTGTTCTTCGAGCCTTGACTCTCTCAACAATGCTTTTGTCTCATTGCTGTTCGCTGACGAAAACTTTTTTTATTTGGGTTTTAGGATTTAAGCCGCATTTTGCAGAATCTTGATTTCATTTCTTGATTTCTTGATACGTTTCTCCAGTTGGGTTCGAGAAATATCAGGTATGAAGCTACATTAACCTCATTTTCATGCCGAAAAACATGAATTTTATCTGCTTTAATGGGTTTTGACGATTGCTATTTGTTTCAAGAATAAAGCTTATATTTTGTTTTTTAATTGTATGTAATGAGTTATATTTTCTTTTAATACATGTGTGTATGACTATAAAAATTGCTGCTGGCTCTGAATATTCATGTTTTTTCAATGAAAATTATGCTGGAAGTTTTAGGCGAAATTTGTAAGGATTTTCCTTTTCAATGATTTTTTCTTGTTTGACCAAAAATGTCCCTTTTAATGATTTCCCATAAGTAGGTGGATTTATCTGTAATTTCTTCTGTTATAATTTGTTGATCTTTATAGATCATAACTATGCACTCATTCAAATCATACATCACATCTTTTTAACTCTCTCCTTAACTTTATTTAGGAAAATATCAAAAAAATTGTGGTCTTTGTTCAAAGATGTGCAGTTTCAGTTATTTCTGTTTTTCCTACTATAGTAACACAGGAAATAGAGACTGAATCTTGATTCTAAAATGTCGGCTGTAATAATTGAAGTGATAGTCTATACTTATTTTGTATGCAGTTAGTCCTTTTCATGCTGTCGGCGGCTGGTTCATTGTATGGAATCCAGCATGTTTTTAACATTATTTCCCATTTTTTTTTAGCTTTGATCTCTAAAAATAACTCACTTTGGAGATCTGTCAATATATAAATTATTCTTTTTAAGTTGTGGAAAATGAATTTATTTCATCATAATGTAGTATGGGGTGAGAAGGTGAAATGATAAATCTCCATCTGAAAAATAGTACTATTGTGGTCACTAGCATTTATGTGATAGCAACGGCATTTTGGAGGCGCTCAAATTTTCAGTTGCTTTCATGTATGAATTGGTGATAGTTGTATTTCTGTTATGTAATGAGTTGGGTCGATTTTGATTGATGCTACCCATGTTTTGTATGACCACAGTTTGTGTTAGCATATGGATGATAAAAGATTTCTCTGCTTTATGCATTTACAACATTTGGATAGTTAAGTTCTCAGAAACTCTGTGCAGGTCGTTTAGTTATTACATTTTGTCTCTTGATATGTCTTTTTCTGTCGATAATAATCATGTTTTCCATGTTTGGTCCTGTTCTTTGAGTGCTTTCCTGTCTTTAGTCTTTCATGGAATACTTAAATCGTATTGTATCTTGAAAGCTTCCCGATTTTCTTAAAAAGTGCCGAGTAATCACTGGAAATTCTTGATCTGAGATATGTTATGGCTGAATATCTTCATTGAAATTCGGTAGCTATTTATTTATGCTGATAAGATCTTCTTGGCGACTGTCATGATGATAGAATCGTCTTGTTTTTTATTCAAATCTTGTTTTTTTATTCCATTTAAATTATTAGCATTAGAATTTAAATGGTTTCTGCTTGACAGACTGCTTTTTCTGCAGCAGTGACGATTGTAATCTGAATATTGGATCAAATGGACCTCAAATCAGGCAGTACATCCCCCATTCTCACCGACAACACGAGGTTAGGCATTCACTCCGCGCTGCTGCCATACTCGCACAATGGCTCTGCTTTCTCTCCCGCACTCTTCCTTACCATACCGAGGAAGAGGCCTGGAATACTTGAAGATGTAAAGTCCAGCCTGCTCGATACTATGATATCGTCATCACCAACTCATAATAAAATATTGAAAGACTCCAACAACGAGACAACACAAAGTGATGGTGACCTTGCTTATCGAAACTGGATGGTATAAAGCTTTTTATCTTTTGATAAGAATATTGATGTAAATTTTTCATCGAATATTGATGTAATTTGTGTTTTTCTTGCAGTGCAAGTATCCATCAGCTCTTGCATCTTTTGAGCAGTTAACTAATTGTGCGAATGGAAAGAGAATAGCATTGTTCCTGGATTACGATGGAACTTTATCTCCAATAGTTGACAACCCTGATCGTGCCTTCATGTCGAATGCTGTGAGAATCTATATGATTAACATTACCTATACAATCTTTCCTCAAGCTGTTACTAAACTATCACAGCTTTTTTACAGATGCGCGTTGCTGTCAGAAATGTGGCTAAGTATTTTCCGACTGCTATAATTAGTGGCAGAAGCCGTGACAAGGTGCATTGATGGCTTATCTTAATGATTGTTGTTGTTGCAGTTTCAGCTATTTCTGTCGATTTTACATTTTCGTTGCACGTTTTTTGTTCAGGTATATGAATTCGTAGGTCTAACTGAACTTTATTATGCTGGAAGTCATGGGATGGACATCATGGGCCCCGTTAGTCCCTCTCATGGCGACAACAAAAACTGTATCAAATCTATCGACAAGCAGGTATAGATATTCGTGTTTTTTTAATTGTAACGATATTAAATAATGGATCTCTAATTTATGACATTACTTGTGGTAATAGGGCAAGGAAGTTAACTTGTTTCAGCCTGCTAGTGAATTCTTACCAATGATCGAAGAGGTATATACTTTCTTGATCTTCATTGTTTCATGTCTTATTGCTTATTCAGCGATATGAAGTGCTTTCATGTTATGCTAAAGCCAGGTTTTAAAATCTCTTCTGGAGATTACGAAAGATATAGTTGGTGCGAAAGTCGAGAACAACAAGTTCTGCGTTTCTGTACACTACCGTAATGTGGATGAGAAGGTAATGAAGTTTCTTCGTCTTGGTTGTGTGACTACGTGCTCTTACCTTGCGTTTCTTAACTAATTGGGTCGAACATCTACAGAGTTGGGATGCAGTTGGTCATGCCGTCCAGGAAATTCTGAAAGAGTATCCTCGTTTGCGGTTGACACATGGTCGGAAGGTATTTCTTGCAAGACATTCTATCTATGTATCTCGACTTTCATAATTTTTCTCTATAAAGTTCCATTTTACTATATTATGTTGGTATGATCTAGGTATTAGAAGTTCGACCAATCCTCGACTGGCACAAGGGTAAAGCTGTTGAATTCCTACTTGAATCACTTGGTGAGTGGAAAAAGAAAAACCACCAATTTTTATTATTATTTTTTTAATTCAAAAGGAGAAAGTTCTCATCTGATGCTGTCAATAAGTTAATTAACTGTAATCAAATTGTAGGTCTGATGAACTGTGATGATGTTCTTCCCATATATGTCGGAGATGATCGCACGGATGAAGATGCATTTAAGGTTTTACGAGAGGGAAATCGAGGTTATGGGATCCTAGTGTCGTCCATGCCCAAGGAAAGCAATGCGTTTTACTCTCTCAGAGATCCTTCAGAGGTATTAGCACTTTCACTTATACTGCACACACACACACACACACACACACACACACACACATATGTTCTGTGTGTGGGAGTTTTTGGCATGGTATAATGATAATTTCCTATGAACTCATCAAATCACATTTGAAATTGCTTCGACCTTATAACAAGATGATTAGTGTATGTTGTCAACTACAGATCCTTATATTGCACGTACGAGCATGATCTTAAGATAGTATTAATCTTGTGAACTAGGAGTTTCATCATTGCTGACGACTGTCTTGAATTGATACGTGTGGAATTAGGTCATGGAGTTTCTCAACACGTTGGTGATGTGGAAGAAGAAAAGCATGCTATAACTATCTCGGCCTAGGAAAGGAGTACGCGTTAGTAATATGGAAGATATTCTTTGTTTCTTTTTCTTTTTTCTTTCTATCCGAGATTTGAACGGGTTGAGGAGCGGAGATGCTTGAAGCTATTGCAGTTTCTTTCTTCTTCAGCGTTCGATTTTCCAGCACCAAGGATGTCCTCATACCCTCCTACTGCATTGATTTTTCCTAGTAAGTCTCCCAAAGGGCGGCTCTATATATCTATCTAAGAAGTTTACTGATACATTTGTTCATTTATCCATTTTCATTTCTTTTTTTTTTTCATTTTTATTCTTAGGAAAGACATAGTGGCATATGATCCTTTGTCAATGTTACCGATTTGGTTTCTTTAATTCTAGTTACTTATGTAGATGTTTATATCTGATGATATATACAAAGCTACAATATATGATGTGGTTTTGCACATATATGTTAATGTTGGTAAATGGCTCATTGAGTCATTGTGTGTGTATTTGTATTGAAATAATGTACGTATTTATATTTCATCAGGAGTAGCATCGAAGAAACTAAGTAGGGTTCGAGGTCGGAGCCCTACAAGTTTAAGAAAAGGATGATGAAAGATTTTGCAGTTTATAGGGGTGTATATAATAAGTGGTGAAATTTGTTAAAATATATAATACATATGGGTAATTTTGTCAAATAAGAAAGTAATTAAGGTTTACAATGGGTGTAGAAGGAATGACTAATCCAATCAAAAGAATCAGAATGGAGGCACAATGATCATCATTTCGTAGTTAGAAAAAATATACTCTCTTTATTCCTAAATAAGTGTTTTGATCCGTCAAAATTTTTGTCCCCAAATTAAGTGTTATTTTAGTTTTCAATTCAAATTTTAGGCTAAATTGTCACATTTACCCTTTGACTCAAGATAAAAGATTTACTTTTTCAATTTTGTATGCAATAATTAAGAATAAAATGTGTCATTTTGCCACTGTTTTAATTAGGAGTGTCAAAAAAGGCCCGACCCGGCCCAATTTCGGGCCAGGCTGGGCACTACATTTACAGGCCCGACAATTTTTCCGGCCGGGGCCGGCCCGAAATGGATAAAAGCCCGGTGTGCTCGGGTCGGCCCGGAAATAGTTTCCGGGCCGGGCCGGGCTCCACATTTTCAGACCCGAAATTTTTTTGGCCCGGCCCGGATCAGCCCAATTATTCCAAAAAGCCCGACGGGCTCGGGCTCGGGCTGGGTCGGCCCGAAATTTTGACAACTCTAGTCTTAATATACGTTTTTTAGCGGCTCAGGATACTTATTTGGGGACGGAGGGAGAAGTGGTTATTTTATATTTATCGTAAAAATACTAACTCCATCAGTAAATTATCATGAGGCACGTAGATTGGTCTAGATGAACCATTTATTATACAGGAAAAGTTAGGTGGGGCTCATAATTTAGGGTTAAAAATGTAAAGAGCAGACGGCTGAGCTACCCAACTTACCACAGGCATTACGTGAACAAATGATGGGTGCATTGTGCTAACACGTGTGTGTTTTTGCGCACGTATGATATCGTTCGAAATAGGGAACACAAAATCGACTTTTGTAATTCACTTAATTTGTTCAAATTATTTTAGTAGGTTCTTTTAGTTCTACCCAACAATTATTGTGTCAAAATAGAAGCCTGTATTCAGGATTGTCTGTCTATATATACCGATTTTGTGATATGATGTTCGTTTTTCGGCTGCATCAACTTCTCGACTCACTTATTCCGCCACTAAACGTACGAAGATAAAATTAAAAATATGGACAGACAACTTAAATCATAGACTTCAAAAGCTCTCGATTTTCAAAAGGCCTTTCAATGGGTTGAGATAGAAAATGAAAGTCCTTCCAATAAAAAAAAAAGTCCTTCCAAATTGGAAGTTCCAATGGGTAAAAGGTTGCGTTAGAAAATGAAATTAACCATAAGATTATTAATTCGAATTTCACATCTTTCTAAATTGAGTTGTTTATACACTTTAATAATAATAATAATAATATAAGAAAACATATAAAAATAGTAAACTATTAGTAATATTTAATTATAAATTGAATTAATTACCATTGAATTTACAAAATAGGGAACAAATAAAATCGACTTTGTTAATTAATTAATTTGTCAATATTTTTTCTAGTGGGTTCTTTTAGTTCAACCCTGCAATTAATTTCTCAAAATTGCTTGAGGAATTTTGTAGCCTATTTTGGGGATGTCAGCACATATTTTCAATTTTCGTCATCAATCGGACTTTATTTTTTTTATACTGCGCCAACTTTCCAATTCAATTATTCTGCCATAAGGTACGACAACAAAATTAAATATATGATCGGACAATCCAGACCATAGACTTCAATAACTTTCAATCGATTTTGAGTTTAAAAAACCCTTCCATTATTTCGATCAAAGATTATATATATATATATATATATATATATATATATATATATATATGGATGTGTTATTATAGAAATTATTCCTCCCATGAGAACTTGAGAATATGCTTAAATCGATATATATTCATGCTTAAATCAATATATAGTCATACTTAATAAGATTCATGTTTTTTTCCATAAACAATAATGCTTATATAAAATCATGCTTAAATTTATATAAATTCATGCTTCGAATAATGACAACCATAGATCATACAAAGATCAATGGTTCAGATTGATTCCTAGTTCCCACACTAGGAATAGTTTCTATATGAACCAATTCCTATATATATATATATTAATAAGTATTAAAAGTTGAGATAAAATTTACAAAGGGTCAAAAGTTGATTTCACAACATTCTAAATTTGAGATGTTAATAATACAATAGATATGAATAACTAATAGTAGTAATAGTAATTATTACATCAAAAAGAAAAATAGTAATAGTGATTATACGACGTAACATGTGAAAATAGTAAGTTGTTGAATCCCTATATCAATTTATCTTATCCAATCACGTTCCTCTTGCAACTATATATAGTTATTACCAACACAAGATCATACTTGAACATCCCAATAACCACCACCACCGCCGCCGCCGCAACCACCAAATGGCCACCTGCTCCTCCCGCTCGCCGCCGCATGACCTCGAAGGCGCCGCCTCTTACACCCCCATTCCAACCGGCCCCCAAGCGGGGCAGCCCAAAACCAAGAAACTCTTGGCCAGCATTTTATTTTCATCATTTTTGTTGCTCTCCTTAATTTTTTTGATCATAAACCAAAAGCCAAATCCTCAAGCTAAACTCCACGAAACTAGCGCCCAAATCCCAGCCACTCCGACGGAGGCACCGTCGAGAGGGGTGGCGCAAGGGGTGTCGGAGAAGGTTTTCCGGCGAGTCAGCGGCGGAAACTTGAGCTTCGCGTGGACCAATGCTATGCTGACGTGGCAGAGGACGGCCTACCATTTTCAACCAGAGAAGAATTGGATAAATGGTGAACCATTTTCTTGCTTATTCTAAATATTAATATATTATATATTTATGTAAATTATTCTGATTGAAATTTTTTCCCCTTTTTTTTTTTTGAAAATTTTTACGACTTTGTGGCTTGAATTTGGTGGCGTTTTCTGCAAAAGATCCTAATGGTACGTAATTTTTTTTCCCTCGTAAATATACTGTTTTTGTTGCTTGATTTTCTTGAAAATGTGAATTAAACTTAAAATTATCTTCCTAGATATAAATAATAGTTAACTAGTTATCGCAAATGATTTGTTTAGTGCACGAAGAATAGATTAATTTAAAATAAAAACAATATAGAATCATTAGGTTTTATTATATATATAAATATATATATATATATATATATATTCAATAAAAAAATAATTGCTTTCATCTATAATTATTGTTGAGGGGCCAAAATTATTGGAAGCTATGGTCCACATATTTATGCTACGTGCAGAATCGGCCACTTCCATTCCATCTCAACTCCATCATGTCATTTGTCTCTATTTGTTTATTTAAATTTCAAATATTTATAGCATTGTGTTATCTAAGATACACCATCCATATTCATCAAAAAATAAAAATAAAAATAATAATTTTGTTATATTAATAAAATAGTTATTTTGTAAAGAACGGTTTTATTTGCATGAATTATCAATTTTTAATACATAGCACTTTGAAAGGCTTTTCTTCTAGATCAACCTTGTTATTCAAAGTTGAAATTAATGACTTTAATACATAACTTGTACTTATTACGTACGTCTATTTTGAATGATAATAATGTATCATAACTTTTCTTAATTTTAGACGGAAGTGCATTGTAAATAAGGGTGAAAAAGGTACATCAAACTACTCTTAGGGAACACTATGATAATGCTAGATAATTCCCTAATTAATTAGTTAACACAATTAATTAGTAGAAATCATTGTAATAATTCTTTAGAGGACATTCAAAGGAAGCCGCAGACAAAGCTAGAGCTAAAATCTTAATATTAGAAAAGTACTTTTCCTTCGTGAACATAATAACAATTTTTGACACGTAATTAACGTTACGAGAAAATTCAAATATATTATTTTCAAGTCTATAGCAGATGTTACTGTCTGATTGGCCACGAAAATAATGAGATGTGAGATTATTAAAATTGGTAGATCAAGAATTAATTTCCGTGTGAAATTGGTGTTGTCTTGTTAAATTTAGGTCCATCTAATTTTCATAAAATATAATCACGTCTTTGACTTGTTGATGCCGTTATCCATTGCCCTCCATTTTTTCACTTCCAAACATAATAACCTTTTCTTAATTAATTTATATGGCAAGAATAACTCGTAGTTGTTCTCTGATGTACGTACACAAATTAAGATCGAACTTCAGACCTTTATTGACAAAAATACACTATAAATACACTTTGTAGGCCATCAAAAAGTGTCCATGGTTTAATTTGGATAACTTGGATCGTCTATCCCATTTTTTGATATCTTACTTGTATCTTAATATTAATAAATTTTTAATTTTTTCACTTTCAATTTCTTGTGTTTTAATTTAATTTTATAGTTAGTAATTAGGGCTCATCACATCCAATTAGAATTATACTCCCTCCGTTCCATTTATATAGGCGGATTGAAATTTTCACATGGATTAAGAAAATTTATTGGAAAAGTAAATTATATAGTAAATTTCTTAATATGCCCCTATTTATTATTTGACTATGTATTTTTTATGAGTTAATCAAAGAATTACATAGGGATATATTAGTAAATGAGCTAAAAAATATTATTTTTTATGGAAACAAGCCTATATATTTGAGACATCCGAAAAAGGAAAACAAACCTATATAAATGGGACGAAAAGAGTAGTTTGTTAATCATTTAATTTGTAGTTTATAGTTGATTATTTCATAATTAATTTGAGTATATTATAATTTAAGCTTCAGTATTATGTTGATAGTTTTCATTAGGGTTCATTATATTACAATAATAATTATTTTTATTATAAATATTATTAAAATAGTGAATTTAATTAATTGATTAATGATGACAGGTCCATTATTCTATAATGGATGGTACCATTTATTTTACCAGTACAATCCGGATTCAGCTGTATGGGGCAATATTTCTTGGGGCCATGCTATATCAAGAAACCTAATCAATTGGGCCCACCTCCCATTTGCAATGGTACCCGACCAATGGTACGACATCAACGGTGTCTGGACCGGGTCGGCTACGATCCTACCCGACGGTAGGATCGTCATGCTATACACGGGCGACACGCACGACGAAGTCCAAGTCCAATGTGTAGCCTACCCGGCCAATCTATCGGATCCTCTCCTGCTCGATTGGATCAAAGACTCTAATAACCCGGTATTGTTCCCTCCGCCGGGCATAGGCAGTCAGGACTTCAGGGACCCGACCACGGCTTGGCTCAGTCCCGATGGCGACACGTGGCGTGTGACGATTGGTTCTAAGGTTAACAAGACCGGTATTTCACTCCTTTATGAGACCAAGGACTTCATCAAGTATGAATTGTTGGATGAGTATTTGCATGAGGTCCCCGGTACGGGTATGTGGGAGTGCGTTGACTTTTACCCGGTTTCGTTGACCGAGGAAAACGGGCTGGACACGTCGGCTAACGGGCCGGGTATTAAGCACGTGTTGAAAGCGAGTTTGGATGACGATAAGAATGATTATTACGCACTCGGTACGTACGACCCGATCGAGAATAAATGGATACCCGATGACCCGGATATCGATGTGGGAGTCGGGTTAAGATATGATTATGGGAAATATTATGCATCAAAGACGTTTTATGACCAAAATAAGCAGAGGAGAATCCTTTGGGGCTGGATTAGAGAAACCGATGCTGAATCTGTCGACCTGATGAAAGGGTGGGCTGGACTCCAGGTATTTTTATTCGATAAAAACTTGCATGAGACAGTCTCGTTGACCAAACTCGTATTTTGGCATCTGCTAGTTAAATGGTAATTGCTACGCGTGATGAAATATGAATTTATATAAAATATTTAAAAAATCGATAATTATTATCACAATTTAATTTCATGAATTTTAGTACAAGCCTTTATCATGATAAATAATATATATATATTATATAATTAAAATATCCGTTGAAATTAAAATAACCATATTATAGGTGTATCAAAATTTGTAAGAATCCACAATTTTATAATAGTAAATAATATACATATAATAGATAAATATAATATATTGTATTACACAATTACCTTAAATTAAATATAAAAACAGTGATATTAGCCGACAAATCAATTTTATAAAATAATCTCTTTTATAATAGGTATAGATTATATTACGGCATACACCAATTCCTATATAATTCTTTTGTCCTCTATGGATTCCGATAATCAACGGAAAACTTGGGAATAGCCCCAATCTCCGTGAAAACAATATTAGAAGACAGTGGAGTCGGGAGTTCCCACCAATATTATTTTTTGCATGCAGTCGATACCAAGAACCGTTGTGTTCGACAAAAAGACGGGTGACGACATACTCCAATGGCCAGTCGAGGAAGTGGAGAGCTTAAGATCTGACGATGACGAGTTTACTGATGTGAAGCTTGCACCAGGATCAATTATACCACTCACAGTAGAATCGCCATCGCAGGTTCGTCGCATTTCCATTCCTCAATTAAGTAATATATATATATATATATAGGGGTTGGTTCACGTACAAAATATTTTTTCCGTAAAAAATAATATTAATAATGCATTTTATGTACCAAAATAATGTATTTTATGTCTTATTACAATGCACTGTCATAATAATGTATTTTATGTCTTATTACAATGCACTGCCATAATAATGTATTTTTAATTTATTACAATGCATTGTTACGATAATGCATTTTATGTTTAATTATAATGTACCGGTCAATGACAACCGTAGATCTACAAAGATCAATAGTCCAGATCGCTTCTTATTTCTTACGGGAAAATGGTTTTACATATGATCTCTTCTCTGAGTAAGGTGTATAAGTTTTTGAGTCTAATGCATGCAGCTAGACTTGGTGGCGACGTTCAACGTCGATAAGGAGGCGGTGGCGGCTGCCGCCGAAGGTAACGTAAGTTACGACTGCCCGACGAGCGGCGGTGCTACTAACAGAGGAGAGTTGGGGCCGTTTGGCGTCGTTGTTCTTGCGGACGAAGTAATGTCGGAGTTAACTCCGATTTACTTCTACATCGTGAAGGGGCCTAATGGCAAGGCCGAGACTCATTTTTGTGCAGATCAGCTGAGGTTAGTTTCGTCTTTTTGTTTGTTCGATAAATGATGTACTCCCTCCGTCCATGATAAGTGTAATTCTTTGGTTCGGCACGGATTTTAAGAAATGGTCGGTATATTGGTTTTGAGTGGAGAAAATGACCCACCACAATGAATTGTCGTGAGGTTTAAAATAATGGTAGTGGGTGGGGTCATTTCCTAAAATGGAAAGTGCTACACTTATCGTGAACGTATGGAAAAGGAAATTGTGCTACACTTATCATGGACGGAGGGAGTAATTTTTTTTTTGTATATAGAAATAGGTAATTCGAGGTATTTTTTTTTTTTTGGAGTTGGGAGATGGAGGATTAAGATTTTTTTTTTAATGTTAATTGTTTATTTTATAGGTCGTCGAAAGCTTCTGATGTTGACAAGATAGTGTATGGGAGCAAAGTCCCTGTGCTTGATGGTGAAAAATTATCGCTCAAATCATTGGTATGTCATAAATTAATTACGTTTATATCAGGGGCGGACGCATAATTTTTTAGGTAGCTACACTTCCGTGTGATGGAAGTGTAGCTACTTGAAACCTTGCCCAATTTTTCGGGCTCGAGCCCCCCGACCCCGGCTTTAACATGCGTTCGCCCCTGTGTATCACATTCGAACCTCGGGTCGTAATACATTTTTAACTTCGATTGTAAAAATATTTTAGGTGGATCATTCGATCGTGGAGAGTTTTGCCCAAGGAGGACGAAGAGTGATTACTTCAAGAATTTACCCTACGAAGGCCATTAATGGTGCAGCACGTGTTTTCTTGTTCAATAATGCTACAAAAGCAAGTGTTACTGCATCAGTCAAGATATGGAAAATGGATTCTGCAGATATTCATCCATTCCCATTTGATCAAATATGAATTACGAATACAATCGTTTATCTTTTTTTTTTTTGAACGGATACAATCCTTTATTTAATATATATATTAAAATATTAAATAAAAATTAATTGGTAAGGTAATAAGTTGAGAACTTTTTCTATCCTTGAGGTTTTGGATTAGTTTTGTTACTTTTGTATCATGTTATATATGTACTTCAAATGAGTTATGGTTGTGCTAAGAAAAAAAAATTGTTCACAGTTGGCCACAATATATACTATTTGCTAAATGATTGCTTTTGCAATTTTCGCTTTACTTTAAATAATACACATGTTTATAAAATAACGGCGGCTAGTCCCATAACTTTAAATTATTGAGGCACACTCTCATGCAACCAATCTCATGCGATGTGACCGGATTCGGGTTGACCTAACCCGAATCAAATCGGGTCAACCCATTGACTTTTCAGTTTTTATTTTCAGTCATTTTTTTTTAAATTTGATTTTTTTAATTTTTTCTTCTCCGCCTTCAGCTCCGATTTTAATTTATAGATAATGATTGTGGTAACATTAATGTCTTTTAGCTCGCTTCGAGGCCTTCGGCTCCCCTCGCTCGAATCTTTACCAAAAAAAAAAATTGAATAAAAAAACTGAAAAAAAAGAATAAAAAAAAACTGGAAAAAATAAAAAATAATAAAGAAATTTAAAAAGTCATGCGCGTATGTTACACGCGTATCTTACGGCCGATTGCGGCACGCTCCCGAGAGTGTGAGCTCGATCGCACCACATGCGGCGCGCATCAGACAAGTTTTTGCATAAATTATTTTGAATTAATTGCCAGATTTAACAATATTACTTCTTCATATAATTTTTACATTATTTTTCAAAACTTGGCATTGTATATATGATATTAAAATAATCGATCTTTCAATGATGAATCTTTCCAATATATTTTAATTACTATTCTACATTTTAACTTATTCATAAACTGAGAATATAAGATAATCAAATATTTAGCCGCTAGAGAAGTGATTAATTTGCGTAGCTGAAAATACTTAACCTTACTTAATACTCCCTCCGTCCCGCTATTTCTGGCCCATTGTTTTGCTTTTTATAAGATAAAATAAGCCAGAAATAGGAGGGAGTAACATATACCAATCCATGCATACTAAACAAATAAGCCACCAGAAAACGGCACCCCAGTAATCGGCAGCCATTCCATACCACCTATAAAATTCGCCACACAAAACTCCTCCGCTTCTCTCTCATCACTTATAACCCTAAAACCGGGCCACCCGACTCTCCGCCCCGTCGGAGAGCCCGGCCCGTAGTTCCCGTACTCCGCGTAGAACACCGTATTCCCCCTCCCATTCCAATCCATCCACCCCACCGGATTCACAATTCCGTCCAGATAACTTCTCATATAAACCACGCGCGCGTAGTCCCTCCACGGCCTCCCCAGATAAGCCCGAAACCGCCTCACTACTTCACTCTGCTCCGGGTCGGGCCGGACCTTACAATTTACGAATGAAATGCCCGTTGGTTGATTCGGCCCGGCCCGGCCCTGAGCAGTGATGACTACTTCCTGGCCGTGGTGCGGCGCCCTAGCGTAGATGACGCTGTTCTGGATCACGACGGCTGCATTGCCGAAAATGAAGTCTATGGAGCCGTAGATTTGGCAATGTTGATAGAATTGGCGGTTTGAATCCACCCAGAGTGTGTCTTGGTAGCCTTCGAAGGAGCACCGGTAGTAGGCTGACCGGTCGGAGCTCGAGAGGAGCGCCACCGCCTGGCCGCCGTCTGGCCCTGCCGTGTTCCTGAACGTTATGTCTCGCGCGATGAACCCGTCCCCCATTACCTCTACAAGGAGTAGAATAGTGATTGTTAGTATTTATTAATAAAATTCTTTGAAGCGACTGTATTTTCTAAAGTTCGAGTTTGAGAAGGAATTTTTTTATGAGATTTAGTTTGGTGACAGGGCTTCTGCATAGTGAATCACACGGAATGTTAATTGTTTTTATTTTTGGACGAGAGCAATATGAATGAGACAGATGAGAAAGGAAAAAAGAATATTATAAGTGGGACGGAGGAGTAGCATAGATATAAGAGACATCATTCTGTTATATTTTAGGATTTAGGGGCAAAATTAGGACAAGGAGCTTTTATATATTTACTCAGACGCGATCTACCCTTAACTAATATTGCGACTAAAATATTATTCCCCCCGTCTCATCCATCTTGGTTTGTTACTATTCGGCACGTAATTAAAGAGAATAGTAAAAAGATAGAAAGTCTGGGTAGGTCCCACCAATTTTGAAGAGATAATTATTTTATTTTTTGAAAGATGACAAGATAAAAGAGACAACTTAATAAAGAAAGGAAGCCAAAATGAATGGGACGGATGGAGTAACATAAATGGTTTCCTATATAATACTTCATCCGTCTCCCAAAAGTGTGGTTCATATTTGAATACTACCTCTGTCCCATGATAAGTGGTCACATTCTTTTCGGCACAGGTATTAAGGAGAATGATGTTTAAAGGTAAAAAGATAAAAAATGGTGGAGCCCACAATTTTAGAGGTATATTTCCTTATAAGGAAAGTGGCCACTTATTGCGGGACGGATGGAGTATTTTTAGGTACAAAATATTAGTTGAACCACACTAACCTTGGGACGGAGAGAGTAGTATATAATAAGAGCCTCGTTCAGTTATATTTTAGGGTTTAGGGACTAAACTAGGGCTAAAATATAACAGAAAGACGCTCTTATATACTTACTCATAGTCGCAGATTCCCTCGTGCTGAACCCCGACCGCGCGGATCTGTCGCCGGTGATAATGGTCCTTCCGATGCCATCGCCGATGAGCATAACGTCCTTCATATATCGACTAATTTCAAGATTCTCATTATACGTCCCTTGCTTCACCTTTATCACAACTCTCCCCGAACTTCCCCTGCTTCGATAAGCGTCGAGTGCTTCTTTAATGGTGCGACAATTCCCAGTTCCATCTTGTGCCACTATGATGACATTAGTAGCTCTTCCTAGTTCCGGAAAATTCAGTACACCTCCGTCGTGGAGCCATCTCCGGAGTTCTTGGCCACGACGGAGTTTACTTCCTTTCATCAATTCGGCATTGATGGCTAGACCGGTGTTGATGAACTCTAAAGCATTGTTGTCTAGGAAGACGGGATGTGTAACGTTCTGCTCGGATATGCTGGTTTTGCAGTTGTCCAGATTTGTTAGCGCAGTGCTTAGCCAAATCTGGACGTCGAAATGAGTGGAGTCGGGTTTAGGGTTTAGGGTTTGGTTCAGATGAGTGACCGTGAGCTCGTAGAAATGCGAGCAGTCGGAGAGGGCGGCGCGTTGGCCCACGGTGGAGGGCTTTAGTTGCATCAGCTTGATGTGATTGAGTGTTCCGGTGGCTTCGTTCATGGCGGCATTGATGGTGACGTGCAAAGAATTGGAAAGATTTTGGTGAGAGAAAGATGGTGATGGTGATGGTGAAGGGGTTAACCCTAGAATTTGAAGGGAGAATAATGTGAAGCAGCAAAATATTTCTGTAAATAGAAAAAAAAGATGAGACATGATGATTGTCACTTTGGGATTTTTTTTTTACCTCTTTTGGTGTTAATATTTTTTTTATTTTTGTTTTTGGGTTGGTCTTATTTATAGGAGCAAAGATTGTTTTACAAAGATTAATTTGGTTGTTAATGAGCTGAATTTGTGAGATTAATTCTCCTGTTATTATACTCATGAACAGAATCTTCCTCACAAGATTCTGGTTTTGAAGTTGATGGGATTTTTGTTAATTTTTGTTAATTGCATTTTACCCATATGGTGAAGTTGTATTTTTGTGTTATAAATAATGCTACTATTTTAATCTATCCATTCCTCTTTCTCACTGAATTTAAGATTTCTTACGCACCTCTCTCGAGCATTTTGTCGTATTAAATGCACTTAAATCATAATTTTTTGAGGGAAAAACATTACGTACCAACATCGTTTTAATCATGACGTACGTGAATGTATTTAGATTTTCTTATCATTAATTATTACAATTTTTTTCAGTTGGGGGTCATCACTATTACAATTGATAAATTCTCTATACTAGTATTTCATTTTTATTTTCATTTCATAAATGCGACAGTCAGTAACATTACAAATATACATTTAATTATATTATGACAAATAAACTAATCTTAATTGTAAATAATAGCTCATGTTAATAAATCTAACACAATAAATGACTATTTATAAAAAATCAAATCTAACATGGATCAACTATTCCATCTATTTAATGACAGACGGAATCACACATGACTTTTTCGATATCAATATAATTAATGATGTGGAAAACCACAAATCTCCTTATAAAACAATTAATGTCATGTGCACAATAAAACGACGTCATATGAACCTTAACGTGGATTAATATTCAGTTTATTAAGCTCGAATTTGACTTCATATATATATAAACGAGTTGTATTCTATCTTTATGCTACTCAATATGGCTAGCTTGACTCGATTAATTATGCTACGATAACTAGTTTAGGAAGATAGAAATTCTCTACAATAAATGAAATTAATTTCTTATGTGGGCTAAACAAGCCAAGGATTAGGTAGATAACAAAGTAAATGGTGCTCTCGTCTATTAAAAAAAATTCATTTAACACATTACATCACAATGAACAAATTATACAATTTCATTACATTGAAAGAATTAAATTATTTAACGACAAAGCAAAGAATAACATAATAATTCCTCAAAAAAAAAAAAGAATATTAAAATAAACCCCAAAAAAATTTAATATAAAAATAGTGAGTACGTAGTCAAAAACTTATAAAATTCAAAGCCCGGCGGAGAAAGGCACGCCGGTCGCCGGCAGCCACGACCGCCCCGCAATAAAATTTGCCACCGTAAACCTCCCCGCCTCCGCCGCGCTGGTTATGACCCGGTATCCCCTCCACCGGACCCTCCGACCCGTGGCGGAACCCGGGCCCATATTCATATACTCGCCGTAATACAACGTGTTGAGGGCGAAGTTCCCGTCCCATTCCAGCCACCCTTCCGGGTCCACCAAAGACTCCATGTACGTATGCATGTAGACCGTCCTCGAGTACTCCTTCCACGGCCGCCCGAGAAAGGTCCGGAACGACCCGAGAACCGGGACAAGATCCGAAGCTGCCATGACCCGGGAGTTGTGGATCGAGATCCCGGTGTTTTGGTTCGGGTCGGTCCGGCCTTGGGCGGTTACGACGACCTTCTGCTGGGCCATGGGGCGGCGGGCGTAGATCATGCAGTTCTGGAGGACGGCGGCGGCGTTGCCGAAGATAAAGTCAACGGTGCCGTAGATGTAGCATTCTCTATAGAACTGGCGCTGAGAGTGGACGTAGAGCGTGTCTTGGTAGCCCTCGAAGCCGCAACGGAAGAAGACGGAGAGGTCCGCGCCGGAGCGCAGAGCCACCGCCTGGTGGTTCTGCGGCCCCGCCGTGTTGCGGAAGGTTATGCCGCGGGCGATGAATCCCTCGCTAGTCACCGCTGATAGGGAAAATACATTGGTTTAGCCAATAAATCTTTTATACATGTGTGCGTGTGTTAGCCTAGTCGTAGAGTAGTTAATGTCCGGGCCAAAGGTCACGGGTTCAAGTCCACCGTCAGGCGGCCTTTAAAATTTCTTCTAATGTTTGTTAAAAAAAAAAATTTTATACATTATTTAAGCTCAATAAATCGGATTTGTATCAAATTTAGCCAAATACTAATTTTCGACGTCGAAAAATATAGTTATCATTCTCGGGCTAAAACTGACATATGTAAAAACGGTATATACTAGTGTTTTAATTTATTATTACAATACGAAAGCTAAGGATTATGTGTTTTATTTTTTAATTAAAAGTGTAAATTTTAATTTGTATCATTATCTTTTTATATATCGACCTTGTTGAGCGTGATGTTTTTATTCTTCTGTCTTTCTTTTGTGCTTCTAGAGATGATTGGAAAAATTCAACATGACTTTTAGTCAAGTATTTGGAAATTGAAACCATATAGTATACACATTTTTCAAACTCTTTTTGGCTGACAATTTCAAACTGAAAATAACGTTCATTTTTCTAGAATTAATTAATATAACAGAACTTTCTTCTAACGCGTTATTTAAGTGTACTAATTATATTGTACATAAATTTTCGTTGCTAGCGCCTTTATCACTTATATATAGCTAGTCATATATAAATTTAATTTACTTTCTTCGAGCGAAAAACTATTACCAGTAAGGAAAACAGAAAATTTTCTGTAATTTTGGCCATTTTCTTATAAATTGTTAATTGACCGTTCTTCTTTTTTTCGCCTAAGTAATTAATATTACTTTGTTTTAAAATACAAAGAAAATATAATTTATATATAACAAATATATATAATAAATTTTCCAATTAAGTAATAGCCTAATTCTATCCGATTTCAAAAAATTACGGCTTATGAAAATTAATATTTTATCAAATTCAAATAAAAAAGTATATTTTATCAAATTAATTAAGACTAAAATAATTACTAATTTAGAAAATATATTAAAACACAAACAAAATCTTTTTTTTAATGGGAATACGTAGAAAAATTAATCTTTCACAAGTTATATCAGTCTCATTAGATTTGTAAATTCTGAAAGCTTCAAATTAAGTATTTTCCCTTAAAAAACGACGTCGTAAGGGGGCGAAGGAACTTACCGACGGTGGCGGAATTGAAGGTGGTGGAGCCTCCTCCGACGCTTCTGCTGCCGGTAATAATAGTATACCTCAGCCCATCTCCGACCAGCATTATATTCCTCAACTTGCTCCCGCCAATTACCAAATTCTCCCTATAAACCCCTCTCTTCACGTGGATCACAAACCTCCCGCTGCCGCTCCTCCTCTCGGCTGCGTCGAGCGCCGCCTTGATCGTGCGGTGGTCGCCGGAGCCGTCCAGCGCCACAACGAGGTTCGGCCTCACAGTCGCCGCCTGCAGGAGGCGGCGCTCCCCGGGCCGAACCCACGCCGGGAAACCGCCCTTGTAGTAAGCCCTAGTCTCATGCATGGTGTCGTTTCTCTCTCCTAACGCCAGCGTGTTGCATATCAGCTCCGAGACGTTGTTGGCCATCAGCGGCAGCACGGGGCCGTCGGCGACGCCGAGCTCGGCGAAGCCGGTCCGGCACGTCTCGAGGTTGGTGAGGGCGGCGCTCAGCCACGTCTGGGTGTCGAAGTCGGTGCACTCGGTGGCGGGGTCCGCCGTCTTGTTCAGCTGCTCGATCGTGTCGCGGTAGAGCTTCACGCAGTCGGACCACGCCGCCGCCTCGCGGTGGTTCCGGCACTTGCCGCCGAGGGCTCGGGTGGCGCCCTCCGCCGCGACGGCGCGTTCCAAGGCTAGCTTGACGGCCAGTTTGCGGAAGTCGGATTTGCTTTTGGGGAGAGAGCGGAGGTTATTTTTGGAATTCATGAAATTTTTGCATGGCTCCGGGTAAGGGGTTTGGTCGCACCACCAGGCGAGGCCGGCGGCGGAGGGGATTTTGGCGGCGGAGGGGATGTTGAGGGCGGTGGCTAGAAAGAGAGAGAAGGAGAGAGAAAGGAAGAATGGTAGAAGCAATTTGAGGTCCATTGTGATGATTTAGTTACTAGCTTGTGATAAATGGAATAGGCAAGAATGGTTATATATATAGATACTATATAGTTGAAGAGTGGTGACAGGTTGTATACTTCGATTATTATTATTATTATTTTTTTTGAGTAAATATAGTTTGATTATTAGTATGTTGGTAGATGAGAAGGATAGAGTTGACTTGGGAAAAAATTAAATAATGAAAATTCAAATGTAAAAATAATATGTCGTGCTTTTGGCCTTGGAATATGAAGGATACTTTATAAATGACAGACGCTAATCGAGGGAAATGGCTAATATTTCATTTAATATATAGCTTAGGCTAAGTTTTGAAATAAATTTTTTGGTGAAGTTTTCAATTTTCTTTTTGAATATATTGTTTATCATGTTATATGCTAGTTACGTTCTTGTACTGTATTTTTCTTTTTCTAATTCTTTTCGCCAACAATGCTATATTTTATGTTTCAGATAAATTTATAAGTTTTTTTATTACAATTTGCGTTATATTTCATGCTTTAAATACTCTCCCCATCCATCAAAATTGTGATGCAATTTGTGTAGCACGAGTTTTAAGAAATGTTTTGTGGATATTTGTTGAGTGGAGAAAGAGACTCGTCTCTTTAATTTAATTTGTTATGAGATTTAAAATATAAGGAAGTGGGTGGAATCATGTACAAAAAAGGAAATATCACACTTTTTAGGGAATAACGAATTTAAGACTACAATATTAGGAATGGAGGGAGTATATATATACGAATGCATATTTTGGATTAGGTTAAGATCATAAACTAGTTCTCATGATTTAATGCTTGTTTCAATAAACTTTTAACTCCATGTTTCTCTATAAATACACAATTATGCTTATAATTTTGGAAAATCAATAATCTAAATCGATTAATTTAGGAATAAAAATTATTCATATTTAATATCATCCCAATGCATTTGACGTACATGGCATCACAGATACAAAGAAATGAATATTTAAATGAAAATAATAAAAAGTGAAAATTTACGCGCAAGTTTTTTGTAGTAAGCAGTGAAGCTTCGTCTCAGAATATGTTTCTTCGTTCTCAATTCGCCCAATTACTTTTACAAATAATTAGTATGAAAAGTCTGCTGAAATTTTCGTTTCTATCTCATATTTGAATTTTAAGTAGCCTTTGAGGAAAAGTTAAGTTTATCTGCACATGACAAATTTGCATTAATATGAAAATTATAAACCACGCAGAATAACTACTCTTGCCCTTTTCTATTCCTTTCTTTTGATTTTACTACGGATTATAGAGCGGATTTGGTGAGAATGCATCTTTATATGAGAATGTAAGAATAATGCATTTTTATTACAACGAAATGTATAAAATGTATAAACTACAATAACTTAATGCATTAACATTTAAATGCATATATAAATTACAATAACTAAATACACTGTTAAATCTTGACCGTAAATCAGTAAAGATTAACGGTCCAAATTTATTCTAATTTCTCACCTAAAAAAGTGTTCTTATTTGATCAGCAAACATAAAGATATTAAAGGAATGGTCATTTTAATTTGTAAAAAGGCAACTGGCCGGAATTATATTCACTATTCAAGGTGGTATTTTAAAATTTTGACAATTAGATATCTAATTATGTACTTCATTCTATTCAAACCATGTATGTCATTTTAGTCCTTGTATTCGCAAATTAAGGGAATTTATTTTCGTTAAATTTATCCTTAATAAAATGATGAATTCAATTCAAGGTAATTATTAAATTATGAGGAGAAAAAATGCCATAACGTCATTTATTTTGTAAAAGTTAAAGTAAAAAAAACTAAAATGATATATATAAATTTTGCATAGGATGCAGTAATAAATATTTTTTGGAAAGTTAAAAGGATATAGTCATTTTAATTTTAGTTACCGAAGTATGCTGATCTGAAATACGATATATGCAACAAAACATCGATTTGAACTATATCGACCATGCATTTTGACTGGCATTTACTCTCATATCATATTATGTATTTAACATTTGTTTTGAATTTTTGCTTATATAAAATTGAACATCAATATGTTAATTAAAATTATATATCAATAAACATATTTATTTTATAAATTCAATATGTTATAAACACTACTCCATAAAAGTGCATCTTATTAGGAGTATTTAATACTCCGTATCTATTTAATTTTTCTTAATGTCTCTCAAAAGGAAAGAAATATCAAAAGAAATGAAATAAAAAAAATAAATCAAACGAAGTAAAGTACAAATTAAGACCCGAAAGAAATTAAAATATATACTATTATATACCTATATATATATTTGAGAGAAAATATAGAGGAAAAATATTAAGTGGCACGTTGGCATCGAATTAGTTATTGAATAAAAAAAATTGTAGCAGGTGGCGGCGCCTAACGTTAGCGCGTATAACTAAAATCTTGAAATAAGACGTGCATGCAAATCAATATAAACCACCACTTATTTTATTTTTTGTTCAATATATTTAATTTTTTTATTTTATTGAGAGAACGATAAACTTAAAAAACGTTGACTCTTTAATAATTTTGTCATCATGCTGTACTCCTTTATATGCTTGGACTATATTTTATATATATTTTGAAAGCTTTATATGTATTTATGCAAATAAATAAACATTTGTTTAAAATTTATGAGAACCTCGCTCTTGTTATGGATAAAGTCAAATAGAATGTTAAGTTGTACATTGTGACCTAAGAACTTACGTCGTGTTTTACTCATTAATAAATAATAATAATTATGGCTCATTACATGGAACCACGTAGTACAATATATTATGACCGGTCAAATACCTTGATCTTAGTTATTAAAATATATTACTATTTATTTTTTGTTCGTTGTTCATGTATTTAGGATTTACTACTTCTTTATATGTTAAGTTATCAGGTACATCGACTCTTAAATTACGTAGAATAATAATATTAGAAATAATAATGATGCATGATATATAAGTATTTTGACAACGAAATAGTCAAGATCATCTGTTTTCAAACATTAATTAAGATGCAAAATATGATAATTAATTAGCTGGAACAGTTGTTGTTCTTCATTGTGAACATCTTGAATTTTTTTTTTTTTCATAAGTCTCTATATGTATATAGTTTATAGTCTTGATAGCCCACACAACTCTTGTGAGCATATATGTGGGTTGTGGTGATATAATGTCACAATTAATTATTTTTTCTTTTTAATTCAGGGTGATCCTATACATAATCCAATCAGTATATATATAGTTCTAAATTTAGAAATCTCAGAGAAAAACACGCTATATACGTAGCAAAAATATGCAACTTTTGAATTGCAAGCTATGATGCACGGATTCTTCTAAAAATACCATACTGCCGTATCAGATTCTTGTTAGGGTGCGATTCTCTTCGGATTCCCGTGGGATTCGCCCCCGATTCGCCACGTGACGTATCCTTCCAAATAAAGAATAAAAAATAATTGGATTCGCGAATCCTGTGTGTAAAATTCGCGAATCCCGTGGGTGAAGTAAGCGTATGAGGTTGACTTTGATAACTTTATTTGAATTATGGTTTTTCTATTGGACTAATGATATTTGAATTGATATTTTGTTACTTAATTAAATTACATAATTGAAAATGCTTAAGTTTTGGGTTAAAGAAAATGAATTCCATACATATGATTTATGAAAATTTATATTTTTAATTATGTTATAAGTGTTACGTACATATAACAAAATATTAATACTAGACGTATCCTTGCCAAATCGTACCCTGTAATTTTTAAAATTCCGAATCCACGTACCCGTATCGTATCGCCCCCGTAGCCGCCCCCACGCACCCATGCAACATAGATTGCAAGCATCTTGTTAATCAAAATTTCATATTCTTTTCAGCACGAAAAAAAAGGGGGGCTTCGACCTCACGATCCCTTGTGAAGCGAAAGCCTAACTAAAGAACATGATTTGCAAATGATTTTATCGTTATCAAGATATATTTACATGTTATATTTAAGTTGGGGGTATTTGATTTTCATCTTTCTTCAATTAAATTTAAAAAAAATATCAATCTTCAATAAATATTTTTATTATTTTTATAAAAGTATCAAGTAATATATAATTAAATAAATTAATAATTTTTTTAAGAGAACTATCAATTGATAGTAATAAATACATTATTTTTTGCAAACATTAATGTTATCGAAATACAGTTATATGTAAAAATATTACTCCCTTCGTCCCGCCCGAAATGACACGTTTCTTTTCGGCATAGTTTTTAAGGAGATGAGTTTGAATAAAAACGATAGAAAGTGCTAGAACTCACACCTTGTTGTGACAGATATGGTTTTCCTTTTTGAATTACGTCATTTCGAGTGGGACGGCATATTTGTTTAACTAAATCTATGAGGTATGTGAGGGAATGTTCATATCATTCTAAATCATACCAACAAAATGAAATAGTACATTCATATTTCATTCATTCCTACTAATTCCTTTTTGAATGTCCATTACCATTAAATTAAATCTCAAACAATGCGAATTAATTAATTAAACCCCATGCAGTCACTAAATTGTATCTAAATTAGAATTACAAATACAGAAACAATCAATAGAATTAAAGAATCACATAACACTATATTTATATATATAGGGGGCCGATACGCTCACAATCCGGCAATAAATGGCACACCGGTGGCCGGCAGCCACTGCCGGCCCAATATAAGGTTCGCCACCGTGAATTGGGCCGCCTCGTCCAAACCGGTTATATCATGATAACCGGTCCAATTAACCCGGTTCTCCGTAGAAGCCGCCGGTCCGAAATTTTCGTACTCCCCAAAGTACAAGGTTGTCAAGGCGAAATCCGAGTCGCCCCACTTGGACCATCCTTCCGGTTCGACCAACGCATCAAGATATGTCTTCATGATAACGGTCCTCGAGTACTCCTGCCACGGCCGTCCTAGATACGTTTTGAACGAATCTAGGACCGGCTCGAGGTCGGGCGAGGCCAAGATCCGGCAGTTGTGGATGGTGATACCCGTGTTCTGATACGGGTCTCCCCGTCCCTGTGCCGTGATCATGTTGGCCTGCCCGACCAAAGGCTTCCGGACATAGATGACGCAATTCTGGAGCACAACTGCAGCGTTGCCAAAGATGATATCAACGGTGCCGTATATGTAGCATGATTTGTATAACTGGCGCTGGGCTTGGGCGAAGAGCGTGTCTTGGTAGCCTTCGAAGCTGCAGCCGTAGAAGACGGAGAGGTCGGAGGCCGATCGGAGAGCTACGGCCTGCCCGCCCTCCGACCCGGCCGTGTTGCGGAAGGTGATGCCACGCGCTATGAATCCATTGCCGTCGACGCCTGCATGAAGAAAAAGAAAATGGTTTAGTTTAAATGTTCTTATAAGAGGATTTAATTTGCCGTTTTTGATACGTAATAGAATGCCACGTTTAATGAAAATTAGTAGAAATATGGCGTCACAGTTATTGTGATATAACCCAATTTATTGTATACATGATATGACCGTTCGGATCTGTGTCCCAATATTTTATGTGTCTCACTATAAAATTTATAATTTGAAATAGAATAATACGGTATATATTATAATAATTTTTAATTTCTATTTATTAATAAAAATTGAAATTTAAAAAAATTATGCATCCTAATAAAAGAAATATAAAATAAATTAAGTACTGTGATACCAAAAAATGGGACATTGGATACCAAGTGCATGTAATAACATCGTTTTTCCTTCTCCCAGCTTCTCGCCTTAATTAGTTCCATAATCATAATAATATCATTCATAACAAAAAAAAAATGTTTTCTCTAATGATATATAATTAATTAAGGACAAAATGTGAAGAAATAAATTATACGTAACATAAACAGAAATAAAGATTCGACCTAGCTAAAAATTGTAGAGGAAATTGAAAGAAATAACATGTTATGAATTCACTCACACTGCCGATTGGACTTCATCTTATGTTTCTATAATCAGTATATATATTTGTTAACTAAATATTAAAGATCAGATACAAAAAGTAATTAATTATAATTCTTAATAGTGATCAAGCCTTATTATCAATTACTATAAAATTAAACTAGAGTACGAAAAATTATAATTGAAACAAAAAAAAAAATGCAAGAAAAACTAATAAATTTGATAGTAAGAAACGGAAAGTGGACTAGCTAGAGGAGACTATCATAGACTTACCAAATGTGGCAGTGCTGTACGTAGTGAAGCCGGCGGCGGCGCTCCGGTTGCCGGTGATGACAGTGTTCCTCACTCCATCTCCGACCAGCGTCACCTTATTCATCGTCCCATTTATCAGAATATTCTCTTCGTACACTCCTTTCTTCACATACACAATCACCCGCTTCTTCCCCGCCCGATTATCGGTCACATAGTCTATCGCCTCCTGAATGGAGCTGAACTGACCCGACCCGTCCTGCGACACAATTACGTTGGCCCTCGATGCCACAACGTAATTCTGCAGCAGTTTCCGGTCGGTGTCAGTTACTCGCTCCGGAACTTCACGATCACAGCCTGCTGTGATCGTGAAGTTCCCCAGGAGAGCTGCATTCGCAGCCAGACTATTCCTTATCATCTCCGAAACATTCCTCATAAGCATTGAGGAGCTGAACTCGGCCTCAGTGAGGCCGAGTTCATGCGACCCCAACATGCAGGTTTGGACATTTGTCAGCGCGGCGCTGAGCCACGTCTGCACGTCCAAATCTGCAGGGGTCGCTGTCTCCTTGATGCTCTGAAGGGAAGTGTCTAGCTGGTGAATAGCGTTGTCGATGAGTCTGTTGCAGTCTCTGTGCACCATCTTTTCGCTTGTGTTGCTGGCCACAGAGCTGAGCTTTCCGGCTAGGGTTTTGGCAACCATGGCCCTCTCAATGGCGGCTGCAACGGTCATGGTTCGGAAATCTTGGCTGGTTTTCGGGTCGGACCGGGCCATGAAGTGGTTGCAGGGCTGAGGGTGGGGAGTGGTGTTGCACCACCGGCTGATGGTGTTGTACTTCGTCTCGTTTTGTGCTGCTGCTTTATGCAAATATGTGAGATAAAGCAAGATTAATGATAGTATGGTGGAGATTTTTTGGATTATAGTAGCCATTTTTATTTTGGGGAGTTTTGAAATTTTGGTTTGGTGATATTGGAAATTAATGAATTAGGAGAGGATCTTGGATTTGAAGAAGTTGGCAGATATTTAAATAAATGATCAGAGACTATAGTGCTAGATGCTAATGCAAGAAACATATATATTATCTTTAAAATAAAGGGATATCCTTGTTACATGGATCACAGGTATTACACTCGACCCGGCCGTCATAAAGTTAGAGAGAGAGAGAGAGAGAGAGAGAGAGTTGAATACATGGAATTTGAAAATGAAGTGTGAGAGAAATACGGCGCTGGCAGCATAAACCGTGTGATTTTAGTTTTGGAGCTGAAGCAATTAATTTGTAGATCTAGTGCGTTCATACTTGTATGTATATTGTTAATTATTACTACCTCCGTCCCACAATAAGTGACCATATATTTTATTTTTTGTAAGACAAAAGACAAAACATGTGGCCACTTATGACTGGACGGAGGGAATACACAGGATATGAAAGTAATGTTGAAGTATAGAGCCAATTCACAAGTCGGGATCATCTACGGATCGTCATATATCGATGCAATTTAAATCGTTTATTGTTATTTTATTTATGGAAGATCATGAAAAATTGTAAAATTTTGCATGTAAAGAAATTAATTAAAAAAATTTTAATTAAGTCATACATGGTAAAAATTAAATTACATCGACACTTACGTGGCAGCAATCCGTAAATACAATAAGAGATATAATCGAGACATCGATCCGTTACAATATAATCCACCGTAAGTTTATAGTAGGATTATGTTTGAATTCAGGCGTTTGTTTGCCAGCTGGGCAAATCCGCCGCATGAGTTTGGCTCACGGAATCATTGAGGAATTTGCAAGTTAATTTTCTTAGTTCGTTTTTCTGATTTATGCGTCAAAAACATTATTTGACTAAAAAGGTGAGGTAATTGGAGTTTGAGGTGGATTCACATGAGATTGGTCTTACCGTGCGGTTAGATCCGCATTGTCTCTTTTTTGAAGATAATTGTCACATTTCTTCATGATAATTTTCGCTTGCTATTTTAATCAGTTAGAAGATAAAAGTATAATTGTCACTTTTTATTAAGATAATTATCACTTTTTTTTAAATAATTGTTACATTTTATAAGATGATACTATATATACGGTCAACCACATCCAAGTATTTGCGTTGGAGTATTTTATAAGATAAAAGACCCGGGCCGGCCCGATTTCGGGCCGGGCTGGGCACTACATTTACAGGTCCAACCCGGCCAGAATGGGTAAAAGCCCAGTGGGCTCGGGCCCGCCCGGAAAATTACACTACAAAATAGTTTCCGACCGCGCTGGGCTCCATATTTTCAGCCCGGAAAATTTTCGGGCCATGTCAGGCCGGCCCGATTTTTCCAAAAAGCCCGGTGGATTCCCGGCCCGGAATTTTGACAGCTCTAAGTTTTAAGGAGTTAATTGTAAATTTGTGATGTAATTTACGTGACATTAGAAGAAACACACTTCAATTCTTAGACGCAAAAACAATTCGCTATTTTGGGCTTCTTACAACTTGTATTACCACAAGCTTAGTTAGCCCACTTATCATTCTTAGCCCAATTTCTATTATACTAGGGTATTACAAACTAAATCAAATAACCAAGATTTTTCCCCACAAATTCCTTGATATTTGTATAAGCCTTTAATAACTTTATCTATTTGTCAATTTATCATTTTCTTTTTTTCAACTTTTAATTTTTTTCAATGATTGTGTTTATATAATTACGTGTTAATTTTGTTACACGGATTTTCCATTGATTTTTTCGAGATAGAGAAAAAAGAAATATATAAAAATCATAATCACACCCTTTCTAGTAGCATAGGCCCATCTCTAATCTGTACAAAACTTTCAATTTCTGCAAAAAGTACTCAACTTTCATTTTCATTCATGTAACTACAATACATTAACTAAGCAATCAAATCCTAAACTATTGCAAATTTATATACTTATAATTGGACTATACACACTTTACTTGAAAACCACACACTAAAACAAAAAAATTTATCAAGCATGTAAGTGTACAATACCGACCTCATATATTGTGTGACACATGACAGTTCGGCCCACATGTTGGGAAAGTGGTGGGCCCAATTACCACGAATAGCACAATCTATAGATTGGTGCATGACACTTACATGCATAATAGAATTTTCCGAAATAGAGAGATCAATTATGAAGAGAAGAAGCATATGCATTGATGAGAGATAAGGCGTTGCTGGTCATATGCGCCACATTCACAATCTTCTGTCGAACCGCCGCCTTGACGCCGCCGTTCATTAACTTTCCGGCGAAGCCTTCCATGCAGGTGTCGACGTCCGTCAAGGCGGCGCTGACCCACGTCTGAGCATCGCTCATTATCATCTCGAAGTTGGAGCCCGGCTTCTTCAACTGAGTCATCTCGGCCACGGATTTGCTGAGCTGGTCCACCGAGTCGGCGAGCTCCTCCACGCAGTCGTGCATGGCGCCGGTCTCGCGGGGCGTCATGCCGGCGGCGTGGGAGAGCTTGAGCATGTCTGCAGAGGCGCAGACGGCGGAGGTGAGGCTGACGGAGAGGGCGGCGTTGGCGAGGAGCTTCGGGTTTTTCTGGACGGCGGCGGCGTGGGCGGAGAGGGAGGAGTAGCAGAGTTTGGGGTAGGTGGTGGTGGAGCAGGATGATCGGATGAACTCGGTGTTGGTGGACCGGCCGACGCCTCTGCCGTCGCAGCCGGAGTTGATAAATGTGAGAATTATTACAAGAGAAGATATGGCTTTGCAGAAATATCTACTTTCCATCTTAATTTTGGGATGAGTGTGTGTGTGACAGTGTGTGTGAGAGAGAGAGAAAGAGAGAAACTTGTTAGTTTTGGTTGTGGGAATGTTGGTAGAGAGAGAGGATCTATATATAGAGAAAATATAATATTTGGTGGTGGGGAGAAGTAATATCACAGTCTAACGTGCTTAATTGCGTGTGAATTCTATTAATATACTCCCTCTGTCCCAATTAGAGGTGAGCAAAACAAACTGAAAAACCGAACCGACCGATAAATCGTACCGAAATCGTCCCGAAAAAATAGTTAATCGAACCGACGGTTCGATTTATTTTTTTAATTTTAAAAAACCGAAGATAACGGTTAGGTTTTTATTTTTATATATAAAAACCGACGGTTAACCGAACCGAACCGAAACTCATTTAAAATTATAATTTTACTAATTATATGTTATAAAATTATTATACCAACTAATTATATGTTATAAATTATAATATTAACTAACTTGATTTTACTACTTTGACTTGAAAACATGAGAGTGTTCAATTTATTATTTATACTTCTTTAAATGTATATTTCGTATTCACATTTTAAGATATGGATTTTTGTTTTTCATGCTGTGAATTATAAAAAAATTGAAAGTTTTCTTTCTACATGGTTAACCGTTGAATAACGGTTAACCGAACCGATTTTTAGGTTAACCGTTATAGTGGTTTTTTATTTTTATTTTTTACATTGTAGCGGTTAACCGAACCGATTAAAAACCGTATGGTCGGTTTTTTTTGTGGCAAACGGTCGGTTAACCGAACCGTGCTCACCCCTAGTCCCAATAGCATGGTCTCGCTTTCCTTTTTTTGGTTGTTCCAATAGCAAGGTCTCAGTCCAAATAAGGAAATAATTAGTGTGTAATAAGGGGGAAATAGTTGTTGGTTAAGAGTATTACTTTTAATTAAAATACTCCTTAATAAAGTGGAACAAACTTACTTTATACACTAAACCCCTTCTTCTTAATAAATGTGCCCAAAAAAAGTGAGATAGATCATACTATTGGGACGGAGGGAGTACTTGTTACTAACATATCATTCATTAATGATGTGTATTAATTAATTAGTTGAAAAGAAAAGGTGTCGTGTGGTTTTTGGGTTCCTAATTTGGCTGCAAATTGATACATAACTTTAAATAGTGAAAAAAGCAAATTATTAGCCGATATTTGAGTTGTTCAAATCATTTATAGTCGTATTCATGCATTCCTTAAAGGTTATCGTTGTTTCCTCTAATACAAACTATATTATAAATTTAATCTCGTATGCTATACATTTTGTGTGTTTTTAAAACCTTCTAATTATGAATATAATAGTCTAAGATGCAAAAATAGATGTTTTTTGTTTACTTCTATACATGAATAGATGATGAAATAATATATCTCAAAAGTACTTTATGGGTTCATTTTCAAACGGCGTATCTAATGTTACGCCAGCAATAATTTTGTCGTATTAATATATATAAAACAATAATAATATGGATAATATTGAGTATTATACAAAACAAAATAAGCCAAAAGAAAAATTGTAAAGATTGGGACACTAATGGCAATAAGTAAGTTTAATGAGCACGGCGTGTTAAATGATGAATAATAATTCATAATATCTTTCTCTCAAAAAAATAACTAGTAATATCTTTCATTATTTCATATAAAAAAATAAAAAATAAATTCATGCAGTCATGAAGCAAGGTGCTTCAGGATATTTGAAGTTTAGATATAATTTTGTAGACTGGGCCCCAGACATATCAATGGAAAATTATTTTGATACTTAATAAAATTATTAAAAATGATGTGAAGGCACTGAGAAGGGTTTGTTTATTTCTGTCATTAAGATATTTTCAATAGATATTTTTATTAGGCGTCGAAAAGATATATAAGAGGACCCATCTAACAAATGATAAATAATTGGATACTAATTTCTCTCCGGTGTATTTGTGCCCCAGTGTGATCTGTATATATATGTCGGTTGTATGATAATTAAAAATAAATAAATAATGTTCTAAAGTTGTCAAAAGTTCTTAAACTCCATAAATTATAAGGGGATATCGATATATTTTTTTGAAAAGATAATTGGGATCATGTCGATGTAGTATATCAAGAAACTTTTAAATTCATTGGGTATGTTTTGATCAGGATTAATTGTAAAAGAAATACTCCCTCCGTAAAGTATAGCTATTGAATTGTGACACAGATTTTAAGAAATATTTAGTAGATGTTATTTGAGGGGAGAAAATGACCCACCAATTTAAATTTGTGTGGATTTAAAATATAAGAGAATGATGGGGTCATGTCCTAAAATAGAAAAATTATATTTTTTGTGCATGGACCAAAACGAAATACAAGCTATACTCTTGGTGGACGGAGGGAGTACAATTTAATTTGAATGAAAATCATTCGAATTAAAGTCCAAAAAACAAGTTCGAGGATATTGTGAAAATATATTTTAGTATGCATACAAATTCATCAAACAAATAATTTAGTATGAATATACTTGACATTTCAGAAGAAAAAAAGAAAAAAAAAAGGTATGAATATACTTGTGTTGTAAACGGTATATATATAAAGGAGAGATCAAATAAATTTTTCACCCAATGTAGAAATTAGGAATCAATTTGAATTATTAATCTTTGTAAATGAGTCGTTATCATAAAAAAATGTGTTATCATACTGTGTATTGTGCTCCACATCAAACACATACATGTGATAACATTTGGATTTAAGCACACACTAGTACTGGGTGGCTGGCTCCATGTCATATAATAGGCTATATTATTTTGAAATTCGACTTATCGATCATCAATAGCCGTTGTCACATTCGGGGACCATATAATATGGGGGATCCCTCATTAACCTTTGCACAAATTGCATGTATAAATATCTATTCAGAAGCTTGCGTGCGGTTGATCGGACAGTGCGATCAACTTTATTTTTAATTATTTTTCTATTAATTATTCCCTCCGTCCCAATAGCAAGGTCTCACTTATTTTGGGCACTGTTATTAAGAAACAAGAGTTAAAAGATAAAAAGTGGTGGGTCTCAAAGCTTTTGAAGAGTTAATTGTTTCTATTTTTGGAATGGACCTTGCTATTAGGACAGACGAAAAAAGAAAGATGAACCTTGCTATTGAGAGTTTGGGATAGAGGGAGTAATATTTAATTTAACAAAATTAGAATTTATTAGTTCCCAATTAGGATTTATTAATGTCTAATTAGAGTTCATTAATTATAATTAAATTTAGTAATTTCAATTATAATTTATCAATACCAATTAAAATTTAATGATCTCTAATTAAATTTAATTAATTAATTAAATATTAAATATTAAAAATAACAATCTCTATACTTGTTCGAAATTTTAAACTGTATTTAATTAAATATTCCCTCTGTTTCCCTTATTTTGTCTACATTCTCTTAAATGGACGTTCCACTCAATTTGTCTACTTCCCAATAAGAAAAGAATTTACCCTTCAAAACCCTTTAAAAGTGGTGGAACCTACCCACTTCTATCTTTTTCCCGTTATTCTTAATCTCCGTGCCGAACAGTAAGTAGACAAAATGACCGGAACAGAGGGAGTAGTGTATACGATTCAAAATTTGAGAAAAATTAACAGAAGTAGGCCAAATAGGTCCATGAACATTATGAATCAAACTTGGCTGCCGACCTCCCCTCCCCCATTAGCCACTTGATTATGTGCATGCATGTTTATGTGCGCATTAACAACGATACGCAGCCACTTGATTCATGAGATCTTATCTAGGCAACTAAGGCAAGTGGCTTGATTTTGCCTCATGTTATAAAAGTGATGTTAAATTAAGATAAGATCTCATCAATTAAGTGGCTTACTTTCTTTTTTTTAATTATTAATTATTATTTAGAGAATCTCATCCCTATATAATATCATAAAGATTAATATTGGTCAAGAATTCGATGAAACTGAATGCATGATAACAGAAAAATACACGGACAACAATCTGCTTCAGATTAAGCAAGTTAATTGTTTGTTATATTGTATGAGACCGGGGGGCATGTAAGACATTTCAATGCAGCAGCAGTAGCAGATGATGCAACATATTACTGTTTATGTGCAAGTACATGTACATGTATATAGGTATAACTAAGCATTAGAAACCAAACCTGGAATTGGAAAGCAGGAGAAGAAGGCGAAAACTTCGCTTTACCAACAGATTTTTAGTTTCTCTAGCATACGAAATTTATTACGTTTAATAGGTCAATAAGAACGATCTTCTCGAGTTCTTGTCAGTTTCTGATCATCTTTGTCGGATCACCTGACAGTGAAGAACAAAAGTACATGTTTAGGCATCATCAAGGTTTAACAAATTTCTTGACAAAAATAAATGAATGTAAATGTAAATGTGCAACTCAAGAACAAAGCTAGAGATTCTAATAATTTATTGTGACAGTGCAAAAACATGCAATCGCAAATATGTGTATGCGTACAGAACATGATGATTTAACGAAGGTGATTAGAAATTGGGCAAACCAACATCTGTAAATAAGGCCATGAGACTCAGAACTTGAATGATGCAAATTCTGCTGCCAAAAACGCTAGCTGATTTCTGATTTACAAACAAATTCACTTGCATATTAGACGAGTAGATATTCTAAGAGGATAATCTTGAATTAACCAAACAAAAGAAAAATTGCAGGTGTTTCTAGAGGAAGGTAAATTATAAAAGGAAAAAGAACTTAGGTTGTGCTTCAGAGGGGTAATATTTATGGATTTTGGTTTTAATAGAATAATAGATAAGACTGAAAGAGTACCAATATAAAATGGAAGTGCTTAATAACAAACTAAGGAAAAACTTGAAGTCCTAATACATCTTAGGCTTACAAGTCAAAGAAAATGAACAATATTTATCGTCCATCTAGGTTATATTCTATAACTACCACACATGTTCAATTTTTATCATTACCTATTACTTTTTGAGATGAGGAAGTATGACTTATCAGAGAAACGAGGTGAAATTAGTCTGGCAATTTGCCTTGAGCTAATCTTTCCAATGTTATCCAGAATTGACAAAAGTATGATGAGTATTAGACATCAAACAACAGGTCCTAGAGCAGCTAATTAAAAGTACTCCATCCAAGATGACATGACACATTTTCTTGATTACCAAGAGCCAGTGAAAGTGGGTGTCAGATTTTTCAATGAATAACTACGGAAAATTGGATACCTCAATGCAGCAAAAGCGGGGAGAACCCTTTCAAATATTTCATCTTCTGATCCAGTACCATCAATCTGCATGCATTTAAAAGTTGTTAAAATTGGATCAAGTTTAGAAAATTATGGAATGGAACAACAAAAGCCACAGAGAGAGAGAATAAGGTACATAAGCAGTTTGTTTCTTTGTGAGTCTGTGTGTGTTTCTTTTTCCAATTTTCCTTTTTTTTTTGGAGGGGGGGGGGGGGGGATAGCATTGAGAAGTTTTTATGTTGATTACACGGATAGTATGAAAATTTCTTACTCCCATCTAAGAATTAAAAGTATCCGCAGCTAAGTAGTTGATGTCGACAGCACAGAAAGTAACAAATACAATGAGATTACCAATATTAAAAGTTGATACCTTGTGAAGTTTTCCTTTATCGGAGTAATACTTGATGACAGGAAGGTTGAGTTCTGCAAATACTGTTAACCTTTCCTTGACTGTATTTATATTATCATCAATTCGCCCCTAAATATTAGAACTTTATTTAGCATTTTTGGGACGGAAGATAATAGATATATGACAGTGAGAAATAGATATGTGGAAAGAACCTGATTACGATTTAGTACTCGTTTCACCATTTCTTCTTTAGGGCAATCAAAGAAAAGCACAATGTCTGGTTCAGTCCCAACCTACAAATATAATTGACAACTCAATACATGCCAATGGCACAATATACAGCAGGCATCATATCATATGCAGATACCTCTTGTAATCCGTCATACAGCAATTATATAGAGGAAGATAGATAAAAGGAGATGAGCTCAAATTGCTAACAGAAGTTGAAAGAATAAAGAAGTTCAAAACTGACTACTTACAACTCGCTCATACGCTATACGATTCTCTTCACTTCTTGGAAAGCCATCAATAAGAACTCTATTGTTTTTACTTTCTTCAATGGCCTTCTTTATCAATTTAACAGTCACTTCTGAGGGAACAATTTTCCCTTCCTTGATTGTATTAAGAATCATGGAACTGCAACAGGATAAGAATATCGTTGGCATGCACTACATAGGGTCATATCAACTAAGATATCCATGTTAAAAAAGATGCATATTTCTAATTCTTACCCATTTTCACTATCAGAATTGATTTCTTTCCTCAACAGATCCCCAACACTCAAGTGGGTAAACCCAAAGGCCTTAACAATCCTTGTACATTGAGTACCTTTTCCACTCCCTGGACCACCTGTAACCACAAATATAATTTCAGAACTATCCCTCTGCATGTTGATGTGGATCATGAGCAGCCAATACCATGCCGTTTAATGGAGTCTCATAAAATAAAATTGCCATCTATATTTCAACAAATGAGGGAATAAATGGAGTTTTGCATTCTATGCATGTTCAGGTGGCTCGTTTCTTGAAATTGAAGCATTAAGACAACTAGAACCAACCACGATCACTGAAAAACTTAGGAAATGCTTGAGTGCCTGTAGATTTTCTGGAAAAGATTTTAGGATAAGAAAGAGAAATGTGATGTAATGAATGCATGAGAAGGTGTAATGTATCAGTAAGAAAATGTATATGTGTACGTGTTTGATTGCATTTCGGGAGAAATTGGAAAGGAAGTCTGTCTCAGGGAGACAACCAAACATGACCTTATAGACTAAGTATCATGCTAATACAATCTAATCCAGAAAAACATTTGAATGCAGCAGCATAACAAGGCCAAATTAACAAACTCAACTTTACATAATCTATGAATTTTACTAAAAGACCAACGAGGCAACGTGCTACATATAAACATAAGAAAATACTACCAAGTACAACAAGACCATCAATTTGGGTCATCAATGATAATACAGGTAAGCAGATTATTATATTCTTTATTACCCAAGACAAAAGTTACAAATGGTTTTCTTGCACCAGAGACTCCATCTTCTGCCTGTGTCAAGTTAAGAAAAGTCAGAAAATGACAAATAAAAATATAAAAATATTACGAAACAAACAACATCGACTCTTGAATCTAAATGGCCTTCCATGTGGGAACATAAAGAAAACAACCATAATAATTTGGGTTGATAAACATCAAAAGCTTGTAAGATCAAGAAACGTATGAAACCGGACTTTCAAGGTTGAAACAAAAAATTCAAATGCCAAGCTTAAACAATAGATCATCGAGCTGCAATCCTCTCCTAGCACAACCGCCCTCTAAAGACGTACCGTAAACACTACTAAACAGGTCAAATGAAGACGAAGTAACTGAGGAAAAAGTGAAACAAAGTAAGGCACCTTAAATTAAAAACATGTAGAATAGAAACATAATGAAATGCCTGACGATCATCAGCTACAAATATCTCGCAGAGCAGAATTTCAAGGTAATAACAATAAAAGAGGACGTACCGATATAAGATGAAATCAACCTAACCTAAGAAAATGAAATACAGAGAAACTAATCGTGGTCATGAATTAAGCTCCTCAAATATCTAAATGTTCGAGAAATTAACGTAGAAAAGGAACATAAATTCCTCCAGAATTTCAATTCTAGTCGACATTGTTCATCACAGTATTCGCAACAATATAAGAGACGAGAGAGGGAGAAAGAGAGAGCTCAAAAATCGAGATTAATTTTGCCGTGAAATTCAATAAAATGAAAGAAAATGAAGAAGCAAATCAACACGGTACCGGATTCAGAACCTGAGTAGAAAAAACTTGCCAAGCATTGAATCCATAGGCCACCTGCATCTGAGGAGAGAGGAACGTTTATCTAATCGCGCCAAAATTTCATAGAACAGCAATCAAAGTACTACAAAAAGGCGAATGGAGAAATACCTGATTCAGAAGGCGCGATTTAGACGAAGAAACCAGCGGCGACAGAGAAACAACGCGCCTCCACATTTGTGATTCTTTGCTCGACACACAGAGAGAGAGAGAGAGAGAGAGAGACGCGAGAGTACTTCAGTGTGGAGTTTAAAAAACGAATTCTGATTTTAAAGGAGACTTTTTGTCGAACAGGTCATGCGCGGCGTAAGCTGTCCGTACAGTTAATGCGTTAGAAATGAAATTTTCTGCATCGCTTTGCATTTAATTATTTTTCTGAAATCTTGAAACCCGATTTCATTTGCTGACGCACAAAATCTATTAGGTGGCTTAAATAATCATATTTTCATATTACATTTGGATAAAGATATAACGCGCCAATTTTAAAATAAAATTATATGTTAGTGAGAAAGAATTAAGCTTATATTAACTCAATTTATTATTAATAAAAACAGTAATGTGATGGAATTAGATTATAATCACTGTGCATCAATTTGATATAATATACAAATTGAAGTAAATAGTTTCACCCTCATGTCTCTCTTTTTTGAAAGAATAATATTCTATCGTTGTTCCAAAGTGTGTTATAAATCTTAACTTACGAAAAATAAATTACATCTTACATGCTCTTATGTCTCTTTAGGTGTATTGAGAAGTGTGATTTTTTCAAATGTAAATGGTAAATAGAATTATTCCACATCTGTTCCCCACCAAACTATATAGAAAAAAGAAAATTGATAAAAGCATTTAATTGATCTTCAAGATAATTTACCTTAGTTTTCTACTTGATTACTTCATCGTTGATTTTATTTAACAAAGTCAACTTGGAGCTACTACTAAAAATTGAACATCAAATAATTTTATAGGCTTCAAAATTATTAACCTAAAGCATCCAAATTCCAAAACTACAATTATTGCATAGGACACATTCAATGGAGTTCGATTGGTAAAATTCCCAAAAGAAGTCTATTATTATATTATAAATCTTAACTCTAGCCACTAATTTCTTCGTCCAATTACTCTGCCATTAGTTTTTACATTTGGGTTGACAAATCTGGCGGATTTTCATGCACTATTGTGTATTAAATTTGAAAATATTAAAAATTTAAAAATGATATGATGAACTAGAAAACTCAAAAAGTTGAAAGAAGAAACAGGGGAATTACATGTAGAAATAGGAAGGAAGAAATCGAAACAGATATCCAATATTTTTGTCTATCAAATCTATATATTCTCTCCATCTGTCGCATGTCGTATCAATGAGTTGATATAGTACATGTATGCGCTTGATAGAATTTTCCCCGCAGACGCATAATCTCCTAAACAAAATCGCATTACCAAGAAGCCTTTTCTACACTCAAATCATGACATTTTTACCAAACAAAAGATCACAAAACCTTAATAAGTCCTTCAATATAAGCACATTTCCATTTTTTCACCTGTATCGACCAAAAGTGCCTTATTTCTCAAATGTATGTACACAAAAGGAATTTCAACTGCTCCAAATATAAATAGAAAATAATATAAAGAATACATGGTGTTAGAATCATTAAGAACACTCTCTACCCCTACACCAATATATATATATATATATATATATATATAAATATATATATACAGAGAGAATTTTAGTTCAACTAAGAAGATGATGTTCCTATAATTGTTCATTCGCATTCTTTTAAGATCATGTACAGATTTTACTCTTTTATGTGAAACATGTAACCTAAAATCACCTGGCAACCATGTCTATTTTTGGAAATTCAGTATCCTCAACAACAACGGGCGATTATGGCGGTCACAAGTAAAAGAGTCTTGACTGCTACAACAACACCACAGGCCAGTTGCTCAGCCCGACTCTTTGCTTCTTGTTACCAAGTCGTAGTTAATCGAGGCAAGCTGTGACAAGTTCTGATAAAGAAGAAAGAAGATTATGAAGGGTTCTTGATACAGCAGGCTTATCAAGATCAATCAATATATAGCTCCCACAAATTTCAAATATCTTTTAACAAAATGCATGTGATAAGAACATATTCTTGTGAATGTGAAACAATAGGAAAAAATTGATTGGTGATGTACTTGGCTAACTTAGTTGCTGAAGATAAGTCGTGCACCTTAAACGAGAAATTGCTGAAAGAGTACTTCATTTCAAGAGATGGAGCACCAAAATCAGCTAAATTTCCACATTCATCCCCCTGTATTCAGGAAGAAGACAATATTAATTTCGCACGCTAAGTAGAAAGGAAAGCAGAAGACTGTAAGGTGTCATTGAGTTAGCTTGCTCACAGCTGATCTTTTAAATAGTTTCTATGTATCAAATTTGATATATTAGGCCAAGCAAAGGAAAAAAGCAAAACTTTCAGCAGCTATAATGCATAAATGTGCCAGATATTAATGTATTATGGCCGCTCATTTAATATTGAGAATTTTATCATGTTTTCTTATGATAAATATCTTATGATTTCATTAATCAAAAGAGGAGTCAAGCCTTTGATAGAGACGACCATCATTTTCCTGAAGTACTTATCAAAGCGCTTCCAGGCTTAGAAATCAACTTCATTTTTCACGCTTAAGGAAATGAATTTTAGTAAAAACTAACATCTTCATCCTGTAGATATGAGCTGCTGCTGCGGGATCCACTCCCCGTATCTGTCATGTCATCACAATCACTACCTCCATGAGAATTTTCCTCTTCCAGATTCCATATATACCGGCTCATAAAATAACTTGTATCATGTAAATCAGCTGAAGGAATAAATGCTGCCTGTGTCAGATCAAGAGAAATCGAATAAATGTTGTGAAGTAGTTAATCCTAAGAAAACTGATTGTGGGATGAATTTTTTTGTTCAATGGTACAATATGTGTAAGGCAGTAAGTGTGCTGGGGGGGGGGGGGGTGGGTGTTTCTGGGTTAAAAAAACAAGACCTTCTGCCTTGCAAGAGTCCCCCAATTAATATTCTTAAAGAAGGAATGCCGTTTAACCTGAAAAGGAAAGAGCAATGGATCATTTCTTATGTCTTTATGATCATTTTAACCCATTAACTTACTAATTACCTCTCCAGCCCCAGTAGCACCCAGTCTCTGAACTGGGTTTTCAATCAACAATCTGAAAAAGGAGCAGAAAAGAACCTTGTCAACTACACAATTTACGAATAAAAAGCAAAAAAAAAAATATAGTTCAATGAACCTTTCATTTCAAACAAACAACTAGCAAGATCAAATGAAAGTTGCAAAATTATCATGACAAGCTGTTGAAAAATTATCACGATAAGCTGTGATCTGACTATTCTTTCCCTGATGACTAGAAGTTGCAAAGAAAGCACACACACATATAAATGCACACAAGTAATAGAAGATTGTAATAAATGTTGAAATAAAACTTACTTGTTAATAAGATCATAAGCATCAAAACTCAACTCTTCAGGTACCCTTGGCCAAGTGATGTCCCTATTTATAATATTGTTGAAAATTTGCTGCATCAGACGGAAGACCTATCAATAATGCCACTGATCTACAAGTCCTCAATAAGTAAAAAGCAAATTCATTTATCAATCATTTTAATATCATGACCATCTATTCCATATTGAAAAAATATATTTTCTCTTCAAGTGACTACTACCAATGAGATAAGTTTGGTAGTTGGAAAACTATCACGATAAGCTGTTAACATAATTTATATGTGGGTTTCACCAAAATCAAATAGGGTACAACTTAATTCACCATGCCAGTCCATTCTCAATTTGGCATATATGGGGATTTTGACAGACAAATTGTTGGAGATAGACAAAAATGGTAAATGAATTTTGATTCCATTAAAAAACATTAGTGCCATTAGCCTTATCGTTACAATATTTCACAAATAAATTTTACAAATAATAGCAGTGCAGGGCACACAATAGAAGTACCTATCTTTAGAGTTAATAGGATAAAATAAAACAAAAGGTGTGATGGTTAAATTTAATTCGAGCAGATAAGAAGTAGCTTGAAGAAATACCCACAAGCCCATTGCAAATTTTGTGACACGGCATAAGGCTTTTCCAGTTATATACAATGAACCTAATCTCCTCAATGTAGTCAAATTTATAATCAATAACTCATAGCATTTAAGGAATTATAGTGCGAGTGAAAACAGACAAATAGTAAGGCGGAGGATATTGGCAGCCCGCAATTGCATGCTTTTTATATCACCGCAAACGAGTTATTATGTGAATCTTGACAAGATGCTAGATTGTTACAATTGCATTATTAGGACAATTAAGCTTGATTTTACGTTGATTCCATCTTTAATTAAAGCTCATTTCTACAGCTTGGTTCTTGGAAATTCTATAACTTGTAGGCAATAATTAGGGCAGAAATCGTCTTAATTGGAGCTGTTCTAATTGAGTTTTTCATTAATTACCCTTGGTTACAAGCTACAAAAACATGAAGAAAATATAGATAAAACTGTAAAAAGTAGTTGATTACTCAAGATTCATGTGAAAGTGTTTCTTTGGGACATCAAGCTTGCAGAGATTATTGATACAAAAAACATTAAGCATCAGCATCACCAAGAAGAGATGTAAAACGACACCTAAATTATCGACAGCGTACCTGTGGATTTTCGGCATTAAAAGGTGGAATACCAACTAGGAGCTCGAAGAGGATGACCCCCACAGACCACCAATCAGCTGTTACGCCTGAAAAAGGAACATGAGAGCAAAATGAAAGGCGATAACATAGATAAGAATAAAGTATTTGGACATCTGATCATTATAAAAAATATGTTTATAATTCTAACCGTGTCCCATGCCCAGAAGTATCTCCGGTGCCAAATAGTCAGGAGTGCCAACTACTGAATGTTTTTTCCTCTGTTCTCTTTTCTGTGATGAGTGTACTGCAGCTTTGGGTTTATCATCTCCGAGAATAGCAGAAGGTCCAGATAAGTCCTCAGTGCTATTTATGAGACCAACTTTGGAGAGCCCGAAATCTGTCAACTGTCATGGTAGGAAACATATTTAAGAAAGGCATGCTACAAATACATTACATAAGTATATCCATTGTAATGCAGACTCGTCTTCTTGAATTCTTAAGGGAATATAAGATTATGAAGCATTAAATACATAAGTATTCTCAGCTAAATAGATATCTAAGACACCTCACTCCACTCAAACATATGTTTTCACCACCATGAACAGAAAACTAAAAAACAAAACTTACTTCCTGAAATTATGGGACAAGTTCAACTGGTACAGAATATAGTTATTTTGTCACCAATATGCTCTTCTCTATTGTCCCAGTATACTTAGTTTGCTTAGCTCATGTAAATACAAGGTGAAGGTCTCATTGCATCAAATTGAAAACACTCAGCAGAAATCGAATCTCATCAATGACAGAAGCTTGTGGGAACTTAGTATAAATACATAAAAAGGTATTCCTCAAATCTACAATGAAGTCAGAAGAAAGTGCTTGATGTGACATTGATATCCCTTATATCTTCTCATTTTGTTTTTCTGTGTGAGTTATCCAACCCAAAAATCTGTCATCAAACTTTAGAGATCAGCATTCACGCTTACTGTGTAAACAAATACACTTATATATTGACCTTGATGTGACCATCGGGACCTATCAAAAGGTTATCTGGCTTCAAATCTCTATGAATGACATTTAAGGAATGCAGGTACTCTAAAGCAAGCACCTGAAAGTATCACATGAAGAGATGTCAATTTTGGTAAGATAACATCAGTAAATGAATCTAAGAGATAAGACAAAAGTAACAGAAAATCTTACAACTTCTGCAATATATACTCGTGCAATATCTTCCTCCAAGCAACCTAGATTTTTTAGCAAGGAGAAAAGATCTCCTCCATTTAAGTACTCCATAACAAGATAAAGATTTTCCCTACATGTGAAAGAATAGAAAAATCGGACCTGTTCATTGTTAGATTATAAATTAGTAAGGTTTTCAAAAGCTTTATGTACTTTAACTCTCAAATAAGGGAACAGTCTTCAAACTTCAAAACTGCTCACCACAAAAGGATTACGAACGGATATTAAGATATCCCTTTCAGCTAAGATACTTTCCACCGCATTTTTGCGGATCATGTCAGCCTTCTTCAGAACCTGTAAAGATTATGTTAAAACTCTTCAGAAGAAACTATATAGACCAATTTAAAAAAACTGTTCTACAACCCTGGCATTTGACATTTCCTTGGATGGAATCTAACCTTTATCGCAAATAAGTCACCAGTTGCCCTTTTCCTTGCCAAAAACACTCGTCCAAAAGCACCCCTGCTTATGGGTTTAATTATTTCAAAATCCTCAATGGATGTCCGATCCTTGGTGCATGGATTAATAGGGCTTGCACGTAAACTACGTGATGTCTCTTCTTCTGTTGAACTATCCTCATCAGCCAAGGTATTTTGTAAGAATGACTTTTCATCATCAATCTGCCCACATAGAGATACATATTTCTCCCTGAAAAGTTCACGATCAGCCAAATTGAGCCATAATAAAAAAAATTAGAAGATCTGAAAAATTAAATAAAGTTACTCTTAAGGTTTTCGTGTTACTCTTCTTACAGTGTGATGTCTTTTAATGAATAGCCCTAAAGCCCTTCTGCTAGTAGTAAAACATATGCATAGAAAGTTGCAAGGAATATTTGGTGCGAAATTTGTCTCTTCAGTTTTCTTCACCTGTTATTTTGAATGCAGATAGTCTTACATCATTTTCAACAGTCGGCAACCTTAATATCAGTATCGAAGGTTGACTCTCTACACTTGCTTAGGACTCAGTATCAACTTTTTTAGAGCAGATAACCTTTCTTTCTTTCTAGCTCCCAGTTTGGCCAAGTTGATTTTCACAGCCAGAGTAGTATGCCGATTACTAAAGTTGGAATCATTTCTATATAGCCATGTGTCAAGGTGGTGATACTTTAGTCTTACATGTGCAATATAAACAGCATCAAGACAAGCTGCAGTCCGTACCAACACGTATACCAAAGCTCTAACAACTTTACAGTGCTCGACCAGAAAAGTTTCAGATCCATGCATATAAGACAAAACACGAATAGGTACCATAACTAGAAAAAGTAACTCACTGTATTAGTTTCTCTATGCGCCTCCCAAATGTCTCAACAACAAGAGCATCCACCTTCCTATCATGAATGGCATATTTGAGGTCATCCAATTTCTCAAGCATAAACTCCAATGTACTGTAGTCATTCTTGTTTACATTTACTACAGATCTAGCAAGCTCAAGCAGCTTCCGTACCTGTCATACAAGTTGATGGTACAATTAGTTATTCAAACCACAAATTAACTTTTACCAAAAATATGAAATACTGAAGATCTGTGCCAGCATAACTTTTTTTGTCTGATGTTTTAATGGTGAGGTTTCAGTTACCATAATTAGGTTTAGATATAACATTAAATCAAATACCTAGAAGATTAAAAGCACCATAAAAAGTGGATACTTTGGCCTGCATTCTTAAATGCTTTGGTTGAAGCATCGGCACTAAGAGGATTAATTTAATAATTCCTGTTCTATAAATAAAATTTCTAAAAATTCTTTTTATTATATATATATATATCCTGTGGTGAAGCTCAACAACGAGGAATAGTTCAAGAAAATTTTGGAAATTCATGTGTAAGGATAAATGACTGGTAAGAACTAAGAAGAGGAACTCTTACGTGCTCATCAACAAATACTAACCCTTCAGGCTAACTTAAGATAAAAGAGCTGGACTAAGTGAGAAAACTTCTATTAGGAGATTCTAGTGATAGATTTCCATGCTTACATAAAATGTAAGTATGTTATAAAGCAATGCCTTTACTACAAGAATATGAAAGGGGGGATGTAAAGGATTTTCTCTAGCATCTTGAAGACAATGCAGAATGTATCATAAACATCACCTGCTGATAACTTTCTAGCTCAGATATTGTTCTACGTCCACTGAGAAGAACCTCAATCTGGGTCATTCTGGGGGTTATTAAAGGTGAACGAGGGGTCAAGCTCCCAGCTGATGATGCTTTCTTGCATTGATCAGGTGTTAGTGGTCGTGAATCGCTTGACATGTTTAGTGAACTGTGAAGATCATCCACACTAAAAGAGCTTTCAGACTCATTAAGGTAATCCATCATGTCTTCAGGACAACGGCAAGACAAACTATTTGCTTTTGGTGACACACCATCCAGGTCTTCTTGTGCACATGATGCAGACTCTCTCAAAACTTCAGGACTTCCAAATCCTGAGTATTCGCCTTTCGGAGTCCAAGACTCGAGAACTTTTTCAAGAGTTTCAGCAACTCTTTCAAGTCGTTCATTTACTGTTAAACCCTTTAAGTCACATCTGTCAGCAATAGTGCAAATTCTTGAGTGCTGCTCTACATGGACGGTAGGTATTTCAACTTCACATATTCGACAGATCAGTGAATCCTCATATGCCATCTGGTGTTGGTCCCAAGCTCCCCAAGTTACTCCTTGTGATTTCAAGGTTTCTGCTGCATGTTCCACTTGACAGGCTGCACTTTGTGTGCTTTCAAGACTGTTTGTTTTTTCTTTAAGTTGCAAGCCCTCTGGCTTATCCTTGCAAGAGGAGTCATCATGTACTCTCCTATTTTTTTCAGCAGCAGATGGAAGTTTCTTCCAGGATGACATCCTAAAGCTTCCTGGAGTTGAAGCAACAGTTTTTTCAGTGCTAACCTCTTCTGCTGCATGGTTTTGGTTGTTGATCAGATTGGTTTGCTTCTGTCCTATGACTTTATAACATTGCTTCTCCTGACTTTCATTGACACCCGGGCGCTCGGGATATACACCAAGGTCACTGAGCTGGTGTGAAGTTACATAATCGTCTTCATAACCAATTTCCTTTTGGAAATGGACAAGCCGAGTGCAACGAGACAGAATAAATAAGAGGCGTGTATGCACTTGCTTCAGTGCACCTGTAGGTAACTCTTGACGCCGATCATCCAATTTCTGTACAATATTCTCGCACTTTATCCAAAACTCATCAGAAGACATCTTTGCACATTGCCTAGCTATAACAAGCAAATCTTCGAAACATTTGTAATCTGGATGAGATATTCTAGTCTTCTCAAGTTGACCAACCAAATCTCCAGCAAAAATGCCCAAGTCAGCATCAACTTCACCTTTCAATTTATCGAATTTTGCTCGTATCATTACAATAATTTCCTGGCACAAGTTCATCCATCCGAGTTAGATGAATTATTCAATATGAGTCAGTGTGGAAGAAAGAGATGAAACTATGTTCTCACAAGCAGAAAGAGCAGGCTACATGTGAACTTAACATACTTCCATGCGACCGATGGCACGAGATTTCCAAAATGGAAGTGGTCGGACACCTTTGGAGTCAAGTTCATGAGAGAAGCTCTTAATGTCTGGTGCTCTTTTTTTACGGCCGCTAGTTAAACGCAGAATCGCCTGGAAACGTGGAGACTGCATCTCCTTGGCAAAAGCTGCATGATAACCCTACAATCAAAAAATTGATAAATAAATAAACACGAACCATACTACCTAGTTTTGAAAATTATTAAGAGCTCATAAAAATACAAATAATTGTTTACCTCTATCCCAGACCTTCTAGGGGATAGGACTTTTAGTGATTTTGAATGACTCCAATGAACCCTTTTACCTACAAATCGGAAGCTACATTTAGAAATGATAATATTCATCCTGTTTCAATTCAGTAGGATGTTTTTAAACCGTTTTTTTATAATAAATTTGAACTTAAACAGTACCTCTATTCCTACAAAATTAACATTTCACTTATAATGGTGGTTTAGAACCCTAAATCGTAAGATCCTAAGATAAAAATGCTTCCAATAGCTCTTCACCGTTATTTCCAACCCTGTACTAAATTCTCATGCACATTCTGCAAAATTATATACATAAATGCAAGGAAATCTAAAAATTCCACCTCGTTCCATAGAAGTGGCGGCCAATCGTTGAGCAGCGGACAACATTTTCGGCCTGGGGTCGTCTCCGTCATTTCCGTGGCTGACCAAATCCTCGAAATTCTGCGGCGCGCTGAGGCAATTAACCTGATCCAGAGGCAGAGGCGCGGAGCGCGTCCTGATCTGATTGAGCCCCAGCATGGAGGGGCCGATGATGTTGGAATCTCCGCCGTCCGGATCATTGATGCTCCCTAGATCAAAACCCTCCTCGCCGTCGATGGTTTTCTGCCTGGAGGGGATCGGCGGGATCTTCCGGAGCTTGGAAATCGACGGCGTCCGCAGCGGCGGCAGCGGATTCTCTGAGTCGTTGGGGGGACTCGACATTGTGCACGCTCTTTCTCATCTGGATTGCATTTGTGGATATTGCAAAATTGGGGAGGGTGGGAGCTCGGAGGAGAGAGATTTTCGCGGGAAAGAGGGGGTGTGAGGGGAAGACACGTACGTGCGTTCAAATCAGTTAGATATATATTTTTATTTTATTTCTTTCTGAAAACGTGCTTTCCTGTTATGTCTTTTTTGTCGAGACCAACGCGGTTAACAGACAAAATGCGCGTACAATATCTCGCTCAAGATTTGATGTGAAAAAAACACGCTAGAGGTGGCCGAAGATCGGGTCGGACTAGGCCAACTTGAAACCATCGGGCTTCGAGATTTGAGGTGGCAAAACAAGATCTTCCGAGTCGAGCGTGCATTGGAAAATAAAAGTTGGATTCGATTGGACTGAAATCTTGTCGGATCAAAAAAATTGAAGTCCAAACCAGATTCAAAACATCATCTATAGTGCGAGATAGTCGGGCCGCGTTGGGCTAGGCTAGTTTTTGCTGGCTGTAAACATGGCTACTTAATTGTACATTAATCAATATTTTTGCAAGTGTTCAACTGGGTGACCTTTCTGATTGCAAAAAATCTATAGGTGGTTTGGTTGGCGTTGGCATAAAAATTATATGTGACAAATGTTATTAGATTTTTTATTGTGTGTGTAAAAGATACCAAAACAATTGTGATGATTGCAGATTTTATGCTTGATTCAATTTGATTAATAAAGAAGTGTAATAATTAAGTTAGCATTCACATGCAGGTGGATTCGTACGTGTTAACTGTAATGTCATTTTTCTTCAATCTTCGATGTTTGCAGTAAAACAAGTTCTATATACCACTAATATATGTAATTCAGTTAATATTCATTTCCTAAGTAAAATCTCTTTTTATTCTATCTCGTGTTCCTAAAATTAATCTTTTAATTTTACAAATGAGATTTAATTGATTATTAGAATTTTTCGAAGCCTTATTCCGTCAATACCAGCAAACTAGCCACGACCACGACACTATAAATTACTCATTTTTTTGAGTTAATAAATTATCATTTTTATCTATATGTAATTATGTATTTTAGCTATTATTATTAATTATTAATTTATTATTAGAGGTGTAATCGAACCGAGTCAAGCCGAATTGTGCCTTGCTCAAGATTGATTCGTTTGATTAAACAAGCTTCTCATTTAATTATCGAACGAGCTCTTATCGAGTCGAATGCAGAGTCGAGCCTAAACGAACTTTTAAAATTTAGTCTTTCATTTAAAATATTAGTTACTTTTTCAAAAATATATAAGTTATATTATTCACAATAATGTAATATATTTACTATTTTCTTGTAAATAAATAGTTAATTCAAATATTACTAATTATTGTATAAAATATAAGAAATCTAATTAATAATCTTGCATTTTTATGATAAATCACTTAACGAGCTTGCTAGCTAACGAGTCGAGTACCATCATGCTCAAGCTTGACTCGTTTATCTAAACGAGTTTCTCAATTAATTATCGAACGAACTTTTATGGAGTCGAACGCTTGCGAGCAGCTTGAGTCGCTTATAGCCTATTTATTATAGGGAAAAGGTGCAAATCTTTTTATTCGATCTCGTGTTCCTAAAATTAATCTTTTAACTTTGTTTACAAATGATATTCCCTAATTGATTATTAGAATTTTTTGAAGCCTTATTCCGTCAATCCCAGGAAACTACACTTTCGTTGGCAAAAAAAAAATTTGATTCATTTTATTGAGTTAATAAATTATCATTTTTATCTATATGTAATTAATTTTAGCTATTATAAACTCAAATTAGGATAAAATTTATTTCGAATCCTAGCTCACAACTATCAAAACTCAGGCGAAACTCTCTAATCATTTGCACCAAGCCAACTATTTATTGTTGACATTGATGATCTCATATTCTTCAAGTGATCTGTCATCCTTTTTCGTGCAAATTATTGGAGAATTTCACCTGAATTTTGATAGTTGTGAGTTAGGGTTCGAAATAATTTTTTTCCTAGTTTGAGCTTTTAGCATCAATTATGTTATATTATTCACAATAATGTAATATATTTTAATTGATTCATTAATTAATAAATAAAGTTAATTAGATAGTTAATTCAAATATTACCTAATTATTGTATAAAATATAAAAATCTAATCAAAATATTTTTTTTGTCAACGAAAGTATAGTTTCCGTCACGATGAGGGGTAATTGCACCCGAAAACTTTAGAGAATTGTGAATTTGCACCTAAACAAAACAACGGTATTTGCTGAGCGCTGCTAACATGAGGGGTATCTGCACCTTTATTATATACCCGCCGTCTTCTTTCATCTGAGATCAATCTCTCTTCCGTCCAACGCTATGCTGCGCGCCCTAAACCGCACGGCAGCGGCGTATTTTAGACACGGCCGCCGGTTTCAACATTCCGCCACCGCTCCTCTGGTCAAAGAAACCGGACTCTATGGATTCCACCACTTGAAAACTGCCAAAGGTTTCCAACGTATGGTTGACGACGCCATTGAGCGGTAATTAAACTGAGAAATCAATTGCTTCCTTACTCATTCCTTAAAAACTAATAATTAAATAAACAAATAATGCTGTTCAATGTTGATTGTTAGGTCTAATGAACTCGTTAATTATATTGCTGGAATGCCTCCAGCTCCTGAAATTATCAAAGCTATGGATGAAATATCTGATACGGTATGTTTGCTGATAGTTCTTAATTTACGCTTTCAGATTGGATTAAATAATCAATTGTAGTATCATCTTCATGTGAGAAACTTAAATTTTATATATTTTTTAATTTAAAATTGAGCTTATGAACATTAATCGTTTTTGGAGGTAGAGAAGTTGGAAAGATAACGTTTTTTGAAGTGGAGTTGCTAACATTTTACTCGTGAGAAATTATTTGAGTTTGTGTTTGTTTCCGTAGGTTTGCACAGTGATTGATTCTGCAGAATTTTGTAGGCATACTCATCCTGACAGGTGAGCTATATTGTTTAACTGGGTGTAATTTGTTGTTTGAGTGAAATGGTGTAAAATGTTGAAATTTTTCTAATTTTTGTAGGGAATTTGTCGTGGAGGCAAGCAATGCATCTCTGCGTTTAAACGAATATCTACATGTGAGGTGACTACGCCCAGTGGTTTGTTCTCATTATCGAATAACTGGTAGTTTGGCAATGCGTATGGAAATCTCTGAATCAAAACTATTGCTTAAAAATAAATAACTGGGATTTTCTATATTTATACGTCAGTCATTTTGTTTCAAATGACTGAAAGGAAACGTAACAGTTTTATTCGATAGGTTCAAGTTCTGTCATATATGATTCTATACTAGAATTGCTAATATTACCATTCAAAACATAAATTAGTGTCGATGTCTCTGAGTTAGAGAATCTAAAATGGTTGAGTGAGTTAACTTTGTGGAGAGTATTTTATGAAAAACAATGGTATCAAGATTTTTCCGCATTTAAGATTTAAAAACAATATCTAGTTTATGTCTGATCTGCGAATGGCTAGATAAAACCTGACCAGTGTCTGAAGAAAACATATTTCACAATTCACATTGAATATTGTCCGATATAAAACATATTGTCGTTGACATTTTCTTCTGGAGAAGTTTTGGATATCAAAGCTTGTTTTATGAAAACTGTGATCTGTTAGTATTTATGTGAGTATAATAATTTTAAGCTACTGTTTGCAGTTTCTTAACTCAAATCCTAGTTTGTACAATGCAATCATAAGAGCTGAGCAGAATCATCACTTGCTTACTGAAGAAGCTTTGAGGGCTGCCCGTCATCTACGTACTGACTTGGAGAAGGGTGGAATTCATCTCAGCCCTGGTAAAGAGCTTTTCCAAGTAGTTGACTAATCTTTTCTTCTTGTCCATTTCTTTTACAATTAGATTCACTGATTTGCTTGACAGAGAAATTGGATCGGGTTAATCAGCTTAATATTGACATACTCCAGCTTTGCAGAGAGTAAGTGCATAATACTCTTTTAAAAAGAACATTACGTTTTTTTATTTCTCATCAATCTGACAGAAAAACTTAGTTTATATGTGAAACTTACATGTTAATTCTCTGCTTTTTAGTACTTATTGTGTGTATGTATATAGATCCTAAAAGTAGTGCTTCATCCTTTGGGCATGGTACTAATTAAAAATGCCAATCATAATTATTTGTTTCTTGTTATTCTTAGAGAATTCGGATAATGGTTATCTGCTAATAAAAAAGGATCAATTTACTGGATGGTATGCACTTTCATGTGCATCAGTAAAAATGAATTATTGTACGTGAAGCATTATTCATGCATAGACTGGGTACAAAACCTAGTGCAGGTAGAACGCCTATAATATGAAATTTTGTTGTTAATTGGAAGTTCTAATTTGGACATACAACAATTCACTTGAACTCTATTATACAATAAAGTTTTGTACATTTTAATATTAGTAGCCACATAAACAATTATTACCATGAATTGTGAGTTTAACATATGACTTCTTATGCATAAAAAAATAATAATTAAAAAAAACTGGAAATAACTAATAGAAAAGTAGAAGATGACAAGTAACCCGAACACAAGTTACTCCTTTATTAACACATGCAAGAATTTTGGTAGCGTGTAGGAGTGGTGCTCTAATTCAGTGAAAAACGAGAGCTGCTCTGCTGTAAGCAATTTGATGCTTCATCGATTGCATTTCAATTCCTTTGTCTGGATCTCTCTGTTCCTTGGTCAGTCTGCTTGAGAATCATTTACATCTTACAGCTGTAATATCACAATGTAACAAATATCTATCGTTGCTAACTGATGCATTTCACTTGTCCAGCAATATTGGTAGCAATGATTAGTGCTGAGATGAGCCAGTGAATAGAAAGCTGTGTGCTAGCCTAATACATTTATTTTCCTCCTCATCCCCACTTTGTGCATGTATTTAGCCCTGTATCCTTCAAATTAGAAACAATCATCTGTGGGTTTATTTCCTGATGTGTTTCTACTTTGTTGTTCGACAAGGTTCAATGAAAATATCATTACTGACCCAGGTCATGTGGATATATTTCCTGCTTCGCGCATCCCAAAACAATTGCACCATCTTACAAAGGCCATCTACCGCCCTTCTTCGCTTGCACCAAAGACATCAATAGGACTAGGCTCTAAACTTAAAGAGAAAGGATTGCGTCTGATGACAGAACCTAATACTCTGTGTTCTATTCTGCAGTTGGCATCTGACACTGAGGTACGTTCTATTTTGGATTTCATTCTTTTCAATTAATCATATATAGTCCCCTCTCTCCCCTCCCCCAGGTCGGGAAAAAGACTTTCTTTATGAAGTTTTCTATACCAAAGATGTTATCTATATTACCATTTAATTCAATACATCAAATATTCCAATGTGTACAAAGTGTAGGTAATATAATTCGGTTGCGATTATTTAGATAATAATCCCTAAACAATTACTCCTTGTTTTCTACAATGTTTCCTTTTTTGCCACATTTTATCTTTTTTGATTTAAATCATGTTTATCTTTCTCTCATTCTTATTCAGGTTAGAAAACTGGCATACATTGCTGGAAATTCTGCACCACGTGCAAACCTTGTTGTCCTTGATAAGCTTCTTTCAGCACGTCATGAGCTCTCTGAGGTCAGCATGCCTTATATTTTCTAGAACTCCCTAAAACAAAATTTTGTATTATTTTTCTCCCTTCATCATTCTTTAATGTAATTTGTTTCTTGCTTTAGTATTTCACCTGTATCTTTTCTCAGGTTTTTTTCTGCAGAAAACCTGAGATCAATACCATTTTTATGATCATGCTGCATGGAATTATGTGCAGGTCCTGGGTGATAAAACTTATGCTGAATTTGCTTTGAAGGGGAATATGGCTTCATCACCTGAAGTTGTTCTATCTTTTCTGAATGAAATGAGTAAAATGGTCAGGCCCAAGGCTGAGGAGGTATGACAGTATAGTAGTCTAGCTCGTGTGACATGAAATTGATACCTAATTTTTCTTTCCCTCTTTAATAAGTAGGTTTCTCGTTACAGGAGTTTAAGAAGATTTTGGATTTTAAGAGGGGAAGAACTGGCCAATCAGTTGAAAACTTGGAGCCATGGGATGAGGCATATTACACAAGACTGATGAAGACACATGCTCACAATCTGGATTATTCAGTATTGCACTTTCATTGCCTTATAATTCTTGTTCAGCTGCAATTATTATGCATGCATTCTATCGTGCATCTAAATAAATGTTTGGATGAACTTATAAGACAAGTTATACACTCATAAGATGCTTTGGTTTTTATAAGATCTCTTTAAGTGTTTGGTAAATTAGTTTTTATCAACAGATTATCTGAGTTCTCTTGATTAGAATTACTTTTGATTCCTTTTCAGGTTGTCGCATCATATTTTTCTTTGGCACAATGTATTGAGGGGTTAAAGGTTCTAGTTGAGTCACTATTTGGCGTGAAATTTCGTGAGATTCCTCTTTGCCCTGGTGAATCATGGCATCCAGATGTTTTGAAACTATCTCTGCATCATCCTGATGAGGTGAATTCGTAGACCTATCCAATAGAATCATAATTAAAATGCATTGGTTGGTAATCAGATATAACTTGTGATTTTTTTCTATCTTGTTTACAATTGTGAGCAAGCATTCACATACTCCTTTTTTTCTTAATTTTAATCAAGGTCCTCAGAATATGATCGAATTTTCCTGTGCTAAAATAGGACATAATTTCATCTTTTAACATTTGATTATTATGTGATGCAGGGGGACTTAGGGTATTTGTACCTTGATTTGAAATCAAGAAAGGGAAAGCATCCTATTTGTGCACATTTTGCTATCAAAGGGGGGCGCAGAATATCGGATACAGACTACCAATTACCAGTATGCAAAGATTACTTACTTATCCGACTATTTTGACTAATACAATTGCAATTTGAAATGTATTACTGCATTCAATCTAACTCAATACTAATTTTTGGTATTTCATTTGAACTGATGAAAAAATACTAAAGAAATCCAGAGGCTTGCTTTTTACGCTTCTCTAGTGATCATATTTTTTATGTGCTTCTTTGGTGAATATAAAACGTTGTTTTTATGTGCTTCTTTGGTGAATATAAAACGTTGTTTTTATGTGCTTCACTCAGCAAAAAACGTAATAAAATATAAAAGAGTGTTAATATAAAATACAGATTCTTGTTCTTTACACTTTTTTATTGTTCAAATAGCATCCGAGTTTTTAGTCAATTTCTTAACTCGGTTTTTTACTTTCTTATGCATAGTCTATTTCAGTTCTGTTCATTTCGTGTTGGTCGATTTCCTGAACTTTGACATAGCTACATTATCGGAATTCTTTCTGCCTTTTGATGTGCTCGAAACTTAACTATCATCCCCCTATGCACAGCACCCTAGATTTCGTACTTGTCAAGTGCAATATATATTTGTTATTGTTGTGTGGTAGACATATATGTTGGTTGGTAGTTAGAATAGTTGTATGTCGCAATTAGTGAGTTTCTTATATCAAAGAGTTATTGCAGATAGTAGCCCTTGTTTGCAATTTCTCGGGCTCCAGTTTCCAGACAGTGAGTCTTCATCATTCTGATGTAGAAACTCTATTTCATGAGTTTGGACATGCGCTTCACTCGTTGCTTTCAAGAACAGTAAGTTGGACAGATTTAAATTGTGTCATCCTTGATGGAATGGTCATAATCTTTCACGATGTTTCTTTCAGGATTACCAACATTTCTCTGGGACCAGGGTGGCGCTTGATTTTGCTGAGACGCCTTCAAATCTCATTGAGTGAGTAGATTACTAGCTATTTCCAGACGATTTTATTTATAAGAATTAAATATAAAAGTTAAGGGCAAGTCCTATTCTAAGCATTATTAATCTTTCTTCAATCCTCTTTTCGGGTGATTGAAGGTACTATGCATGGGATTATCAGTTCTTGAGGACATTTTCCAAGCATCGTTCAACAGGCGATCCAATACCAGAAAACTTGGTAAAATCACTACTCGGAGCCAAAAACATGTTTGCTGCAACTGAGTTGCAACGCCAGGTTGGTTGTCCAAGGGCTAACAGAATAGCTTGTAAAAATTAATTTTTGACACGATACTTGTCTTTTCAAGGTCTTCTATGCGTTGGTTGATCAAGAACTTCATACACTCCAGCCATCCTCATTTGAAGACTCAACTTCTATAGTTGCAGATCTGAAAAGAGAGCACATGTGTTGGGGATACGTGGAAGGGACATCTTGGCATACTCGATTCAGTCATCTTGTTGGTTACGGTGCAGGTATGTCTCCGATTGATTTCTTGAGAAGCTATCTTAGCTAAATGAAACTATACTACACTGTTGTTTTCTTACATCGGATTATATATCCTAAAAAAAACATTAGCTGATTATCGAACAAAATGACTTTTCGCTACATAGGTGGAAATGGGAAATTGGATGAATGATAGTATAAGATTACTCTTCGGCTATTCACATGTTAGTTTAGGATGTTGATTTGATAAGCTGGATTATAAGTGACTTCAAAACCAAGAGATTTTTTTCAATGGTGAGATATCGTTTTTCTTCTCATTGCACAGGCTACTACAGCTACTTATACGCGAAATGCTTTGCTGCAACAATATGGCAAAAAGTATTACAGGAAGACCCGTTGTCGCCATCTGCAGGGTGTGCCCTTAGGTTTAAATTCTTGCAGCATGGTGGAGCCAAAGACCCGGCCATCATATTGAACGATCTTGTCGGAGATGGTGTGATCAGGAATCAGAACGGAGGAATCATCCCCGACATTAGTAGTCTGGGTGAGGAGCTGAAACTGTTCAGCTAGGCCACGAAATTCAATTAGGGGGCCGGTTTTCAATTGATTCAAACACCGGAGATCAATTTGAACGGAGTAAATTTGGACGTGTCGAATTTGCCTCGAACAAGTGTCTAACCAGCTAGTGATGCCGTTGAGATTGTACAGGATTGTGATTTTGTGTCAACTCACTTGCTGTTACTGCTGTTTATTTCATTGATTCTGTTGTATCAGCTAATGTAATTTATAATTTTCTCAAATCTAGAGCATTCATTCATGTACTTAAAATTAAGGGTAAATGTGCAAATATCCCCTTGATGTTGCAACGCTGGGCAAATACCTCCTGAACTTTGTTTAGGTGCAAATTCGTCATTTCCTAAAGTTTTCAGGTGCAATTAATCCCTCGTCGTGATGAAAACAACACTTCCGTTAGCAAAAAAAAAAAAAATTGATTCATTTTTATCACCCATAAAACCTCCGACTAGGATTATCATCGGTTCACGAAGTCCATCTCGGTGCCTTCACCTTCGTTTCTTCATCTCCACACCTACAAAATTTCGGTTTTCCTTCGTAGTTCAATTATTTGTTTGACTGTCGAATCCAAGTGCGTGTTGACGAACCACTTGAAGAATATGAGTTCATCCTTTTTCGTGCAATGTCAACAACAAATAGCTGACTTGGATCGCAAATTATCGGAGAACCTCACCTGAATTTTTATAGTTGTGAGCTTGGGTTCGAAATAAATTTTTTTTCCTAATTTGAGCTTGTAGCACAAATTTTGTAGTATATAACCGTTGGAAATGGTGAGGGTTTCACAAGTATAAAAAAAAATAAAAAAAATTAGCTAACGGAAGTGTTGTTTCCATCATGATGAGGGGTTAATTGCACCCAAAAATTTTAAAAAATGGTGAATTTGTGCCTAAACAAAGTTCATGGGGTATTTGTCTAGCGTTGCCAATATGAGGGGGATATTTGCACATTTTTCCTTAAATTAATAATAGATGATTTTAGAGATGATCACAACCATTCAATAGCACAATCTGAATGGCTGATAATAGATATGATAAGTATCAACATTATGAAAAAATGAGCTCATTGGCGGGGTTAAATTATTCGGAATTTATTAGAAACGCAAGAGCACCTCCAATGGGGAGGAAGAAGATGAGGTAACATAGGATGCATTATTCTCCTCCCACATTGGAGAAGAAATGCATGTTTTTATGGAGTAAATTGTATGATACACCCCCATGTTTTCTAAAACCTATACAAAACACCCCTATGTTCTTTAAATTGCATAAAATACCCATATGTTTACATAAATCCTGCACCAAAAACCCAATCCGTGAGAAGTAACGGAGCGTGGCTTTCACTCGCTCTCTATGCAACTAGTTCATATTTTTATGCTTTTAAGATGTGCAAATAGTCCAAAATACCCCCAAACATTATATTAAATAACATACTCATCTTCTTTGCTCCTTTACACATTTGAACAAATAGTTTGATTTATCTTTTAGCATTTTATGTTAGGCTATAAATCGAAAATTTTAAAAAAAATAAACATTAATATTAAACCTGTAGTTAAAAGACTTTCTTCCTATTATCAATTCTTTCTCATATAATGCTACAAAACAAAATTTAATAAAATTCAAAGCATCTCTCCATCTCAAATCAAAATTTGAATATATTTAATTCATCCATGAAATTCTACTACTGGCCATTAATACATGGTCCAACTCTTGTATTTATATATATATACATAAAGTTTATCTTTATATCTTTCGAGAAACTTACATGTATTTATATATATACATAAATTTCATCTTTATCATTAGTTCAAGTGACATCCAAAAAAAATTTAATTAAAAATACAGTTTACAGTACTCATTATATAGTAAAAATTCAAGATGACATTTAAACATAGAGTTCAAAATAAGTTTTTAGCACATGCCCACCAACATTCTTACAGACAAAAAGCCAACAAAAGGCAAGTAGGTACCATAATAATATTTTGCATCCTATTCAAGACAAAGAAAAATGTATTGTTCAAGAAAATTATTCTTGATACATCACATTAAAAACCACACTTCATAATGGATGATGCCTCTCTTCTTTTTCCTTAATTTTTCTAAGAACATCATTAGACGACGTTAATTAATCATTAATGTAGTAGACGGAGATGCGAGTGTGCAGGGTTTATTAAAACATGAGGGTGTTTTATGCAATTTTAAGAATATAAGGGTGTTTTATGCAAGTTTTAGAAAACATAGGGGTGTACAATGCATTTTACTCGTTTTCGGACAGCGTTATTAACGGTAGTAGACGGAGGGGCAAGTGTGCAGGATTTAGTAAAACATAAGGATATTTTATGCAATTTAAAAAATATAAGGGTATTTTATGCATGTTAGAGGAAACATAGGGGTGTAATATGCAATTTACTCGTTTTTAAGACAAGTAATGGGGAAGCAAAAATGTTTCCCGAGTTCCAATTTTTAAAGGTGGGTGCGTGCATCTCAAACTCTAATCAAACAGTTGAGATTGGCGCGTGTAATGCATGGGGTATGATTGAGTGAATCAAACAATTAAGATTGACGCGTGCAATGCATGGAATATGAGCGAGTGAATCAAGCAGTTGAGATTGGCGCGTGCAATGTTGCGAGTATGGGCGAGTGAAGCGGTGGGGTTAAGTTGTAATTAACTTGACAAAACTTGATGAGATAAGCTAAAAGTAGCAGGGATCACATTTATGTATCTAGAAAGTGTGAGGCAAAATACAAATACAACATACAATCTAGTTATAGTATAAACTAAAATATTTTCTAAATGATAATTTTTTAATCTAATTACATGATAAACACATTAAAAAATTAATTTTTAAATTTGGACATCTTTATTCATAGTTTTAAAAAAAGGAAAAATTATATTTTAATTTTTAATTTTCAATGGAATATTATAGTCAACTAATTTTTGTGCACAAAAGAGGATACCTAGTCCACCGTTTACTTTAATGTGTATAATTTATATACATCCGTTGGGATAATATAAATTTTGGTGTGGGAATTATGAAGAAATCGTTCTCATTCCGTTGAACGATTTGGATAATTTATATGGTGATAGTAGAGAGACTGTGGTGGCGTGTCGGGTTGGGGGAGAAGGCCCAATTTTAATTTTAATTTTTTTATTTTTTATTTTGAATTACTAGAATGATGTTTTGATTATTTAAATGGTTAAAACTATTTTGATTTTGCGCGTATATTCTGAGTAATCACAATTTTACCCATCAATCAAAGTGATGCAAACTCAACATTATCAGCCAAAAATTAACTTAGGTCAGATTAGAACAAAAAAAATGATATTATGGGTAGTAAATTAGTAATGGAACATTATTGATAGTATGAGACCATTTAGACTTAAGACAGAGAGTTTTGGATATGGTAAAAAATATGGGTACAACCAATCCTACGGTAGAGCTGGTTGTAATTAGGGAATAGTTAAAGGATAATTAAGGAGATTATGAGCAATCAGGTGTAACTAGAAAATAACTAAGAAGTAATTAGAGTTTATTAAGCTCCAATAAAGATTAACTAAGCCCAAATTAAAATTAAATAAAAATAAATAAAAAATGGTGCACCACATGCAAGTGCATCTCTTTCGGATATTATACACTAGTTCAGTACCACCTTTTGATTTGGTGCAAATTAAATATGCCCAACTTTTTTCGATAATTATAACACTAATACTTTTTGGACATATATGTCCGGACATAAAATGAATATATTAATAATCTTAACTTATAATTTATCAAATAAAATAATGGTATTGGTTGGTACTCTAATGTATTTACTTAATTAATCTAAATCGCCATTTTTAAAGAGAGAAATATGAATACAAAAAATACGAAATTAAACTAATAAAGTTATTTTGAGATTTTCACTAATCTTTCGTAAATACTATTACTTAATACATATTTATGCATTCACTTGAATTAAATTACTCAAAAAATAATAAATTGAATGAATGTGGAGAAATTACAAAATTAAATAAATAAGTTAAACGGATCGAACCGATTCATTTACCTAAACTAACTAGATTATGTCCGGACATTTATGTCCGAATAGCATCACTCTAATTATAATATGACATACATGGGCACGTACTTTGGTGTGGCGTGCATGCTTACAAACAATAAACCATAGAATATTTAAAAAAAATTAAAAGGAAGTGATTACTATAATACTTATTAAACACCTGTTTAAGATGAATCAACCAAAAACAAACTAATCAAATTTCATCTTGCTGGTGATGGTATGGGGCCTATGGGCAATAGATTCTCCAATATATCTTCCAATATAATTTGATTTTCCACTCTACTAATTTCCTCCAACGCCTTCACCAGTTCAAAAATCGTAGGCCTAGATTCTGTGACAGAACTAACACAACGCAATGCCAGCTGCAACAATTGTGTCATCGCCTTCTCATTTTCATACCTCAGACACTCCACATCCAGCACCCGAGCACTCCATTCGCTCTGATCAACAGATCGTACCCACTCAGCTAGCGAGGCAGCATGACTATAAGCTGCAAACTGTCGAGATGCTCTTCCTCGTACAAGTTCAAGCAGCACGACTCCAAAGCTGTAGACATCAGAAGCCTGGGACATTTCCCCACCGTTGGTTACTTCCGGGGCACAGTAGCCCGGATAAACTAGTCCCGACAGCCTCATGGGATTCATCAGCTTTGCCAATCCAGCATCAAAGACAATGATGCTATGATTTTCCTCATTGAAGAAAATGTTAGAGGATTTTATGTTTCCAAGCACGAACTTCTGGCCTCGTCCGTGGATGTGAGCGATACCCCTCGCTGCTCCAAGTGCGATTTTGACTCGGGTCCCCCAGTCTAAAGACATCCCATCGACACATGATGCCCCTACAAAATTAGCACCAACACATTCAGTTACAGTTGATCTTTTTTTTTACTAGCTTAGATGTTGTAATAGAAAAATATAGTTTGGTGTCTTATACTCCCTCCGTCCCGCCATAAGTGGCCACATTTCCTTATTGAGCTGTCCCATCATAAGTGGCCACTTTCCTAATATGGAAACACCCTCTCTCACACAAAAGATGTGGGCTCCACCACTTTTTATCTTTTTACTCTTTAAACACTCTTCTCCTAAATACCCGTGCCCAAAAGAAAGTAGCCACTTATCATGGGACGGAGGGAGTATGTATCTAATAAGAACCTGAATTTAGCTCTGTTAACTCTTAAACCCTAAACCCAACTAGAGATCAGCACATACAAAAACAGTAGTAACATTTTATTTTTGGCACGTTTGTTTTAGAAAAACGAGTAGGTTCTACATACCATGTAGCGAAACAGATAAGCTGCCTTGACTGTAATAATCATACACCAAAAACCTTTCACCTCTTCCATAGTAATAGGCCTTCAATCTACCAACATTTATGTGATTCATTCTCCCAAATAACTCCATATGCTGCTGAAATTCCTTTAATGTCGCAGTCACGTTGCTCAACCTCTTCACCACAACTATGCTTTCATTGTCGAGTGTTGCCTTGTAACTAGTCCCGAATGATCCTATCCCGAGAGACTCACCAGAAGCGCCCAGTAAATTATCAAGCTCAAATATGGGGCTATCATCATTAAGAAATACAAGTTCTTCTTCATGACTCGTTGGGAATACGACAATATCCTCCAACATCTCCACTACTTCAAATATTTTAGGTCTCTTTTTTGCTGACTTAGCTACACATCTAATTCCTATTTGCAACATTTTAATCATCTGTTCACTAATGGAAGGATGCTTCAATAAATCGGGATCAAAAACATTGGCAGCTCTCTGTTTACTTTTAACGGACTTGACCAACTTGACTAGGTCTACAGCCGTGGGACCACCGGGGATGTGTATTGAGGTCTTTCTAGTTAGAAGTTCAAGCAGCATAATCCCAAAGCTATACACATCCGATGCGTGGGACACGTTTTGGTAGTTCTTTACCTCTGGAGCATTGCACTTTACAGTAGGTATGAATGTAGTTTTCATCATGTTTGTCAAGCCAAAATCTGAGACACAGCCATACAATTGTTGATTGAGAAAAATATTTGACACTTTTATGTTTCCATGGACAAGCATCCCGCCGTGTTGTCTGTGTATTTCAGCAATGCCCCTCGCTGCACCAACAGCAATTTTTACTCTGGTTTGCCAGTCTACATTAGCCCGATTTTCACCCCTTTGGCCTGTAAAACATGAGAAGATACATAAGCTGATCTGCTTTACACTTTTCATGGACAAAACATTAGACGGATGCCGGATACAATTATGTCACAAATGGATATTCATACCTGCAACCTGCTAAATATTTAGTCAATCATTCCAATAATTGAGCAGTCTAATCTCATCGGGATCTTTGCAGAGAATTGAACGAGTAGCATAATAAACTGACTCATTGCAGAATCACAACTCACAAGTAAATACAATAAAAATTTAAAGTTGAATAGAGTTTAACATACCGTGTAACAACGAATACACACTTCCATTGCTGTAATAATCATACAGCATAAGCTTTCCATTCGCTGAAGAATAATAAGCTCTTAATGCAACCACGTTCTCGTGCCTGACATCTCCAACAATCTCCATGTTCCGCATGAAATCCAGTTCAGAAATACCCCCCAATCCGAGTCTCTTCACCACAAATCTTTGCCCACCATCCATTGTGACCGAATACGAAGTTCCAAAAGTTCCCATCCCAAGCAACTCAGCAGAAGCAACAGCTACATCTTTGACATCAAAAGCAGGGCAAAACTCTGAAATCAGAACCAGCTTCGGAGGCGAATTCTGTGATCGTGGTGAACTTCGAGAGATTGAAATATCGAAGCTCTGATCACGAAAGGAAGAACTCCAGTCCGAATCTTCGGAGAGGATGCTGGGGCTCCTGGAATGTTCATGAAAGAGTTCCCAAAGCTGCTGTTTCTTCACAACAGCAGCCACAAGCCTCTCCCAGTTATCATAGATTGCAGACATATTCCCCTAAACTTTTGTAAACAATCAAAGGATTCCGTTTAAGCCACCATTTGCAGTAATCAACAATTCCAATTCTAACTAAGGATGAATCCCAGTTCGGTTTTTATGTTGGTTGACTTCAAGTTTTGCTGAAGTTTCTTCTTTCGTTATCACCTAATAAAAATATAAAAACAAAATTACAGCATCTTCCCCACCTCAGAAAGCTTCAGGAACATAATTGGGTCAATTATTTTACTTATTTATCTCTGTAAAACAGTTAACGGCGACATTTACCACAAGCAGTGACGAAGTCAGGATTTTACTGCAGGGGTCCAACTTCCAATCTTTAATAAATAATCAAATCTTTAAAACAACTAAAAATATACTCCCTCCGTCCCAATTAAATATGACATGGTTCTTTTCGGTACGGAAACTAAGAAAAAAGAAATTAGATATAATAAAGTGTTAATAAAGTAACTTTTTAGTCAATAAAGTGCTAATAAAGTATTTTTTTAGCTTAAAGTAAGCTCTAATTCTTTCCATAAAAGGAAACATGTCATATTGAATGGGACGGCCCCAAAAGAAAAATATGTCATATTGAATGGGACGGAGGGAGTATATTATAATGTTTTAATAAAATTATAATGTCGTTTAAATTAACTATATTACAATGCTAAAAAAATAAGTAAACTTCATAACCTCATAACACCTCTCTTCTATTCTTCATGTTCTGAAACAACTCCATAATAGCGTCAATAGTAATATTTACAAAAATATATTTTTCGATGTAAGATACTAAACAATCATTCAATAGCCTATCTTTCATACGATTGCGTAAAGTACTTTTGATGATGCTCATTGCTGAAAAAGTCCTTTCAACTGTTGTGGTGGCAACAGGTAAAATCAATGACAATTTAATCAACAAATAAACCAACGGAAAAACATCATGCTTCCTTGTAGAAACCATCATCTGAGCAAGATATCTCTGTATAATTGAATGAAAACCCGTAGGCTAACACTAAAATTGTATATATTATTAATTTAATTTAATTTAATTTAATTTAATTTAATTTAATTGTAAAATTACCAATATACCCCTTAAATTTTTTTAAATCTCAGGGGGTGCAGTGACCCCCCTGCCCCACCCCTCCCTTCATCACTGCACACAAGCAAGCACTCCACGTCAAGAGAGTAATACACACATTGAACATTTCAAGCCCTAAATCAACGAAACGAGATCACATAAAGCTGAAAATTTAATCTATTCTGGAGATATGGAAAATAAAAGACACTTTTTCTATATGATTTCCTATCATCATACATTCAATCTCACAATTTTTTAGATGAGGCGGTAAGAAGACAGGCTGAATTTCTTCGGCGAGAAAGGAAAGGATGAACGGCGGAGACAGCCGGAAATTCGCCGGTGGATTGCGGTTGAATCCATCAATCCAATGGAGGTGCATGCTTAGCTTCCAAGCAATGAATATCGATCCCATTTCGTCCCAAAAGATCGACGCTGGAAGAACCCCAATCTCTGTAGGAAATCTGATCGGAGAAATTAAGCTGGTCATGAAGAATGGGGATGGTAATTTGTGAAAGTTTTATCAGGAAAAAATGAAATTTGTTCCCAACAGTATTTTTGGTTGAGTATTCTTTTTCTATCAAGTATGAGACCAGCCAAATATTGTTAGGATTAAATTTGATTTGTTTATTATCGAGTCGAGTCATGTATATCAAATATTTTGTGGCTTACGAGCTTACTCGAGCCTAACTCGACTTTATAATTTTAGTTTAATGTATACCTAAGAGCACCCACAATGGGAGACCTACCTTTGGGTAGGTCTCCCAATATTTTAGCATACTTTATGCACTTTTTGTGGGACCTCAATGATTGAGAGACCGGTCTCTAAATCGGTCACAATGGGGCAGGTCTCTCACCCCGGTCTCTGACCTAGGTCTCTCATTATTTTAATTATATTTTAATATTATTTCTATGTTTTAAATTTATTTTGAATAATAAAAATAATTATAATTAAAATACCATATTGTATTGAAATATTGGAAAATTAAACCTAAAAATTAAACATGAAATATTTTTTTTTAATTTTAAGTTTTATATTTTTTTAATAATAATAATTATTATAATTAAAATACCATATTGTATTGAAATATTGGAAAATTAAACCTGAAAATTAAACATGAAAAATTAAACATGAAATATATATATATTTTTTTATTAAACATGAAATAAAAAAATAATAAAATATTAGCAACCCAGGTCGGTTGCTCGGTCGCTAACCCGACCTGGGTTGCGACCTATGCGGTCACTACAATGGGGAGGGACCGGGGGGGTAGGTCTCTTGTGGCGGTCGCTGGCCAATCGATCGGGCCGAGCGACCGCCATTGTGCATGCTCTAAAATAGTGGTAATTATATTTATTATTCATTATTTCTTATGACGATAAATAAAGTTAGTTAAAGACTTAAACTTGATTCATTCAGCTAACAAACTTCATTAGACGAACTTGAACCATCTTCATTAAACAAATTCAAATTATCTTTTATCGAGCCGAGAACTGAGTAGACAAGTAGGTCATGAATAGCTGGGTTGTTAACCATCCCTAGCCGTCCATGAATCAGGGCTAAGTAGATGTGGACTTCCAAGATCAAAATAACAATGTGTGGAACCTCAAAGTCTTGACAAAATCTCGTAATAAGGGACGAAGCTAGGATTTTAAGAATGGACGGACAAAATTACATTTATGTATTTAGAAAGAAGTTTAGTCAAGATCACATTTATATACTTAAAAAGTAGGGGGCAAAATACAATATACAACCAAATTATAGTAATAAAAGAAATTGCACAGAAGATGGTCGGGAGTTGCCAGGGCTTGGCTTAGCCCCTACCTGTACTAAGATTGAATCGATAGATAAATCGATTTAATTCGACTGTTCCTATGCAATAGGAGATGTTGCACATTCAAACTTCACCGCACATTCTGCGTCATTCAGTTAGGGGCCGATTTTCGATTGATTCAAATACCAGGCGAATAATTTGAATGGAGCAAATTTGGGCGTGTTGAATTTGCCTTGAAGAAGTGTCTAACTAGGTAGGTGTATTTGTATTTGTAGGTCAATGTAAATTATTATTCTCTCAAATATGTTTTGTCATTTTAGATGGACGATAGCTCTCAATTTTATCGAGACTGTATGTGAAGGCACAATATTTGAACGTAAAATCTCATATACGACTGGTCGCACACAACACGCGCCCGCTATCGGCCATTAAGTCAGGCGCGTGCGACACACGCGCCTGACAATTTTTTTTTTAAGTCGGCGCATGTAACACATGCGCCTGACTTTTTAAATTTTTTTTGGGGGGTTCAAATTTCAATAAGCTTGAAAGACTTCTACATTTGATGTTGTGGATGAGTAAATTGATGTTCGTTTTTTTTTTTTCTTTTTGTTCCTTTGATTAATGCCCAACTAAAAAATACTACTCCCTCCGTCCACGATAAATTTGCTACAATTTCTTTTTTGGTCCGTCCACAAAAAATTTGTCACATTCATTTATAGTAATAGACCCCACACACCTCACTTATTTTTTCACTCACAACACAATTTAAAACTATATAAAAGTGGGACCCTTATTCCACTCACAATACAATCAACTAACAAATTATTAAAACTCGTGTCATCCACAATGTAGCCAATTTATTGTGGACGGAGGGAGTACTACTTTTTATGTGGTTAGGATTGTTTTACTAGTTTATATAGGTATTTTAGAAGTAAAATACTTGTATAATAAAAATTTTCCCAGTACCACAATATTCGACTAAGAGGAAATGGAAATTCTAACATTAGGTTTAATTAAGGTTACATGTGTAATTCGGGGGGGGGGGGGGGGGTTGGGGTTCCACATACCAATATTGACTTTAAACATGATTTTTTTTTCTTTTTCTTTTTTTCCCTTGATCTCAAGTTGTATGATAAGGTCTTCGGCGACGAAATCGTCACATAAAATCCAACACATGAAATTTACATATTTTCCACAAAATTTCTTGAAATGCAGCATTTAAATTTCTTCTGAATTGTCTAGCTTTTTCTCGCAACAGTTAAACAGAAAATTTACATGAGTTGTACATCTGCTTCTAACTTCTAAATGCAATCCAAGCCACAAAACCCGATCTTGATGCATACTCTAATGTTCACAAATTTTTGGATCTGTAAGAAAATCAAAAGGGTGTCATAATTAACTAGTGTGTATTCCGTCGAAAATCGACGGAGAACTATATTATTAAAATAAAATATATTAATAAGGTTGTTTCTTCGATTTTATTGTACTTCCTTAACAAATATTTTTATTATTATTTTGCAATATATAAGCATGAACATTAAAAATAATTTAATATTATTTCGAAGTGATAATATTTCGATAATTGATCAAAAAGAGTGTGTCTTTGATTTTATTTCACTTTCTTTAGTTGCAAGAAATCAATAGAAATCAAACTATTTTTTTTTACTTCACAATCTGTCAAATATTTCATTATATACATTGTTAATTGTTGTGTACGTCTGATCATCTCGTCGCAAAGTTAAATTTCGAGAATTATCCTTACTTGTATATATATCCAAGAATTATAATTGAGAAACGTATTTTTGAGATTTTTCTTTTATTTACGTCAATTTAAAAATTTGTTAAATTAAACAAATTTATATTGACAACTACATAATTGATCAAATTAAAATTGTCAATAAAAATAAAACTATTTATTTGGCCAATAAATTAATTTGCCAAATTATATTGGTTGTGCAAAATAATTGCGGAATGAAAAAATACACATGGATAGTGAGTATTTGTATAGGTTCTCTAAGAATGAAGTTTTATTGAAAATCAATGTGGGATGAGAAAATCTATATTAAATATACATATAATAAATGAATAAAAATGCTCAAAATAAGGATTAAAGATAAATAAGAATACTGAAAGGAGAGAGTGCCACGTAGGACCTCGAATTATGGAGAGATCTCGAATCCGCAATCGTTTTAATAATATATGGATTCAGGAAAAAAAAAAAAGAGAGAGAGAGAGAATCAATTGCATTTTAGGACTTATCTATACTTGTATAAAAAGTGTTTTATTTTACATAACTAGTATCACACCCGTGCAAGAATACATCATAAAAATATATAATATATAAATGATCAAATTACATGAATAAGGAGAAAAATGTATTAAATATAAAACTTATTTCAATAAAAGGAGAATAATAATATTTATATATTAGATTTTCAGTACAAAAATAAGGACATTTTCGGTAATAACAGTAACAAATACAAAAATAAGGACATTCCGAAAAAATGTCTTTATACACAACATATTCGGTAACTGTTAAGGACTGCTCATTATTAATACCCTTGTATTGCAAATGCCTTAATAAATCACATTAATATACTCCATCCGTCCACAAATAGTATAACTTTTCTTTTTCATCCATCCACGAAAAGTTTGACTATTTCATTTTAGGACATGACCCCATATACTACAATAAAGGTGGGTCTTTTTCTCCACGCGCTTAACAACTATCAAATTTTTATTGAAATTCGTACCTCCCAAAAATAGTCATACTATTCGTGAACGGAGGGATTATTTTTTTTTTCTTTTTTCCTAAAACAAAGGAAGGAAATAATATTAAGTATTATTTATATTTATTGGAATTAAAAAGGGTTAATAATCTTAATTGGGGTTACGAAACTCTAATTGAAATTAATAAATCTTAATTGAACATTAATAAACTATAATCAAATTTAAATAAATACTCCCTCCGTCCCAATATTTATGACATATATTCATTTTTGGGTCGTCCCATGTAATATGAGTTGTTTTCTTTTTGGGTTAATTTAGAACTTACTTAGGTCCTAATTAAAGCACTTTATTGACTAAAAAAATACTTTATTGACTAAAGGATTAAATATTGAATAAAAAATACACTAAACTACATATCCTTTGATCTCTAATTTCCTTCTCTTTAATACACGTGCTAAAAAAAAAATAAGCCAGGCGGAGGGAGTATTAATTAATTGTATATTATACTCCTCCGTACTTTTATACCCATTTGTGCTGCTAACATCAACTCCTTGACAGTATCTTGTAATCTGTACTAAATTGAATCTGTAGACAAATCGATTTAATTCAACTGTTTCGATGCAATAGGAGATGTTACACGTTCTAGGTTCGCCACCCATTCCGTAATGATCGAGTTCACTTCATTCGGCAGCTCATCATGAGGGCAATGCCCTGAAAAATACAGTACAAGTATAAGGAACAACATCTGGTACAAGACTCAATGATTGAAAGCATAAAACTGCAATGCAGTAAAATTACCAGCATCCATTTCTTTAACTGCAACCCCTCTGCAATGTTCTCTAAACATAGCCAACATCGCCCTCGAATCAGATAGCGGATCCTTCATTCCCTAATAACACAAGAAACGGCTCGTTTTTAGGATGAGACGAGAGTAGTTACAAAAGTAAAGGTCCCTACGAAGTTTTGATATGATCATCACCTGTACAATGAGCATCTTGTTCTCAAATCCCTCCAAGAGATAATTCAGAGGAAGTGAAAGATCGAAGCTGAAGATGCTTTCCAAAACATATATCACACCGGGGTCATACGACTGCAAAATACATTAAGGTCTTGCATATAACTATAACCTTGATAACGAGAAAAAAGGAAAGAGGAATCTGCATATAGTTTTTCTCCAAGAAACAGATTTCTAAAGGATACGGCTCTAGTCATCTCGTTTATAAGCCAATCATCTGCCCTTCCTGTTACCTGCATGATATGATTTAATGAGACGATAAAACAGAGAAGGAGAGCAAATCTGAGGCTGCCCTTACCGTTGGATAAAAGCTTCGTAGTGTATTCCTGATGTTAAACCTCAAGTACGCCAAAAGGAGCCTAGAACCCAACCACGCTGCTCCTGAAGTTCGCCTATCCTGTAATATTAATCGAGAACATTATATGCATCATAACACCGAAGAAAGGAAGAAAAACTTAAAGAACCCCAGAAAACTATAAACCTCGCATAACATTCTACATGCACAGATGATTATCTAATGCGACCGTTCCTTACTTCTGAATAAACCAAAGGGCGATACCCAGGAATAATACTTCCAGCACTATTCATAAGGACGACAGACTTGGCTAACGAAGGCCAAAGACCGGCTACTATAGCAACAGCATATCCTGAAATAGAGTGAAGATAGGTTGATTAATTAAACTGTTGTATGCTTTAGTTCCTGTTTTGTGGTCCTGTTTTCACCATGATTATCATTAGTGTATCAGTGTGTTTTCCCCCACTTCTTCTTTTTATCATTTTAACATGTATGATCAGGCAACATGAAAAGAAGCAATCGTTTCAGAGGTTCCGTATGACGTACCACCAATTGAATTTCCAACAAGATGCACTGGCTCCCTAACAACCTCAATTATAAAGTCACGGAGCAGTTCAGCCCACATGCGTTCGGTGTAAATGATGTTTGGTTTTTCTGATTTACCAAAGCCGAGTAGTGTGATTGCCCAAACCCTGTTTCCATCTTCAGCTATGGGATATAAATTATCCCTGTAATGCTCCATAAAAGCACCAAAACCATGAACAAGCAGAACAGCCGGACCTTCATGACCAGCAACCGTATACTGGAAACATGCAATCGATTCTTATTAGGTAAATAATTACGTTAATGAACAGCATATAGACATAAACCTTGGATATGTAGACACTTACTTGGATTAGATGGTTATTCCATCTCCATATCCGAACTGGGAAAATGTCTGCCTCATTTTTGTAGCCTTTCAAATTTAAAAGCCAATACCACTACCCAAAGTAACGGTTCATGTCAGAATGTTAAGCAAGCAATTGGGAGCATAAAATTAATGTCAGAATGAAGTGCATCAATGATTCAACCTTTATTTTTTATAAAGACAAAAAATAAGGTTAAAAAAGCCAGAGCTTTTACCACATAATTTCACCCCGAAGAAGTGAATGCAAGTATATATTTCTCCTTGGTTTCTCTTATTTTTAATATGAAGTGCTTGAGCTCACAAATCAAAGGAAAAATTAAAGATTACATTATTTCTCGCTTTTTAGAATGAATCTTGAGCAATATTACCTCCATGGAAGACACAGAATTGATTGCTGCAGCCACTGTGGTTGTGGAGAACCCAAACGGTGACAAGAGTCCGCCATTTCGCTCTTTCTCATACTTGAGCGCTTCAAAATACACTCTTCTTCTGGAAATAATTCCAAGAAGAAGGGCAGAACTAAAAAGGGCTTGAAATGAAGCTCCTTCACGTTTTTCAGCTAAACGTAGCTTTGCATGTACCCTGCAAGAAAATTAGCAAAATTCTTTAGTTCTCAAGCATGAAGCTATACTAATAACTTTCTGGATTCTACAGTTGACGGTTTTAGAAAAACTTAATACGGGGTCGAAACTCCCTAGTGTATGCAGCAATTGATTCTGGGTACAAAACTGTGCCCAATTATGTACTCGAGGAAATGTGAGCATAGTAATGAGGAAGTTCAAAGAAAAAGAAGCGCGGATACTAGAAAATAAGAAATTCGAGTCTTGGATGTGAGACCTACTCCTGAAATTCATCTCGGGCAGTTCCTTCCAAGTATCGTAAATATGCAGCCAAAGCATTCAATACAAGATCATATCCACCTCCAACAAAGCTCCCTTGGCTTGTTACGAAAGCTGATTTTTCTGGTTTCTTTCTTTGGGTAGTCTGACTAACAGAATATTTCTCATTGTCTTCTTTCCATTCTGCTGACTTCGAGTCATGATTTCCTCTTTGCTTCTTTCGTTGAAGCATATCTTCAGCAGACAATTTTTTGATTGAAGTCCATTCATTTTTCATATTGCCATCATCCATATATTCTTTCAAATCGATCATGGTGGGAAAAGTACCTAAATCATTTATTGACATTATGCCCCGCGTCTCAACAGCAAGTAATTTCATAACAATTTAGAAAAAGGAAAAAAAGAACAATACATGAATCTCTCACCCCAGGACAAATCCGTCGAAGTAGCAGGTAAGTTTGGGGGCTCAAGACCGGATAAAACAGATAGCTTAAGCTTTTGGAAGTCATCAAATGATGATGGCAGGTCGTTTAAACTCTACGAAAGCATCACAAACACATAGATAATCATCCACACAATTATTCAACCACAATAACAATTACAACGGTGATTCTTAGACTAGTTCGCAATGACCACCACATTAACAGAGTTGGGCAAGTACCTTAATATCATAAAATGGAGTGCTCCACATCACAATCTTGGGATTCCAACCCTCGAAAGATAAAGTAGATAACGACTCCTTCACATTATCTACCACTACGGATAGCTCGTACTCCACCTCTTCTTCTACAAAAATACTGCTCGCCTGGACCTGTTATAATCCTCGGATATGAACATAACAGAAAGTAGAAGTGCTCTTGAAATTTTCTCATCAGTCCTTGACAGCTACATGTATCATACAAGAACGAGCTAACAAAACGAATATAACCACCTCGTTGACCAATTTTTTTATGATATCTTCTGCAGTTCCAAACCTGATCATCAGATTGGACCCCTTCTCCTTTAGCAACTTCCTTAAGTCCTCCAAAGCAAAGAGGAGAAGTTCTAGCAATTCATCGGAATATCCTGCACGTATGAATTCTTCGAGTTAATGGAAGTAGCAACAAGCTGCAAACCATATCACACTCCTTAATTTGCAAGTGACATAATATGTGCATCACATAGAACCACATCGATAGATTCCAAAGAACTCACATTTTAGCCACGTAACAGTCTTTCAGAAATTGCTCGTAGTAACTACTTCGTCCGTCCCCAAATAACTGTCCAATTTCGGAATTTTATAGAAAAATGATGTCAAAGTTCCCATTTTGCCTTTGTCATCAATGCCTTAGTTGTTCAGTTTTCCATGCAATTTTTAGAGGGTATAAAATAGTACATTTGCCGACTTCCTTGGTATACGAGTTTTGACGGCACGGGACACATGTTTGGGGATGGAGGGAGTACTTAATAAAATAGCTAAAAGTAACCATAATAAATTAGGAAAACAAGTAATAAACTAGTTCTTAGCCTCCCCAACAATGTTTTATCCCCTCTCTCTCTCTCTCTCTCTGACAAAGCATAATGCTGTTTTCACCAACGAAAGCCAGAGAAAAAAAATTCCCAAATAAGGACCTCCATATTCCGCATTGCCATAAACATTTTAGCAAGTTAATCTGAAATACAAATGCTTCAAAAACAATTACGAAGTAAATGAACTGATAAGCATTTGATCGAACAAGCGATGTGCATTGGCATACAGAAACAACAGCTTACGCGAGATGATTCGGCGATCAAATACATAAAGAGGAACCACAGTTCGATGCTGGGATGCTGCTATAAGCCCCGGGTGATCTTCGATACGAAGGTCTTGCTTGTACCAGAGAATGGCGGCGCCGCTGCTGGCCGCGGCGCCGGATTCCGCCGTCACATCCACGGCGGAGGCAGAGAATCGGACCGGAGCTTTCGGTCCCAAGTAAGCTCGTTTTGGGGGTATTGAAAGCGAGAAAAGAGGGGGGTGAAAGAGAAGCGCCATGAGAGGGGGGAATTTGGGGGTGAAAATGTGGAGGTGGTTTTGGAGGCGAAATCCATCAAAGGAAAGGATTTTTTGAGGGTTTATAGCTGTGTGATTGAGAAGTGAGTGTGTGCGCTACATTGCTGTGATGGCAAAGAGATTGTGGTGGAGAAATGCAGCTGAGATTTTTGTTTGTGTAAGCAGTGTGTGTGTGTGTGAGAGAGAGAGAGAAATTGTTCAGCTTTTGTGTGTGCAGTGTGTGAGAGAGAATCGGCAGGCAGTTGGTTAGTTGGGAGAGGGAGCAATGTCGTTGATACGGTGTTGTAAAAATTCTTTTATTTGTGAATGTTTTAGATTTTGTCGGAAAATATTTGTAACTTAAGCTATATTCAACCGATTTTTACATAGTGGTATTTGGATAAAAGTAGGCAATTTGGATTTTTGAAGTAAAAGATTTTCAAACCATCGTGATAAGAAAATATTTTTCTAGACACATTTAATACCAAAACTAAATACCTTAATCCAATGAAAGAAAAACAAATTGGTCCGATTTTAAAATCATAAATTTAATTTTATTGGTCCCCTCATATTTGAACCCTCGTCTCGTATTCGTTCCGATAATCCAGTGGTTACATGTCCTCACTACCGTTAACATATACACGATTAGGGGGCGGACTTAGAGATTTTTGGCGGGGCTACATTATTTAACTTTCGAGATATTTAAAGAAAGTAATTTTTCAATTATTCGATTTAATGATTAGAACTTTTGCACAATAATTCGTATAAAATATCAATAATTTGACAAATTTATACAAATAAATTTTATTTTTATTTTGTTTGGTGAGGGCTTAAGTCCTAACTGGTTCTTGGTGGATCCGTCTTTATACAAGATGATGATCTAGTGTTATCGTAATCAGGCTGACTACTAACATTGTACAACTCAGCCACAAGGGGATTAATGTTGATTTTTTTTAATTATTTTTAGGGAAAATATTGATACCTTAATTAATCATGAATCCATATGAAAGAATGAAGTATGAGGGGGGAAAAACAAAAAAAATAAAAACTTGAAAATATAATATAACAAAAAAAAAAGGTAAATTTGAGGAAAGAGGAGAGAAAATAAACAAGGAGAGGAGGTGTCACAACTCACAACTCAAGCTTTAACATAATAAACTCTAATAATAATAATAATAAATAAAATAAAATAAATAAAAGCACAAAGAGAAGGAAAGATCTCAAACTAACTAAACTGAAAATGGCGCTAATTCTGCATCCACCGCCATTATCATCATCTTTTCCCAGCAATAAACCCCATCTCCTCCTCCACACACCACCCCACCCTAAATTCGCCATATTCCGCATCAAATCCCAGCAAAATTCTTCCGCAGAAGAAACCCCTTCGACCGCATCTCCGAAGAAACCCGGGAATTCATCGCCAGGTTCGGGATTCGGCGCCTCGGCGGCAGCTCCGACAGCGGCTCCGCCTAGAAAGAAGCAGTCGAAAGGGAAGAGAGAGAGGGCGTCCGTTATCCGAAGACAACCAGTGGAAAAGCCGACTTTCGTAACGGCGCGGGAGGCGGCGAGAGCAGAGGAGCTGTCGAAGAATGAGAAAGCTTTCGTGCTTGCTTGGTTAGGCCTAGGGGCGATTATTCTTCTCCAGGGGATTGCTCTTGCTGCTTCAGGTTTTGATTTTTGGGATTCAGCTAATTTTTGCCCCTTTTGTTAATTAGGGTTTATGTTGAAATTAATTGCATTTCTAAGTAGTTTATTGAGTTTGTTAAATTAGTTTAATGAGATTTAAGTTTAGAACTGCTGGTATGCCAAAATTATATTAGATTTTAGGAATTGATTGGAATAGTAGAAGAATAGCCATATTGGTTTATCTTAGTTTCTATTTTGAGCTTCTTTTTTTAGTCTTATATTGATCTTGATTTCTAATAGAAATATGCTAATTAAATTGTGGTTATAACAAGCTAAGGTAAGAGTTCATGTAATGGAGGAGCAATTTCACTAGTTTCTTCTCTGTTGCTGTTTCATTTAACTGGACTCTTGTAACAATTGTTGTTGAATTATATCTAGGAATAAGCAGCATTTTCTTCCACTATTTTTTTCTCAAGTATCGGTCTTAGTCATCGAACTCTCAATCATTGTCGATCTGAGTTTCATGATTGGAACATTATCTTAGAAACATGGAATCACACATTCTTAGAGATTATGGGAGTACTAATGTGATCTAATGAGCGTTTATTAGTAGTAACCCCAGACAATGACAGATGTTTTAAGAGTCTGATTCAAAACACATATCATCAGTTAAAATATTGAATCTTACTTAAAGCTTAGTATTTGGTGTGTGAAATATCTATTTATTGCTTATTTTTCTGATGATATAGCTGTTTGGCTTAATTTTTTGTTCTTCTTGAAAGTGATTGGGGAATATATTGGAAAATGAAATGTATATGAACTTCTTTCTTGAAGAGATGATCTGATTTATGTGTTGCACTTGTTGTAATTGTATTCTGCTATAATTTGTTGGGACATGTCAATAGTTAACGGAACTGATGAATTTTGAGTATTTTAGAGGACTTGGGGAAATCCATACGACAAGAAAAACTTTTACTTGCGAGAGAAGGAAATTATTCCAGCAAAAGAAAACCAATCATAGCTATAGTCGTGCTTCTGTTATTAATAAAATCATATCAGTATGCAAGGATTGTATTCCAAGATACTCGGTTTTTGTGTTTGGGAACCTATAGCAGGTGTTACAGATTGCTATTTTGTATGCAGGTTTTCTACCCGAAGCATGGGATAACTTCTTTGTCAAGTATCTCTACCCCTCCTTCACTCCAACCGTCTTCGTGTTTATTGCTGGAACAACTGCTTTTGGAGTTTTGAAGTACTTGCAGAATGATAATTCTGGAAGTGAAAACTGAATGCAACTCCGAATCATTGATCTAGTCGTAAGCCACCCGTTGCTTTAGTTGTCTATAGCTTGTAGTGCTTGTCTTGGCTGTGATGAAAATCCATAATATATTTCAAGAACACAGCATATGAGAAATTTATGCCAAGTTTTTCTCTCTAGCTCCTCTCTCTCTCTCTCTCTCTCTCTCAACATCATAGCTGTTACAATTTCTCTTTCTCTCTCTTAACTATTGTTAGATTTAAGAGCTTATGCAAAACCCTCAGTCTTTTCATCAAGTAGCAGCTTCACAATTTGTTTTAGAGCTTGAAAATTGATACCTTGTTACTTTTATTCTTCCCATTTTTGGTGCTACATTTTCACATAGTTATTGCGAAATTTGCTACTTGAAGAATCCTAGATGATGTAATTGGTTGTTGGTTTGTATAGTTGAGGGACAAAGACTTATAGGTGGAATACGTCTTGATAACTCAGAGACGGACACAGTAAGGCCTAACGGGGGTTTTCAGCCCCCACCGACCTAAATTTTTTTTCCCAAGTATCGTAGAATCCATGAATCGACAGAAAACTTGGAGTTAGCCTCAATGGACCGCGATACTGTTGTACCCAATATTAGAAAATAGTGGAGTTTATTGTTGATAACAATATCCCCAATGGATAGTACCCACGAGGTTGATTAACATGGCTATATGTATATATATTTTAGGGGGACTTATATTTTCTAAAAGAATTCTAGAAGAAAAATATATCAATCATGAATTAAGAATGAAGGTGAAAAATCGTGATTCAATTCATGTGAATATGAAAGACATTTCAATGTTATCTACATTGGAAAACCTAGAAAGAATGGATTAAATTGAAATTTTAACCACTGCATAACTTAGCGAGCCACTTTTCTAAAAGTGTCTTTGAAATTGGTTTTATTTTTTCTTTCTCCCAAGGAATTGAAAAAGACTCGATTAAAAACAAGAATTTAAAAGACGAGCAAAAGATGATAGAAGAAAAAGCAACGCATAATTGGGTGTGTTGCTCAAATCCCTAGGTAGTGAGAGACCCCATAAATAGGGCATAAAGTGTAGGAATAGATTTTTGTCGGTTGACACACCGAGATTGAAATTTGTATTCAGGTCTCTCAATTATACAAAAGCGAAGAATACCAACTAATATACATACTAGTGGTAAGTGTAGGAATACATTAATTTGAACATTTTTACAAAACTCGATTAGAGCTTGAGTACATTTTCGAATTTATCATTTTCTTTTCTTTTCTTTAATTTTTCTAATTCACACATTCAATTTACTTTTAACTTATTTAAAGTGGTAGGATGTTCCTCGCTCGAGGTTCGTCCTACTAGTGGCAAATATAGATGGTCATTTAGAATCGAAACCGATAATTCAAATTAGAATAGAATTATAGTTCAAAGTTGTGATTCCAAATAAGAACGAAAACATAAGTTATCACTATTTGGTTATGATTAGAGTTGTCAATTAAGCTAGTTAGCCCGCTAGGAGCTAGGTCCAACTCCTGATTGAAGCGGGTTGGGTCTGGGCCGAGCTTATCATATATATTTGGGGTCGACATAATCTAGGACAATCTACGAAGTAGGGGTCGGCCAAACAAAAAATCAACGTACATCTACCAGCCTTATCCATTTGACAACTCTAGTTATGATCCACCTATTAAGGAATTTTGAACCTCTATTTAAAGTGGGTTTTCATAAACTTATACTGTTCGAACGTTTTAAAAGTTGAGATTTACCCTGCAATTTAGAAAAACATTCAACCACTAAACATTATTATGCATAGCTACTCCTGCAGCCAATCAATAATCAATTTTAATGATCTGGATTTCCACCTCCATACAAGTTTGCAACATGTTTCACTTTCACATAATTAAAGCCCTTTTCATCATAAATAGAAATAGTGTCGCTTTCCCCTCCACTTTTAATTGTTTTCCCCTTAGTACAATTACAATAGTTTTCAATTAATGAAAAAAAAAGAAGTTAAATTTCCCAAATGCCACTAAAACTTAATCGCTTAGTTAGAGAATTGTAACTACATAACTAAAATAAACACTTCGATAAACAATGCTTAAAACTGTAAATTATCAATTTATTTCTTATATTTCCCCCTATTTTCAAAATTTGCATGCATTCATTTAATTTTTCACATAACATCCACATCCGAAGTCCCAATATTCACATGTACATTTAATATTTGCGGCCTTCAATATTTAATAAAACAAGTATTCAAGTCATTACTAGCTTTAACTAACTTATAATTAATCAACAACCGAAAATCACATTACTATTTCAATTTAAACAAAAATAAAATAGAAAACTACTAGTAGTAGTACAAACCAAAAAAAAGGGGTAAAAATGTAAATCCATAATTTTACTGATCGAGGGCATTAGGGCCAGTGCAGTAATTAACGAGATGGTTCCACACCCACTGGACCAAGAAGCGCCGTCGGATCCCGTTCATGTTATACGTGGCGCCTTCTCCATCGTTCATCATCTGCCCCGTGTACGACCCCCCGCCCCCAGTTCCGTAAATGCCCTCGCACAAATCCGCTATTTCCACCGGGAACACGGGGTCGCCGCCCGCGTACCAGGCGTTAACTAACGGATTGGTCGCCACCTCCGCTATCTCGTGCGCTATCACGCTTATCATGCCGTCAACTCCAACGTCGCCGTTAGGCGACTTAACGGCCTTCAAATTTGGTATATATTTGGGAACGGAGAAAGGGTAGGCGCAGACGTCGGGGCACAGTTTAGCGGAGTTCCCCACCCAGGCGTACGGTAGCGTGTACCCTACAATCGACGGGAAAGTGAAGTAGTGGAAGCCGCAGACATTGTTGCAGAAATCCTGCACGTACACGTCATCCGACGTCAGCAGGAGGTAGACGCCGCTCCTTGGGTTGACGGGGAGGGGGCGCGTGGAGGCGGAGACGGCGGACTTGATGACGGACTGGACGGAGAGGCGCGTGAGCGACTTCCCCTGGGTGTAGAAGCGGTCGCTCTTCTCGGCGCCGACGTGGACGGCGCTGGAGATGTTGGCGCCGGTCTGGTCGGTGTACTGCTGGACGGTGCGCCACCAGCTGGAGACGGAGGGAGGCTTGGATCCGGCGGCGGAGATGGAGGAGATGAACTCGCGGATGATCCGCTTCTGCGAGCTCCGCCACGTGCCGTACCAGATTGGGTAGACGGTGATGTTGGCGGTGAGGACGGGCCCCATGTGGTACTTCATTTTCACGAATTCTGAGGAGCCTTCGTATTTCTTCGAGCCGCCGAAGAGGTTGGCGGTGGCGGTGGCGTTGTGCGGCGGAGAATTCGGCCACGGCCGCCACGAAATGACGGGGGCGGTGAAGAAGAGGAGGACGAGGAGGAGGAAGGATAGAGGTAGCGCCGCCGTGAATGGTTGCGGCGTCGTCATGAGTGTGGTTTAGATGAGAGAGAGAGAGAGAGAGAGAGAGATTGAGGTAGCAACGAAATTTTGAAATCGGAATTGAGAAAATGGTAATTGAGGCCAGAAGGATTTTTAAAAGTGTAGGTGGGGATGTGGGGTCGACCTGCAGGAATCAATTTTTGTTTGAATTTTGTGGTAAAAAGAGTTTATTTATTGGATACTACACCCAAGATATTTTATCTACACTTTTATTGATGATTTTTCATTTGTAAATATAAATAAAAATGTATATATAGTATAATAGCTAGAAGCCTAGAGCCCTAAAATAATATATAATATATATATATATATAATAGATAGAGGTGACAAAAACCGGTCCAACCCGATCAAAATTCATCGAGCTTTTTAAAAAATCAGATCGGGCCGTTTATCTCGAAATTCTGTTGGAAACCAAAAATTGAGGCTCAATCAAACCCAAAATATTGTTCATGCTTCATAGTGCAAAAAAGTCAGACCGCATTAGTTTGAGCAAATTCTTATAGACATTACATTAGCATATGAAATTGACACTTTTGATCATAATGATATATTCTTTTTATTATCAAAAAGTTAAACAATGTATGATGAGACCCTATTCAACCTCTCTCTCTCAAAAAATAAAGAAAAAAATAGAAGAAAATAAAGTAACAAATTATGATGAGGTTTTGGCGGGAGAGAAAGATATTAAAAAAATGGGGTTTATTTTGGGGTGTAGGGCATATTTCCTTTTGTTATATTTCCTTTGTGGACCAAAGTGTTTATCTTTTAAACCGCAAAAGCAGTCTTGGAAATATGGGGAACATAGCATAATGTTGTTGCTATGCTTCTAGACTTGTCACTGTTCAATTTGTCCATTTCTTCACAAAATTCCTTACTCCCTCCATCCCGAAGAAGTATTATAAGTGTTATCAATCGTCATAATGGAAATATCATAATAGTAAATAAATTAACTCTATTTATTCCTGATTATTGTATGAAAAATGAAAAAAAAAAATTACCTTTGAGTTAAATGGTAAATCAAATACTCCTTCCGTCCCGTTGATCTTGACCTAGTTCTTTTCGGTACGGGTATTAAGAAGAAATGTATTAAGTGTAAAAGTTATGTTTAGTGTAGTTTGTATATATTATTTTATTGACTTATAGTATTTTTATTGACTTTTCAATCCTGCAATGTTTTTTATTTACTTTTGGGCTTAATTAATGTACTAATTGAGCCATAATTTTGTCAAAAAAAAGGAAACATGCCAAGATGAGTGGGACGACCCAAAAAGAAAAACAGGCCAAGATGAGTGGGACGGAGGGAGTATGATAGTTTAGCAAAAATGGTTCACTTTTGATTTCTCATGAAATATGCTTGTCTCGAGATACATCATGACCTCGTTCGACAAATATACTTGTATCAAAACTTAAAATTTCTTACTCTTTTCTTGTTTCGTTATAAAATTCATTTATCTAAAGTTTTGGAAAACTTTGTTCCACTGCCCAAGCCTCAATTCACAAACACATTAGAAACATTTGAATATATTATAGTCTCTCAAACATTTGCAATGAGTATATATGAATTCATTTTATATTTGTAAAATCGACTCGTTTATTTTTCTCTAGTTAAAATAAATAAATAAAATCGTATTTTTGACTAAACTATATTCTCGGCATGCATCCGAAGATTGTACTCCCTCCGTCCCAATATCAAGGTCTCACTTGCTTTGGGCACGGTTATTAAGAAACAAGAGTAAAAGAATAAAAAGTGGAGAAAAAGTGGTAGGTCCTACAGCTTTTGAAGAGTTAATTATTTCCATTTTTGGAATGAGACCTTGCTATTGGGACGGCCAAAAAAGAAAAGTGAGACTTTGCTATTGGACGGAGGAGTAGCTTTTTATTAGTTGTGCATTTAAATATTCTACTTTAATAAACGGCATTCCCTTATTTATTTTGGGGGGAGGTTGTGAATTACCTATTCAATTTTGAACTACTTTATGAGCAGGCCACATATCCTTTATATATGAAAAACAATTTTTCAGGTGGACCACAAACATGCAAAATGATTTAAATTAAATTTGAACATTACAATATATTTTAAATGTTCGATTTTAATGTGATAAATATCTATGATATGAGATTGAGGCTAGCATTGATTTCCTATAAATTTTGCTCTTAGCATAGATCTTTCACAAGGCGCACGGGGACAACCGACGTTCTAGCCGGAATTTTACCTAAATCGACGATCAATCTATATATATATACCTAGACAAAGACTTGTATACGGTCGTACGCGTACGACCGGTCCCACGCGCGGGCGCGTGTAATATACGCGCCCGCTATGAACCCTTAAGTCAGGCGCGTGCATCACACGCGCCCTTCCAGGCGCGTCCACGCGCTTAACAATTTTTTTTTAATCGGCGTATGTAACACATGCGCCTGACTTTTTTATTTTTTTTTCCGATTTTTTATTCTTTTTTTTATTCAGTTTTTTTTAATTCTTTTTTTCAGTTATTTTTATTAATTTTTTGTTTAAAAAGTCGAGCGAGGGGAGCCAAAGGCTTCGGAGCGAGCTAAAAGATAAGTTTTCGAATAAACAGACAAGTTTTTTTTTATACGTACGTAAGTTAACATAAACGCCGGTTGGCCATAAATATTCATGCATATCTATTTCGTTTCGTTGCGAAGTACGTAGACTATTAACTAAAAAGGTCTTACAAATTTAAGGTGGTTTAATTTAAAAAAAAAAGGAAAACATTATAATAATAACGAAATGTGAAAATGACTGTAATTAGGATGACAGATTATACATAATTTCCCTATTTGTTCAACACATTTCATTCATCCAAAAGTAGTACGGTGCAAAATGCACTCACTCGTCTTTCAGTAGTACTTAATAATTAAAATAGGTAGAAATTAATTAATTTTGATGTACCACAGTCAGTTGAGAATTGAGATAACTCTATTTCACCAGCACTCATCTATTACTATATTTTATTAAAAACATGTGCGTAAATTGTAATGATGCAACTTTCAGTAGATATGAATCATATGATGCAAATTCGTTCTAAAATAAATAAATAAATAGATAAGAAATGCAAGATGGGCAATTCCGTTTGCCATTAAACCCATGTTTGGTTCGGTATTTTATGGTCATGAATTGAATCCATTACTACTTGTTTGGTTTGGGTAGTGGGTTAACTATTATCCTTACTTGAGGGTAACCCAATCCATCAAAATATCACCCTTCAAACTAGAGTGGTAACAAAATTCTTTCATCTCCAGAATCATTTCACAAAGTGATTCCTTTCAATTGTTGAACCAAACACCTAATAAAAATAATATTTATTATTATCATTCCTCCTCTCTAACTAATTTCATTCCCTTTTTATTTTTCTATTCGAACCAAACGAGCACTAACTTACATAACCGATTGATCCAAATGAAAGAAACAAAGTCAAAATATGTTGTGCAAATCATTGGAGTGATTGGCGCTGGGCTTGTATAATTACATCTTCAAGGGCAAAGTGGGGACTACAAAGATACATAGAAAAATAGGACACATGTGGGCCCCTTTCTCATCCCCAATAACAATAATCATAAACATGTATTGCGAAGCATGTACTCAGGGCCGGTGGATTTTTATGTACCAGATAATACTCACGTCGTCCACGAATAGTATGACTATCTTTGGGCAGTACGAATTTTAATAAAAATTTGATAATTGTTAAGTGAGTGGAGAAAGAGATGCACCTTCATTGTAATATGTGATTAAAATGGTAAGTGAGTATGTGTGGTCATATCCTAAAATGGATAGTCATACTTTTCGTGAACGGACGAAAAAGGAAATATAGTCATACTCTTCGTGGACGGAGAGAGTATATCACAAAAGTTTGCATCACTTGCTTCATGTGGTCCATATATCAATACAATATATTGCCGCAACGTTTAATCGATTTTACAATAATATCATAATAAAGATGATAAAAGTACTCAATATGAGCACATCGGGCTTTTCTAAAAAATCAGGTCGAACCGATTCAGGTTGAAATTCTATTAGATCTAAAATTAAGTCTCAACCATACCCGAAACATCATCCTAGTGTAAAAAAATTCACGCTACTTTGTCTCGAGTGGAGAAATTCTATTCTATATGTACATGTACTACACCCACCTCACATGATAATATTTTAATAATATCATGTGAGAGGTGGGTATAGTACATGTACACCCCTAATAGAATTTCTCGTCTCGAGTGATGCTTATATTGCTAAGTGGGTGAAGAGTGGGTCCCACAGCAGGAAAAAATTGGGCCTTCACCCACTTTGGGCTGTTATGGTTACGTGGGCCTCATAGTGGATGGAAAAAATTAGATTTGTTTCTGATAATATTCATCTCATTGTTTTTGTTTAAAGATCATATGTGGAATTATGTGTGGATGTTTGTAATAATATAATGGAGGAGAGGCTTTGATATTTATTGTATTTTTTTTTTGAGGAAATGATATTTATTGTATTGGAATCAATTGATGATTGAATAAAAAATCATGTAAGTGTATATAATGTACATTTGGTTTGTCCATGAAATGAGATATAGAAGGAATTAGTATATATTTTATTCCTAATCTTATAATTGATGTAACTTTATAACTAGGAAACATCATTTCCCTATGAACATGGGTTTAACCTATGTATTCCTCCTAATTATGAAGAATAAAATTTATCGGATTTATGCATAACTAGAGCTATCACACTGTTGTGATGAGTCTTGCCGGTTGGTCTGACCAAAAAAAGATTTCAGTTTGAACTGATTTTGGAAGTAATTATAATTAATATATTTTTCAATGTTTCGAATAATTATTTATCTTACATTTCAAGTTAGGTTTATTATAATTATGGATTTGAATAATATATTCAATTATTTTATGCAAAAAATATTTCAAATAAATATACAAAAACATTGGAAATTGAATATTCAAGTCGTTCATAATGGTTATTAACCGTCTGAATTCGATTACATAATTCATTCCTAACATCATTCTATTTTTAAGAGCAATCCCAGCAGATTTCTCAAAATATTGCTGTTAAATTTGCTTACAAATGCATACAACAGTTCTCCTATTTTCTACTAATTATTCTATAAAAATTATGGGTCCAACTCAATTTGTGAGATATGATAGATTTAGGGAGGTGTAAATTGAATATTCAAGTAGTTCATAATGGATATTAACCATCTGAATTCTACTACATAATTCATTCCTAACATCATTTTAAGATTGTTAGTTTGGCGTGTAAATACTACTCTTTTATTTAATCATTGCTATGAAATAAATTCTGTTAGGATATGAAGAAATGCAATTCTTCTGCTAAATTCTTGGGAACTTCTCATTAACTAATGATGCAGCAATTAAATTATTATTTTTTATTTTTATTTTTTTAAGGATGCAGCAATTAAATTTTTAAAATTGTCGTGGTGCAATTATTTTTTTTTTTTTTTGGAATAAGTTCTGGTGTATTTCATATGCTTTAGATATCGTCTTTGACCAAATGCGAGATGACATGGAATATATGCAAATAATTAATTAATTATTTGAATGCAAATGGAAACAATAATTAGTCAACGTTTTAATGTTGTGGAGATGATAAGCTCCTGTATATATAACAAGTGTTGATTTGCTCTTTACTACATGTGTCTGGTCTTTGACTCGTAATCAAATTTCGTCCTCTCTCTCTCTCTCTCTCTCTCTCTTTCTTTCCATCCCTTTCTTTTCCTTGCCTAGATTCATTCTTATCACATTTGCTTCTCTCTCATAATATGATCATACCCCAAATCTTCAACAAAATATACTCTACCACAGGCAAAATCACAAAGCTTGATTTCCAATCCATGCATCATCATTCATCTCCATTCTCCATTCTCTCTCTAAATTTATTTATTTTTTTATCTCCATTCTCTCTCTAAATTTAATTTTTTTTTGTTTCTCTTCCCGTAGGACAAACTCATAATTTTTCTATCTTCTCAAAAGATATATGCGTACATACAAATTTCCTGCACATATAATGCATTGATGTAAAATTCCAAATATTTCTAAAATCCAACGAAATTCAGAATGGCCGCCGACAGGTCGCCGTACGTCCACCGCCGAAATTACTATCCTACCCCTCGCCTCATTTTCTGGACGTGCATTTTCGCCGCCTTGATCATGTTCCTCTTCTTCCACTCCCCTCCGCCGGACCTCTCCTCCGAGCGGCAAACCTCCGCCTCGGCCTCGTGGGGCGGCCAGAGCTGGGAGCGCCGCGTCCTCACCTCCGGCCGCCCCCGCTCCCACTCCCCCTCCCACGACGCCGGCCGCGGCCACCTCTCCGTCCTCGTGACGGGCGCCGCCGGCTTCGTGGGCAGCCACGTCGCCCTCGCCCTCAAGCGCCGCGGCGAGGGCGTCGTCGGCATCGACAACTTCAACAGTTACTACGACCCCTCCCTCAAGCGCGCCCGCCGCCGGCTCCTCGACCGCGCCGGCATCTTCGTCGTGGAGGGCGACATCAACAACGCCGCCCTCCTCAACAAGCTCTTCGACGTCGTCGCCTTCACCCACGTCATGCACCTGGCGGCGCAGGCCGGCGTCCGCTACGCCATGCAGAACCCCTCCTCCTACGTCCACAGCAACATCGCCGGTCTCGTCAATATTTTCGAGGCATGCAAGGCGGCGGATCCTCAGCCGGCGATCGTCTGGGCCTCCTCCAGCTCCGTCTACGGCCTGAATTCGAAGGTTCCGTTCGCAGAGAAGGATCAGACCGATAAACCGGCGAGCTTGTACGCCGCCACGAAGAAGGCCGGAGAAGAAATAGCACACACTTACAACCACATCTACGGCCTCTCCATCACCGGGCTTCGATTCTTCACCGTTTACGGGCCGTGGGGCCGGCCCGACATGGCCTACTTCTTCTTCACAAAGAATATCCTCAAAGGGAAGCCCATTTCCATATTTGAAGGCCCTAACCAACAAAGTGTGGCGAGGGATTTCACCTACATCGACGACATTGTTAAGGGGTGTGTGGCGGCGATAGACACGGCGCGGAAGAGCACCGGCAGCGGCGGGAAGAAGAAGGGGGCGGCGCAGCTGCGCGTGTTTAACCTCGGTAATACCTCGCCTGTGCCCGTGAGCAAGCTCGTTAGTATACTCGAGAAATTGTTGAAGACGGAGGCCAAGATCAACGTGCTGCCGATGCCGCGGAACGGCGACGTCGTTTTTACGCATGCTAACATCAGCCACGCCATGGAGGAGCTGCATTACAAGCCGACGACGGATTTGCAGGCTGGCCTCAAGAAATTTGTGCATTGGTATTTGGATTACTATTCTGGAAATAGGAAGAGGAATTCTTGGTGATGTGTTTTTATGTAATATGGTTCTCTGATCGATTCATGAGATGATGTAATTTGTTAGTAAAAAGAAGATATTTAGAGAGAGAAAATGTAAAGGGATCTATCAAAATTATTGAAATGTTTCTGGAATTGTTTTATTAACCAAATATGATCTTCTACCTCTTATTTCAATTATGGTGTATTTGCAGAATATATAACTAAAACTAATGAACAAAATATTAGCAGAACTATGTAACCTATCCAATTCGAAAACCGGTACGTCTTGTACTCGTGCTCGTTAGATGCAAAGGAGCAATAACCAGGCACTACTTATCTATCGAGGCTATCACCCAAAGTAAAAACACTCTAAGTAAAAACACTCTGTCACAAGAAAGATGTGGTAAGTAATAAAACAGCTTACTAGAGGATTCACTCAAGAATTGAAAATTGGAAAATAAGTAGGCTGTCACATAAACTGAATTCCATATCTTAACATTCAAAAGTATTCAACATAAATCTAAAACAGAGTCTAGGGACATTCAAAATTGTGAACAGCTAAATAAAATTCGTATGACAACCTCGCCCATAGTATCTTGGCCTGAAATTAAATAACAAGAGCAGAAACAGACAAAACAAGATGTCTACGAATCTGCAATTGTAACCTCAACCTCTACACCAGGTTCAATAGTAATCGAGGTGATCTGCTTCACAACATCAGGGGAACTGAAAAGGTCGATCACTCGTTTGTGCACCCTAAGCTCAAACCTATCGAAGGTATTGGTACCTAAGAAAAACATCGAGACAGTTAACTCATCATACCAACATGCATCTATGATATCAAAAGGAACAGGTTTTCAAAAAGATATGGATCAGACATTTGAGAATACAATCACAAATGCGAGTAATCATTTAATACGAGGAAAGTTGTGTTGCTCGATATGCAGATCTTGAAAGGATTATAAAGACTTCCTTTGATGTGGAAAATCACTTTAGTTGATGGATGTACTAATTCCTATTGGAATAAATTCATAGGAGTTACAAGGCCAGAGGTATGGTGTTACTCGTGAAAAATTCTTAAAAAGTGTATGCACCATTTGAATAAATGGAACAATTACCAGAAGGGCCCGAGCTAAGATGTAATAAAAAGCTTTATAAAAAAACAAGCCACCCGGGAAAAAAAGAGACCAAATTAAATAAATTGCTACAGCCTAAACACACTGGCAATATTACTTGAGCAATGGTTTTAAGTTGAGAAAATGCATAATCAAATCCTAAATCCTTTGACAACCCAAAATTGATGATGGGAAACAGACAGTCTTGATAGGCCAACAACACAAAAAAGACAACTTTAAACCAGTCAATACAACTATGCATAAACATTCAAACTTCAAATGAAATGAAGCGTCGAACAGAAAATCCCAAAGACATTGTAACAAATATTTTACCTTCACCACAGGGAGACTTCCTAGTTGTAATTTTAAGAACCTTAGTAGGCATCCTCACAGGTCCCTTGACCCTGAGTCTTTTGTCCTTGGCACCGCGTACAAGGTCAGCACACACTGTAAACATCACTCAGTATCAATAAACAGTAGATCAATAACAAATTACAAAACAATAAACAATAGAAAACAAGGTAATGGAAGACATGTACATAAGTGTTGGATTAAACAGAAAAATTCAGAATTCCAAATGTCCATAGAAATATGCAGTATGAATAATATAAATCCAACAATGTGAAAAGATAAATTTTCACCTGTTGTAAAGGAAGCACACACACTCTAATAAATACACAACTACAAATACACTAGCTTAAGACTGTATAATACTTCATTCGACAGATGTAAAGGTCTCGGACTCTGCTAAATCCTTCATCAAAATTACCATGACCAAAACCAACAATATTGCACCTCGAAAAACAGACTCCAAAAATTAGCATGATAAACTAATGTATACTCCTCTAACTCCTGCAGAATCATTACGCCCTAAGAACATGATAAAAAAAATCTCCACATTCGTAAATACATACAGAAACAACAAATTTGCAAATTCCATAATCATTGAAACGGAACAGCATAGATAAAAACCGCCGAAAAAAATGCATGAAAATAAAGATTGTACCTTTCTCCAAATTCTTCACGTTCTTTGAAGACAGAGTAATACGGATCTTGTGAATCTGCTCCTGGGGCTCCTCTAGCCCCGGCTTTGTGGGTTTCATCGCTGTGAACGCCATGATTTTGCTTGGATTTCCTTTTTTTGCTCTGTACGAACAGCAACAAGGAAAATCAGATGGTAAAATGAAAAAAAAATGGAGATAGAATGCCAGAACAATTGATGACATCCGATTAGATTCGTACCGGCGGAGTGGAGCTCGGCGGCGGAAAGCGGAGAAAACTGACGACTGCTCCAAACTGAGGTGAATGAAATTCTTGGATGGGTTTATAAATCTAGGGTTAGGGTTTTCTCTTTTATTTTTTTCTTAATTAATAAAATGGATGAATTTGGGGTGGGGCCGATATCTATTCTCCAATTGGGCTTCTGTTTTGTTCAACAAAAGGCCTGTATCCATTGAGATAGGCCTAGTAAATGAATAATTCATTTTTTAATTTTAGTTAGTGATAGAAAGATTGAGATTCGTATCATAGTCTTTTACTTTTACAGCGAAAAAGAGTATCACTAAATTACAATGTTTGTGGTATCGATAATTCATAATTGTATTGATGAGTCCCGTTTATTCTCTTTATAATTCCAATACAAAATTGGCATAAAAATAATTGGGACTATCTTATTCGAACAACACTCAATATTTAAAAAACGATTTTAATAGTTGCATCTAAATCTATCTCGTACCATATTTGTAATTTGGACAGTCTTGTGTGAGACGGGCTAAAGATTTGGATCCAATTATGGTGTTATGATAAAAAAAATATTGTTTTTTCCAATTAGTAGGGCGAAACTCATTTCTAGAGTAGAGGATATAATATGAATAGTCTCAAGTTTGCACCCTTCAAAAGTTGGAGAAGGAAAGTTGAAGCATAGAAGTCTACAACTCATTTTGTTACTTGGGCTTATTTACTTTTTTTATTATTTGTATTTTATATATTTTTTCTTATTTATCATATCTGAGAATTTAGTTTTTGGTACATCAAATAAATTGGTTTTCTTATTTATATTCACTCATATTCTCTATAATCTATATCTACATTATAACATTGACCGATCAATGTACGCATCCAATTTAATAATACTAGTATTATTTTCGTCTATGTATAGTAAATAAAGAAGAAAGTAGGGGCAACAAAGTAAATGCATCTGTCTCCTAGAAATGGCTCAATAATTTTCATTCACGAAGATGAAGAAAAGAGTATACCAGAAGAATTCAAGAATCTGTAATATTCAGCAGCTGTGAATTGTGATAGTTTAAATTTAAGGAAATACTTTATAAATATAAACACACAATCTCCATATTCCACCATACAACATAGAACCGAATATTTATCTAAATCTCAAAACATAAGAAAAAGGCAGTTCACAGATGACCATTTTTGCCATCCTGCTCCATTTCCTCCGCATCCTCAAAACGACGATCATTTATCTGAAGCTGCACGACGAGTAATTGCATAAATTCTTTCATCCACTACGACACTTCACATATTTACATAATGAATCACATGCACAATCCCTCCCTTCACATATTACACTGTGCACATCAAAACTGAGAAATAGCTAGCTGTGCAGTCTAGCCAATGTCGACAATTGTGAAGTTCGTTTCTAATATAACTTATTGCTTCTTATCCACACATTTTGAAAGTCGGAGATAAAACTCAGCAAGCTACATACCTGCACCACTGAATGAGCCAAGTCAAGATTTCCGTTGGCACCAATTGGAATGGCTGAGTCGTCGTCTGACCAGTCAAAAGTGAAAGGAAAGGGGATATAAGAACACAAGAAAGTTGTAATAAAGGGAATACGGACTTAGGAATCGATTGGTACCAGCAGCATCATGTTCCAGTTGGTCAGCACTGAAAATCCAATTATTTTCCACTTCTTCCTCTATAAAAAGCAAAATAAAGTAGTTAGTTTGCGAGAATTAGAAAGGAAAATGTTTGATATCTTTGTCAAGGAGATTAATTCACCTTCTGTTGGATCAGGATTCAGCTCAGCACATTCACAGAATATTGCAAATAGTGTCTCCACTGCAAGAATTCGAGAAGAAAGTTCCCATTCAATAAAATTAATAAACATCCACAAGATGGAATGTGGGTTAAGGCAGAACCAAAGAATTTAAAACGCGAAAAATCAAAGGCTAATGTTATACATTGATTAGGATCTGAGGGAACAAGTCTCATCTCGGTTATCTTGGATAAGTTCACCGTATCATCACTCTCAGAATCTGATTCTTCCGATTCATCTTCCTCAGCCCCATTCTCAATCTTGAAAATACAAACGCCACATCAGACCATTAAAAGATGTCAAATATCAATCAGCTTCATTACTATAGAACGAGAAAAGTACTACTAAAAGCTTGTAACACTACCAATTTAGAACACTAGATCATTTGAGACAAATAATTATACATTTTAACCCATGCTTGTGTCGAACAAAGTCACCTCAATGAGGATTCCAATACTAGCAGACACTACATTTTTCAGAATCTAAGTTTGTCTTTGGATTGAGGGATCCAAAATGCAAGGAATTAAAATGAACGAGTTAAACATGTAGCAGCGAATTAATACATACTCAAAATCCTTCGACATAACCACAACTTAAAGATAATACAACCGAATATTGTGCAAACGCGTAAAGACATTATTTCATAGAAATTGTCTGGTACAAGCAAAGTTTCACAAAATTGGCAACCCCCTTCTCTACCGTGTCTATACAGCACAAGGATCCACTCTAAAATGGGGACATTTATGCAACTTTAACAGAATCATAAACTGTTGCTTCAACACACAACCCATTTGTTATTTATGCATTTACATTTCACAACAATAGGATGTACTCAGCCATAGCTGATTAGTCTCCCAGCGTCGATAGGATGTTTCAAGGAACTTACAAGCATTTATAAACTTGTTTTACTGCAGTAGGCAATGTAAACTACTTCATAACAGAAAATTTTATTTTATTATTTTGAAGACACTATCTAAGTTCTTCACCATGAATGCATTTTTGAAGTACCAAATCGCTGAAACGAAAAACAGGATGCAACTTTTGCATTCTAAACTTCAAAATGCAGCTTAAATTCTATGAACAGAGTAAATTACAAAATAAATGAACAAAAAGCTTGATTATTTAGACTACAAATCAACCACCTGAGCATAGATACAAGGAGAAGTGTAAGCCTCAGGATCTCTCGAGATAGCGTGGAGCGACACCGAAATGAAGTCGACGGCATAGCCTTTCGCCCTATCAGAGTCACTCAGCCACACAACTTGCCTTCATACAAAGTTCAAAGCAATCAATCACACCGCAAAATTTGAAAAACTATGCATAGAAATTGGGAAGAGAGTCGCTTTAAAAACCTGGTGGTGATGTAGAGAGTGCCGGGGAATTCCGGCGAGCGGCTGCTGCTACCAAGGACTATGGAGACGCCGGGCTGCACGTGCATCAGCTCCTCGCCGTTGTCTGTGTCGAGGACTGGTTGTCCGGAGCCGTCGCCGGTTCTCTCGGTCACCGGTCGAATGCCGGAGGCCATTTTCCGGTGAAATATAGAGACGTACTAGTACTTTTTTATGGTGGTCGGAGAGGTTTTGGGAACAGAAAATTGGGGCTTTAGGGTTTTGAATTTTGTAGCCAAAAGTATTTTTCGATAATTTAAAACATAAAATAATTAGCTTTTTTAATAAAAAATTCGAACTTTTCAGGTTAAAATCATTCAAAAATCATCTACCGTCGGCTGACAAAATATTTTTTCTGAGGGATGAGTGGGGAGTGTAAATTCGGGTTATGGGTTTTCGGGTAACCCGAATCCGTTCCATAATTTTTCGGGTACTCCCGTTATCTGAATTTTTCGGGTGTGGGATGAGTTATGGAATAGATAATTGAAATTGTTCAGGATAACGGATTACCCGTTCCGTCCCGTAAACCCGGTCAATTACCCGATCAAACTTTTCATATATTTTATTATTTTTATATTATTCTTATTTATTTTATAAAATACAAAATAGTTAACAAATCACCACCACAGCTGCACACAATGTGACAACATCTCTCTCTCACACTTCCGATTTACAATCCATTTGTTTCTCATCTCCCTCTCTCTCACACCCCGTCGCCATTGTTTCATTTCCGACCCACCACTATCTCGAAAAAATAGCAAGAAAGCAGGCTTCATATTTTGTTTTTTTTTTAAAACGGATACATGTGGGTACCCAATCCCGACCAGCATAAAGCCGTCCCGGGTATTGGATACCCGTTTTTTTAAAACGAGACAGGTTCGGGTAGCAAATTTTGAGAAATTTGGGTACGTGTACCCGAAAATTCCGGGTAGGGTACCCGACCCGTCCCGAATTTACACCCCTAGGTATGAGTATAAGTTACAGATGTTTAATTATCAATTTCTTTTACGGCATCATTTTGATAGAAATAACGTTGTAGTTTGTGTCTGACTTAGCACACTTGATTTTCTACAATAATAGTATGGTATCATTTGTTAAGTTATCGATTTTTTGTATAATGTTAAATTTGTCGCATGTCGATTGTATCATAAGATACTATATTTTTATATTCCAAAATAATGTTTTGAAAAGCCTAAAATTTGGGTGTGGCAAATGTAAACCATTAATTAACTCATGACCAAGGTTAATACATATGAAGTGGAATTAGTAATGTGAAATATTTCAAAAGTAAGATTGATATGGATTTAATCGGATATACGGAAAATACATGTGGAAGCTAGCATAAGATTCTAAAGTGTAAGCAACAACCCACATATGTTCGTTATTTTTTTTATTTTCCCTAATTTTTTGCTCCAACTTCGTGGAACTATTTATGCACTTGTGCCAATAATGAGGCACTCTTTATTTTTACCGTGTAACTTATCTTCATTAACGAAACACCATAATGATATTAGGCTACATTTTCTTTCACACTCCAAATATTATTGGGGAACCTTTCGATTTGTGATATTGTTTAAGATAAGAATTTGATTGAGATTCGGAGAAAATCGAGAGTTTTGATAATATTGAGAGTCTGAATAATCTTCGGAGTTTGGAAATATTGAAAGTTGAGGAAAAATTGAAAGTTTGGATAGTTTCATGAATTTGAAAGATCACTCGGATCCATTATTTCAAATTATAGAAAATAAGTGAGAAGAAATGATTATTAATTGTGATGCAAATTATGCCAAATATTGTCCTGAATTTATATAGATGAAAAGTTACGAATTGTGATATGAATTTGTTAAATATATAATTATTCATAATATTATTCATTTAATATTTTATAAAAAAAATTCCACAAATTATATGCTGACATTTGGCGCTAGAGAGATGTACCGATTAGATGGGTCAGAGGGTGGTTCGGTCAAATTTCATACCTACCTACCAATTGGTGGTTAAAATTTAGTTTTATTTTTCTGTTTATTCATTTATACTTTGGCCATGACCAATCCAAATGGCTACTAATAAAGATAGTCTAAAAGCTCAAGCTCGATTCATTTAGTTACAGAGTCGAGTTTCAACAAGTTTTTTTTTTTTTTCAAACTGAGTTGCGAGTAGTGTTTATTTACAATCCTGCCATGTGTTTCCGTCCATCATGTATTATTACATCAACCAAAATACAAATTTTTTTTTTGAGAAATGTTAAATTTTAGCATACATTAAATAGTTCAGATATTATTTGAATGTTATCTAGACAACTAACATATTATTTGAAAATTATCTCAGCATTTCCTATCACGAGAAAGAGATGCCTAAAGTTAAATGGGCCGGCCCATTAATTTCTATGGAAGATGGGCTTAATTTCATCTCATAAAATATAACAAAACCCTACTTCTCAATCCTCTTCATCCAGCTAGTGTTGTTGGCCGTTGTTTTTAGGGAACAACCGCACTCCAGAAGCAAACACAGAGCTGCGCCGCCACCGCCACCGCCGCCGTCGCCATGGGTCGCATGCACAGCCGCGGGTAACGAATTTTCTCTTCGATTCCTTCATCATCAGTCTAATTTTGCATTCGCATTTACCGAATACTGTTATTGTCTGAGCATCAATTTGAATTATTCGCGTTGTGTTTCAGAAAGGGTATTTCCGCTTCAGCCCTTCCCTACAAGAGAACTCCGCCCAGCTGGCTCAAAATCTCCTCTGAAGATGTGATTTTTTTCTCTCTTGTCTCTCTAATCTCCGAATGCTTCAGATTAACGAACCTTCCACACTTTTCTGAGATTTGTGCGTTTTATTTGTTGTATTTTTAAGGTTGATGAGAACATTTGCAAGTTTGCAAAGAAAGGACTGACGCCGTCGCAGATCGGCGTGATTCTCCGTGATTCACACGGCATTGCGCAGGTGAAGAGCGTTACCGGGAACAAGATTCTCCGCATTCTCAAGGCTCACGGTATAATTCTTTGTACTCTCTCAGTTTTTCTGTTACTTTTCGAATTTAATGTTTCTGGGTTAATAGAGTATTACTGTTTTGTAATGTGAAAACAATATTTAGGTTTTGTGTTTCATTTTATGTTTTTCTGCTTCTAAAATGGGGTTCGTTATGATTGAGAGGTGTTTGATAATTGTTAGATAGCGGCTGCTGCCTATTTTTATGTAATTTTTTTTCCCTTCCTTTTGTGTTTCTGTATGAATTTAATTTAACATGATTTGAAGTGGGTTTCGTTATGATTGAGAGTTGTTTGATAATTGTTAAACAGCGGTTATGCCTATATTTATGTAATTTTCCAGTTTTTTTATGCTTGTGTATGAATTTGATTTCACATGATTGGAAATGGAGTTTGTCTGATTAAAGGTTGCTTTGATAAATGTTAAACAGGGCTTGCACCTGAAATTCCCGAGGATTTGTACCACTTGATTAAGAAAGCAGTGGCAATCAGGAAGCATTTGGAGAGGAACAGGAAGGATAAGGACTCCAAGTTTAGGTTGATTTTGGTGGAGAGCAGGATTCACCGCCTTGCCCGTTACTACAAGAAGACAAAGAAGCTGCCACCCGTCTGGAAATAGTAATTTCTCTTACTCTACTTTTAATGATTGACTTTTTTTTATATTGCTATCTTGGTTTTCTATTTGGCTTGTTGTCTGGTTCGTTTATTTTTCTAAAAATGTTTCTGTGGCTGGAAGCCTGGAACTATGTCGAACTATCTGTTTCTCAATTAGACTGTTGTTTAAACTCCATTTCCATTTTCTTGATAAAGCATTTGAGAAGTTGTCTTATCTTGGTTACAAAACAAAAATTGTGTTTCATTCTATGTTCCGAGTTCCCTACATGATCTTTGTTCACTTCCAAATTTGCTGTCTACAAAGTTAATTTTATTGATATTCTGCAAGTGGTGCCATAGAAATTGCTTCTTTGAGAAAAGTTGTGCTGTAGTTTGTTAAAAATTAATTTTTGGCGAGAGAGACAAGGTTGTTAGATATGGGATGAAGGATTACTTTTATCAATGTTAACTGCTTTACTAGAATGTGTTTGGGCCTATCCTATGAAAACTCTAGTCATCAATTTGCAAGTAGATGATTAATGTGCCACATCGATAAATAGTACATGTTGTATTTCAGTCTCTGTTTCACTTCATATATAGTGCATATAGTTTGTGTCTTAGCATTTGTTGTTGCATCCATGTCTCATTACATATGCCATGAATCCTTTTGCAACCTGTTGATGAACCTTCTCTTTTGGCAGCGAGTCGACCACCGCAAGCACTCTCGTGGCTTAGGCCAGAAATTGCCTGGAGATGTTTTGGGTGAGCACTGGAGATGCACCGTCTCTTCCAAGTCGTGGGCAAATTATGAATTTTGGCAAGGAACATATATCTATCAAGAATTTTGTTCTTTGGTTTGACAATGTTGCTTTTAGAATTTAATGACAATTTTTGATATCACAATTTTGCCTTTTGATTTACTTTTTAAACTCCTTGGTTGTTAAATTCATGTTGCAGGCGAATTTACTTTGTTTCATTTACAATTTGTGATATCACAATTATGGTTGTATACTTGTGTTTCTTGTGTGATGAGCTCACCGGTGAGAGTGTGTGTACTTATAGCCAAATTCTCAAGTTCGAATCTCATCAATCGAGCTTTTTGCATATGGTTTGCTAGGTGATATTTACTACTCCCTCTGTCCCGTTCATAACGTCTCATTTTTTTTTTTTTGCACGGTTATTAAGGAGAAGGGTAAAAAGATAGAAAAGTAGTTGGTCACACCACTTTTGAAGAGTTAATTTTTTTTATTTGGAAACGGAACGTTATGGATGGGACAGACAAAAAAGGAAAATGAGACGGAGGGAGTAGTTCATAGACTATTATAAACTGACCTATTGATAGAGAATGAAACAGGAGTAGGAAATCCTAATTGAATATTGACGATAAAACAAGAAACCAAAACACAATTGGTATAGTGTAGAAAATTGATTATATACACACGCCTGACCACCTGCATTTTGAGGGAAAATCTGATAACGCCTTTATAAATATAAAAATTTGAGAATCAATAAAGTTTCAATTTAAAGATCCAAATTGTGGTGGACACATAGATCTTGACCATTTATAGTGCTTTATTGTCACAACTGATGTTCCCTCAAACTCAATTTATAGAAAAAGAAGAACAACGACGAAGAAGAAACGAAGAATGAAATAATAAAAGATGAAGCAGTGATGCCAAGATTCAGATGCAAATCCGCTATACACAGGTTCAGCAAACACTAGAAATTGTCAGTGGCTAACAAGTACACCTTAAAGTCGCAAGGCCAAATTACACAAACTAGAATCGAAGTTGCACTACACCACATCAAATACAAGTCTACGCTGAAAAAAGTAAACCACAGCTTCTTCCTGCTTCGAGTCAAGGCACAGCACAACCAGAATGTCAATCACCTGCAGCCAAAAACATGGAGCACACGCCTCTGTAAGACGAACAATTACAAACTTCAAAATCTATTTACCACATAATGTGTAGTTCTATGAAAACCAAAAATAGATAGTTACACTGAAATTTGACATGCGCCCGAATTCCTCTCACATACGAGGCATAATAAATGTATTGCTTTTACGTAATTGGAACAGGAGAACAAACATGTTTGAAATTAAACTACTAGGGCAGTCACACAACAAATACAAACTCGTCTGTATCTAGCAAATAAAGTGGCTGAAGATTAAGTTTGGGAAGAATAATTAATATCTTAGTAAGAAAAGTCATGTTATTAGAAAAAAAGGTTAGGCTGTATTATTAGAGCAATAAGAATGTGAATATGCACCAGTGATATCTTGATCTGGGATCCCAACTAACCTACAACCAACCTCATCTCTCTGGCACTTACTAGCACTTATTGCGTTTTAGAATTTTATTTTGCGGATGAAGAAAGACTAATTTCAGTTTCTTGCTTTAAATCTGATGCTTACCCAGCGCGTTAATAATGTGGAATATTAGTGGCAGTTATATTACATAGTGCTCTGCAACGCCTAATGTGGGATAGCTCATTCTCCTAATTTTGGTGGATCTTATCTTTGGGATACATCATGAAGGAAATTGTAAATTTTAAGCTAAATAAGGGCTAATTTTACGCCTATGTTGTCTATAAATGTTAATTTTTCTTGTGAGGGTGAAGTGAAGACCGAGAAGAGAATCTCCATGACCATATATTCTGTAGAAATTAAGAGGAAATACGTCATATAACACTTACTTCAAAGGGTGAAGACTCTTTGAGGATACCTTTTCTTAGAGGATGTTCTATTTAATTAATAACACAAATCATATTTCTTCATTTAAGAATATAAGGTTTCAAATAGAGTAGCAGGAGACGATGGCTGATGAAAATAACAAGGCATATGGGGTGTGGAATGATGGAAGAGCTCTTAAATAAGGAAAAACTAAGGTGTCAGGACACAAGAGGTAATCAAGAGAAATGAGAAGGAAAGGAGAGAGATTATCATTTCCAACCCCATGACTGTTCCAAAATAAGATTACTATGATTGGTGTTTGATTTAGTCCTTGAGGTAAAGCTATGCATAATCATCCCGACTAACATCTATATATTCTTCTTGACTAGGACAAATACTTCAGAAACATCAACAAGTAGTTCTCCAAGACTGCTACTGCTACATACTGATAATGAGATACATACAGCATGAACACACTTAAAAATGACAAATGACAATAATAATCTATTAAATGCTTATTGAATATGAGAACCCAACATCCACCTTATATGATGTATCAAGGATATGGAAAAGAGTGTCGAAATAAGTATTCATGTACAAATTATGCAAAGGACAAGCGCTACAAGTGGACAAATATCAATTATTTTCTTGAGCAGTCAGTGCAAGCTCTCATATGTTTAAAGAGCAGACAAAGTTAGCTTAATGTGTCTCTTTGTTGGTTTGACTATCTTTCCTGTTCTTATTGTTAGTCTGGAACTAGGATTTCATTTATGAAATGATAAGCAGAGCATCTAACTTGTTTGTTTTTTAAGTAAAACCACAAATATCACCTTTCTGCAAGTTTATCTACATTCTACACTTCCTTCACGATTGCCAAACAAAATAAAAGCACTCTAAAAGTTATTAAACCACCATACCTGGACAGAAAATCAACGAAAATTAGGTTTACAGATTATGCTTTCCCTTCACACGCAACAATAATCAATCCTACATCCAATCAAATGTCTCAACATCCAACTTAGAAGTTCATTAAAACTGGCACCTAGCTTAATGATTAAATGAAAAACTAAGGTTTATGAGGTAGCCTCATCATCTCTTACTATCCATTCACTTCTCAATTATATACCTAAGTTTTCCTCAAATATGCAATTAACACCAAAAACACTAGATTTATGTATTTGAACCAACCTATAGTTGGCTAAAATTGATTATATAGTGCCGAAAATTAAGATTCCCACTCATTCCGACCTATGATTGTCTAAATACAATTATACAAGGAACATCTAAACCCTACAAAACTCAATACAAGGACTAATTTCATTTTCCACAACATAAATAACATCGCAAAAATAGCAAAACACCATGCAGAGAAACAGATGAACAGTACTCCCCACTCTCCAGAGTGAGAGAGGAAAAAACGCGCGAATAGCAGCAGAATCAATGAAAATAAAACCTCAGCGGCCTCGAAAATCGGCTCCTCACTTAGCTACCATGCGCGCGATGAAGTCCTCGTACCGGATCTTGCCATCGGATCCGACATCCACCTCGCGGATCCACTCATCGAACTCCGCAGGCTCCAATTTCTCCCCGATGCTGGTGAGGATGTGCCTGAGATCCGAAACGACGACGTATCCGGTTCCGTCCTTGTCGAGCACCTTGAACGCGTCGCGCAGCTGGCGATCGAATGGCTCCGGCTTCAAATGCTTCGACATGAGGTCGAGGAACCGCGGGAAGTCAAACGGCGCCGTCAGCTTCTCCTCGGAGATGATCGACTTCAGCTGCGACTGCGTAGGGTTTCCGCCGAGCGAGCGCATCAGGATTCCGAGCTCCGACGGCGCGATCTTGCCGTCGCCGTCAGTGTCGAACAGCGTGAAAGCCTCCTTCATCGATGAAACCTGATCCTCGCTCAGATCTTTCCCCATTTTCTGCAGTTTTTGACTGCTTCTTTGCTGCGCTCTTTCTGTTTGATTTTTTGTGTGTGGGGTTTTTTCTTTTTTCGGTGCTTCGCTGCTAGAGATTGAGAATGTCTGTAAACTGCGACTTTTGAAATGGAGGAGTTGGAATGTTAATAAGGGGAAGTTTAAGGGCTGTTTAGCAATATAAATGGGACACTGAAACTTTAAAATGCCAACTTAAGTAAAAATTCAAAATTAGTTCTCAAAAAAAAAAGTAAAAATTCAAAATTGGGCAACACTTTGGTGCGGCGGTTGCACTGTGCAACCGGGTATCAAGTGGCATTTTTCTTCTTCTTCTTCTCTCTTTTTTTCCCCTTTACTTTTTTAGTTTTTAATTTTTTTTTGAGAGATTTTAGTTTTTAATTTGTTACTTACATATGACTCTTTAAGTCTTGAGAGAAATTATAGATTTTTGTTTAAGTAAAGTTAAGTTTAAAAAGAAGAAATGGAGAAAATAAGTCAAATTATTTCGAGATTTAATTGTTAAGTTAACTTCATATTGCAACGAAAATTTGGACACATTATATAATACTATACGTTAATATGATATTTATTCGACATCAGGACTTTACCCTAATTGGGCGTTTACTTTGCGTGATAGGATAGATTGATAAAACATAAGATTGACTATATAAAGGATTAAATGATCAAATAAGTTCAAAAGTAATCAATCCATCAAAGTAAAACGGCCCTAATAGTTTATTTGGTAATTCAACAAATTATTTGTTTCAACAGTTTTAGCCTAAATTAGCTACATGCCCAAGAGGCCCAATTTGAGCCCATAATAAATAGGCCTCGAAACATTTAGCCCAAGGGAACCAAAGAAATGAGATATCCATTTCTTATTTTTGTAGATTTATATTATTATTTATGTGAGCTTGCAATTGTTAGTTAGTAGCTCAATGATAAAAAAAAAATGTGATTGCACTATTCTGCTACTTGTTAGAGTTACAGTTGAACCAATTTGAACGAAGTAATCTTGTGGTTGTTGGATCGCAATGTAGAATGTGAACAATATAATTAATAGATATAATTACCGTAAAATAGACTAGCTCTGGATAAATTTTTTTATTTTGCACACGATTTTTAAATTTAGCCACTAAATACACGACACAGTGCTTTTATTATAACTCACATTTTCGATAAATAGAAATCAACGTGGTGCAGAATGAAATATTCATGTACATCTATGTGAGCACCACGGACGACACATACATCCACATGAATAATAAAAAATGTGAATCATGTTATAATTACAAAATTTCCAAAACTCGTATATTTGGTGCCAAATTTTAAAAATTATTTATTTTCCCAAAATTTCTCTAATTAATACTGTAGCCTCTGGGCTTGGAGGAATGGAGAGTATGGCCCACAAATGGAGCCCACACATCCACGTGAAAACCTTTTTATGGGCATTTAATAAAACCGGTCCGGTCCGGTCCACCATCTATCGAACCGGTGGCAGGGAGGAGAGAATCTTACGCGACATGGACCACAGCTAAAGGGTAAAAAGTTGATTACTTTTCAGACACACCACAAAAGTTATAAATTTTGTCAAAGCCACTTAGGTTTCCATCATGCGGGCCCCACCAACCCCTCCAACAATAAAAAAACAAAAAAAATGTAGTTAACTAATTTAAGGATTGATGGTAACATTTTGTGTAAATAATGTAAATAAATATTCAATTTTTATAATTTTTGCGTTTTAGATTTATAGTGTCCTTTCCGGTCTCTAATAAGTTATGTGGCGCGTCCTTTAATGGTGTGGCATAAATCTTTCAAACTGAGATATTATATATTTAAATATTAAAATTCTCGTGATTGAAAAATTCCAATATATCGACCACTACATAAATACTCCTTCCGTCCCGCAATAAATGACCACATTCTTTTCGGCACGGGTATTAAGAATAAGGATGTTTAAAGGGTAAAAAGATAGAATGTAGTGGAGCCCACAATTTTTTGTGAGAGAAGCATATTTCCTTTTAAGGAAAGTAGCCACTTATCCTGAGACTAGGGGTGAGCATTCGGTCCGACCCGGACCGACCCGCCGATCCGAAATTTTTAAAAATTTGGACCGACCCGGCCCGAATATAAAATTAAAACCGACCCAACCCGGACCGAAACCGAACCTCGGGTTCGGGTCGGGTTCGGTCCAACCCGGGACATTTTGGACAGAATAACTTTTCCTGTTTTTGCATCATGTCCAACATATATTCAACATGTAAAATCAGCAAAAACTCGTAATAAAACATCATTTAATCTCTCATAATAAAACATCATTTAATCTCTAATTTTCTCGGTCCACAATAAAAACATAAATTCAAATCAATCTATGACATAATAGTTCACATTATCCAACTACAGATTCATAAAAACAAGGCCCTTGGATTGGTTGATTACCATGATATCATTAAGCATCCTATGGACTATAAAAATGAGAAACTGAAATTTACACTCAATAACAAGAAAAAGAAAAGAGAGAGTTAAATGGATCTGAAATTAGTCTAATTGATAGGAACATGAATAATAAACAAATTGTTGTATTTAAACCTTCTGAAATTTAAACATTCTGAAATTTACACTCAATTAACAATTTAACACGAACAAGAAAAAGAATGTTCAGATTGCTAAGATCGAAAGCAAGGCGCTGAGAGTTCTGCCTTTTCACCTTAGCCTTAACTTAGTCCTATGTCGGGTACTTAATTATTAACCAAGACTCTCAGTAATCAAACAATCAGATATTACATACGATAATTCTTGTGCTACAAAGGCCGTGGGTCTTCCTCACACGTTCTATTATGAACCACGGGCTTGGCCCTTCCAAACAAACAGGGGATTTCAAGAAAGAACATCCGAAAGAGAAAGCCCAGGGAGAAAAGACAGTAAAGCTACTACGTACCTTTTCTATTTAGAAGTTTTTTCTTTCACAACTATTTCTATCATAACGGAAAAAACCTCATGCGGATCTAAGCTCTCGAAAAACCTTCCTTTTTCTACTATTGATCTTGTCGATCAGTATATCTGTCGTGAGGTATGATCTGGAGCCGTGGAGGACCTGGAGGTGGAGGTGTGGACTAAATTGAAGCGGAGGAGCCTGGAGGCGGAGCCGTAGAGGAGGAGGCGTGGACTGGAGCTAGCGGCGGAGCCGTGGAGGTGGAGGCGTGGACTGGAGCGAGCGGCGGAGCCTGAAGGCGGAGGCGGAGCTGTAGAGGTGGAGGTGTGGACTGGAGCGAGCGATGGAGCCGTGGAGGTGGAGGCGTGGACTGGAGCGAGCGGCGGAACCTGGAGGCGGAGGCGGGTGCGGGCGAACTGGGTCAGCCGTCAAAGTGTCGAGTCTGTCGACTGGCCGTGGACTATTGGTCGATGGGCGGTACCGACGTGCAAACGGTGACGACTGGCCGGCTGGTAGCTGTGGCTGTGACGGACGGGACGGGCCTGACGGCGGCGCGGTGCTAGAGGCTAGAGCGGAGAGTGGAGGAGAGAAGAGTGAGTGAGTGTGAATGAGAGCGACTGCTGCTAGCCTGCTACTAGGTTTAGTTTAGGAAAGATTCAAATTAAAAATAAAATAAAAATAAAATAATTGATTATATATATATATATATATATATATATATATATATATATACGGGTCGGTCCGGGTTTGGGCGGGTTGAGAAAATTAAACCCGGACCCGACCCGAAAAAATTCGGTCCTTAAAATTGGACCCGACCCGGACCGAAATTACACTGAAACCCGGACCGACCCGCCCGAACCCGTCGGTCCGGGTCGGTTTAGCGGGTTCGGGGCGGGTTTGCTCACCCCTACCTGAGACAACCCAATAAGGAAATGTGGCCACTTATCCCGGGACGGAGGGAGTAATAAGTAAGGGGATTCCAAATTTAGACGAGGACCCAAATTTTAACATAAATGAGACTATAAGGACTAAATTTAACCAATAAAATTAGATAGACCTAATTAAAAAATAAAGAGAAAGATCTATATATGCATTTATACAGAAAGGGAAGGAATGAAAGGTAAAAACATAGGCCAGATAAAATACAAATAATTCAAGAGGCACTATTGGGTGGGCGCACCCTAATAGTGTTTTTATTTTATTAATTTAATTAATATTAAATATATAATTGGTAAAAAATAAATTCTAATTAAAAGTAGTAAATCTTGACTGATAATTAATAAACCCTAACTGAGTTAAATTTAATATTAATTAATTAATTAATTTGTTAAAATAATTTAAAAATTATAAAGTGTCCTGGCTACGAGGAGTGGACCTCAACCAAATTTTTTTGGGATAATTCAAATAACAATGTCCAAAGCCTCAATTCCAGACACATATTTGTGTATGTATAATAATGTATGTATATGTCAGAATTAGGCAACAATTACTGGGTCCAAAAAATACTTTGGGACAAAGTAGTGCCACAGAAACATTATCCTCAAATCCACTGCAACATAAAATAAAAAAAATAAAAAAGCCAACATTAAATATAAATACCAATTATTCGAGGAATTGATTCCTATTAAAAGTGCTTCTTTTCTTTGGTTGTGGTGAAAAAGTTGAGAAAATAAAAATAAAATGGTAAATTATTTTCAAGAGAACCGTACCACTAAAGTTGAAGAGCAAACAGACGGATTGTTACTTTGTTCTAGAATCCAGTAAAACATTGTTCACATATAACAGTAAAAAATTGAATTTGCATTGAATGGAACGACTTCTCGTTCTCTTCCTTTTACCTTTATCTTTGTGTGATATCAAGACGAATTTTTGTTTTATCTTGTTTTTCTTTTAAACGAGAATTAATTTGTCGTCGATACTAAAAAATAATGGGTATATTTCAATTTTATATAATAGACTGCAAATTATACAATGAGAGGTAAATCATACTCCATTATGTAAGCTCTATGCAATAGAATGCAAATTACACTAGAAAAACTTGATAAGACATGCTTAATTTATAAGATGTTTGCGAGATTTAAATTTATAGGATTTTAATTATGAGAATATCACTCCACTAGTAGATCATTGAGGTGAGGATAATTTTTGTTGTTGGTAATTGCCGCCATATTTATTTCGAAAATTTAATATTTGTGATTTGTGAACCATGATTAAATAACAATGTAACTTATTAAAATAGACTTTAGAGGATACAACTCGAGGAATAACATAAAATTAAAATGAAATGAGCAAAAATAAAATCCCACATGATATGCTATATATGTCTATGAGGTTGCTTTTATATATATGTAAGCATTATCTATGTCGGCATGCATGCTGGTGGATAGCTATAATTATATGGAATTGAGAAATTTGAGATGAGATCTTTTTTTTTTTAAGTTTATGTTCTAAATCGAAATATATGTTTTCCTGAAATAAATTTATTAAATTTAAGTGCTGGAATATCACAAAAAGAGTGTCATAGTGAAATAAAACTTGGAATTAATGCAGAGTCTAGGAGTTTGGTTTTGTTTGAATAAATCAATAATGTAATAGAATGTGGCTTTCATCGATTAATTAATTTAATTATTTAATACAATTTTATATAATTAAAGCACAGTCAAAGATTTCAGACATTGAATCAAACAATTATTGCCGGAAAGCTTTGAGCTCTACAACTACAATGTTTTGCACCTATTTTTTAGTTTTTTTGAAAGGTGCACCTATTTTTTAGTTAATTACAGTAGATGCGTGCTTTCTTTTTTTAGAATTGTACAAGATTCTTATCTCAAAAAAAAAAAAAAAAAAAAAAAAGGAATTGTACAAGATACAATATCATATACTAGCATTTTCATTTCAGAATACCTAATTGTAGAAGACAAAAAAATGCAGATCATGTGAATATTGTGTGTTGCATTTTTGTAATTGATTCATAAAATGAAGATAGTTGCACCAAAATATTTAACTTTCACTTTATGTATTATTACTAAAATTTACAAATGTCGTAACTCAATGGTCGTTCACTTTGTAAACTGTAATAGGTACTCCATCCGTTATTTTTTAAATGTCTTATTTAGCTTAATTTTTTGTTTTCAAATAAGTGTCATATTTCAAAATTTGAGAGTAAATTAATGACATTTTCCCTATTTTATCCTTATTTAATGCTTCTAGTAATTTGTTAATTAGTTGTATGTATACATTAATGATGGTAATTAATAAGGTTACATAGGTAAATTTATTTATTTTCTTGGTATGTGTAATTTGACGGTGAGAGACACTTATAAAAGAACAGAGCGAGTAATTTTTAGAATAAATCTATGCAGCCACATTATGGCTACCCATAATTTCATTTAATAATAAAAAAAATTGGTTTATTTAAATTTTTGGGTTCTAAATGACTTCTAATATTTAAAATATTTAATTTATACAAATTTATCTTGATATATTTGGATTTCGATGTAACATAAATCTCGATATATATAATAAAGGTAATATAAAGATTTTTGTCGAAAAAATAAGAAAGAAATATATTTACACTAATTATGGTAGAATTTAAGTCAAAAATTTAAACATTAACATAAAATATATAATCATACTTTTTATATGAATCAAATATATAACAAAATTAATCTATTTTTACTTAATCGATCAAATTATGGCTACCCACATTATGACTAAATAGCATCACTCTTTTTTTTATGAGTTTAAATCCCTAATTCATCAAAGCAAAAAATTTTCAAGATGATATTTATTACATGAACAACATAATTAGGCCTGACTTGCATAATAATTAAGGTATCATATTGCCTTTTCATAAACCATGAGAGATACTCATTTCAGCCACCAATAAATAATCATGAAACTTTTGTCCTATAACGTTACTAACTAATTAATTAATTCACTTCACTCCAAAAGCATATATTTACAAGAAAATAGTAACTTTCCTTTTCATTAAAACTAAAAATTACTCTAATATGACTAGTTTATTATGTACTTGTACATTTATTGTGTTTTACTAAGTCTCTAGACTTTAAAATTCTGTTAAACTCCTAAACATTATATGTATATGTATATGTATGGATTTTTTCATTGAGGCCTTCAATATTTATTTAATTTTAGGTTTTTGTACTTTCATTTGCATTCAAATTAAAGCATGGTTTCATTTGCATTAAAGTATGGCTAAGAATATGGATGTAATGTAATACATTAAGACTCGTTATATATACATATATATAAGAACAAAGATTTTATACAAGTTCCCCCTGAAAAAAGATTTATGTAGAAATTGAAGGTGTGAGGGGAATTTGATACTAATGAAAGCGTGAAAAAATATTGATATAATAAATCACATTAGAAAAAAAATACTTCATCTGTTCAATTTCATTATACTCATGTTTCTTATTTAGACGTTCCATTTCATTATACCCATTTCCTAAAATGAAAACACAATACAATAACACTAATACTTTTTGGACATATATGTCCGGACATAAAATGAATATATTAATAATCTTAACTTATAATTTATCAAATAAAATAATAGTGTTGGTTAATACTCTAATGTATTTACTTAATTAATCTAAACCACCATTTTTAAAGAGAGAAATATGAATACAAAAAATACGAAATTAAACTAATAAAGTTATTTTGTGATTTTCACTAATCTTTCGTAAATACTATTACTTAATAGATATTTATGCATTCACTTGAATTAAATTACTCAAAAAATAATAAATTGAATGAATGTGGAGAAATTACAAAATTAAATAAATAAGTTAAACGGATCGAACCGATTTATTTAACTAAACTAGCTAAATTATGTCCGGACATTTATGTCCGAATAGCATCACTCATACAATAAATACCCCATTATAATTCATAAATTACATCATATCCTACAAAAGTCAAAAATTAAAGTTACTCTCTCTTTTCTCTTTCCTATTTAATTTAACATAAATACTCCCAAAAAGTTACTTTATCTTTTCAACTTTATTGTAAACAACTCGCTTTTTTAACATACGTGTCCGGTCAAATGAGTACTAGTATAATGAAATGGGACGGAGGGAGTAGTGATAAATTACTCGACTTATAAAATTTTAAGACCATGCAATCTATTTTTCTTTTTCTTTTTAAACCATGCAATCTAATTAAATTTTATAAACACTCTTGGTTCACCTCACAAGTAGACCATGCAATCTATTTTTCTTTTTCTTTTTTCTATCAAAATAATTAAATTTAAAGACCTCACCATGATGAACTTGAACCTGAAACCTTTAATTTCGAATATTAACCACTCTACCGCTAGACCAACGCACGCATACATAATCGATTTATTCTCAACACTTATTGGCAGCTGACCACATGTCTAGCATTACAATAAAAGCCAATTTAAAAAATAGCTGTATCCACCCCTACATAACCCAAAAATCTCATACTGACCCCACTCTATAAAATAATTTTATGAATATTTATAAATTAGCACGTATCTCAATCTCATTGCTCTCTCAACTCCAAATCAAACACCACGTTTGTCTTACTCAACATAATCAAACAATTCTTCATCTCACAAAAATCAAACAAATCTACGGCCACAAAGCACTCCCATTTTCTGTCTCACTCATCACACCCGTTAAAAAATCCCTACTCCATCCTAAGAAAATTCTAGATCGACCTTGATAGATTACACCATAAAATAAATTATATATTGAAAATTTATGAAAAAAAATGTTTTCAAATAATTCTGCACAGTATTACTCCCCCATCCACAAAGAATTGTATTATCTTTTTATTTTTGTCCGTCCAACAAAAATTATCCTATTTTATATTGGACACTAACCACTAATATTTCCTTAATTTTTAACCCTCACTATACCCACATAATTACCCAAATTACCACTATTGGTCCACCACTAACATTTTAACCATTATAGTAATATACAATTAATTAACACTGCACTACAAATAATGTGAAATTATTCCTCCACTAATAAAATACTCAACAAAATTTATTAAAACTCGTACTATTCACTAATAGGACAACTCTTTGTGGACGGAGGGAGTATAATTTTGACGATACAAAAAATTAAAAAAATACGAGAGCTCAATATTCGACTGGTACTATTTTCTAGTTTTTTATGAGACCAAATTTCCAATAAATTTCAATATTAGTTTTTCTTTATCTAAAGTATTTTTTCATGAACTTTTCGATTATTGAATTTCTTTTGTGGTGCGACTTATCAGTGGTCGATCTAAATGGATCTTTACCATTAGTATCTAAATAAGTATTTTATATTGAAATTAAATTAAATAATAATACATTAAATTTCCATTTTTGCCCTTTTTTTCGATACAAATTTTTTAATTGTTTGATTTTTCATGCAGTAATCAAGAGTAATAAGGAATAGACATTTCTTATCAGTACCCAAATAAGTGTTTCATATATTGAAATTTAATTGAACAATAATATCAAATATCCATTTTTGCCTTTTTTATCGATACACTTTTTATAATTATTTGATTTTTCGTACAATACACAAGAGACACGTAGTCGAGATAAACGAGGGGAGTATTTCTCATAAACATCAAAAATCTTTTCCGAATTGAACAGAAACGTGAGCTTTTCTGCGTACCTTGTCTTGATTCTCTTCTTTTTAAAAGAAAATTTTGATTCTGGCAAAACAAGACACACACAAGAAGCTCTCATCAGTGTGTGTATGTGTGTGTAAGAGAGAGAGAGAGACAATACTTTCCCTTCTCTCTCTACCTGCACTGCACGCCGTGAACACCGAGAATCATCCAACCCCCATATTTCGAAAAACAAGAACCAACACAAACACAACCTCAAACACATTAGAAGCATTTGCCAGAAGCAGAATCACAAACCCACATATATAAACAAGATAACAATTTCCCTCCCTCTCTCTCTCTCTCTTCGAACATGGATTTTTTTTCTCCTTTCCCGCTTCTGCTCTCTCTCCTCCTCACATTCTCCGCCGCCGACGAGCTCACGTCGCTACTGGACCTGAAAGCGAGTCTCGACCCAGAAAATCTGCATTTGGGTTCGTGGGTCGTTTCCGGCGACCCGTGCGGCGGTACATTTGAAGGCGTCGCCTGCAACGAGAAAAAGCAGGTTGCCAACATCTCACTGCAGGGGAAAGGGCTCGCCGGAAAACTGTCGCCGGCGGTCGGCGGGCTGCAGCACTTGACGGGTTTATATCTGCATTACAATTCTTTGTACGGAGAAATACCGGTGGAGTTGGCAAACTTGTCGGAGCTAAGCGATTTGTACCTGAACGTTAATAATCTTTCCGGCGAGATTCCGTCGGAGCTCGGAAACATGCAAAATCTGCAAGGTAGTAGCTTTATGTAATTTCTTTTATTACTATGTTGTTAAAATGAGTGGAACGAAACCAATTTACTGCCTTTTCTGTTGCTTTTGCATTTTCTGCTCTTGTTATTTTGAGTTTTGTAGTGTCTTAATACATTCCTTTCTAAAATACCACCATTTCTTGAAAATTTTGAGTTTTTGATGCTGCTGAAACAATTCACTTGTATGGTATTTGGGATTTTTGTTGAAATATTGGATCTTTACATTTAGCAGTCTTTGTTTTCAAGCTCAGAATTTGGATTTTCTCAAGTAGCTAGAAGTATCTTACACTTTTGGTGGATAGACTCTTTCTTCACCAATTCCATCATAAATCTGTTTTATCCATTTTCTTTTCAGTTTCAAGGTGAAAAAGAATAATCTTATACTGCAATTAATGGCTTCTAGGATTATGGCCTTTTCTCTATCTTTCCAAAATACTATTTTTTGAAAGTTTTGAAATTTTTGAAGCTGCCGAAACAATTCACTTATATTGGTATTTGGGGTTTCTGTTGAAAGATTCGACCTTTTCATTTATCAGTCTTTGTTTTCAAGCTTGGAGCTTTTTCAGAAATTTGGATTTTTTCAAGTTGAACTATCTAACACTTTTGGTGGGATTTTAACCAAATCCATTACAGATATGTTTTTTTCATTTTACTTTTCAGTTTCAAGGTGAAAAAAGAATAATCTTCTACTGAAATAGCTTCTGGAATTTTGGCTTATTATCTATATTTCTTTATGAAATTCTTGAAGTTCTTATCTTCTAATATTGGCTATTGTATCTAGTGAGAACTTTCTGGACTCAAGTTCTTGTTTTCATGTAGTTCTGCAGCTGTGTTATAACCAGCTGAGTGGGAGTATTCCCACACAGTTAGGTTCTCTGAAGAAGCTCAACGTCGTAGCTCTGCAATCGAATTTGTTAAGTGGTGCAATTCCTGCAAGCTTGGGCAATTTGGGAGTCTTAATGAGGCTAGACCTCAGTTTCAACCGTCTCTTCGGATCAATCCCGACCAAACTAGCTGATGCACCGTTGCTCGAAGTCTTGGATGTTCGAAATAACACCCTCTCTGGCAATGTGCCTCTTGGTAATGACATACATATTTTTTCTTCGTTTCCTATGTTTAGATATGTGTATATTTGACCAGTTGTAAAGCATCGAATGATAATTTTCGTATGGTGTTTGATGGTTGAAGCTCTGAAGAGACTGGTGGAAGGGTTTCAGTATGAGAACAATCCCGGATTGTGTGGATCTGGCTTTTCGTCTCTGAGGAGTTGTGGTGATTCGGATAATCCCAGCTCGGAGGAGCCGAAGCCTTATGCAGGAGGAGGAGACGGTCTCTCGACCAAGAATATACCAGAGACGGCCGATCTGAATTTGAACTGCAGCCAAAGTTCTTGCTCCAAGACATCTAAGACCTCGGGGGTCTCGGTGGCAGTTGGTGTAGTGGTAGTTTCTGTCGTTGTATCAGCCGTTGGCATTCTCTCGTTTGCACTCTACCGTAGGCGTAAGCAGAAGCTCGGTAGTGCATTCGACATGTGCGAGAGTCGGCTCAGTACTGATCACGTCAAGGAGGGTTACAGAAAGAATGGATCTCCTCTAGTCAGCCTTGAGTACTCAAACGGGTGGGACCCGTTGGCTGAGGATCGTCGTTTTGGTGTTCTGCAAGAGGTTATGCAGAAGTTTAGGCTCAATCTGCAGGAGGTCGAGACGGCTACTCAGTACTTTGCTGAGAAGAATTTACTCGGAAAGAGTAACTATTCGGTGACATATAGAGGGACGTTGAGAGATGGATCGAGTGTTGCTGTTAAGAGAATTACGAAGAGTAGCTGCAAGTCGGAGGAAGCAGAATTCTTGAAGGGACTGAACGTCCTCACCTCTTTGAGGCATGAGAATTTGGTTATGCTTAGAGGGTTCTGCTGCTCTAGAGGCCGTGGCGAGTGCTTCCTCGTTTATGATTATGTGCCGAATGGGAGTTTGTTCCGGTATCTTGATGTCGAGGAGGGTGATGGCCGTGTTCTTGAATGGTCTACCAGAGTTTCTATAATCAATGGGATTGCCAAAGGTTAGTTATATACCTATGTCTCATTTTTTTTCAATATTCTTTAATTTTGCCTTTTTTTTTTTCAAATGCTTTATGCTTTATATTCATATGAGTAAAGATTCATTCTATATAAGAACGATACTACGATCTAAGGATGAATTTTTCATGTTTGAGTTCATGATACTTCTCTCCTTGATTCTAGTTGCAAGATTGAAAAAAATTGAGAATCTGAGGTTATTCTTCGACTTTGAACAGGTGTAGAGTATCTGCACGGCTGCAAGGTGAAGAAACCGTCTTTGGTTCACCAAAACATTTCAGCTAAGAACGTGCTGATCAACGAGTGGTCAAAGCCGTTGCTGTCTGATTCATGCCTGCACAAGCTTCTCACAGACGACACAGTCTTCTCGTCTCTCAAGGCTAGCGCTGCTATGGGGTATCTTGCTCCCGAGTACACAAACACAGGCCGTTTCACAGAGAAAAGTGATGTCTATGCCTTTGGGGTGCTTCTCTTCCAGATCCTGTCGGGGAAGAGGAAATATGTCGCATCCATACGAGCATCTGCTGAGTCATGCAGCCTTGACTTTATAGATGCAAATCTCCACGGAATTTTCAAAGAATCTGAAGCTGCAATGCTTGCAAACGTTGCTGTCGCGTGTACTCGTGAATCTCCAGAAGAGAGGCCGTCTTTGGAAACAATTGTACGCGAACTCTGTCTCTAAACTAACTCGCGATTATCATGTCTCGGTTATTGCTGAAAAATCGAGAACTTGTTAGATTTAGTATGTGTAGGAATTGTACTAACCTCTTGATAGGGATGATCATGGTTGAATTTGTTGTAGTCTAGTAATCTTATGTTAGAACTTAGCCTTGAATTGATGGATATTGAGAGATTTTTCTACTCTGCCATCTTGAATTTATGAAAAACTTGTACTTTAAGAAGGCTGTGTTTTCCCTCTTAATTCATCTGTTTTTGCTTCATTTAAGAAGGCTTGAAAAAACGGTTAAACTTCCCTTTAGAGAGTGATATATTAACCCATTTGTTCAAGATTAAGCAGAGGTGTAAAGAATTAACCCGTCGGCCCGAAATTAGAGTGGCAAAAGTAGAGGTCGGATTGAATTTCAAGTCGGCCATGCCCGATCATTTCGTATTAAAACTAGTTTATGAGTTGGGTTTGACTGCCAATTTATGTGGCCCGATTGATTTTTGGGCCCACCCGTTTATTGCACCCGGCCAAGGACCCGGCTCAGCCCGATCCAACTCGAGTTGTTTGACAGTAGGGGTGTCAAAATTGGCCCGACCCGAAACCGGGCTGGGCTGCCAATTTTCAGGCCGGGCCGGGCATCACAATGTTATGCCCGAAATTTTTTCGGCTCGCCCCGAAATGGGTAAAAGCCCGCTGGGCTCAGCCCCGCCCGGAAAAATTACACTACAAAGGTATTTTCGGGCCGGCCTGGGCCGCACATTTTCAGGTCTGAAAAATTTCCGAGCCGGCCCGACTTTTCTTACAATTTTTTGGCCCGGCCCGGCCTGATTATCCCAAAAAGCCCGACGGGCTCGGGCCGGCCCGGGAATTTGACAGCCCTATTTGACAGCTCTAAGATTAAGATACAACCATTTCAGTTTGAGATTGCCATCAAAGATCCATATTCTGCCATGAAAACATATTGAGTTGGTTGAAAAACCAAGAAACCAAAATTGATACTTCTATTTTTCTGCTAATTGTGATAAACTATATACAATTCAACATATATCAATCCTAATCAAGAAATATCTTCTGCTGAATCTAAATCTAAACCAAAAAAAAGAAAATTTGATCAAGATTTCAAGCTCTGATGATTCTTCCCACAGAAGATCTAACCCTGAAAACATGTTCTTCACCTGTGCACTTATCCACCTTCACAATCCAGTTACTCTTACTCTTCTTCGCCGCTGCCGCCACTCTCGTCAGCAGCAATCCTTCTCCGATTGGCAGCAGCTGCGTCCGGAGGGGGCTGTTCCGCCACGTCTCTCTGCAGAACGCGTTGTATCCGAGCACCGTAATAGTACTGCCGTGAACCTTGGCATTCTCCTGCACGACCCGAATGATCCGCTCGTGGCTCTCGAGGTTGCAGTCGATGGCGATGAAGTCCGGTTCCTTATAGCAGTTCCGGAGGAGCACCTCAGCATCCCCCGTGACGAGCTCAATGTTGCCTGCATTGCCTCCGAGGGCAGCCCTGGAGGAGAGGAGCTCGTCCTGACCTCGGAGGATGCAGACGAGGCGCCCACCGGTTTGGTGGGCTGCTGCCAAGAGGGCGAGGGTGGTGGAGTCTGCAGCCCCGCTGCAGGCAACCACCATGAATTGAGCATTGTTGCCTGCTGCTAAGGCTGAGATGAATTCCGCACCGTTTGGCTCTTTAGCGCTCTTACCCTGAAAATATTAACCAAAAATAGTATGAGCGTTTGCACATTAAAAATAATGACTTTGTTCGATTCAGAGAGATAAGAGTTTTATCAATCGCTTACCATTTTCATTGTTCTGAGATAGGCGTTGGTGGCGTTTTCTGCAGACCAGCAAGCCATTTTCTTACGATAGAATATTTTGAAATTTGTTGAATCTTAAGAGAACTTGTGGATTTGTGTTTGTGTTGTTGTTGGTGTAGGTGTTGGAGTTCAGAAATATATAAAGAGAGAGAGAGGAGAGAGAGAGAAGCATGTGGGGACTCTGTCTATCCAACTGGCCATGCTTATGAATTTATGTATACCAACTTGTTTCGAAGAAGATAAAATGTAAAATACACTTACTAAAATATTGGATCTCTTTTACTGTCTCCACACATATAGCTTCTGTCGTCTAACACCTCTCGGACAGTTCTATTAGCTGCATTGTTACTATATACTACGAGTACGAGATGAAATATTATTTCCTAAAGTTAGAAATTGAATGCTAGCTCGTTGCAATTAGGGTCTGTTAGACAAGCTCGAAGAGTTCTAATAGCTAATATGTATGTTACTACTATATACTACGAGTACGAGATGAAATATTATTTTCATGCTCGATACAACTAGGGGAATCAATTAGCTAGACAAGAGCGAAGAATTCTCTTAGCTACATTGTTGCCATTAATTACTACGAGTACGAGATGAAATATTATTTCCTAAAGTTAGAAATCGAACGTTCGATGCAACTAGCTAGCTAGGGGGACTCTGGATAAGTTACAACATTTCCGATTGTAACTAAAATGTGGCAAAGTATTTAAACCACAAGTTGGATTAACATATGCCAAGGTACAACGCAAGGACGGTGTGAGCTTCGTGGAAATTGCAGCAACAATTATCGTAATTCGTAAATGTTATGTTTGAGAAGAAAATCATTATCTTAATCAGGCGCACGTTGAGATCTAGAGAGAGAGAGAGAGAGAGAGAGAGAGAGAGAGGAGGGAATATAAGCAATTAAGCATGGATTTGAAAATTCTGCATATTAGCTGTAGTGTTGTATCTGTGAGGGACAATTCAACCTCTAATCCTAGACAGTATATAATTAAACAGATAATTAACAACTCCTTAGCTCCAAATAGGACTCTTAAAGTCAACTTAAGCAAATTTATTTCTGCATAATATCTAGAGGTGAAAACTATGTGCTAATTAATATATACAAAACTAGACCGGCTGTTTCGGCTTATTTTAGGTTTTTAAATCCAACGTTGTTCTTCGCATGTCGCACGGACATTAACCCTAGCTTGTTATAATATAGTAAGTATGTTTTAGCAAAAAATTAAAAATGAACAAATCTAACCTAATAGAAGTTTGTGTTTTCAAATCTAACCTGGACCAACTTTTAGGCGCTGAATTGTGTAGCTTGCGGCTGGAATTATGTCGATGTATATCAATTAAAAACAAATAAATTACTCCCTCCGTCCCATTATTTATGGCCTGTATTCCTTTTTGGGCCGTTCCACGTAACATGACCTGTTTATTTTTTGGGAAATATACTTCTCTCACAAAAAGTTGTGGGCTCCACACTTTTTATCTTTTTACCCTTTAAATACCATCCTCCTTAATACCCGTGCCCAAAAGAAACGTGCCATAAATAATGGGACGGAGAGAGTAATACTTATCCTCGAAGAGCTCACCGTCGGTTATTTAATCGCAAACTATCAAAATAATGTCATTTTGATGTGATGTGCGTGGATAAACCATGCATATTATCCATGTTATCGAGGCAAAATGTCACGTTTGTGATTCCGGCTGTTAGCTATACAATTCTTCACCTTGAACCAAGTTTTCACTTCATGCTGAGATAAATTTTTGTAAATTATCATATATATATATATATGTATATTGAGTTAATTTTGAAAATACAAACTTTTATTAAATTAGATTAGTATATTTGCCCATGATTTAATAATGCTCGTGAATCTGTGATTAATGTAAACAAAGAGCTACTTGGAGATATTCAAGATAATGTAAACCTAAAAAAAATTAATGGTGGCTCTTATAATATGGTAGAAGAATCTCTCTCTCTCTCTCTCTCTCTCTCATAAACAGCAAAGTAGTGGGAGGGTCTGAAGGAACAGAAGGGATGGCAGTTTCCACTGCCCCCGGACAGCAATACACAGATCTAGATGAGATCAACTTGTTTCCTTCCTCAAACACACCAACAACACAGACTGCAAAACGCAGAAAACTGGTGTCTCTTGGTCTTAAATTTGCTGTCTTCTTAAAACGACGTCGTCCCATCCAGTGAATGAAGGATCAAAACGAAAGCACTGTAGCAACGTCATATTATAAGTAGCTGTAGGCAGAGGGGGGTGCAAGTTGTTGGGAGATGAATCTAGAGAGAGAGAGAGAGGCCATGCCTAGATTTCAATGCAATATAATGTTACTAATAAAGCTATCTAGCCCCATCATCTTCCCATGATGGGATCTGGATGGCCATTCATTCACATGCATGCAAATCGATCTACCACATGATCATCATCGTCATCATCATCTTCATCGTCGTCTGGATCGAATCTGGGCGTGGCCACACGTGCGCGCGTGCCCACTCCTTTATTCACATGGCTCAGGACCAGATATATATGATAATTAACCCCACAAATATTGAACCTTATATCAGTTTTTGGAGCAATGAATAAGAAATGTCATTGCAATTGTGGACCTGCTTAGCAATATTTGAGAGTGGGATATGATTATGAATATGAAATGTTTGGTTTTGTCAGTTTGGAAAAACTGGACTTGCATGATAGAGAGAATGTTGGATCAAATTAGCAGTTTTGGCAGAAGAAAACTTTAGACAAAAAATGGCATGTTTTATTGAGCAGCACACTTCTGTAAATTCTAATCGAAATTAATAGTAACTTTTAATTGATGATTAATAAATCCTAATTAAAATTAATAAATTTTGATTGAATGAATAAATTCTAATTGAAATTAATAAATTATAATCAGTTATTTGTAAATTCTAATTGAAATTAATAAATTATAACAGATCCTTAATTAATTATTCCTTAATTGCACATAATCCTTTTAATTACCTCCTAATTAATCCCCCTTAATTACCCCTAGTATACAACTAATTGTATCCAAATATTTTCCTTAATTATTACAACCCCGTCATTAACACCAAAAATATACTCCCTCCGTTCTTTTTTAAGTGTCCCATTTAACTCAATTTTTTGTTTTTAAATAAGTGTCCTATTTCAAAATTTGAGAGTAAAATAATGGCATTCTTCCTATTTTATCCTTATTTAATGCTTATCTTAATTTGTTATATGTATACATTAATGATGGTAATTAATAAGGTTACATAGGTAAATTTCTTTATTTCCTTGGTATGTGTAATTTGACGGTGGAGAACACTTATAAAAGAACGGAGGGAGTATTATCTAAAATGATCTTTTTTGTTACTGTTCTAAAAAAATTGTTACATTTACAAAGGGAATAAATTAATTACACCCTCAAATGTCACTAAATTTTGTGATATGCGTAATAGCTATCCATTACAAGATGTTACAATTTTATTTAGTGATATTTATACATTTCACAATTCTTCAAAAATTATGTCACTGCTGGAACATTTTGTTGTAGCTAGCGACAATTTGTTTGGTGAAAACCTCGTGAAAACTTAAAAGTAGTTAACTAGTTGTGAAAATTAATTAAAATTCTGGCAAAAATTTCGCGCCATTCATCAGAAACTCCAAAATTCATGATTTTTTGGTTTTACTAAAATGGATAATTTAGAACTAGAATGACTGATTGCGTGATTATAAAAGTTTTTGCGACAGAAGTTGCCATGTTCTTCTTGCGGTAACGCAAAAATTAAAATAATGAATTTATTACACGATTTGTTTATATCTAGAGGGCATTTGAATTTTGAGCATTTTTAAAAGACGTTTAAATTGAATAGCAACTTACAATTTTATTTCAACATAATTAATTACTATGTGCTACGTACGGACGCGTCTCTGACTAAACTAACTAGTATGTACAAACATATAAATTTGTTTGATTAGTCATTACTTGCATAACTCGTTACTTCTTTGTATTTGGAGTTGGTTTTGTTTTGGTCTGACTATATCATATACTCCATAAATTATTATTGCGTCATCAAATTTAATTAAAAATTACGAAAAAATTGAAATTTGATTTATACTTTTTTCTTTAATTTCAAATGATGAGCGACATACCGGTCACCTATAAATAGATTAACATTATATTGTCTATAGTTTTGGTTTTGACTAGTAACAGATTGAAAACATACATAGACCAGAAGCTTAGTATAATTAATTACAGAATAGATATTAGTATATTACTAGACATATATTCTCTGGAGAATTAATTCAAATCAGTTCCTCAAATTTGAATGATTCTGATAGCAAAAGTTAATATATAGTATTTACAATTAAGATCTTAATATTCTAAGCAAACAAAACTCATATCTCCCCAACTATCGTACAAGAGCGAGATTTGTTCAGAGCCTATCCAACGAGTCGAAAAAATGGGACTCAAGCCCTAGGCTTCCTCTGAACCCTAAAAACATGCTCTTCACCGGTGAACTTATCCACCTTAACAACCCACCGGCTCGCCTTCTCCGTCCGGCAACGAGGTGGAGGCGGCGTGGTCGCCGCCTTCGGCAACCTCCTCACCAGAATCCCTTCCCCTATTGGAAGCAAATGCGCATCATCAAGCTCGTACCCCATGCAGAAAGCATTGTACCCTAAAACCATGGCGTGGGTCCCACCCCCTCTCGAAATCTCGAATATCTCCCCGCAGTTTTGGATTCTGCAATCCACTACGACGCAGTCCGCCTCTCTGTATTCATTAGCCAATAGGAACTCGGCATTTCCGACCACGAACTTAACACCGGCGGCGCTCTCCCCCAGCAGCCGCCTCGACAGCTGCAGCTCGGCGGCGCCGCCGACGATGCACACGACCTCTCCGCCTGTCTGGTCAGCGGCAGCCACGAGGGCTAGGGTGGTGCAGTCGGCGGCGCCGGCGCATGCAACCACCATGAGACGAGCGTTGGTGCCGGCGGCTAGGGCGGAGATGAACTCCGACGTGTCTGGCTCCTTGCCTCTCTCTCCCTGCATCGTCATTTAATAATTATTATTTGATCACAAACAATTTATTAAATTAAATAACTCTAGACTAAAATTTGTTGGAATTTTTGCTCACCATTTTTATTGCTCTGAGATAAGCGTTAGTAGCGTTTTCAGCAGACCAGCCAGCCATTTTTTTTTTTTTAAATTATGATCGAATTTTGAGAAAAAATAAAATTGTAAATATGTTTGGAGGATGCAAGTATTGATTTGGTTTGATTTTGGGATTGCAGTATAAATAGTGTAGAGGAAGATAGAAAAAGACAAATGCATTATCCTGTCATAACTAATGTGAATTGTTGAAGGAAATTTTGGAGTTATTATGTTAATTTTTAGATTAGAAAATATTCTAAAATGTCCATATATTTGTCGAAATTTCTAAACATGCCCCAACGTTTAATAAGTACTCCCTCCGTTCTTTTATAAGTGCCCCCCACCGTCAAATTACACATACCAAGGAAATAAAGAAATTTACCTATGTAACCTTATTATTTACCATCATTAATGTATACATACAACTAATTTATGAATTACGAGAAGTATTAAATAAGGATAAAATAGGAAGAATGCCATCATTTTACTCTCAAATTTTGAAATAGAACACTTATTTGAAAACAAAAAATTGAGCTAAATGGGACACAAAAAAATGAGCTAAATGTATTAAAATATCCCAAGTCCGATTTTTAAGGATCGGAAAATTGACGCAAAGAGCTGGAGATCGACATTGTTTAAGTTGAAAAATTTACGTCGATCTCCGGCTCTCCATATATCTCAATTTTTCGATCCCGAAAAATTAGACTAGCTCGAGCGCTTTATTTACAATATTTAAATGTTGAGTACTAAAATAATATATATTTAAATTAATATTAGGATGTTTTTGAGAATTTCGACAAACGTTAAGACATTTTAGAATAATTTACCTTTCTCGATTATCAATATTAAGAAGCATTATTGCAATGTTTTTAACTTGCTTATAACATTAATAATTATTAATTATAATACTGAATCAAACGTCTACGGAGTATATTCAAAATACCACGGCTAGCTGCAATAATTAATTAATTAATTAATAGAACGACACGAAAATAAAAAAAATAATTAATGAAAATTCTCATGAGGCGACATTATTGTTTTCAAAGATATTGTATTTAATTGAAAAAACGTAGTATCTTAATCAACGCGTATTAATCTTCTTACTGTGAAGATTCACGATATATAAAAATATATAATTCGGATTGATGATTCGGTAGTTAGGCAAATACTATATTAAAACACGATTAATATTATATTAAGGGTTGGATTGTCTCGAAATGTAGCTCAAATGCCAAAGTAATTGAATTTTAATGCCTAAAGAATTAAGCTACGTGGAAAAACATCACCACTTGAGATCACCTTTTCTAATGTTAATTTATCGTGCTTTAATTTAATATTATAATTGTTAATTAGGGTTCATTGTATTCAATATTTAATATATGTGCTTAACTTTTATAGTATTTAATTTTGATTTTTGTAGTTAATAACTAATTATTAGGATGATTAATTATCCATAAGTAAGGTATATAATGTTAATTATATTAATTATTATATATTATTACATTAATAAATTTAATAAAAGGACACTGGCGTATTTTCATATAAATTAATGTAAATCGTATTAGGAAAGTTAAATAAGCTACATATATATAGCATCATCGTGACACCTAGTATATGTCCTTGATCATATTTTGGTACATGTAAGTACAATGATTTAAATCATTAGTTTAATATCACTAAGGATATATATAAAATATATATGCACTATAATATATATTTGTGAAAATCTTGTAAGAAATATCAAAATTTGTGGATCAAAGATCTGGTTTGGTAACAGAGATGCCCCATGTATGATCTGATTGTCTTGTTGTCTGGTGTAAGATATACTAATATATATTGGTTGTATAGGAAATTGTGTATTGGTAAAGGAAAAAAGAAAAAAGAAAAATAAAACAAATAAACAAACATAAATGTTTTAAAGACAAGTTATGGGGTAACATTGTGGATAAAATGTTTTTTAAGGTTCAGCAATTTTTTTTCCCTCCTCATATAATCCATTATTATGGTAAACTTTGTGAGAGACATGGGAGCATGGGCAGAATCTGAACTTATTTGTGGATATAACTTTTTAACTTTTATCTATTTTTGAAGATTCATGTATCCCTCTAGGAGGTCATGTGAGCCTTCAGAGTTCATAATCTTGTCCCAATTTATTGTCCCACTTTAAATTATCATTTCATTTTTTCAAAAAGTTTTGGTGGTCCATTTCATCATGTAATTGATATCCTATTTATCATGGCTAAATATCAACTTTATACATTATAAATGTAGCCCATCTAAAGTTCACATTTTGGTTGAGGATTCGTTGAGTAAATGGAGGTTTTATTAAAATAAAAGAAAGAGAAAGAAAAACCTAGTCAACTAGATTAATCACAAGACGATCAATCTAGTTCGGGCCTCGTTAAAATCTTTTCTGGCGAAAAACACCAGAATAAAGAAAAAGAGTACCCGGTCTAATGAATCAAACGAATGATATCCTTAATACAATCATGTGGCCCATTCCACGTACATCTTCAAGATCCGAATGAGCCACCGCATTTGCCGCTACGTTTCCTTCCCGAAAAATGGGTGAGTAATGGAAATTTATACTAGCCGTAATCACCCCTACCAAACGAGTCCAATATAATTCAATATTATACACATACACAGTTGTATTAACGATATGAATTAAACATGAAAAATAATGCAAAATGAAACAACGAAATTAAATTGTGTGGAGAGAACGAAATTTTATGTTATAATTTTATATTAAATATCGTATTTACTGTCATGAATACACGAATTCACGCATGCCAGAAGTTGTGGTAGATGTAGGTTAGTGAACATATGTCAACTACGTACAAATTAGATTATGAATATTCACAGGAACGGGGTTTATCCAGTGCATACCAAAGGTAGCGGCTGCGGATTCTCACGATATATAACAAAAAAATAGATTATGAAATATAACAAATAAATCGAGCAGTCCCGATATATACATTATCTTGATTAACACAATTGCAAACAAATCTTTATTTCTAAATTTAGTTATTTCAGACAAAAAAAAGTAGAAAAAAAAAGGCAATGATCAGTTTGGGGGTGGGGTCGAAACAAAACAGACAACAAGAGATGTCAGCCACTGCCATTCGAATCAACCAACAGCTTAACTCAAACAAGCAGCAAAAATGGCTCAAAAATTGAGATAGATGAATCCCCTTCTATTTACATTCTTATACTAATATTTAATTTATTTCATAGATACATTGCATGTAATTGTATGATAGGAACAATATAGGAACAAAGATAGTCAATATTATTAGGTTCGTTTTTTCTTTTTCTTTTTCTAATTAATTTTTTTATGACGTCAGAACCCGCAGTCGCTACATTCGATTTTCGTTCCTATGTTGGTGATTGGGCGTATTTTGATTATATATTTTGGAGTAATTTTGAGTCATTTTTGTTCTTAATATTTATTTAATCACGTTTATGGAATTAATTGCATGCTTCTTGGTCTATTGTAGGTTTTGATCTTAATTTGGAGGAATAAGCATGATTTTAGAGGATATTTGAAGCCTTGAAGTTGTTGAGAGGAAGTTTTGGCATGTGCGAATATCGGGCAGTATGGACATACCGCCTGCTGCGTACTACAGCTGGAAGTTCTATGAGTTTGGAAAGTTTTGGAAGCTGATTTGGACGTGATTATGGGCTGTGCACGAGATTATTTCATAATTTTGGGCCATGGACTCTTAGTTATAGGGTTTTATCTTTATTTTATTATTTTCCTAGTTAGATTAGGATTAGGGATTTTATTTCCTTATTATTATAATTTTTACTAGGTATTTAAAAGACTTCCTTAAGGAGCAGAAAAACAGACACATACTTTAGATTTATTTTTTTACGTTTTCTCTCTTCTTCTCTCTACCGATAGTTTTTTCTCTTTTCTCCATGACTTTTAGCTTTAATTTGTCTATGAATTCAAGCTAAACACTTTTATTCCGGTGAAGATTAAGGAAGCCCTAGCGTGATTTATTCTGTGAGATCTTATTTGGTTTTTCTCCTTTAATTCTTATGCAAGCATATGTGATTCTCTGTGTTTAACGTTGTTAATTAATTCGATTCTGCTAGGTAGTTGCAAATATTTAGTAGATCGAAATTAATTAGTAGCCAATTAAATCGGCCATCCGTAATTGTGGTTTAGATTTGATTTGTGGTAAATTGATTCTTCAGAATCAAGAGAAGAGCAGTCTTAATTCAATAATCCTGCGTCAGAGTTTATTGATTTTGAATCGGGTCTCTCTAGTTGTTAATGTTGTCGGCTCATTAAATCCATAGAGCGTCTCTAGGGTTGTCAGTCGATTAGAGAAGTAATTGGTGAAGTGTCTTCCTGATTACCGAGAAGCTAAGGAGAGATAAGATCGCGTCAGAAGCGTCTTCGGTGGTCATAACCGGTTTGTTTGAATGAATTAAAGTTATATTTGCATCGATGAACAGAATAATCAAGCTAGGGTGGAATTAATCGGAAACCGGATCCTTTAATTATTTGTTAAAATCAAACTTTTGGATACTTGTTATTTAATTTCTGTTTCTGAATTATCGAGGTTCTTAGTAGTTTGGTTTAAGTATTTGCAGATTGAAAATTAGGAAAATTCTCGCCGATCCTTTGGGAGACGATCTTGCTTGCCACTGTTCTGTGCAGTGTGGGCATACTGACCGAGTGTCAGATTTATTTTTGGTGAAAAACGACGCACCAGTTGGTATGATTTAATGTCAGAAATTGTCATATTTTTGTGAAACTCCATATATCTATACATAAGATACTTTTTCTCACCCATATCAAACCATTACATTTAACACACATTATTTTACATATAATTATATTTTGCAATAATGAATTGCCATGTGTAGCAACATAGTTTAACAATTAGGTTAACTAACTTTTAATATTACTTTTTGCATTTAATTTCATATCATTGTTATCTTGAAAATAATTTAAAGATATATTAAAAACAAATTTTAGTATATTTTAAACTTTTGAAGAAAAAATGAATATATATAGTACAAAATTGACGCGGTTTTTGCTTCACGTTAAATTGTATGTTCTATATATGAAAAAGCAATGTACATACCAACAAGTTTTATCAAGAAACAAGATAAGATTAAATTGTATTTGGAAAGCAACCCAAAAGATAAAGTCTTGGTGTTTTTCTATAATCAATTTTGCAAAAAATAAAATTAGAGCTGTCAAAGTGTGCGGGTCGAGCCTGACCCACCGACCCAAACTTTATGGAATCGGGCTGAGCCCACAAGACTTTTCACCTCTTGCACAAGCCACCAGTTTCAAACTATGGACCAATAGTTTCTAAAGCCAACATCATGACCAACACACTACAAGGTCCATGATACCGATTGTTGTCACTCTAAAGCACCATTCAAGTTACATGAACTTGTCGGCAATAAATTCCGACTACCGCGGACGATAATAAAAAAAAATAGGGTGCCAATGGCACCCTATGCATAATTGAAATTACCTCCAAAACTCGAACGGTCTTGATGGGCCAAATGGATGGACTTTTAAATCAAATCTAATCGAACTTTTATTTATTTTTAAACTAAGCCTAATCTAATTTGTGGTTATTTAGAATTCAATTTTCGAATAGATTAAAAAAATTGAATGTTTAAAGACCGAAAATTTCTACTAAAAAAAGATTTCCTCACCAAAAATAGTCTTTATGCTCCAAAATAAAATTAATCCGAAAATTAAATGGATTAAATGATCGATATCCGACTAAATTAGAAGTCGGTAGCTTATGCATGACCTAACTAGTCTTAGTGCCGTGGAATTCACACACACTTCACACACACATTCATTATCAATCTCTATAATCGAATCGAGAATTTCTCTCTAAATTTGAGCAGCGGAAAAAATCCGCAGTCGACTGAAAACCTTGTGCTTCCGATCATGGGGAACGCGTCTTGTGTGTTGTGCGCGTGCGTGGACCAAGCCACCGTAGGAGTCGTCGAGAAGTGGGGGCGCTTCGACCGCCTCGCGCCGCCGGGGCTTCACTGCTTCAACCTCTTCGGCGGCGAGTGCCTCGCCGGACTTCTATCCACCAGGATCAGATCTCTCGACGTCAAAATCGAGACTAAAACTAAGGTCCTCTTTCTGATCATCCTCCTCTGTAATTACTGAATTTCGTTATTTGATCGCGTTGTTTCGCCGTTTCCGCCGATCTTCTCGTGCTCTTTGTTTTATCGTGTTATGTGTTAATCGATGCAATTTAGTGCGTGTTTTTCTGTCGATTGAATTCTGGTTTATTTCCTTCAAGGAGAAGTAATTTCTGTGCTATTCGAAGAACTTGTTTGGGTGGATTGATTAGGAAATTGGGATGAACTTTAGTAATTTCTTAGCGTGTTATGTGTTAATTGTTGCTTTTTACGTGTGCGTTCTTCTGTCGATTGAATTCTGGTTTATTTCCTTCAAGGTGAAGTAATTTCTGATGATCATATTCTGTTATTTGAAGAACTTGTTTGGGTGGATTGATTAGGAAATTGAGAGGAATTTTGGTATTTAGGTTTTTGTGATTGGTGGCCGCGTTGTTATGAATCGTTAGGAACTATTTGCATATGATGTGAACTCCTGTCTTGAATTATAATTGCTTTATTAAGAATGATCTTTGATTTGTTAAATTTGAAAGGGGGAACTTAGCCCTTTTGTTGCCCTTTGCGCCATTCACTGCAAAAAACCGAATAAAATTAACCATTACTTGCAATTTGTAAGTAGAAATTATATGCACTAGAGTAGTCGATTTCAGATAGTTGGACATGGTTTTTGAGTAAGATGTGAAGAGTGGATTGAATGAATAGAAAAACTTGATGTTTCGAGGACCTCTGAAATCTGTGGTTTCAAATGAAGTGTAGCATTTAAAACATAGTTCTGATTATCAGTTTTTTTGCTAGACTGCTGTAATCATCCTAATGCTTGTGGTCATCTTATGTCGACATCGTAGGATGATAACCAACTTTTATGTCTTTGCATAGAAGTTAAGTAATTCCGACATGGTTTGTGGTAGTGCCTTAAGACAATTTGGTTCAGGAAGTAGTTATTTAATAAATTGACAGTTCAACTTCTTTTCCTGGGAGATGAGAAAATTTAAAGCTATTCTTCAAAATGCACGCTTTAGGTGTTATAAACGTAAAATTACTTCAAGAATCAAGAGTTTTTCCTCTTTGAATAGAATCAGATGCTGATTAAGTGACGATGAATTCCCAATCACCATTAACATATTCGTGAATTAAATATTAGATTGCAAAATAATTATAGCAAGAAAAGAGTTGTGTTAGGTCAAATAAGCATTCAGACTCGGATATTCTTTTTGCGACAATTATAAAGTAGAGATACAGAGTTGGATAGCCACGTAGAGAAATATACTGACATGCAATTCAACAGGACAATGTCTTTGTTCAACTGCACTGTTCAATTCAATACAGGGTGATCAAGGAAAGTGCAGATGATGCTTTCTACGAATTGCAAAATCCTGAAGAGCAGATTCAAGCTTATGTATTTGATGGTAAACAGCTCATGTTTCCATCACACGTCCTGCACTGTCTTTTTTATACTTGTTTACATTAGCTTTATCTTATGCTTCACACACTTGTCTGAATAGTGGTTCGAGCTCATGTTCCCAGAATGACTCTGGATGACGTGTTTGAACAGAAGAGTGATGTAGCTCAAGCGGTATCAGAGGAACTCGAAAAGGTAAAATATACAATGTAATCTAAGACCTTATTAAGGTTCATATATATATTTACTAGAAAGTTGGTGAGTTTTCCTTTTTTGGGTACTAACAGGAGGTTATCTGATACTTATATATTTGTGAGGTATGCATTATCATATTGTAGCTCTAGAAATAAAATTTCTGTTAATTCTAAAAAAGGACCGTGCTATTGTGGCCATTGTGTTTCTTTCAAAATCTAAAATTTGTTAGCATTCTTGCATAGGTATCCAATTTAGCTTCTGTAATGATAGCTTCTACAATTTGTCCATAAGGAACATATATTGTCAATGCATAAATTTTGAGTTGATTCATGTGTCAGGTGATGGGAGCATATGGATATAGCATAGAGCACATATTGATGGTTGACATTATTCCTGATCCCTCCGTGCGGAAAGCAATGAATGAGATTAATGCAGGTTAGCATCCTTGGAAATTTTGTTCTCAAATGGTTTTGAGTTTCAGGCAGCTTAGTATTGTGTCTGGTGTTTCTTGACCTGTTGTATTTACTAATTGATACAGTCACTCCATATTTTGAGTCTTTGATCTTGTTTCTAAGTTTAGGAACATGAGTATTGCATGCGGCTAACACACTTTTACTTATATTGCATGCTTATAGCTCTGCTTTGATCATTAGTCTTTCCTTCTAGTCATCACACTTCAAATCAAGGCTCTATATATAAGTAGACAAGTTAGAATCGAGACAGTCAACAGTTTTATGCAGGCAGATTTATATTTAACTTTAAAATCTTAAAGAGTAAGATTTTCAAGTGTGTAATAGCTAGAGCCTTGCATGTCACATATTTAGCCAGTGTATTAGTCAGAATTCCTAGGATGTTTTAAGAGTATTTAGCTTAGCTACCACAATTTATTCTCTTTTGTATAATAAGTATTCATATTGCTAATTTTGTTATTTTGATGTTGCTTTTTACTGCTTCTAACGGAGCAATTATATTTTGCACGATAGCTCAAAGGATGCAACTTGCTAGTGTATACAAAGGAGAGGCGGAGAAGATTCTCCAGGTTAAGAAAGCAGAAGCTGAAGCTGAAGCCAAGTATCTTGGTGGAGTCGGGGTTGCCAGACAACGACAGGCAATCACTGATGGGCTTAGGGAGAATATCTTGAACTTCTCCCACAAGGTCGAGGGTACCTCAGCAAAGGAGGTGATGGACCTTATCATGATCACCCAGTATTTCGACACACTCAAGGACCTTGGCAATGGCTCCAAGAATACCACGGTTTTCATCCCCCATGGTCCTGGCCATGTCCGGGATATTGGTGAACAGATACGCAATGGGATGATGGAGGGAGCAAGTGCACAAATGAAATTCGAGTAATCCTGCTGGTTTCTCCTTCCACGAATTCTCTGGACCGTATGATGGGAGCTCTTCATAATAATTATAAAAAAAAATAAAAAATAAAAACTTTTATGAGCTGATTCTTTAGTTGGTTTTATAGTTAATTTTCTGGTGATTTTGGTTATTTCTTGATGCTGGTAAACTAGTGAGAAGATGAAGTTTCATTTTATTTAAACTAAAATGTCCCAAATCAACTACAAAACACATGGAAACGATACAGAAAGATTGAACAACAATCTGTAAATAAGTACAACATAAACTACCAAATACATAAGAGCAAATACGAGGTGGGAACAAAAACAAAGGCATTAGCGACCATATCTCCCTGTACTTGGTCATCGCCGAGCCAAACTCACACGGCCCAGCTTGGGAGATTCGGGCAGTTCAGAAATTGGATAATCTGTCAACTAATGATTCAACTAGAGACTCCTACTTAACTCTTCAAGGTAAGATATACAGTTGCATACCACACTGCACGCACAATCAACTAGAGAATAATCTGTGTGTTTTTCTATTAGATACGGCAGAAAACGGGAGAAGGTTTCATAGGATGAAGCTAGCATGGGGATTTGATAAGTTCATACCTCTCAACACCTTCAAGGATGCTGCCAATGGATATCTGATCGATGATACCTGCGTGTTTGGGGCAGAGGTGTACGCGTGCCAAGAAAAAATAGCTGGAAAAGGAGAGTGTTTATCAATGATAAAGGATGCAATAGCCTATAAGCATACCTGGAGAGTCGACTTCTCTAAATCGTTCAATGCTGCTGATCATAAATGGTACACTTTCTCATTTCTTTGCATCATCATATTTCCACGTGAATATACAGGAAAAAGGATAAATGTGTTCTCCGTGAAACTGTTCCAGGAACGTACAACTCTATCGTAATGGAAAGGGCAGTGGTATTGGCGGCTACTTATCTCTTTATCTGACATTAGCAGCACCAGAAAACTTACCTCCGGCAACAAAAGTATATGCAGAATTTACGCTACGCATACTAGACCAACTTAACCGCAAACACTACTTTGGAACATGTAAGATATCCTCCCATATTCACCTAATAAACTCTCATGCATGAGAAGAAAAGGACTTATGATTCTACAAGAAACATAAGCATTATTGATACCTTCTTCCTTGCAGCTAATTATTGGCTCAGCGCATCAAATTCAACAAGCGGATGGCCAAGATATGTCTCGCATGGCTATTTGCATCAATCGACAGCTGGTTTGGTAGTAAAGAACATATGCCTAGTGGAAGCAGAAGTCAAAGTCCATGGGGTGGTTAATGCTATATGAGAAAAATATCAGTGCAAGAGCAATCTACAAGTACAATGTCATAAGTCGAAGCATATTGTTCATCTCCTGATATTGATAATAAAACAGTTCCATACAATGGGCCATTTAGAATAAAAATCTCTACAAAAAATAATACTGGAAACACCAGGATAGAAGATTTGTTCCAAATACTGAAGCATTACAGGGCAATCTAGACGTGAGGCGAAAGTCCTTAATGAATATATTTTCTTCAGATTTGCGGCTTTGTGTATCCTAGACTAATAAGCTTCTGCAGTAGCTTTTTCTCAGCATTTGCCTGAACCCCAAAAAACCAAGTTGAACACAGTACAAAAGCATAACAATTATGATATTGAGATAAAAAGAATTTCGCTGAAGACAAAGAAATGCAGGAATCAGAAACAGAAACATTGAAGAAGTAGATATAGAGATCTAACCTCAAGCATGGGGTTATTCTTTGGTAAATTACAAGCAAGAACAACATTAAGCCCAGTCTTCAGAACTGAAATTTAAGAAATGTGTCAGCCAACGAGCGGATGAAGTAGAAGCATATATCAGTCTAATAACCATTACCTAATCGACGTGCAATACCAGACCCCATATTATCAGAACCCCCTCCAATTAGAGAAGTTACACCAACTGCATTGCTCTGTTCATAAAGTCAAACAATGAGAACTAGTAACATTATATGCAATTGGACAGCAGCTCCTACAATGATCTTGCTGACTTGGGAACAATATACTTGACCCTGCACGCATAACTTACTGGTCGTGTAGGAAGAGCTGCATAGAGATGTCCAAAGCTGGCAGAGTTGCAGCCTATCCATACATAAATCTAGACAAGGAGGCAGTTGTAAGAATGATGAATTGCAAATACATACATAGGAGAGAGACAGAGAGAGTCAATTCGAAAAACAGAGAAAATGAATATACATACATGAGAGAGAGAGAGAGAGACACACACAATTCAAGTGATTGGCATTCTGAAATTGCAAGGGAATTGCCCGGCATGAAAACAGAAAAGGGGCATATTGCAACTCGTGAAGATCAAGGGACTAAAGATAACATTAACAAGAGATGAAAATTAAGAGTCCCATTTAGAATATGTATAGTAGATGCAAGAAGAGCTGGAATGAACTAAACCCTATAGATAAAAAAACCCTAACAAGCATAATCAATTGCGAAATAAAGCATTTTGAAATCCAATAATATCGCTGTATTAAAAAAAGACCTGTTTTTGAAGACGAATAATCTGAAAGTGGAGCAAAACATCGCCTTCCGATTCTTCTGAAAAGCAAGTGAGTTGAACGCCACCATTTTCATCACAGTGGTACCCATTCTTCCCTTCCTCCATCACTGCAATTGCAAGAAAATTATCAGACACTATTATTTGATAAGTTTATCTTATATTTACTAGTAATATCTCAAAGGATGCAACTTGCTAGTTGGGTGAATATTTGGATTGTTTTAGAAGTATTGCCTGAGAAGTATTAAATAAGAGTGTATGCAAAAGAATACAAAAGTTTAGGGATTAAGTAGGTTAATGATACATTTTATTTAAGCAGTGTCGGTTATAAACTTTGAATTTTATTGCAATGCGATTATTGTCCTTTTCATGGCAAACATCAACTCTACTTCATGGCAATCTGATCAAGTATACCTCCCAGAGAAAATGAGTGGGAGAGAGAGGAATGAGTGGGAGAGGTGCTTTCTCTCACCTCTCATAGCGCATCGCTATCGCTCATCGTGATGCGCATAGCGCATGCGCTATTTGAATATGTCGCGCAGAAGCATAAAAAAACATATATATATATATATATTATGCATCTTTTTCATATGATTATGATATATATATATATATATATTATGCATCTTTTTCATATGATTATGATATATATATATATATATGTAGGTAATTAAAAAATGAGGTCTAAAAAAACTTAATACAAATGATATGTAATAGATTTAAAGCCTTTAAAGTCTAATGACTCTAATCATAATCGGATATTCCTCAATCAGTCAATCCTCATGCTCCTCCGAAACATGCAGCGAACCATCTTCCTCATCGTCATCTTTACTTAATATACTAGTTTTATGTTTTAACCCTAATTAAACACAAGCCCAAGCCCGTAACTAATTAATTATTAATCAGCCCATGCAACCTTCAAATAGCGCGCTATTTAGCGCTATGAGCGATCTGGAAATAGCTCCAATAGCGCCCCATAGCGCTCGCTATCTGATTTGTCGCCCAAATCGCGATGCATCGCGATTTCTTGGCGCTACGTTCCGCGACGCGCGATCGCGAGCGCTATTAGCGCTATTGATAACTATGAGAGAAAGTGTGAGACATCAATATAATTTGGTTTTTGGGGAGGAGGTTGGGTGTGGGTGGGTGAACTTTCCTCACTCACGTGCTAGTAATTTCTAGTTAGATAACTAGTGTTTAAGAACTCAGAAAAATATTTTCTTTCAATAAATAATCAATCCAAAAGTTAATAACTAACAATTTCAATTTTCCTTGAAAAAAAATCTAACAATTTCAAATTATTTTCTATGTAGGTTTGATTTTTCAATATCGGCTGTACTAATTGTTACCATGTAGTATAGAGATTTTCCACTATTATCTCAATCTCACATACATGTGCGCTACTTATTTCTAAATCATTCTTCAAGTTTCTTTAACTATGTTTTAAATTAATCCTAGTTCTAGATTATTAAAAATGTGCACACTTTTCGACTAAACCTACAAATGTTTTCAAGCAAGAACACTAAAAACAGGATCGAATTCCTAAATAATCCTTGGCCACATAAAGTTTTGGGTATATAATATAATCAAGCTTACGTTCTAAGTAAGCATACAAATTGAGAGCAACCAGGTTGATTGATTTATTTCTAGGAAACGGCAAGAAATTATACAAAAAATTGAGAAAATCACACTAGCCACTAATCTCAATCCTATAATGCAATAGGCGTGGGAAAAAATAAATAAATAATTATCTGTAGATCTGGATCACTTAAATCCCAATCTTTTTTATTTATTAATTTTCCTACAAAAAATATATGAACAACAAAGAGTATATATTACCTCTAGATCGGAATCTCCTAATTAAGGCGACCGGCGAGGATTGCAACGGCGACGAAGACTACTGTTGTGTTGTCTTGATTAAAGACAAAACAAATATAGAAAATATATCAGTAAAGAAATTCATTCCCGACTATAACAAACATGATCTAAGGTTAACAAACCTTTCGATGGATAAAATTGTTGAAAAATAATTCATAAATCATTTCAAAATATATCTAGTCAAGAACTGACGACGGCTGACGTTATTTCCCAGATTGCCCTATTTTTGTACGGTATTTATATTTCCCGATATATGGAAGTGAAAATCCACTTTTTCCGTAACTAATCTAAATAAATAAATATTTATTTATTTGTTTAAAAAAAAAATCTAAATAAATAAATATTACTCCAATAACTTGAAGGAAAATTTACTACGGCGTACGTAATTTTCACTTTCCTAATATGGAAATACCCTCTCTCACACAAAAGATGTGGGCTCCACCACTTTTTATCTTTTTACCCTTTAAACACTCTTCTCCTAAATACCCGTGCCCAAAAGAAAGTAGTCACTTATCATGGGACGGGACGGAGGTAGTAAATATTACTCCAATAACTTGGAAAATTTACTACAGCGTGCGTAATTTACTCTCTTTCTAATTAATCTACGGATCAACAAAAATATAATTTATTTTACACCATTTAATTTTTTATGATATATTTACTTTTCAAATAAAAAATAAAACTTGATGATAAATTTATATATTTATTTTTTTAAGTAAGGGCGAATTCGTGTGTATCCAAACAAATAGCTAGCTTGACTTTGCTTCAATACTTCGGGCACTATTAATTATTTAATTTAACTTTCACCACATTTAATTAATATTGACTTAAACTTTGTACAATTTCCACTTATGGCATGAGAGCAGAAAATTAGTGTCGGAATATGAAAATTTTGAAGGTAAATTAGACTGTAAATTCCTGAACTTTTCAAAAATTCTGGCTTTGCTCCCTATAAAAAAAATTCTGTGTGACAATTCTTAAACTTTATATTTTGATTTTGCATTCAAGGTCGGTTTTTCCCAAATTGTGTGCTGACTTGGGTGCTGAAAATCCTACGTGCCCCACAAATTTTTTGAATGATGACACATGAACCGAAGTCCTATTTTGTATGTGATTTTTGCTTTTGGCTTAGTTATGTGAACATAAATTATATGCTAGTATGCACTTTGCAACATAATCCCTCCGTCCTAATAGCAAGGTCTCATAAGAAACAAGAGTAAACGGATAAAAAGTTCACAAAAGTTCAGGAATTTATAGGCAATTCGTAGTTTGGATAATTATTTACTCGTTGGTCGATTTGGACATGTAGGATTTCCTGCTGCCAAATCAGCACACAACTTGGGGAAAACCGATCTTGGATGTAAAATCAGACAAAATATAAAGTTTGGGAATTATCAAGGATAATTTTTTTGTGGGGAGCAAAACAGAATTTGTGAAAAGTTCAAGAATTTACAGACAATTTACCCAATTTTGAAATCTTTCTCTCTACACCACTCCCACTCTCGCATCTTGAGGGTGTGTTTATTTTTGACGATTTCTTGAGGGCAAAGATTGGCCTAGCCATAAGAAAAACTTTGGGTACAGAGTTGAGCAAATTAATGCGTTGGGCGTGTATGCACAGAACAACGTCACAGTCACATAACGGTCAGACGAGAACGTGTTTTGTGAATTTTTTTCTTTTTTGGGGTTGAAGAAATTAATTAAGGAACGTTTTGACATATGATGTGTGCAATTATTGCTTAGTAATAAATGAGAATTTTGTTAGAGAAGATAATAACTACAGTTGTTCGTGTAAGTGCAACATCGTTGACTTTCACGCGAGATTTAAGCTACACCAATGATCGGATAAAGATAGACGACCTACCGTTCAAAGCCCTTTGAATGTAGAATTTGGTCGGATCGGGTTTTGCAAAAATCAATCACTAATCCAGGCTAAAGTTTAGAGGTTGATTCCGATTAAATCATGCGGTGGTTCGTTAGCCAGGACTATCGAACTTTTCCTTGATAAAAACATAATTGAAATCAATCCACTACATAATTATCTAACCACAAATTCATAAAAACAAGCGTAAACACTTCAAGCAATAATTGAAGATAAATTCGAGCAATAATTCGAACAATATTTTCAAATAAATTCTAGCCCTAAGCCTGTAAAAAATTCTTAATTCGATCTAGGGAGCTAGGCTTACCTTAATTCGAGCCTTAATTCGACGGTGGGGGGCCTGGAGACGGCTTGGCTGGCGTGGTTAGCGACTACTGCGGTGGCTGTGTTGTTGTGGAGTGTGTTGAGAGGCGACGCCGACGGGAAGCAGCGAGCAGGGACGGACGGTGGTTTGCGGCGCGCCACGGTGGCGAGCGACGGACAGGCAGCGCCGCGGCGGGATGCAGGCGCGGCGGCGACTGTGTGTGACTTGCGAGAGACTGAGAAAGGAAGAGTCAAAGAGTGAGAGGTGAGAGGTCTCTGAAGTCTGACCTAGGAAATGAGAAATGAAATGAAAAAAATAAGTATATATATTTTCTGTATAAAGAATTAAATAAATATATATTTATTATATATATTCGGTTCTGTCAGGGTATGGACAGGTTTGAAAAATCCAAAACGAGACCGAACCGAAAATTCGTCGGTCCCACTTTTCCCACCCCACCCGAATTACTCATACTCACGAAGCCGGACCGATCCGCCTGAACCCGTCGGTTCGGATCGGTTTGGCGGGTCTGGAGCGGTCCTGCACAGCCGTAACACAAACAATGCATTACGAAAATTATATGTGTTCCAAGCACTCAAAACAAGTTAAAAATATGGTTTTATGCAATTCAAAAATATGCATTATGCATACCCCAAAAATTGCATAATCAGTAAATAGAAAAAAAAAAATTGAAAAGAATTTGACTGGTAAAATTTTACCCCAAAAATTGCATAATCGTTTTTTAGTTTTTACAGCACAAAAAAAAAAATAGTTGACTACAAACAACCACAAAAACTTCGCACATTTTAGGATCACAAATTCAATAACATATACCAAAAAAATCATAATCATAGTTGGTATAAGTTATGCGTATATGCATAAACCAAGTTAATGGCTTGACTCTCATATCCCACTTTTTGGAAGATTTAAATTTAAAATATATATAAAATGCAAAAACTAAATGCATAAATATTTTAATGCATAAAATACAATAACTTAATGCATTAGCATTTAAATGCATAAATTAGAGTAATTAAATGCACGGTTAAATCTGGACCGTAGATCAACAAGGATCAAGGGTCCAGATTTGTTCTTACGTTCTCATATAAGATGTGTTCTTACCAGATCCGCGCCCTATATATATATATATATATATATATATATATATATATGGAATGTTGCATGATTTGTAATCCCTAAATTATCGTACATGTCATAGAATTATTGATCACACATTTTTACCAGTTTAACGTTACAGATTATATAAAAATTAAAAAATAAATTAATTAATATGTAATATATTTACACATGTCATTATCCTGGCCATTTATATTATATTAATCAATGGTCTATAAAAATTTCTAGATTTCACTATATAATAAGTTTCTACCTGAACCCTACCCTATATATATACATATATATAACCTTTCCTTTAAAGCTTCTGCACCAAAATCATAACCCAACAAACCTTAATATAATTAATTAAACTATTACCTTATCAGTGAGGTCCTGCCAATTATTATTAGATTACCTCACACAATAACAAGTCAAATTAATGACTAAAACCATTTTCAAAGATAATTTATTTTTTTGCTTCTACCACACAAGTTTCTTTCTATCCTTACTATTACTTTGCTCAAGTTCTATGAGAGATAAAATTAATTAAATCCAAAAAGATCTCTCCAATCTCATAACAATAAAAAACATTTGATTTATCATTAAATTTCCTGCCTCTGATCTTTTGGCAGACCTTATGGAGCACGTGCTAAGCTATTATGGCCCCGAGAAAAATCTTTTCAAGTTTGGAAACTCAAATTGGGCATCACATTAGAGGATGTAGTATGTTTGACGGGTTTGCCCATTCGGGAAGATCCAAGTGTGAGTATTTTTTTACACAATGTGTATGAATATTTTCTGAATGGTAAACAATGAGCGAAGTGACAATGATGGTTTAGAGTACCTTGTTATTGATTGCAATGAATACATTTAAACTCCTTTTAATGTGCAAATGTGTTAGCATCGTTAATTGCTTTTTTGAAAGTATATTATATCTTACACCATTATCAAAGTTACTACTCGCTTAAGAATTAATATATTTGATTTAGCGGACAGGTTAATGAAGTTGTGTGGGACATGCATGCTACCGGTAGATCATTAATGAATATTATGTAATTTTATTGAGCTTTCTCTCTTTTATTAACTGAATGAGTTGTTTTATATGAATAAAGCACTTAAAACATATTATACCTTCTATCATCACCAAACCTATTGCTCACTAAAAATTAAGATATTTGATTTAGATGACAAGTTAATGAAGTTGAGTGACCTGCATTCGCCGCCGGTAAATCATTAATTTGTAATTTTCACATTAAGTCAACATGAGTGTTGGTATATCATTCTTAGTTTTTTCTGTTTCAATTGTATTATCACTCTAATTTAATTCGTAACTTAATCTTTCCAGTTTGTTCTTAAAAAATTAACCAACTTCTCTAAGTTTCCAACTTCTCCATGGACCTGAATGAGATAATTGTAATTAATTGTTGTATCTTGATGACAAACCATGTTTGCTATTTTATTAAAATTCTTATTGATCGATCTTCCATTATGTTGAATAATTGGATTGTTTATCGAAAATGCAAAAGCGTTGTACTCTATGGCTCATAAAAATAACAATTAGGTTTACTTACCAAAGCGACAACTTCTCATTTCTTGCCTTAAGATTTAAGGACCTAACCGTATTTTAATTGCAAATCAAGCACATCTACCAACACGTCCACTGACACTGGAGAAACATGTAAGTGATTATTTTTTCTTAGTTTTATTCTCTTCTTCCCCACCCCACCCCACAAACAAAATAAAAATAAAAATAATTTTTTTTTGTGTCATTTACTTATAAATCTATAAGAATCCTAGCTAGATAATCGGTACCGATGCGTCTTTTGTCAGCCCAAAAAAGAAAGGACATAGAGATCTTACAGATACAATATCGGCCAGTGCGTATGCACTTTCAAACACCGATAAACTCCTGGACATGGAGATCTTACAGATACAATATCAGCTAGTGCGTATGCATTTTCAAACACCGACAAACTCCTGTGGGAGGTGGGAGCCTATAATGAGAGCAATGGCTTGGATAACGTTAATTTCAGTGAAGCTCAGGATTAAGAAACCTGCTAAAAAATGGTCTGCAGAATGGAGTGAAGAAGCTCCTGGTTTTCATCGATAATGACACTGTCATTAGGAACATGGGGTTGATGGTTGATGGTAGACTTATTTTAGAGGAGGGGGAAAAAATGAGATATACAGTGATATTGATAGGATGAGACGTATGTACACTCATACCTTGATTTTAGAGTCGCTTCATGCGCGCATGGTGGGTGTGGTTGATTACATTGCTAGCAAAGAGGCTAGGTTCTACAAAAAGGGAGAGGAAAAAAGGGAATCACATCTGATGACAATAGTCGAACACTCTGAAATTGAAAAAGGAAAGCCTCGATTTGGCTTATGGATAACATGCAAATACTACGAGACAAAAAGGAGGGAACTTGCACTGTGGACATGGCCGTTTCATCATACTATTGTGTGAGTTTTTACATATCATACATTCTCCCATGGAAAAGAAAAAGAACAATTAGGTTGCCTAAAAAGCTTAACCTTATTTCACTTGAAGGTCACGCATGTCGACTGATACATCTACTGACATGTCGACTACTGGCACATCGACGTCCGTCGACACTGGAGAAAAATGTAAGTACTATTTTTTATTAGTTGTTTTATAAAATATACATAAATATATATGTTTCTCCAGTGTCAGTGGACGTGTTAGTAGACGTGTTGGTAGATGTGCATGATTTGCAATTAAAATACGGTTAGGTCCTTAAATCTTAAGGCAAGAAATGAGAAATTGTCGCTTTGGTAAGTAAACCTAATTGTTATTTTTATGAGCCATATAGTACAATGCATTTGCATTTTCGATAAGCAGTCCAATTATTCAACACAATGGAAGATCGATCAATAAGAATTTTAATAAAATAGCAAACATGGTTTGTCATCAAGATACAACAATTAATTACAATTATCTCATTCAGGTCCATGGAGAAGTTGGTTAGTTTTTTAAAGAACAAACTTGGAGAAGTTGGTTAGTTTTTTAAGAACAAACTGGAAAGATTAAGTTACGAATTAAATTAGAGTGATAATACAATTGAAACAGAAAAAACTAAGAATGATATACCAACACTCATGTTGACTTAATGTGAAAATTACAAATTAATGATTTACCGGCGGCGAATGCAAGTCACTCAACTTCATTAACTTGTCAGCTAAATCAAATATCTTAATTTTTAGTGAGCAATAGGTTTGGTGATGATTGAAGGTATAATATGTTTTAAGTGCTTTATTCATATAAAACAACTCATTCAGTTAATAAAAGAGAGAAAGCTCAATAAAATTACATAATATTCATTAATGATCTATCGGTAGCATGCATGTCCCACACAACTTCATTAACCTGTCCACTAAATCAATTATATTAATTCTTAAGTGAGTAGTAACTTTGATAATGGTGTAAGATATAATATACTTTCAAAAAAGCAATTAACGATGCTAACACATTTGCACATTAAAAGGAGTTTAAATGTATTAATTGCAATCAATAACAAGGTACTCGAAACCATCATTGTCAGCTTCGCTCATTGTTTACCATTCAGAAATGATTCATACACATTGTGTAAAAAAATACTCACACTTGTATCTTCCCGAATGGGCAAACCCGTCAAACATACTACATCCTCTAATGTGATGCCCAATTTGAGTTTCCAAACTTGAAAAGATTTTTCTCGGGGCCGCAATAGCTTAGCACGTGCTCCATAAGGTCTGCCAAAAGATCAGTGTCGCTTGAAATCCGCAAGAGATTGAACAGTGAGCTTGCGCCCAACTCGTTGTCAATTTCTTCCTTAAATGATGTATCAAGGTCATTGTATAACTATATGATGAAATGGCCATGTCTACAATGCAAGTTCCCTCCTTTTTGCCTCGTAGTTTTGGCGTAAAAGATTCTTTGCCGAGAGGAGCCGTCGGTGTACATCCGAGGAATGACGTGGCGCACGACCAGAAAGAGCTGGTCGTGCGCCTCATCCACCACCAGATACTTAAATTTCAAGCACTTGAATCACTTGAGGCGACTCTAAAATCAAGGTATGAGTATACATACTTCTCATCCGAACAATATCACCATAAATCTTCTTTTCTTCGTCTGCTTTTAAAAGCAGTGGGGAGTGTCCCATCATCCCCATGTTCCTAATCACAGTATCATTGTTGATGAAAGCCACGAGCTTCTTCATGCAGGCTTAAATCTGAAGCTTCACAAACATTAACATTATTCAAACACTTACTTTCATTATAGCTCCCCACCTTCCATAGGAGTTCGTAGATGTTGGAAAGTTCATACGCACTCACAGATATCGTATCTTTAAGATTTCTATGAGCTTTCATTTTTTGTTGAAGAATGAGGCATTGGTGTTTAAGATAAACGTGTTTCGATCTTTGATTCATGGCTCCAACTTATTCCAACACTTCTCATATACTTGTTGCAGTGACAACTTTGTCTTCTTAATTCTCATAGTGATGACAATTTTTAGGGAACTGATTTCAACATTGTTGTTTGTTTTGAACTGATTTTAGGAATTTCATTTACCGGTTTGAATCTCGAGGTCTTGCTCGCTCTTGCAAGACTTATTGAAAAAGTTTTGCCGGTAAGTGTAAGTTTCTGGTAACTCATACATTGATGTGAGCAAACTTCTAATTAAATATTAATTAATTTAAATATATATATATATGGTCGAACACTCCATCGCACAAAACTCCCTTCTAAATAAAACATAATGATTTGACAATGCATATTCTAGAGAGAAAATGTAGGTAAAATATGGTTTGTGATTTGTATTAAAATTGATGTATTGAAGAAGAAGAGATTTTAGATAAATATAAAGAACTCGCATTTTGTTGCCTTCTCTGTGAATCTATGGAAGTCTTCATGGACTCACTTCTGCCATGATTGTTTTCTTTCACTTTGTTCGACGACGGCGAAACTGTTTTTGGATTCTTTTTCATACCATTTTGAGTACGGTCATTTTCTTTTATAGGGGTGAAATCTACAATCAGATCTTTAAGAAATCAAATTTTTTCTTTATTAAAATATTGATTAATACGTTGATAAGTTAATGTTAATCTTATAATAACACCGTGGCAAGCAACCATCCATACGAAATCAATAAAAAAAAATTTGACAAAGCGAGAAAATATAACGAAAATTGACTCTTTCACTTGCAATGTCTTTTATTTATTTTCATGATCTCAAATGGTAAAAAAGAAAAAAAAAAGATATTGCAACACTAATAATATGAACTTAAAATATGTTACAATTTTTACTCGAGCTTGGATTCCGATCAAATTAATGATGTTTAATTTGTGATAGTATTGCTGAAAATGACATCGACTGACACTTGATAAAATGTTGCATCATTTTTATGTGCAAGATGTTTAGGATCAATGTGTAAAATCAAGTGCCACATGGATTTTAATTTAGCCTAAATATGAGCTTGGGTGAAAATTATAACAAATTCAAAGATCATTTTTACGTGCCAGATGTTGAAGATCAATGTGTAAAATTAATTGCCACATGGATTTTAATAGGCTGTGACCCAATTTGTGAAACTAGAAATTGTGGATGCTCTAAGCATATATGGTTTCTTACTCTAACATTATGAAAATAACTCCAAATATATTTGTCTACCTCTTTGTGTAGTTTCTATATTATGACTATGTGTAGACAATTAATTTTATTATATGCTCTTTTGGAAAAATAATCTACTTTTATTCCAATAAAAAAAGATTTTGCATTTCTTAAAAAATTATCGTATTTAAAATAAAATAAAAATTCAAACACTTTGTCAAACTCACTTCCTATTTTCTGTGTGAGTTTCGGGAATATTCCCATTCACGGGGGCTTCCTATGACTAAGGTAAAGAACCTTAAACTAAACAAGATTTGTTACCAATACTAACCAAGTATAAATACGTTATTTAATTCGCTACGAAAACGAAATCGAAATCAATAACAAAAAATTGACAAAGAGAAAGAAAATTGAAAATTTATCGAATTAAAATTATAAAAATAAAAAAAATAAAAGAACCGTATTGGGCCTAAGAAAAGTGGGCCGTCGACGGAAATTAGGTTAAACTTTTATAGTAATGAAGCTGTGACCCTCGTACTGTGCGCCACACCAATCTCAATGGGACCGTAACGATTTTTAAGTTTTTTTTTACGTTTTTTATTCGATCATATATTTTTTGCTTAAATTCTATCATGATTAGTGTAAATATATTTCTTTTTTATTTTTATTTTTTGACAAAAATATTTGTATTACCTTTATTATATCTATTGAGATTTATGTTACATCCAAATCCAAATATATCAAGATAAATTTGTACAAATGAAATAGTTTAAATATTTGAAGTCATTTAGAACTAAAAAATTTAAATAAACTGATTTTGTTTTTTGTTATTCAATCAAATTATGGCTAGCCATAATATGACTCCATAGATTTATTCTTTTCTTTTGAAGTTAGTGGAGTATTACAAGAACATAATGATTAAAAGAATAGAGTAGAAGAAGAATCATTCGAAATATTTAGATACAATAGTAATCTTTTTTTTAAGGTATTAATCTATTAAAAGTTTGTATTGCTTCTTTTCCTTTTTTCTTTTTTTTTTCAGAATAAAAGAGTATATGGTTGAACGTCGCAGGATTTTTCCGTGTAATATAATTTTGACTCCTTTTCAGTTTTCTCAGATGCTCTTGCCTTCTGGAGTTAATTAGATTTTGTGTCAATTTATTGGCCTGAAAACCGGTGATTTAATTTGGGTTATGCATGGAAAGTTTTAGCCCGAAATAAATTTAGTTAGATTGACCGGAAACGAAAAAAACCCAACAACCTGATAGGGCTAACCCGGCCGAAACCATGCGGATTGGCCTGAATTCAACAAAAACAACAAAATTTCAACATGAAAACACAAAAACTGAGCTACAATTAAAGTATCTATCAGCTAGAACAAGCACAAGTCAAAATTACAACACAATTTAGAAATCATATGAAGCAATAAAAAAAAAAAAAAAGAACACAAATCCCCCATCCCAGTTCTTCTCAATTGGCATCAAACCAAACGAAACCAAAAGAAAAAAACGATCCCAATCACCTCTACATCCAATCACCAATATTCCAAGAAAATTTTGGAATCCAAATTAAAATTTAAAATTAGCAGAATATGGTGCATGCAAGAGAAATAAATGACTAGCTAGATTGTTTCGCCATTATATATGCTGGTTTTGATGAAGCCAAAATCAAGCAACAATACATACATAATTAATACTCTCTCTGTTCCAATATTCATGGCCATTATTCCTTTTTGGGTCGTCCCATATAACATGAATAAAAACACTTTATTGACTAAATGATTAAATATTGAATAAAAACTATACTAAACATGTGGGTCACATACCTTTTGATACATAATTTATGCCATGAACATTGGGACGGAGGAAGTATTGCCTAGTCCAAATCAATATTAGGAGTGAACCACACAGGCGGTCGCCGAATACCCTTGGCATAGGTAGGAAAGTTCCAGTAGGGCGAAACGACGTTGTTTTGATAATCGAAAATGCCAACATCGTAGCCGCCTCCTCGATTGCCACACCAGTTGGGCCCCTTAATTCTACTTCCAACATCGGTGAAGTAGATAGAATTAGGCTTGAGATTCAATTCTGGATGTTTAGAAGCTGAAATGGCAAACGAGTGGTTGATTCCGACAAACATGGCCAGTCCATCCAAGGAATCCACGGCCGTCAGCTCGACCCTAAGCTCATCAACCTTAAGAACAACAAAACCAGTAGTGTGGTACGGAAAATCTAGCTCGTATATAGTAATCACAAATGGATCATTAATTGAATATGGATTCTTCATGTAGGGATCATAGGAGATTGGGTTGCCCTCAACAAAACGAACCAAAACAAACAGTTGATCCATCTCCTCCGCCTACACGAGGTGGCTCATTTGAATGGGCCCCTTCCAGCTCATCTCACGAGCCCAACTCGGCATACGATCATCATCAATATACAACGGCAACTCACCGGCAGCAACAAGCTTCCCAGAAATATCCCAATCCTCCCACAAGCAGCAGCAATTGGAGTGGAGGGTTTTTTTTTCTGGGAAGGGACCTCACAATCTAGCTTGAAGGAGGGTGTGATGCAGGTGAAGTGTTTCGGCCCGCTGCAGTAGACGAAATCCTCGGGCCAAGGGTAACACTGATTAAAGGGATCCAGTCGGTGCTGGACACAGGCGAGCAGAATGCCAGCCTGTCTCCAGCACCGTAAGTCATCAGGGCGCGGCACTTCTCCTCTGCATCATCGGGAGAACACGACAGGATGAGCTTGGATACAGTGCCGCGCCCTGTGACCAAGTTTATATCCGGATCGGGTAAGGTCTCTATGCTCGGGAGCTTAATGTGTTGCCGTTTCAATGGCTCCGACAGAAACAGATCGTTGTTTTTCTCGTTGAACAACGCTAGCCACCCATGCGATGATCCCACTATTTTAGACTTATTTCAGACTGAAAAACCGATAGACCATGTCGTCTCAAACCGCATCTGTAAGGTCTTAGTATTTCTTTTCATTTTGGTTTTCTTTAATTAATTTCAATTAGAATATACTCCCTCCGTCCAATAAATACATGCACTCCCTTCGTCCAATAAAAACATGCTACTTGATCTATGGTCGATAAGATACAGTGACTGAGATTGAATTGAAGGGCATTAATGAAATAATTTACCCGAGCAAGCAAATTTCTGTCATTAATTCTAAGTTAATAAACCTCAATACCTAAGCAGACCAAACCAGAGTAATGGGTGCCATTCACATGGAAATTAGTCTTGTAGATAGATGCTTAACCTAACAACTAAATCAGATGGAAATTCCAATAACTTTTTTTCTTCTTCCTAGTGAACATAAGCACCACTATCAAACAAAACAAATATTGCAACACGATTTCAAGAGCACAACTCCAACAATACATGAACCTTCCTTGAGTCACAAATTGAAGTATCTCAACGTAAATCCAAGAAGACAAACGCATCCGTTGAAACATTGGGACACTGCAAAGAAAAGAAATCTCTACACTACAAAATGAAGAAATTAAGAAAACTTCATCCTTCATCTATTTACCACATTACATCGAATAACAATCATCCAACAACATAAAAAGCTATCATCCCACACCAATTATTGCTCGATTGGGGTGTACCAAAATGGTAGTGGGTCAGATATGATCTCTTTGATGGATCTCCTCTTGGGTTTTACTTTTCGGAGATCAATAGGATAACTCTTGTGGCACGCGGAGAAGCTCCTGCTCACATAATCGAATACACCATTGTCGTGGCACCTGTAATACCACTGAGATTGTATATTGACGATAGGGATGTCAATCGGGCCAACCCTTTCGGTTTCGGGTCAACCCTATCGGGTTATCGGGCTATTCGGTCCGGGTTAAATCGGGTTGATTTTTTTTCGGGTTGAAAAAACTCAACCCTAACCCTAACCCTTCGGTTTTCGGGCTGGCCCGTCGGGTCACAAAGTTTGTAAATAAAAATTAAAATGTAGTAATATTTTCTTGACTATTCAATATTTGTCGCAAAAAAACTACACACAAAAAATTAAAAAGTAACAAAACAAGAATACGAGTGGCCCAAAAAATAGAAACTTGATTCAATCCAAAAAATAGCATCCAACAAAACAAGTCTAGTAGCACTACACGACATGAAAAATAACAATAATATTCAACATTAATTCGTTATCTCACAAATGAAACTAAACACTTGAATGACATTCATCTTCTATGATTTCTGTGTAGAGCAAAAGAGGGCGCGACATACAACTACTACAAATAATTAGTATGATGTATTATTTATTTTATTTTTTTAAAAATACATCAGGGTTATTCGGGTTGACCATAACCCTGATCGGGCTAGCCCGGATAACCCTTCAACCCTAGCGGGCCAGCCAAATAGTCCGGTTATGTATTCGGGTTGTAAAAAATCAACCCTAACCCTTTATTTTGTTCGGTTTATTCGGATCGACCCGTCAGGTTCGGGCTCAATTGACATCCCTAATTGACGATGATCGTATGCCGAGTTGGGCTCGGGAGATCAGCCACCTCGTGTATGCGGAGGAGATGGATCAACTCTTTCTTGTGGTTCGTTTTGATGAGGGCAACCCGATCCCGTATGATCCCTACGTGAAGAATCCATATTCAATTAATGATCCATTTGTGATTACTATATACGGGCTAGATTTTCGCTCCTAATATTGATTTGGACTAGGGGCGACTGCATTGCAATATTATGTATTGTTGCTTGATTTTATCTTGATTAAAAGCAGCATAGTGGCGAAACAATCATTCTCCTAATTTTAATTTCTAGTTTTCACTGCCCTGCCCAATCATTTTATATCTGTTTGTAAAGTTAGATGCATGCAGAATTAAAATGATACTGCATCTTATAATTAAAGAAATTAAAATTAAAATCTAAAGATCGAATATCAAAATAGACCAAGGCAGACCAAGACACACATACATACATTATTCATAGTTAGAACAAGTTAACTCATTGGGTTGTACCACAAAGGAAATGGCGAAGATAGCATCTCTCTCATGACAAGAGATATATCAACAGCTTCACTTTCACTGTCACTGAGGTGGTACAAGGAGGAGAAAGTCCTGCTTTCATAATTAAAGACACCGTTGTCACCATCATGGATGTACAAGCAGGCAGGACTGTCGGCGGGAAGATCAGTGAAGTAAATAGAGTTGGGCTGCAGTCGAGACGCCGGCCCCGGCCTCACTGCAACCGGCTGGTTGACTCCGACAAACAAGGCAAGCCCATCCAATGAAGAGCCGTCCAAGTGGCTCACTAGTTTTTGCTCTATATCAATCTTATACACATCAAAACCAACAGTTTTGTACGGATAGTCAAGGTTTTGGTTAGCGTCACGGGGCCATTGACGGAGGGCGTAGCGCACCACCAGAAATAGTTGGTCGGACAGCTCATCCAACACCAGATACCTGAAGTGCGAGCACGAGCACGAGCACGAGCACTCGTGTTTCTTGAGATGCTGCAAGTGAGAATCAAGATTGAGGCTCGAACGAATACTCGGAGAGACGGGGTCGCTAAGATCCCAGCTTTCCAACTCTGTTGTCGCTCCGACCCCGTCCTCGTAGTCGACCTGCACGATGCAGAAAAAAGCCCTCCGTGTGTTTGAGTAGGAAATACTCTCGTATTTCCTACTCAGTACCCCATCGACGGCGGCTTCGTCTATGTGTGACCACCTGTCGCTGTGGCGAGGCACGCACAAGGCCAAAAATTGCTGCTTTTTGCCGTAGATAATTAACGCCCGACATTCCTTGTTGTCGGACTTGGGAGAGCTGGAGATCAACACCCGAGATACGTGATCGTCTGCACCGCGTGCGGTGGTCAAGGAAGGCAGCTCAAAACGATCACGACGAACAACATCTGTGAGAGACAGAGAACCGCAATTCTTATTAAAGGAAGCGAGAAACCCATGCGACGATCCCACAAATTTAGAAACTCGATTCCATAATTCCACTTTGCCGGCGGGGCCCACTACCTCCATCAATCTCACCACTTGCTTTTTTTCAACGTTGTAGAACCTGTACTCAATATCGCCCAACTTAGAGAGCGGATAGAGCGGCCGTAGCATCAGCCATGGCGAGACGCCGCCGCCGCCGCCGCTTCTCATCATCCTCCCACATATTCTCGAAATTCCGGTGACGCCGCGAGAAATCCGAACGAGTGAAGAGATGCCCATCTTGCCGTCGGGACAGTTCGAGGGTCACGCCTTCATTACTATCAAAGTTTAACCTAGTTTTCCATTGGCGGCCCACTAGTCTTAGTTTCTTTTTTTTTTTTTTCTGGGCAAAAACTCCTGTACATCCGGCTGTACGGTACAGCCGCCCGACCCAACCCGCCCCGACCCGTCCGGTCAATGTTGACCGGTCAATGGTTAACGTTGATCGTTGACTTTTTTTTATTTTTATTTATTTATTTTAATTTTTTTAATTTTTAATTTTGTGATTTTTTTTCAAGAGTCGAGCGAGAGGAGCCGAAGGCCTCGGAGCGAGCTAAAAAAACATTAATATTGCCACAATCATTATCTATAAATTAAAATCGGAGCCGAAGGCGGAAAGAAGAAAAAAAAAATGTAAAAGCCAACGGTCAACCGTTGACCGATCAACGCTGACCGGGGCGGGGCGGGACAGGTCGGGTCGGGCGGATCGGATGTATGTGCATCCAGCTGCACAGGAGTGCAACTCTTTTTTTTGTTTGAAGTTGTTAGGCTAGGCCCGATAATTTTAATACGATAAATTTTTAATTTTCTCTCTCTGTCAGTTTTTTTATTATGTTTGTTAGTGCAGTGACTTAATTTTAAATGCATATACATATTAAACAACATAATTTTTTAGTTCGCTTATTAATTTTTCACAAACTGCCAAGTCGGAATTGTTCACTTTAACATATCGTTTGATCCGCATGAGCAATTTTTTATCCAATTTTAGTTGTCTACCAAAACTATTCTCTATATCCCGTCTGGTTGAAAGGAAAATAAAGTTGTCGCTATTGTGATTCTATGGAATAAGATTTCAAGGAAAATGAAGCACGGAATTTAAAGTTTTCAAGGAATGTAAAAGTAAATCTTACTGTAGCATATATATTATCATGTGTGGAAAATACTTAGAAAAACCGTCAAAATTTTGAAATTTTCTGGGATTCAAAATTACTGACTAAGAAATGTTAAATTAAATTAACAATAACTTATATCAAAAATTTCTAATGTCAATGATGTTTATTAGAAATCGAGAATGGTTATTCTATTTTACATGAATTTACAAAACAAAAGATCTCAAAAACGTTGAGTCCCAATATCGATCAAAGGCCACGTTAACTTCAGCACATGGCTTAAATGGAATCCTTCTTCGAATGACTAGAGGGGAAGCCGTGAAGGCCTTATGCATGGGGCAAAAGGTTCTTGGATTAATTGTGTTTCATTCTCATTTCTCAAGGTTTGGTACTGAGCCAAATACTTTCTTCGACCTAATAATTAGGGCTGTCAAAAAGGCCCGGCCCGGTTTCGGGCTGGGCTGGGCATTATTTTTTAGGCCCGAACAATTTTCGGGCCGGCCCTGAAAATTACACAACAAAATAGTTTCGGGCTGGGCCGGGCGTCAATTTTTCAGGCCCGAAAAATTTTCGGAGTCGGCCCGGCCCGATTTTTCCAAAAAGCTCGGTGGGCTCGGGCCGGGCCGGCAGTGGCGGATGCAGGATTTCATATAAGGGGGGTCAAAAATTATAACAAGTTAAATTATTATCTCTAAAATTATATAACAAATTATACAATGATACAAATAATTCATAGAACTCTTATCTATATTTGGCTTTGACTATTTTGACATATTCTGAAACTCATGCACAATAGTATCATTACGAACAACTTGAATAATAATATTACTTAGGTTGATGGACAAGTAATAAAAACTGAAAAGTAAGCTGAAAATTATTCAAAAAAACGTTCTTCTTTTGTAAGTCTCTCTAGATCATTCATCTACTTCTTTCCATATTCTTATATTAAATTGTTACAAATTATTCCAATTAGGTGCATCAGAATTCAAGGGTTTAACATTTTAAGTGCACTCTGCAATCATATACGATAGAAAAGGAGAGTTGCAATTAGATACGAGAGAAGAAAGTTTGTTGCGGAAGTATCGTAATTAACTCGTAAGAGATTGGAAAATTTTGAGAAGCAATTTTCATTTTGTCAATTTTATTTTTTATGCCATCTGTCTATATTATTAAGGGTATATGTGAATTTCCTATAATATATATATGTGGATATAAAAATTAGGGGTATTTAGGTATTTCATATTAAAACACAAGGGGGGTCAATTGCCTCCCCTTGGCTGTGTGTGCGTCCGCCAGTGCGGGCCGGCCCGGAATTTGGACTTTTTCTGCATTCAAAACATCATATATATAAGAAGACATAATGCGTGTGGGAAAATTTGAAGAGTGAAACAAGATCAGCCTAAAAGTTAATATAGGAAAGACTTAATGAAAATCATACTTCCATGGCAGCATTCCACCAACCATCGTTATACCATGCATCAACTTCCTCCAGCACCTTGTAGCAGTCAATCCTCATGATTTCAGGGGGGCAATCCTCATGAGTTGCTCACTCTATCTCGTACAGTTCATACTAGAGTAGATTGAACATTGAAATAATAATTCCATAGCAGAGAAAAATATACTCCCTCCGTCCCAATAGCAAGGTCTCACTTTCCTTTTTTGTTTGTCCCAATAGTAAGGTCTCATTCCAAAAATGGAAATAATTAACTCTTCAAAAGCTGTAGGACCTACCACTTTTTCTCCTTTTACTCTTGTTTCTTAATAACCGTGCCCAAAGCAAGTGAGACCTTGCTATTGAGAGGGAGGGAGTAGTAGATTCTGCCTTAACATACATCAGCCAAAACAAAAGCTAGCTAATTGAGAATTTTGCCTTAACAAAAGAACAAGCACATCAAAATGATGCAAAATTACTCCATGTTAGATTCCAGAACCTCAATTTATCTAGCTATTGAGGAAAGTCATCCCACAGCAAACCAATATAGTAGAGACTAGAAAATAGTACTCCCTCCGTCCCAATAGTAAGATCTCACTTCTTAGTAAGATCTGACTTCTTTAATTGATGAGAGTATTAATTAATAGAAGTGAGACCTTGCTATTGGGACGGAGGGAGTAATAATTATTGCTCGATTGGAGTGTACCAAAATGGTAGTGGGTCAGATATGATCTGGTTGATGGATCTCCTCTTGGGTTTTACTTTTCGGACATCAACAGGATAACTCTTGTGGCACGCGGAGGTCTTGCTTGCATAATCGAATACACCATTGTCGTGGAAGTTGTAATACCACGAGAGATGCTCGGGCAAATCAGTAAAGTAGATGGAGTTGGGCTTCAATCGCGAGTTGGGCGCAGGCCTCACCACAAACGGGTGGTTGAGTCCAACAAACAAGGCAAGACCATCCAAGGACTCCTCCATGTGGCTCATTACTTTTCCCTCCACGTCAATCTTATACACATCAAAATCAATTGTCTTGTGCGCATAGTTGCAATCCCAACCCCGGTACTCGGAGTAGAAGAGGCTTTGCCGAAGGGAGCCGTCGGTGTGCATCCGAGGGATGACATGGCGCACGACCAGAAAGAGGTGGTCGTGCGCCTCGTCCACCGCCAGATACTTAAATTTCAAGCACTGGAATCGCTTGAGACGCGATGCTTCCTCGGAACGAGCTGGCCATTGGTATCTCTCGGAATCAAAATCCAATAATTTGAAATCATCAGTGAATTCGAAATTGAAGTCTGGACCTAAAATGACGCGAGCAGTAGGAGGAGAGTTGGGAACGGTAAGATCCCAGCTTTCCAGCTCCGCTGAGGTGAATCCGTCGGGGTTTGGACAATACTCGTTTGTGTAGCAAACTGTGGATAGGGAGAATAACGTTTTACGTCTGCTTGAGTATACTATATTCTCGTATAATCTACTCTTTTCGACGAAATCTTCATATCTCGACGGCGACGGCGACGGCGACCTCATCAGTGACCAGCTGTGGCTGTGGCCGGGGATACAGTATGCAAGAGACCGATACCTCCCGTAGATCATGAAGGCGAGGGTTTGGTCGTCGGAGACCACGACGCGCGACACAAATAAATGTGAATCCGGTAAGGTCGTCACCGGAGGGAGCTCGACTTGCCGGCCGGAGACGGGGTCTGAGAGGAACAGCAAACCCTCAGACATTTCCAGTGAGGTTAGCCAACCATATGCAGATCCCACAATTTTAGAGCACTCAAATTCTCCTACCTCTCTCAATTTTACTTCACTTTGATCTTCAAGATTGTAGAAACGGAACACCTCATGGCCCCTATCACACTGCGGCCGTAGAGTCAGCCACGGAGAGACCGCTTTCTCAACGCTGCTGCTTCTGCTGCTGCTGATCATCCGGCCAAAGATTCCGGTGAAGCCGCGGTTGCCGCCTCTCTTCAAATTTCCGACCACTGCTGAGATGCCCATGCCGCCTAGATCAATAAAATAAACCTAGGTTTTCTTGTTACTTGTTTTTTTGTTGAAATTGATTTCGCACAAATGTCTGCGGTCTGGGCCTAACCTAGATTTCTCGCATTATTATTTATGAATTTAATTATGGTCATGTTAGTCTCTCCATCCACGAAAACTGTATCCCATCATTTATTTTTTGAATTATTGTAAAGTGTAAAATATAAAAAAAAAAGTGGGTGGAATTATAATAAAAAATGGGTATGATAAATAATTTTAATGATACAATTTTTGTGGATGGAGGGAGTATTGATAAATTTCAATTTGTTTTATAATATAAAAGTTGTGATTTTGCAATTAATTAATAATTTTATTATAATTTTATTATAGGACTTTCTCTATCAGGTACGGGTTGGATGTTTTTTTTTTTCTTTTTTCTTCTAGCATCCATCAATACTTAATTCAGTACTTTTGGTTACAAATTAATTACACGATTACATTAGAAAATATGGTATATATCTTAAAAGTCTTGATGCACAAAAATAAGATGAAATTCATGTATATCACAATTCCAAACAACGAATGTCTGGACAGAATATCACTTTCACATTCAAGGTTGTGCACACTTGGGAACAATTTGTGGAAGCGCTCGCCCAAAAGAAGATGATACCGGCGCCATGGTGTGACGAGTTGTGCTTCGCATCAGGAAAACCTGCTAAGAAATGGACTAACTGGGGGAGAAGTTATTGATCATTATTTGGTTGAAATACTCTTGCATAGCATATATATAGGGCTCGTTTGGTACAAAGTATGAGATAATGCCTGATATGTTTGACTGAGATGTCTTATAAATATAAATAATTAATATTCCGTTTGGTATGATGTATTAAATTCTCTGCAACACATAGTAATTATTGTAATTTATTGCTATAATTAGTTGCAGTATTATTTATACCACCTCATAGGTAGTATACATAACAACAAAAGTAAGTATTATTCATACGGGCCCGAACTTTATAAAGGACCGTATACTTCATACCAAACAAGATATTAAGGTGTCATAGACATATTATACACCCTAATCACCCCTACCAAACGAGCCCTATAAAGTCATCTCCATTGAAATTGTTTAGATTCTCTCATGACAAAAACTCCTGTGTGGCTAGCTACATGCATATGTCCTGATGCGGATCCGGTCTGATTTGACCTGCACCCGGCTCATGACCTAAAAGGCGCTTGTGCGCGGAGGAGTTATACTCATGAATGTATATTAAAAAATTAATTGTTACTAATAATGTGGTTTTATCTTCTTCATCATTTTTCAATAGTTCAAGTTATGTTTATATTCTTGAGCTCGTGCGAACATGATGCATGCATGATGTTTCTTTTTTGGTTTTTCTTTAATACTGTACAATATACACGAATTGAATGAGATTAATATTTTTAATTTAAGCATTGTTGTATAGATGGGAGCAATAATACTTGACTTATATTGAAGGATGTTATACTAACAATTTGAGTTATCAATTAGAGGAATAATATATTGCTCTACGTTGATTTTAGTTATACGGAAGTGTGATGGGCCTTATAGTTTTTGCATGAATTATCTCCATTGAAAAATTGAATTGATAAATCAGAGTATGTAATGAAGAAATTCAGTAGAAGGGTAAAAGAATTTTACGCATATTGTATGATTATGAGGTTGACTAGGATATATCAATATTTCACCTTATTTTATACATTATTTTATACACAAGAATGGATATAATAATCTTTTGGTGGGTCAGTGGGTACTGCTTATACACGCCATCAAAAGTGGTCGTATGAGGTACGAACTATCTCTATACTGGTTAGAATGAATTTCCTCTCTTTTTTATTAGATATATGTTTCTTTTATATTTGTAATTATCGAGCTTACCAATTTATTGATTAAATATATATAAGATCGAATTATACTATATGAATTCATGATGCACAGAATAAAGATTTAATATAAATACAAATATATTTATATGAATATTAAATAATACTCCCTCCGTCCCATTCATAACGTCCCATTTCTTTTGGGCACGGTTATTAAGGAGAAGGGTAAAAAGATAGAAAAGTAGTTGGTCCCACCACTTTTGAAGAGTTAATTATTTTCTTATTTGGAAATGGGACATTATCAATGGGACAGACAAAAAAGGAAAATGGGACGTTATGAATGGGACGAATGGAGTATCAAATAGTATATATGAATTAATATTGCACAAAATACCAGAATAAAGGAAAATTGAAATGGAGCACCGAAGAGGGGCACCGTTTATTTTCCTATTGGTAACCCATAGTAATAGATAGATAGATTGGGCGCGCGCAATTATAATAGAATGTGTTTTATTAAATCTAATATATATACTTTTTTGGTAGAAAATCTAAGAGATATATATATATGTGTGTGTGTGTGTATTTAATGTCAAATTTGATTTATAAAATATGATGTTACGATTTACGTCCACAACAATTTTATATAACTATTACATATTTACATGTTGGCATATCGGCAATCTCAGAAACCGTAGAATTAGAATAGATAAATTATCAAGAAAAGATAAACATGACATTAGAATTAGAATAGATAAATATGTATTAATATTGAAATATTAGAATAGATAAATATTTATGAATATTGCAATATTAATTATATATAAAAAATAGAATATATAGAATTAAAATTAGACAAATTACCAGAATAAAGGAAAATCTGAACGGAGCACCGTAGAGGAGGCAACTTTATTTTCGTATTAGTAATAGATTATTAATACTAAGTAACCCCTCGAAAATTGACGAGAAATTATTTTATGTCATAATTTATATTAATAAAATTAAAAATAATTATACTAGACATATTTATTAAAAAGCAAAATAGTATAATTTATATTCATGTCTAGAATATATATACTTGTACATGTTCCAAACTCGATTTAAAAGTGATTTCAATACCCGTTCTCTTCTGAAACCCGTAGAATAATACCCCTAATTAATCAATCCATTTAAATTTATAAACATAAATTGTTACGATAATTTTTTTTTTGGGGGAAAGTTGATACGATAATTGATTATCCATCTCAATTAAAATCCGAACATTACAAAATAAATATTAATAATAAATAGTATAAATAATAAAAGATTAAAAAATGTGAAGAAATTTCACGTATGCATGTCAATTAATGTTCGAACGACCCATTTAGAATTTATATACTCATACGTGTCTCAAACCTAATTAAAAAAATAATTTTACTACTCGTTCTCATTCCAAACCCATATAGTAATCCCCTTTAATTATCCAAATCCGTTTAAATTTATGAAATATCTAAATTATCAAATATAAGTTGTTGTACAATATATAATTGGTTATCTATCTCATTAAAACTCAAACTTTACAGAATAAAAATGTTGATTTATCGATAACAATTAAGAAGATAATAAACTAAGAGGAGGTAAATTTAGTTATGATATACATATTAAAACGTATTCTCAATATAGTATTAATCGGATCAATCCATTCCATTTTCAGGCTAGCCCTGGATCGGTATATTTTCGGCCGGGTTAATTGGGTTAAATTTTATCGGATTAGAAATTTTCGACCATAACCTTTTTTTTTCTCGGTCTATTCAGGTTGGTCCGTCGATTTTAGGCTAAATTGACATCCCTATCTAACATAATCGGTTGGAAATCATAATGGATCGAGTACTCATTCATAAAATATTTCTCAATCCAAATCAGAATTTCTTTACCCATTTCCATTTCAAACTAGATTAAAAAAAAGACGTTATTAGCCGTACCCGTCTCAAATCTATTGGATAATATTTGCTAATTACCAACCCACAACCAATCGAGTTAAATTTTTTTCAGGATACACTTATTCGATCCTAACTCTTTTTTTTTCTCGGTCTATTCAGATCGGCCGGTTGATTTGAATTGAGTATTTATATAAGTTCACCAAAGAGTGAAGTCTTTTTGAATAATGATGTAAGATATAAAATTTTAGATAAATAGGAATGAAGAAAATTAAATTTTTACTATATCAAATTAATTAATTTAGAAAACAAATTGTTGTTTTAATCTTATATTTATTTTGATTTACCAAATTAAATTTGATAAATTTCGTCCTCGATTTTCGAATATTTAATAATATTTTGTATATAATCTGAGATTAATTAAGAAGTTGATTTGGATGGAATAAAACTTGTTATGTATACATTAATGTGAATAATAGATATAAACACGACTTACAATTTTATATGCATCATATTAGAAATTTGGAATATAATATGTTATGTATTCATCAAAGTGAAAGATAGATATAAACACGACTTACAATTTTCTAAACTCTTTAGTACGTATGTGTAATAATCAAAAATAGGGAAAGATAAATTTCGAGAATATTACATTAAATTAAATAAATAAAAATTAGAATATATAAGTAAGAAAAATATAAATTCTCCACTTTAATATTAAAACTAAACTATTTATTTGAGATATTTAATTATGGGCCAAATTAATATTAGTCAAGTTAAATAAGGTTATTTTAAATAAGGTTATTTTCAATTATCTGAGTATTAAATAATATAACAATTTATGAAATCAATATCTCCTAATAAATCCCCTCTACACCTAACTAAACTAAATTTAATTTCTCGTTAATTAGGCTTAGAAAAAGTTATTCATTCGATAAAAGGAGATCCTGTCTATCATCCTTTCTCTTCGTAAATTGGAAGAATGTTGTATTTTTGATCGGCGGATACTTTAGTAATTTAGGTTATTTTAGTTTATAATTATTAGGAAATATTATTTTCAATAAATTTTATATTATTTAATAGGTAACTGAAAATAGCCTTATTTATATAGTTGACTCTCCAACCCATGTGGCATTGCCATATGTGGGCACGTTACTGATACCCACTGTGAATAGAGGAGCGGAACCGTATAAATGAATTAATGGTGAACGTAACGTGACTGTTTTATGTGTGCGGGTGGGGTTGGCCAAATTATTTATTATAATAATTTATGCATTAAATATGAATAACTTATGAAGACGCATATAAATATGCAATTTTATTTTAATATATTATATTCGATTTATTTAGTATATATTGAAAGATAAATATGCGATGTATTTAAAAGATAAGTATGTGATAAAATATGTATGGATTAATATTGCAGATAATACGAAATTCAAGATAAATAAGAATAGAGAATGAAGGAGGTGCATTATAGTGTGAACGTAAATCTCGCTTTAATAAATAGATTTTTCTATTTTCTTTCAATATTTTCATCCATGTTGGTAGGGTTGTCTAAACTGGTGGCGGGTAATCGGGTAGTGTTGTACCGATACCCGACATGTATTGGATACCTGATGCCCCGTATATTGGGATAAACCAATGTTTTAAAAATCGGACCGGAGATCGAACCGGTGAGGCCTCCGAGTCATGGTTCAACCGGTTCAACCGTGTTTGAACCGTTTTAATCGAACCGTTCAATAAATAAATAAAAATAATCATTAAATAAATAATAAAATGTTAAAATATTCATGATTTTATAAGAAATACATATTAAAATCCATCATAAATATATTTATATTTTTCATGTGTAGATATTCTTAATAAATATTCAAAATTTATACATTAAAAATATATTTGGTATCTAAAGTAATTTGATAATCGAAAAAAAAAACTATAATTGAAATTTAGACATACATTTATAGTATTCTGAATTAATAATAATAATAATAATAATAATAATAATAATAATAATAATAATAATAATAATAATAATAATAATAATAATAATAATAATAATAATAATAATAATAATAATAATAATAATAATAATAAATGTTGAACATTAAACAAATGTGTGGGTTAGGAGAGTTGGTTAAAACCTTAGACTAACATCTTAGAGGTCCAAGGTTCAAATCTCATTGAAAACACAAATTTTTGCACATTAAAAAAAAAATGAACCGGTCGGTTCTCTAAAATCGGCGCCGGTTTTATGACCCGACCGATTTTACTTTATCACATACTCTGCTTTATCAAATCCAGTTTTCCAATTTGGAGATAAATCATGTAAAACTATCAGGCTCATCACACTTCCGTATAAAAATTCTAAACATACCAACTTCATACCAAAAAAATGAACCGGTCGGTTCTCTAAAATCGGCGCCGGTTTTATGACCCGACCGATTTTACTTTATCACATACTCTGCTTTATCAAATCCAGTTTTCCAATTTGGAGATAAATCATGTAAAACTATCAGGCTCATCACACTTCCGTATAAAAATTCTAAACATACCAACTTCATACCTTTTCGACCGTAATGCTGCCGGGTATTTTCACCGGAAGTTTTAGGGACCTCGTCCAACCATACGATCGCAACTGATGGTTTCCAGACGCAGACTCCTTCAGCAACACTCAACACAGCCCTCGATCGTTTCCTACCCGGGGCGTATGGTATTTAGTTGGTATTTAGAGAATAATCAAACACTGGAAGGGATGAACAAAAGTCCAAACTTTATTTAGGAATTATATAATATTTATTACAACATAAGTATATCTCCTTTCGGGAGGAGACATACTTGTTTAGCTACCTATGGTAGCGGAATTGAAATACATAAACTAAACTATACTAGAATAGGAACTATAACAATTTTATTTTGGAGAGAGCAGAGAAGATGGTGTGGAGGATTTCTGATGGATTTTCGATGATCAATGCTCTCTTCAATACTTGTTTATATAGAGGTCTGTGTGAAAGGCCTCCCCCTGCATTATTGCCTCGGATGCTCTTATCCTTGGCCAGCTTGATTCCACGTGAATGGGGTCCTCTATTGTCTTCCATTATTGAATGAAGACAACCAACTTTCGGTGTGAGGTCTCTTTCTTGTGACTAATGGACCACTTTTCTATTGATAGTGGTTCTCCTGTTGCTTTACCCATCTGTTATTTAGTGGGTAATCACTTTTCCTCCACCCACTACTATCGTTTTCTTTTTAGTGGGTGCTCCAGCTCCGAGTCACATGACTCCACCAACCTGTGTCGGGAATCTACTTTTTTCCCGGGGCCCTGGGCGTTCTTGCTTTTGGTAGCGCCTTGTGCTCTAGATGCTCGTTGGACCGAGCCTTCTCTTTTCCCCTTCTGGGCAAGAACCCCTTCCCGAACTCTGGTTCTAACTGGTTCTGACAACCTGAACAAACGCGCTCAGACCAGTTTCCAAAATGAGCCATGTTGCAGTATTTGCGATGAGTTTCTTTGCTCGTCGCAATCTTGTTTTCCCAGAGCAAGGTTCTCTTTCTTTCGAAAGCTTCCTCTGCGAATCTTGTCGATTTTCCTGTCATCGTGTTTAACAGGAATGATCCGTTCACTGAATTCTGAAAGAATTTGAACGGGAACTTGACTTTGTCCATCTCAGTGAGACAGACCCATAATCCCCATGCTCTTCTGGTAGAGATGAGATCTTCTGGTAATGTAGAGACTAGAGTAGTCTCTTTCTCTGTAGGCGCCTTGATCTTCTTGAGGGCGCGTGCATCTGGTCTTCGAAGCCTAATATAGTGGAAGACTTCATGGTTTCCTTTCCCTGCTGGTTCTGGGGCTGCACTAATAAAATACAGCTCCAAAATGTCACCTCGACTAAGCTGTGGATTGTTAGCCCAGGTATCATACACCGCTTCTTGAATCCATTTAGGTAGATTCTTGATTTCGGCGAATGATGGAGATGTGGTATAAACCGAAGCAAGTGCTCCAAATTCATACCATCTCTTGACTTCGTGTGGATCCGAATTTGGCATCATCCACACCCGAGGGTATTTCTCTGAAACATCAACCCTTATTTTTTCTGGGTTAATTCCCATCCTTGTATTGAGCTTCTCCCAGTTAGCTTGATAAACCTGCCACGAAGAAGAAACTTCAATCTTATCAGTATTAATCTTAGAAATGCCAGTCATTGCCCTAAGATTAATCTCTTCCTCTTTTCCCCAGAGGTGCTGGGTTGACATGATGGTTCAGGGTGTGACCCCTGAATATTATCTTTTTCTTGGGGCAATGGTTCCGAAGATACCACCACCTTAGAACTTGGACAAGAGGTATTTGAATTCTCTGCTACAGGTTTAGAGCCCTGTACTCAAAACTCTTCTTTCACCAAAGGATCTTTGGCCACCCGAAGGATTGGGGTTTGACATGCAGCCCAGACTTGACCCTGAGACCGTATGCAAGCTCGTATTCTCTCGGTGACTTTCGTCTTGTCGAGAGTCTGCAATCTTCCTGCTTGTTCAGCATTCAGAACGCACTCGTCCCACTCTCCCGTTAACATCTCCAGATTTTCTCTGAGATGTCTATGGGACAGTAGAATGGAGTTCACATCAGTTTGCTCCATCTCTTGTTAGGAAATCTGCAAGAACATTTTCGTGAGATTTCACAATGACAATATCAAAAATATAATATTGGCATTCAGCTTGTTATCTAATTAATCTAGCCTTTTCAGGCTTGGATTCCATCTTGTTTCTTAAGAAAGCCTTAACCTGTGTGTTATCGACTTTCAAAGTAAATTTCTTTGCAAGTAAAAATAAAGGCCATTTTTTAAACGTCTTCCGAACTGCAAAGAATTCTTTCTCGTTGATGTGACATCTCACGGCCTCATCTTCTGAGAATAAACCACTACAGTATCTACAGGGTTCTTCTCCATTAGGAGTGATCTTGGTTAAGACTGCTGTCCACCAGTAATCACTTGCATCTGTATACAGGACCATGTCATCTTCGTCCTGAGGTATCGAGAGTTTTGGGAGATTTTTGCAAACCTCTTTTAACTCTTTCATTCCCTGTCGATGTTCTTCTGTCCAAATGAACGGAACATCTTTTTTCAGTCATGTACTGAAAACTTTTCTATGTTTTGCGAGATCTTTAATGAATGGTCCCGCAAAATTAACAACTCCCAAAAAGCTCTGAAGTTGTTTATTTTCTTTCAGATCTTCAGGAAAATTCCGGACCTTCTGAACAATATGGTCCTGCAGAATAATTCCTACTTCGTCGATCTCTATACCCAGAAATTCCATTTTCCGAGTTGCCACGACTGCCTTCTTTTCAGACAGTACTAAACCTTCTTTATAACAAACATCTGCAAAGATCTCAATATGTTTGATATGTTCTTCCATATTTTTTGATGCAATTAAAATATCATCAATATAGACGAACATAAAAGAAAAATAATCTTTAAACAGATTATCCATCTTTCTCTGAAATATTTGAGGCGCATTAGCTAACCCCATTGGCGTTACGTTCCAAACATAATGCCCCTGCGGAGTAGAGAAGGTTGTAAACCTCTTACTACTTTCCTCCATGCGAATCTGGTAGAAACCTGACTTGCAATCAAACTTAGAGAAAACCTTAGCATTTCTAATGCAGTTAATAAGGTGTTCCCTACTAGGGATAAAATATCCATCAACTCCAGAATATCATTAATTCTTTTGTAATTAATAACTAATCTGGGTTTACCTCTTTTGATCTCACCATGATTTCTTACCAGAAATCCAGGACTGCTGTAAGGCGAGTTCCCTGGTTCGATCAGCTTCAAATCAAGGTGTTCCTTGATTATCTCCTTCATATCCTGTTGATCTTTGAGATTCATCAGGATTGGCCTATATCTAACAAACTCATATTCCCTATCGGGTTTTACCTTCAGGGTTGCTTTGAGCTTGTTTCTATCCCACCATGTCAAAGAATTCTCATTATAATTCCTTTTAATTTTCTTTTGACATCTTCTAGGGACACCTTCATTTCCTCTCTAATATCTTGATGGGATATTAAGGATTCTTTGAGGATCTGGACTTCTTCATCTCTAAGATCCTCATCTCTGATACAGCTTAGCACTGCTTCGCTGAATCTTCTTTGATCCTTCATTTTTGGGTGGCGAAGTCTTCCTTCATCACCACGCTTGCTGCGAAAACTTAATGGTATCTGGCGATTAAAAGCCACATTCAGCCTCTGGACAATGATTTTGTGATCGCAAATGGTCGTAAACACCAATTGCCTTCTTTCATTATCCTGCATGTATCTTTTGAACATCTGTAGGAAATTGTTTCCTAACAGAATGTCTGCACCTGTATCATGGAAATAAATTGGTGGAGTTTTAACCTTATACCAAGGTGTACCTCTGGCTCCGCCAATTAGAATTTCCGTCTCTTTTACTCCTTTAGTCAAGAGCAAAATTTTCTTTGAAAAATCTCTTCTGCAATTCGGGGTGGATCCTCTTCTACCTCTGCTGGAAAGACTCCTTTCTTTGCAGTACAAATTCATGCACCTGAATCAATATAAGCAACAAAATATTCTGCCTTATATTTTTCATATAACATCCCTATAGAGATGTATATGGAGAATGGACTTGTCATTCGATTAATAGTTTTTTCCCATTAATCGTGATTTCCATTCCTTCTTCATTATTTACCCAAGGTTTGTGATCCTCAAGAAAATCCAAACCCAATAGCATGACTGCTTCCCTTCCGGCTCTGCCTTTGATCTCCATCACTTGTCCCCCAATTTCCAGGGTACCTTTGTAATGATTGATCTCCGGCTGCTGTAGATAGTAAAGAACATTACAAGGGAAGTTAGTTTCCCACCTTGTAGTGTCAAATTTTACTATCACTTCTCTCCACCCCTCGGGACATTTCAGATTTACTGGAACTTTGTTACTCTAAGATGTTTGAGGGTGTGCTTCTCGAATGAAACTCCGACTCCTCCCATATGGCAAAGACATAATTCTGTCTCCTTGGAAGGATAATCTTCCTGAAGTTATCCTGAGACTTTGGTCGTGTCTCATGACTTCTCTATCTCGGATTTGATTATCAACATTCCTTAACCGAGCAATTTCCACTCTATCGGGACAAACTGCTGTTGTCACCTTGTTGAAGATATCTGGTATCTCAATGAACTTCTTTCCTAAAAATAACTCAGTGTGATGTGAGTTGGAAAGAGCATATGATACCTGATAAGTAATGGAGTAAGGTCTATTTCCTTCCTCCAGTAAATCCTTGCGTTTAAAGTCCTGATAAAGCGTCAGGGCTTTGCTGAAATGGGTATCATTAAGATTGTAAGCAATCTTTGGATAGATAATTCCACCACTTGTCCTGCACAAAGATCTCCCGCAATTGTTCCCAATACGGAATCTTTCAGATTTCTAACTCTTTTATCGCATATAGCGATATCGATCGGCGTGTGAACTCCGGTAAAGAGAGCCGATTTTAACATCAACTGGATTGCTCCAATATGGATCAAGTTCATCTTTTCAGCGACTTCGGGCTTCATCTTTGATAGATCTTCCCTGATGTCACTAGCTGGAATCAACTGCATCTCCACTTGATTCCCTATAAGCTCTATAGGAAGCGACATCTCTTGTCTAGAAATTACATAGACGATTTGTTGTTTCATGCTCCTTAGATTAAAGTTCCTTAGAACTTGATCTATGTTATTTGCTGAAAACCTTTGATACTTTTGTATATTCAGACTCTTCTTCATGATTTTATCAATCAGATTTTGAGAGAGAGTTGTATGACTGGAGAATCCTGTCCTGTTTTCTTTCTCCTGATGAACAATCTCTGGATCAGTCTGACTCCGATCTAGTTCCATCAGACCATTCTGAATCTTCTTCGCTGAAGACTTCTTCTTGTTCATATATACTCTCATCCGATGGTATATCTTCAAACTGATATACTTGTATCAGTTCTTGGTAGTATATGGCATCTTCGATATCCGGAGTGGATTCGAATTTGTTGATACCTCTTCTCTCGTTGTCAGGGCAATTTGTTGAAATATGCCCCTTCGCACTGCACGTCCAGCAGTTGCAATCCTTGAAACTTTCATTAACTCTAATATGAGTTCTCCTGAAAGTTTTCTTGGCGTGTGTCATTCCTTGGGATTTATTATCTCCTCGGAAAGAATACCTATTCCTTGTTGGTCCACTCCTTTGGCTTGATTTGTAAGATCTGGCCTTCTGTCTTGACTATCTAGTTCTTGGTTTCCAAGAATTTCTTTTTGGATCTCCATCTTTATGATAGGGCTGAAACCTATTTTCCTTGCTTCTTTTCAGCCTTGGTGGTTCTCCTCCAATGATCGTTGGCAGATCATTATCATCACAGTTTAGAGAAGCGTATTTGTTAATCCTCCTCAGTTTCTTCATGTTCCTCAGAGCTGTTGCTTGTTGACAGCACTCTGAGAGCTTTCGATGTACATATGACATCCTTCTTGCGACATTTTCGGGATCTTCTGGTTCGTAATCCTGAATTAACATCTCCTTCCATGGGCTTGGAAATTTTAGAAAGAAAATTTCCAGTGCAACTCTATCATCAACTTTAGATTGATGTTGATAAAGAGTAAAGAGCTGTAGAAACTCGTTAATCGATTGTTGATTTAAGACATCAAGTCTCAGATTATACAATGCCATCAAGTATTTCTTTCTCTTTTCTTGATCAAATCCTTCGAAATATCCTTCTCCCAGAAAATGGTTTTTAAAAATCGTTGCCATATTCTGGACATGTTCTGTGAAGTTTTCACTTTCAAAACATGAATTCTTGATATCGATAGGAAAGAATTCCCATGCTATCTTGACAATTCCTGCAAGGCTCATTTCGAGGATTCTCACGAAACCTTCCTTGTTCAAATCGAGAGTTGCTTCCGCAATTCTCAATGCTGACGTCCACTCGTCAATAACAGTTTCTCGATCTTTGAAGTTAACTTCGTCAAGGTCGAGCATGACTCCGTATGGATGAATTGGATCTAGGGTCGCCTTACCATAAGGTGTATCATGAACCTTTGGTGGTTGCCTTCTTGCCCTTGTCCTTCTTGCCGCCATATATGCATCATTTGGGGTATGTTGGTCATACATTGCTCCAGTCTGAAAATCCTGGACTACATTAATGGCTCCGGGTGCATTTTGAAAATCTTGTTGATTTCCAATGATGGCTCCTGGTGGAAGTTGATTCACCGGCTGTGGGTTTTGGACCACATTCTGGTTCATCTTTAAATCAACCATCGTCATGTTAGCAAAAGATTATGCTAACTCCTGGAGGTCGTCAAACTTGATTCTCTCGAGATTATTCATCTTTTTCTTTCTCGAATCATTCTTTTCAAGGCCTCCATGTTGGGATCCTTTTTGGTTTCTTCCACTGGAAATGGATAAGTGGGTTCATTACCAAAAGGATTCCTCATTTGACTGGAACGCGGTTGTTGCTCCAGCTTTTCGATCCGTGATTGGATCTCCTTCAGGATATTGTAAATTTCATCCTGTTTCATAGCAATCTTGTAAAGATCGTGTGGTACACCATACAAGCTATCACCATAATATTGTACTGTCTTCTGTATTTCTCTTAGATCTTCCGATATCTTGGATGAATCTGGAGAAATCTCCTGGTATAAAAGAGTAGATGATACTCCTTTATCTTTCTTTGGTTCCATCAGAGCGGTCCAGCATAAAGCTGATTCCAATTCAAGGCAGATACAACTATGGAGGAGATCTTATTTTCTTTTGATTCCTTGGAGGCAGGAATCAATTAATTCTTTCTCCTGGTTATGCTGAACTCTAAGAGGTTCAACATATTCATCCAGTGTGTAAGAACACTCTGGTATCTCATCCTTCTTTTCTCCAAAATTTGGAGGCGTTCCTGGAAATGTCCACACCTTGGACATCCTTCTAGATCCATCAGATATGATTGTTCTGATGGTTTCTCCTCATGGTGTTTATCACCTCGAACTGGAGAGTGCTTAGATTTGCATCACATCTCTCCATTGTCTCTATTTTTTGGATAAAAGGCTCAATGTATTCAAGCCTTCTTTCTCGTATGACTCGAGAGTCGAACAATTCTCTCCAGAATGTCCATAACATCTAGTTTCTTTCTCTTTTTATCTCCAGATCTTGGAGATAATTCCTGTAACACTCGCATCTCGGACAATTGTCCGGATCCATGTTTTTCTTGATGTCTCCTCCGTTAGGATAATACTTAAAGCAATAAATAAAATATAATTTCCAGATAAACCTAAGGCTCTGATACCATTTTGAAAGCGTGGATCTTATAGCAGAGAATATGTAAAAAGTAATACAAAGCAGGTTATTTTTCCTGAAAATAGAAGGTTTTTTTTTTCTACTGTGTACCGTGTATAATTGATTATTGTTAACTGTGTACACAACCATAATGTAAGGGCAATTCTGTCTTTCAAAAGCAAAAGGTATATAAAACATATTGAAACTAAATTTGAGAGATAAAACTAATTCATCTATATTTAAGGTGTATTCTTATCGTTTGACTCAGTACAATTTCGACATTCACATACACATTTATCGAGGAAAAGAGTAAATGGGTCACATTGAATGGATGCTAACACAAGCCATAACTAGACCATGGTGTAAGATTTATCATTAAAATATTACAACACACCACAAGTGGCCACAAAAGTATAAAATAAATTCATTAATACGTGGACGGTAGATGTTAGGGGTGAGGTAGTGCATATGGTGGTAGAATCCAGGTTGCCCCTAGTTTAGTACTCCATCCGTCCACTCATTTTGTCCCTTTACTGTACGACACAGAGATTAAGGAGAAAGGTAAAAAGAGAGAAAATGGGTAGGTCCCATTACTTTTGAAGGGTTAATTATTTCCTTTTTAGGAAAGAGGACAATTTCAGTGGGACAACCAAAAAAGGAAAGGAGGACAAAATGAGTGGGACGGAGGGAGTATACGAGACGAGACAACATTTTTTTAAAAATTATACTACCTCCGTCCCACCATAAGTGACTACATTCTTTTCGGCACGAGAATTAAGGAAAATGGTGTGTAAAGGATAAAAAAAATAGAAAGTGGTGGAGCCCATAACTTTTTGTAAGAGAGATATATTTCCTTATAAGGAAAGTGACCACTTATCCCGGGATAACCCAAAAAGGAAATGTGGCCACTTATACCGGGACGGAGGGAGTAGTAATTTTTTTCCACTCTTTTGAGAATGCAACTCATTTGAATCTATCCATATAATACTAACAATATAACATAAAATATTAAAAACAATATATTCAATAATTAACTTAAATATGAAAATATTTCGTAAATATTTATTAGAAAAATAAAATCTATTAAATCTCGATAGTGGGAAATCAAGATGCGTTTGACAGTAATTAAGTGGAATTAAGAAGATTATATCTATTTTTAATTTTCATTAGTAATTAATAACTTTAAATAGAATTCTTTAATCTTTTAATTTATAATTTAATGACTATTTTAAGATTTGTCATGCTCCAATTTAAATTAATTAAATATTATACATAAAAAAATAAAAATACGAGGATCGTTACCGTACGGTACGATCCACCGGACATAAGTGCATATGATCCATAATGACTACATAATAATAGATTTAAAGGCATAATATATTATTAGGTCCCTCTACTTTAAATTTTTATTTCATTAGGTCCTCGTACAATTTTTTAATTTTAATAAGTCCCTCTACTTTTATTTTTTATTTTAGTCAGTCCTTATTTAACGGAATGTTAACTTTTCCGTTATCAATATTACACGTCACAATTTATTGTTAAATCAAATTCCACATCATTTCTTATTTATTAAAAATAACAATGATATCAAAACAAAATGAGAGAAGAAGATCCATGTGTTTGCCAATATAACCTTAATTAAAGAACAACGAGGTATTGCACGCAAGAATACCAAATCATGCAATCCCAGACAACAAAGAACCACTATCCTAAACAATTTAACGCAAAAAAACAAAAGTGAAAAAGAGAAGTCGCACTAATTCATTTATTGTTGCTTCTTGAAGCTTTTTGAATCATCCTCTTATGATCTAGCAAATTTGCAGGACTCTTTATTAGTCATTGATTAAATGACGTGAATGTTGCTGCTGGTTCTTATTTCTTCTCTCATTTCTTATGATATCATTGTTATTTTTAGTAAATAGGATATGATGTGGAATTTAATTTAATAATAAATTGTGACGTGTAATATAGATAACGGAAGAATTAACATTCCGTTAAATAAGGACCAACTAAAATAAGAAATAAAAGTAGAAGGATTTATTAAAACAAAAAATTGTACGGGGGATATACTGAAACAAAAATCTAAAGTACCGTGACCTTGTAATGCATTTTGCCTAGATTTAGATTATACGTAGAAACTTAAACCTCAATTAATTATACTGATATTCCAACTTTATTATATTAATTTCCTTTCCTTAAAATAACTTTGTTATATCAATTAATTAATCAAGATACTAACTACAACGCGGTTTTCCATATCATTAACTCTTAATTTGCGGCGGATTGGGATCGGATCTCCTCCTAATTGCGCAACAACACATGAAGAAGATAATTAACCTACTATAACAAAAATAATTATGCAAATAACATAAAGAGACACCCCAAATTCAGCCTTTATATTTTTTCAACAACGTAACTGAAGAAGAGAATGCTAGATTTAGTTTTATTGAGCTCACTTCAACCAATCAAATATATGATTGAACATACATTGGTCTCATGAAGAAAATTTAGAGGAAGAACATATACTAGGTATATATCGAAAAAACAAAAGTTAATGATGAGCTGATAGAAGTAAGAGTATTTAAATCAATAAATTAAAACGACCAAAATAAAGAAGAAGACGAAGAAGAAGTATTGTCTTAAACTGCAAATTAAATTAATTCGTGTTTTATTTCAAATGTGAAATCTCAACTCATATATGTAGGGCACGAATTTCAATTTCTAGCTTGACTTGCGAGACTCCCGGCGGCGTCAGTGGCGGAGCTCCTCCTCCTCCTCCTCCTCCTCCTCCTCCTCCTCCTCCTCCTGTCAGCTCACGCCTTTTTCCACGGCCACAATCGCAATAGATTACAGCAAAAAAAATCGCGAATGTAGACAAAATGATCGTAGCACTAACAAAGCTGCCGTTCATATTTTCAGCCATTTTTTTTCAACAAATGATAATATTTGGTACGCAGATTAGGATTTATTATATGTTTTAATAGAGTAATGCAAAATTAGGTTTAGTTATATTTTTTTTAATACAGTAATGCAAAATCCTATAAAAACGGTCAAGCTGGTATAAGACGTTGAATCATTCAAACAATATTTATTTATTTAATTATGTTTCATTTTATAAAAAATCACAAACATTAACTCCATCGATCAGTAGAAGTGCTACAACTTTCAAGTTACAACACCCATCAACTAACATGTCAGTTCGTGGAATTCCTCATGATTTATACCACAATTAATATTGCATGTATATTTCTTATGAGTTTCCAATACATTTGAAAGAAAAATATATACTCCCTCCGTTTTTTAATAAGTGTCATTTTTAGCTCATTTTTTTGTTCTTCAATAAGTGTCCTATTTCAAAATTCTAGAGAAAAATAATGTAAAACTTCCCATTATATCCTTGTCATTAATGAAGATTATCAACTTGTTTATGTTTCCTATGCTATTAATTAAGGGTAAAGAGAGTAAATTATCAATTTTCTTAATATGTGTGTTTTGAAGGAGTAGGACACTTATTAAAGAACGGAAGGAGTACATGGTAGTTGGAAATAAATGAATATATTGTTAGTAAATATTTGTACGAAAATGAAAAGGTAGAAATTAATGAATCGAGGCTAGAGCTAGGCTCTGACCATAAAACAGTATTGCTCTGCTACAGTGCACGCGGTCTACAGCAATTACCTCCAAGATACAACGGTTCGGGGGTGAATTAGAGACGTTGCACTACGTGTCGATGTTCCGTCTAATTATATGAGTAGATTGATTATCTTTGAATTAGTGTGTTAAATCGTCCATAGGAGGGGTCTACTTATAGCATGTTGGTGTCTCATGTTCGCAAAGGGGTGCGTAGGTGGTTAATTTGAACCTTTCAGTCAGTATTAGGCATACCGCACTCATAGCCACAACTATGCTCTAACTGACGTGTCCCTTCGGTCTCAACCGCCCCAAGGCGTGAACAGATGTGAGCCAATCCGAACAGTCATGTTTGTTCAGTCTTAAATTAATCGCTCGGTATTCGGTCGGTATGGGCATATCGTATGTGTGGCTGACACACATATATAAAGAGAATTTGATATTTGGCCCAATTCCCCTTAAAAAGGTCTTATTAAGGGGATGGATACCTCACCATTATAAAGAGGTTCATGCCAAGATCTCCAACCAATGTGAGACATTTTAACACGCCTCCTCACACGCAGGGTGGACAATACCAACACCATCTGTTGACAACTACAAGAAATTGGAATTTTACCCACACTTAAACAGCCACACATAAAATGTGTAGGTATTTTAGCCACACATAATTTAATTAAGTGTGGCTAATAAAGTAATGCTAATTGATTTATTAGGTGACAAATATTATGTGTTGCAAAAAATTATCTGTGATATATATTTTTTTAAAGATATTAAGATCCCTCCATTCTTAGAAATTGGCGGTCATTTAATTTTTTTTGTTTGGTGACCTGTATTATTATTATTATTATTATTATTATTATTATTATTATTATTATTATTATTATTATTATTATTATTATTATTATTACCTACACTTAATTATAAATGTTAAAAATATGTGAGTAAAAATATAGATAGACGTGGCAAATAACGAAACATTATTTTTATTGAATTAGAGATAAAAATTTCGCTGTTAAAAAAACAGAGAGAAAATTTTCGTTCTCCCGCGCTAACAAAAATTAATTTCGCTCCTAAAAAAATCAAATTAAGGCCACCCCGCCACTCTTCTTATTGCATCCACAATTTTATTCTCAACGAAATCCTAAACCCCAGAGTTCTTTCTACTTCCTACTCATGACTGTTTCTCATTATTCTTTTTCTCTATAACCAAAAATTAGTGAAAAAAAAAGTTAGACAAATGATTTGGAAGAAAAATCCGCTGGAATTGTTCTCCATTTAAATCTTTCTCAAAGTTTATATGCATTATGAGAGCTGTGCACAGAAAGTCCGCCGCTGCCTCAAAGAATTTGATGGTAATTACATTAGATCCTCATTTTTCTTATGTGGGTCATTCATTTCTTGTCTCAAAATCCATTATTTTTAATGGGTTTTTGTTTCTTGATAGTGCATGTGACTTAATTATTTTTATTAAGTAAAAAATTGCAGGGGTTGAAGATGTGATGATGGATTGTAGAACGAGAAAAGTGATGGTGAAAGGTGAGAAAACAGATTTGCTTCGAGGGTACAGTGGAAGAGCCACCGCCAAGTCGAGCTCATCTCTCCAATCCCGCTCCCTCCGCCGGAGGAGGCTAAAAAGCTTTAGGAGAAAGAGGCCCCCAAGGCTGAAGAGAAAAAAGAGAAGGTAATATTAAATTCCCAAATTCAGACCCTCTAATTCCAATTTTCATTTAAATCCGCTAGAATTATTCTCCATCATAATTCTCAATTTCAGGATTGGTGCTCAATTGTAGATTTTGTTCTTTTCATAATTATTCCATTTATTTGGTGGGTTGTGGGTCCCCAATTTGATAACACTCTAACTTTAATGCTCTTGATTTCCACATAATTAGTTGATTAAATTGTGATTCCTATGTATTTTTCGTTTGGAGCCTTTGTTTTTTTCCTTTGAATATTAGTAAGTTGCAACCGTAGAACTCAAGGGTTTCAATATGCGTTACCTCAATCATGGAAATAAATTATGGAACGATTTGGATTTGGTAATGAAAAGAGAGCATTAATTAAAGTTGAATGAATCAATAGAAACAATTGTTGTTGAAATGAAGCTTAATTACATGTATTTTGTCTTCTAATTAAGTTATTGATTAACATAGTTCTGGTACTCAAATTTATTGCTCTCTAATGATTATTGGCCTTATGAAGAGATACCTTTTTTGTGTAAGGTTTGTAAGAAATGAAACTTTGAGATGCTCGATTCTATTTCCTCTAGTTTGAAAATAATGCCTCTGAGGTTGCAAGCTCTATCCTTTAGTGATGAATGAAACACCCTAAACAGTTATTGTGTTGGTAAGCTATCTCTTATAGATAGCAGATCTCTTTTTCTGTAAAAGTTGTATTCCTAAAAACTTGATTTGTCTTATTTTTAACTAGCATATGATTATATTGTTTATAAAGTAAGCTCTAGTAAACTATTCATGTATATTTTGATCTGAATTGTTTTGTTTAAGATTTAATTCTTAGAAAATGGAGAAGCTCTTATCAAATAATCTTTTGTGTTTGAGAACTTACAAAGAAGCGGCTAATTCTTAATTGTATGGAACAGAGACAACTTCGATGTGTATGCAGTGTATATTTCTCCAGAGAAGTTGGAGAAGAGGTAATATATATTTATCCAGCTCGTGCCAGTTGATGCACTTGGATAGCATTATTTTGTAATTGATGCATTGGTTGGATAAGTAGTTTAATTTCTAGAAATTAATGACACAAGCATATAATGTGATTGTGCTCTTATTTGCAGTTTTAGTTTCTATGTAATTCCAATATTGGCATTTCTTCATGTTAGATTCTCCTTTAATATTTAAATATATCACAGTTTCTTATTCATTTCATCTAATGCAAACATGTTTAATCTACTTATTTTTACTATTGTTTCTTCTAACCTATAAATCTTGATTCTTTCTCTACTGTAGACTTCACCACCAGTACTTGCAGCTTATAAAGATGTTGTAGTTGCTGCAATTTCAAAAGTGAGAACCATTTTTATAGATTAAACTAACAACTGCAGCAATTATGTTTTTCAATTTCTTTTCACTTCGTTATTTGTACCTTGTAACATATTGTATCGTGTATTTTGAATAATAGTGTGTTTCTATTTTCTTAACAGGAATAAATGATGCAATTTCCAATATGAAGTTAATTGATGATTCAATGTACGTGAAATTGCTTGTGTGGTCAAAGACTCAGAGAGCTAGAAAGGACGTTAGAAGTGCTAGCTAGTTTAATTGTGTGGTTATCTACATTTAAAGTTTTTTGCCGTTGACATATAGATTGTGTACTTTGAATTTATTGAATATTATTAAATAAAATTTTGAGATTATAGTCCTGTTAGTTGTTATATTTTAAAGTGTAATATAATTTGTATATAATTTATTAAATTGTGATAAAAACATAAAAAATATTACAAAAAAAAAATTACCTACACATAAGTTATTATTTACCCACACATAAAATTGTCATGTGTTGATGCCATGTCATCATCGACATCATTTCCACCTTAGAATTATACTTTAGTAAAATAATATTCATCCACACCAAAGAAACATCTTTGGTGACATATATATGTGTAGATAAATGCTTGATAATTTATCCACACATACATATATGTGTGGCCAAAACTCTTTCTCTACATAATTATAGCCACACTTGTTGACGTTTAGATTAGGGGGAAAATTTATTTTACACACTTTGAATTGAAACAAATGAAAAATACACACCACATGCAAAACAAATGAAAAATACACACACCTACAACACTAACCCTATAATGGCCCACAAAACATCAACTCATAGCACAAAAAACAAGGTCTGTGACTTTGGGGGAGAAAAAAAAGAAGAAAAGCTGCGACAAGTACAAAATCATGTCGGGATTTAAGAGGTTAGTTAGCGGTAGGGCTGTCAAATTTCCAGGCCCAAGCCCGTCGGGCTTTTTGGGATAATCGGGTCGGGCCGGGCCAAAAAAAATTGTAAGAAAAGTCGGGCCGGGCCGGGCCGGCCCGAAAATTTTTCGAAAACAAAATAGTTCACCCCCTATAAATTTGATAAAAAATAGTTTGTCGACTTTGGAAACTTATTAGAGATTAGCGACGCAATCATGGACGGCGTTGCTAGTACAAAAACGATCTTCCCGGGCTCGTGCTCCTTCAAATGGATGACAATCGGATGGGTTAGAAGATTGTCATCAAGCGATGGTAGTGATTCGCCATTCTCGTCCAAAGTATTGGTGTTGAATTGTTGTTGGCCACGATGATGTGTAGAATGAATGTAGTGTAGAATACTTGATTCTAGTAGAATGAATACACTTGAAGTAAGAGTCGACTTCATTCCTTGTTAAACACACAAAGGAATCCATCATCACATTAATTAATTCATAAATTTTCAGATATTGCAAATTGATATTATTGATATCGAAATTATCAAAATTTTGAATGTGAATGGACAAGAGAGGAACTTTCACAAAATTAGTCATATTTACTATTTCAAAACAAAATAGTTCATCACCTATAAATTTGATTAAAAAAAAAGTTTATCGTCTTCAAAAACTTATTAATGATTAGCGGCGCAATGATGGATGATGTCGCTAGCGCAAAAGCGAGCTTCCCGGGCTCGTACTCCTTCAAACGGATGGATTAGAAGGTTGTCATCTAAGCGATGGTAGTGATTCGCCACTCTCGTCCAAAGTGTTGGTGTTGCATTGTTGTTGGCCATAATGATGTGTAAAATAAATGTAGTATAGAATACTTGATTTCAATAGAATGGATACACTTGAAGTAAGACTCGACTTCAGGCCTTGTTATACATACAAAGGAATCCATCATCACATCGATTCATAAAATTTCAGATATTGCAAATTGATATTATTGATATCGAAATTATCAAAATTTTGAACGAGAATGGACAACAGAGGAACTTTCACAAAATTAGTTATCTTCATTAATTCAAAACAAAATAGTTCACCACTTATAAATTTGATAAAAAAAATTTATCGTCTTTGGAAACTTATTAGAGATTAGCAACGCAATGATGGACGACGTTGCTAGCGCAAAGACGAGCTTCCCGGGCTCGTGCTCCTTCAAATGGATGACAACCAGATAGATTAGAAGGTTGTCACCCAAGCGATGAGAGTAATTCGTCACTCTCGTCCAAAGTATTGGTGCTGCATTGTTGTTGGCTATGATGATGCATTCTCTAGGATAGAGACACAACACCTATAAATTTGATAAAAATACATTCTTTAGATGTTAAAAATGTCAAAATTAATATTATGTTCAGAATTTGAAAATTGACCAAAAATTTGAGTGTAAAAGTAAAAATTTCTCTAATAATAAATATATTTAATGATCGTCGCAATGATTAATCATTGCGGTGAGCTTCATTTCTTCTTTCTAAGGATGAAGCATGAAAGTTCAATATTCAAATATATATACCATGCATCTCATTGATAGAGACACGACACCGTAAACACACATAATGAATTGGTACAAAATGTAAGCATATATAGCTATATTAATGATTGATGAATAACAATTAATGTGCAAATTGTTTCTAACACTGTGGAATCATGGAACTGAGAATGATGGCGCTGAGCGCGGTTCAATTAATTTTTTATTATATTTTATGTTACGCATTAAAATTCAATAATTTTGTTGTATATTTAAATAATTACTGTTATTAAATAGCGGAGAGATCTTCACCGTTAAGTGTTATTGGTTGTGATCTCTCAACCCGGTCTTGGGGTATTAAATAAGAGGAAGATCACTTGCACGTACTCTTAGGGACGGTGTTGTCTTCAACATGCGTTTTCGCATATGTAACATAGGTCTCATTAATTTTGCATAATCAAATTTATTTTAAATGAGGGGAAGAAGAGGATGATAGTGAGTGATCGAATGGCAGTCGGTCGTCGATTTGGTGATCGAATGATGAAGGGAAAATGATATCGGGCTGTTGACTCGCCGTGATGCATCAGCGCCACCATGAAAAATTAAACCAATATTAAACCACCACCACCCATCGGCCGTACAACACATCTCAGAGAGTCTTCGAAATTGGAATCGAGCTAGAGAGAGAATGTGGCAGGTGAGAGACAGAGATAATTAAGTGGTTTCATATTTTTGTAAGAAAAATTAAAAATATTAAAATATATATTATTTCATTATAAAATAAATATTTAAAACGACATCGTCCGATATTACATATACACTTGACATCAAAATTGGAATAAAGAATCTCAAGAGCCGCCGGCTAACACTTGGTTGTAAGAAATCATCCACTAGATCTCATTATATTATCTTACATTGAATGGATCGAAGCTTCAAATATATATATAGTATAGTTCTATGGTCGTATCATCCACTTTCGGTTCACATATGTATATGCAACGTTAATTAAGTATTATCCACATCAAGTAGTTCTCTATTGCACTGATAAATTATTATTTTTCTCTTTTATTCTTGTTCTTTAATCAAAACGGTAAAGTTGCACTGATAGAAATTAAATTTGAATTAAATCATAACTAGCGTGTATCCCGTCGAAAATCGACGACGAACTATATTATTAAAATAAAATATATCGATAAAGTTGTTTCTTCGATTTTATGGTACTTCCTTTAACAAATATTTTTATTTTTATTATTATTTTGCAATAACTATATATATTATTCAATAACATCGTCCAAGTTCACCCTTTTGGTTTAATTTTAATGCCGAGTAAAGTAAATGAAACAAACTATTTGAACTTCGATTCCATAACAAAAATATTTGAACTTGTGCATGCATGGTAGAATTCATCTAAGATGAACCACAAACAAGATTGGAGTATTTAATATTTACAAATATACTTAAAAATCATCCAATTAAACTTATATATATGACAATAATATATCTTCAGAAAAGTATTAGTGATGTGTGTATTTTGGTTGTTCATATTATTAATTTTTTTATGACTTTATTTGGGTATAATTTGCACTTTTTATGTATTTTTGTGTAGGAATCGAAGAGTTCGTGAGCATAGAGATTTGGATGGAAGAAGTCGAAAACGAACGATTTTGTGTGCAATTATAGAAGATCGAAGTCGAAGATGGAAGAAAATTAAATGGGTTGGGCTTTATTATTTTACAATCCTTAAACAATATATTTAGATGTCTATTCTATTTAGGGAGCGTTTACTTTGCGTGATAGGACAGATTGATTAAACATATGATTGACTATATGAAGGATTAGATGATCAAACAAGCTCAAAAGTAATCAATCCATCAAAGTAAACGGTGGATTAACCTATACTATTTTTATCTATCTATCCTATCACCCGAAGTAAACAGTTCTTAGAATTTTTTGACTTAATTATATTATTTAGGTTATTTTGAAGGAATTGGCGGCTAATGAGATTAGCTTTATATATATTAGATTCGCCGCCATATTAGGAATTAATTAGTTCATACATTCAATTCCATATTTCTTTTACTTTTGGAGCTGCTATTAGGGGAGAGAGACGCACGGAGATTTTTTTTTAGCACAGAACATCTTGTATCAGTTTAATCAATTTTCGGTGGCTTCCGTTTTCTTTTAATTTTGTTTTGATTTATATTATGTCTTTATATCTTTCGATTGTGTTTAATCTTATTAGTATGAGTAGTTAATTTTCTATTCGGCAAGAATCATGAAGCACTAGTCTAATAATCTTATTAGTATCAGTTTAATTGTTTGAATAATTAATTTTCTAGGGTTTCGATTTATTCCTTGTGTTTAAAGTTAATTCCGATTTTATTTAAGCCTAATCAACTTAGTTTAAATTGGATTACAGTCAATTAGTTCTCCAAATCCGTAATTATTGGAATATGGCTAATTAATGATAAAGCTACCATATTCGTAGTTTAAATTATTGTTAGGAAATAAACATGTACATGCAATTACGAAAGCGAAAAAAGATACAAGAATTGTTTACCCAATTCGATACGATGTGTATCTACGTTTGGGACGATGCCAAGCTAGGAATTTCACTATATTTTTCAGATACGATTTACAATGAGAGAACAACTATATATATAGCAAACAATCGAGCTCTAATCCTAGTAAAACTAGAAAACCGTGTGGGCCCAAAAATAATGTGTATGGCAGCCCAAAAATTTGGATCGTCGGAATCGTGAAATGATTAACTTTATTTCAAGCTCTATACTCTAAAACTCGATTCACACATATGCAACGCCATGTATTATGTTATACACTGCAACTGCAAGTAGTTCTCTATCTCACTGGTAGAATTTCTTAATTTTTCTAGCTCTTTATTGTTGTTCTTTTATCAGAACGGTATTATACATGTAGAAAATTGGAAATAACGGCATTATTTAATAACATCGCCTGAGAATTAAGTTTATTTAATAAGTGTATTTTTATACTCCACGACAAAACTAGAAATGAATCTTTACGAGGAAGTTTGGCCCTATAATATTTCAGGTTGGGCCGTAAATTTTTTTTATATTGGGCTAATTGTTATTATTCGTCCATGTTTGCCGTAGAGTGATTTTATTCGTAGCCCCTTTTTTTTTTTTAAGCCTCATAGCCCCTTTAAAAAAACATTAATATATGTATTCTTTACCTTTATAGTCCTAAATTTCTAACTAATAAAATTTAAAAATAATAACAACCCTATTCTATAGCCGCCCAAACAACACAGTAGATGCAAGATTTTTATTTGTTTATGATTTTTTTTTCAAAGAAGAAGAAAATTGAAAGAAAGAAAAGATATCGAAAAAAAAGTTAATGGAGAACCAAAAAGAAGTAAGAGTATTTAAACCAATAAATGAGCCAAAATAAGAAGTAGAATTAAAGAAGAATAAAGTATTGTTTTACACAAATATAACACTTTTCTTATCCTAATTAAGTTGTTATTTTTGGCTGTTTATGCTAATTCATTTATATATAGCATTATAATTTATATTGTTATACATGTAATATTTATTGATTGGTTTTTGCTTAGTTATATCAGTTAGCGATAGAATTATGTTTGTATCTCTGTTAATTAATTAGCAGGATATTCAGAAATGAACTCCAGGATCAGTAGGATATGGATATTGACTCTCTTAATTAATTAATATTTGTATCTATGTGTTTTGATGTTTTGTGGATGGAATTTAGTGTATTTGGGGTAGTGAGGTTGTGATTATGCATGCGTGGTTATTTCTAGTTCAATTAAGTTTGAATTTGAAGAATTTAATTTATCCCAGCATTGTATTGTAAAGTGTTAAGATATATGAGCGAGACGAGACATGCCGTTTATTAATGATACCAAGTGCATACATCCATTCCAAACAAAGAAAAGAAACATACATAAAACCTAAATGACGAACAATGAAACAAACATAACAACGGCAGGCCAGCAGCATCCTAGTAGACTAAGCAGCAGGAGGCGGAGGCGGAGGCGGAGGCGGAGGCGCACCTGCTGCCGGGCGTATGAGGATGTGCACGAATGGGAGTGCGAAGATAACACCCACGACTTCGCACCAGTGTGCATAACCGGGCGGCATAAAAACTCCCAATAGACCAGCAGTCCAAGTAAAGAACATAATAATCCCCGATATTTGGAGAAGCAGCCCAGCAGCATTGCGGTACAAACCTCCAAGCCACAAAAGCAAGCAGCCAGCAAACAGAAGAATCATAAGCTGGTAGTGGTACACTTTGGTTGGAAATTTGCCCGAAATGATTGGGGCAATAACGGAGGAAGTGGCTATAGTGAAAGCCAACTTATCCGTCTCCAACTCCCTCACGCGTTGCACCACGGGATGCGTCGCATAGTTAGCAATAAATAGTTGCCGATGGTTTTCCATGCGCTGGATAAAGCCCACAAATGCAGCCATAGCCATGATGGGATTGGTAGAGAGAGGAGGAAAAGTGGTGGAAGGAGAGTCGACTGAGGTGGACAAGTATGGAATACTTGCCTGATAAATACATTACATATATAAAAAAGACTCTACTCATACTCATTTGAAAAAATACCAAATTTTGGTAGATTTGAAAAATAAAATACCAAATTTGGGCGTCTGTCAGACTAAATAAGAGGCAGGGGAGAAGAGGGAGAAACAAGAAATAGAATACACTACTGCTATTTACTTTAATCCAAATCATCTATATTTGGGGGTGCCACAGACTATCACCAGAAAAATCAAAATTCAAGAGAGCAGAACAAGAGAGAAGACGTACGGATTAACAACATATGAAGAAATGCAACTTTAATCGAAATCATCAAAATCGAAATACAGAGATCTATATTTGGGGGTGCCACAGACTATCACCAGAAAAATCAAAATTCAAGAGAGCAGAACAAGAGAGAAGACGTACGGATTAACAACATATGAAGAAATATTAACTTTAATCAAAATCAACAAAATCTAAATACAAAGGAGAGAGACAGCATCTATATTAGGAGCGTGAATCAGGCGCAAATTGCAAATTTAAAATTCAAATACAGACAAGACGGACAAGAGGGGAAAAGAGGGAGACAGAATACAAAACCTATGCTTTTAGTCATCTGCAATATAAGTAGAGTAGGGAGAAGATCTTCTGCCGTGCCAAAATGCACAGCACACAATGCGGTGCAATGATATGATACGTTGCCGTTTCGTATGACTTTTTCCTATTTTGTCTTTTTGTTTAATTCTTTTCAATATATTTGATTATTTCATTAATAAATTATACTGATTTTTTAGTTTATAATCATATTTGTTTGCCTTGTTGGGGTTGGCTTTTCCATAAGAGGGTTTTATCGTATATATATAACTAAATTATACACTATTCTTTTCCTGTTCTTTGAATTTTGAGTTAATCATTTTCATTAAGGTTTAATTTTTTTACTATTCTGGGTATACTACATTATCTTTCATTTTCTAGTTTTGCTTTTCTTAATTAATCATTTTTATTAGTGTTGATTTTTTATACTGGTGTTGTCAATTTTTTCATTTCTAAAATATTTCTTTTAAACCTAATCAATTTACTTAAGAATTGATTATATCATAGTAACTATTTTTAATTTAAAATTAGATTTACTGTTTTAATAATAGAATCATATTGTGTTTGTTTTTTTTTTGGTAAAAGAATTTTATTACCAAGATGAACGATGAAGAACACAACAGAATCTCAGAAGCATTACAACTCAAAGGCAACAACTACCAAAAAAATAAAAAACCAGCTAGTTCCTCACATATCTTGCAACTTTTGGATCTTTTGAATCATATTGTGTTTGTTTTAATAATGCGAGAGTAAAGAAAAACAAAAATAAAAGAAAAAATATATAATGATTAACTAAGAAGAAAAAAATTAAAAATAATTAATTTTAATAAAGCCTAATTGTGAAAAAATAACCCTCTGAAAAATATTAACTAACAAAGTAAATATTAAAAATGATAAATAATAATAATAAAATAATAAAATTTATTTAAATGAATTAAATAAAAAGGAAAAATGAAAAAAATCATACGAAACGGCAGCGTATCATTGCACCGCATTGTGTGATGTGTCATGTGCCTATTGGCACAGCAGATGGAGAAATTCTATCCTAAATGTACATATACTACACCCATCTTTCACATAAAAATATTTTAATAATATAAATTATAAAAATATTCTCATGTGATAGGTGAGTCTACTACATGTACACCTTTAATAGAATTTCCCTAGCAGATGATCCTCTCCCTGGTATGATTTTGTTATTTTGTACGTGTGTGTGTTGTGTGGTGAGGTCATACAATTGCTACTCTACTCAATTTATGAAAATATCTGCAATTGATTTGGAAAGATATAGGATTTGGTATCACCATCGAATTCCACCACAAATTTCATTGAGTGAAATAGTATATCTCTCACTTTTATTGCTATACTAGTAAGTATCCCATCGAAATTCGACGGGAAATAATTTTATGTTTTAATTTATATGTATACATTTTAAAAATAATTTTATATTTTATTTGTGATATTGTTCGCGTTAATTATTAATCAAACTTAGAAAATAAATTTTATTTTACAAATTTAAATTTATAATTAGGAATGACAATAGATCCGGTAATCATTCATTAAGTATTTTATAAATCTAAATTTGTTTAGAGTTTTTCTACATGTTCTCATTCTAATTTCGGTTAAAATAGCGACTTTACTGTACATATTCGTCTCAAATCTGTTGGGTAATACTCGATAAAAATATGAACACTACAAGTAATGTTAATTAAAATTAGTAGTTGTTTGAACCGTCTCGTTGGTTTATTCTAAATTACTTGATAAAAATATGAACAAAGTGAATATTAATTAAAATTAGTAAAAATCATTATTTTAAGGTCTATTTGAACCATCTCATTGGTTCATGCTAAATCGATATGCCTAATCTTTACCAAAATGCCGAAAAAGATATGTTTACATCTTCAAATTTTTTTGTTCTTTTTTAGCTATCTATTCCACATTTGATTCAATGTATATATTTTCTAGCAAGCACTAATCGAAATTTTTAGAAAAACATGAATGAAAAATGAAGACAATTCCATGTAGACATGTTGATTAAATATATTTATTTAGTCTTCATAGGAATTTTCATTTACAAATTTTCTAGAGGCAAAAATTAGAATAGCCAAATCACTTAGTAAAAATCAATAGTTGTCACCAAACTTAGTTTACACAAATTCTAGCAATCTTTTGTCTTTTCAGACCCTTTTACCCTTACTTTGATTTTTCCTACCTAACTCGAATTCATACCAGCGTACCGCCGCCGCCACGAGGTACGATTTTAGTATTTTCGTACCAGCATACTACTATCTACCTCCCAATCCACCGTCGCCACCACTACCACCTCCGCGGCAGCGAGGTACGATTTTTTTGCTTTCGTAACAGTACCACCGTCCGCCACCGCCGCGGCGTCAAGGTACAATTTTTGTATTTTCGTACCAGCGTACCACCGTCCGCATCCCAATCCGCCACCACCACCGCCACCATCGCGGCGGCGAGGTACGATTTTTGTATTTTCGTACCACCGTTCGCCTCCCAATCCGCCACCACCACCGCCGCCACCATCGCGGAAGCAAGGTACGATTTTTGTGTTTTCGTACCAGCGTACCACCGTCCGCCTCCCAATCCGCCACCACCACCACTGCGGCGGCGAGGTACGATTTTTGTGTTTTCGTACCAGCATTCCACCGTCCACCTTCCAATATGTCACCACCACCTCCACCGCCGCCGCCACCACCGCGACGAATATATCAGAAAAATAAAAGTTAAAAATACAAGTTGTCCATTGTACCTTCAAAACTAAAACAAAAAAAATTAGAATACGGTACTAATATAAATCATTCGTTCCAACGTACGTGGGACGACTGGTAAAATACACTTATTCGTGCCAGTCATATCAATGCAGTACACCTTGCTAACATGGTAACATATTGGTACAGTGGTATAAAAATACAATAATCGTACTAGTATACCAATGAACTCTAGTACGAACTCCCTGTTTTCGTATTGACGTATCAAATTTGCGTCTCGCGCATGCATGGTACTCTGGTACGAATATACCATATTGGTATATTCGTACCAATATTCCAATACAGCGCGCCATGCCTACATGATACGCTGGTACGAAAACAAAAAAATCTTACCTCGTCACCGCGGCGGTGGCGGTGGCGGAGACGGACGGTGGTACGCTGGTACGAAAACACAAAAATCGTACCTCGCTGTCGCGATGGTAGCGGCGGCGGTAGTGGTGGATTGGGAGGCGGACGGTGGTACACGGGTACGAAAACATAAAAATCGTACCTCGCCACCGCGGTGGTAGCGGATTGGGAGGCGGACTGTGGTATGCTAGTACGAAAATACAAAAATCGTACCTCGCTGCTGCAATGGAGGCAGCGGCGGCGTTGGCGGATTAGAAGGTGGACGGTTGTACGCTGGTACGAAAACACAAAAATCGTACCTCGCTGTCGAGATGGTGGCGGCGGCGACGGCAGTGGTGGTGGTGAATTGGAAGGCGAACGGTGGTACGCTGGTACGAAAACATAAAAATCGTACCTCGCCGTCGCGGCGGTGGCGGATTGGGAGGCGGACGGTGGTATACTGGTACGAAAACACAAAAATCGTATCTCGATGCCGCGATGGTGGCGGTGGTGGTGGCAGATTTGGAGGCGAAAGGTGGTACGAAAACACAAAAATTGTACCTCCCCGCCGCGGTGGTGGTGGATTGGAAGGCGGACGGTGGTACGCTGGTACGAAAATACAAAAATCATACCTCGCCGCCGCGATGGTGGTGGCGGCAGTGGTGGTGGCGAATTTGGAGGCGGACGGTGGTACGCTGGTACGAAAACACAAAAATCATACCTCGCCGCCACGGCGGTGGCGGTGGCGGGATGGTAGGCAGACAGTGGTACGCTGGTACAAAAATGCTAAAATCATACCTCGTGGCGGCGGTGTTGGTGGCGGCGGCGGTACGCCGGTATGCTGGTAGGAATTTGAGGTGTTGAAGGTAAAAGATTAGGGAGGAGAGATAATGTAAAGTTAGGTAGGAAAAGTCAAAAGTAAGGGTAAAAGGGTCCGAAAAGGCAAAAGATTGCTAGAATTTGTGTAAACTAAGTTCGCTTGACAACTATTGAGTTTCACTAAGTGATGTGGCTATTCCACCCTATTAACTCAATTTTCTATTGGCCTCTTAAAATGCTAATTTGTCTTTTCAAAATTTATTGCTTTAAATTTAATTATTAGCGCTACTTATAGACTAATATTAACTAAAACTAGCAAAAATCCTTCTTTTTATGTCTGTTTGAATCGTCTCGTTGGTTTATGTTAAATTGATATCCCTAATCTTAGCCAAAAAGCCGAGAAAGATATATTTACATCTTCAAATCTTTTTTTTTCTTCTTGTTTTAGCTATCTATCCATACATTTGATTCAATGTGATATATATATATATATATATTCTAGCAGACACTAATCGAAGATTTTAGAAAAATAGGAATGAAAAATGAAGAGAATTCCATATAGACATGTTGATTAAATATATTTATTTAGTTTTTGCAGGGATTTTTGTTTACAAATTTTTTATTGGACTCTTAAAATGCTAATGTGTTTTTTCAAAATTTGTTTGTTGCTTTTAAATTTAATTATTAGCTTTACTTATACACTAACTTAAAAAGTAATTCTATTTCTCATATCTAAATATATAATTGAGAATGACAATGGGTTTAATATCAATTCATTATGAATTTTTGAAACTCAAATCCATTCATAATTTATCGGATATTTCTCAGAAATATGATGATGCACTCATCTTTGATTTTATTTAATATTGCACAAAAATACATAATATTCCTACTCCTCCATGACAATTCTAACTTAGAGATAAACCAAGAGAATAGAATATGGGATTCCTATGAATGGGAAAAGAGTTTATTAGATTAATTATAAAATAGAGAATATATATATGTGTGTGTGTGTATATATATATATATATATATATATATATATTTATATATATATATAGGAATTGGGCCTTTCGATGTACGTTTATTAAGAATTTATTAGATTGATTATAATATATAAATAGGAATTGGGATAGATGTTAATATATTCAATGCAAACTTATAATATAATAAAAATTATTATCAGATTAGAATAGATGAATATATGAATTAAAATTCAAATAGACTTAAAAAGAAGGATTACAACGGCCGATCGTCGGAAAATAATACGCATGTCATATTTCAAACATTTCTCAAAGTTGAGGTATTTTTTCAAATATATTGAAGTTGGGACAAAAAGCGCCTAAAGTTGGGGCCACAATTTATGAATTACCCTAAAAATAATATTATAATTAATTTAATTCATATTCTATAAATATAGTGGCATGCAAAAAGTTATTGATTAATTAATTTTACTCCCATGATAATTATCTGAGTAAGAATTGAGCACTCGGAATTTGTTATCATAGTCTTATATTTTTTTATTGAGGATTATTTTGGTATATCCAGTATGGTGATAGTGTATACCACCCATAACCAGTTTTGAGGGCATGTATAACACATAACCACTATGACTTTTGACTTTCCTAATTATATCTATTGTGACACTTTCTAAAAATATTTCTTATTTGTGTGGAAATGGGGAAAAATTGACTAGTTAATCAAAATCATATAAAATCATGTATTTACCCTCATATTTTAGCTATTTAAAATGATAGCTACGTATTTCTTTATTACATATTTTGCTAATCGATCCAACGCTTTCAAAATAAAACAACAGGAGAACCACTACCAATAGAAAAGTGGTCTATTAGTCACAAGAAAAGGACCTCACACCTAAAGTTAGTTGTCTTCATTCAATAATGGAAGACAAGGGAGGACCCATTCATGTGAAAGCAAGCTGGCCAAGGATAAGAGCATCCAAGGCAATAATGCAGGGGAAGAGGCCTTTCACTGAAGACCTCTATATAAACTGCTAACCTAGACCCGACCCTGCCGCACTTCCAACCCACAAAAGAGTGGGAGCCCTGTGGCGATATCCACATTAGACTTTTTACTGCGCAACCCAGGTATCGGAGACTAGGTCATCCCCTACGGAGAACTACGCTTCGTGTCAGATCACGCAGCAGAGGCTCGTGGTTTTTTATAAGAGATCATTATCATCACGGTTTAGAGTAGCATATTTGTTAATCCTCCTCAGTTTCTTCATGTTCCTCAGAGTTGTTGCTTGTTGACACCACTCTGAGAGCTTTCGATGTACATATGACATCATTCTTGCGACATTTTCAGGATCTCCTGGTTCGTAATCCCGAATTAACATCTCCTTCCATGGGCTTGGAAATTTTAGAAAGAAAATTTCCAGTGCAACTCTATCATCAACTTTAGATTAATGTTGATAAAGAGTAAAGAACTGTAGAAACTTGTTAAGCGATTGTTGATCTAAAACTGCAAGTCTCAGATTATACAATGCCATCAAGTATTTCTTTCTCTTTTCTTGATCAAATCCCTCAAAGTATCCTTCTCCCAAAAAATGGCTTTTAAAAATCGTTGCCATATTCTGAACATGTTCAGTGAAGTTTTCACTCTCAAAACATGCATTCTTGATATCCAAAGGAAATAATTCCCATGCTATCTTGGCAATTCCTCCTATCAGTTTGCTAACCTAGACCCGACCCTGCCGCACTTCCAACCCACAAAAGAGTTGGAGCCCCGTGGCGATATCCACATTAGACTTTTTACGGCGCAACCCAGGTATCGGAGCTTAGGTCATCCCCTACGGAGAACTACGCTTCGTGTCAGATCACGCAGCAGAGGCTCGGGGTTTTTTATAAGCTCGGGGTTTTTTATAAGCTCTGAGGAACATGAAGTTGCTATACGTTGATTTCAGTTATACGGAAGTGTGATGGACCTGATAGTTTTTGCATGATTTATCTCCAAATTGAAAAATTGAATTGATAAATCAGAGTATGTAATGAAGAAATTCAGTAGAAGGGTAAAAGAATTTTACGCATATTGTATGATTATGAGGTTGACTAGGATATATCAATATTTCCCCTTATTTTATACATTATTTTATACACAAGAACGGATATAATAATCTTTTGGTTGGTCAGTGGGTACTGCTTATACACGCCATCAAAAGTGGTCGTATGAGGTACGAACTATCTCTATACTGGTTAGAATGAATTTCCTCTCTTTTTTATTAGATATATGTTTCTTTTATATTTGTAATTATCGAGCTTAGATATATAAGATCGAATTATACTATATGAATTCATGATGCACAGAATAAAGATTTAATATAAATACAAATATATTTATATGAATATTAAATAATACTCCCTCCGTCCCATTCATAACGTCCCATTTCTTTTGGGCACGGTTATTAAGGAGAAGGGTAAAAAGATAGAAAAGTAGTTGGTCCAACCACTTTTGAAGAGTTAATTATTTTCTTATTTGGAAATAGAGCTGGCAAATTTCCGGGCCGGGCCGGCCCGGCCCGAGCCCGGCGGGCTTTTTGGAAAAATCGGGCCGGGCCGGCCCGAAAATTCACCGGGCCGGAAAATATGGAGCCCAGCCCCGCCCGAAAAATCAATTTATAGCACATTTTTACCGGGCCGGGCCGGGCCGGCCGGCCCGAGCCCACCGGGCTTTTGCCTATTTCGGGCCGGGCCGGCCCGGCCCGAAAATTCGTCGGGCCTGAATTTGCTGAGCCCAGCCCGGCCCGAAAACAGGCCGGCCCGCCGGGCCGGGCCGGGCCAGGCCTGTTTTGACAGCACTATTTGGAAATGAGACATTATCAATGGGACAGACAAAAAAGGAAAATGAGACGTTATGAATGGGACGAATGGAGTATCAAATAGTATATATGAATTAATATTGCACAAAATACCAGAATAAAGGAAAATTGAAATGGAGCACCGAAGAGGGGCACCGTTTATTTTCCTATTGGTAACCCATAGTAATAGATAGATAGATTGGGCGCGCGCAATTATAATAGAATGTGTTTTATTAAATCTAATATATATACTTTTTTGGTAGAAAATCTAAGAGATATATATATATATGTGTGTGTGTGTGTGTGTATTTAATGTCAAATTTGATTTATAAAATATGATGTTACGATTTACGTCCACAACAATTTTATATAACTATTACATATTTACATGTTGGCATATCGGCAATCTCAGAAACCGTAGAATTAGAATAGATAAATTATCAAGAAAAGATAAACATGACATTAGAATTAGAATAGATAAATATGTATTAATATTGAAATATTAGAATAGATAAATATTTATGAATATTGCAATATTAATTATATATAAAAAATAGAATATATAGAATTAAAATTAGACAAATTACCAGAATAAAGGAAAATCTGAACGGAGCACCGTAGAGGAGGCAACTTTATTTTCGTATTAGTAATAGATTATTAATACTAAGTAACCCCTCGAAAATTGACGAGAAATTATTTTATGTCATAATTTATATGAATAAAATTAAAAATAATTATACTAGACATATTTATTAAAAAGCAAAATAGTATAATTTATATTCATGTCTAGAATATATATACTTGTACATGTTCCAAACTCGATTTAAAAGTGATTTCAATACCCGTTCTCTTCTGAAACCCGTAGAATAATACCCCTAATTAATCAATCCATTTAAATTTATAAACATAAATTGTTACGATACTTTTTTTTTGGGGGGAAAGTTTATACGATAATTGATTATCCATCTCAATTAAAATCCGAACATTACAAAATAAATATTAATAATAAATAGTATAAATAATAAAAGATTAAAAAATGTGAAGAAATTTCACGTATGCATGTCAATTAATGTTCGAACGACCCATTTAGAATTTATATACTTATACGTGTCTCAAACCTAATTAAAAAAATAATTTTACTACTCGTTCTCGTTCCAAACCCATATAGTAATACCCTTTAATTATCCAAATCCATTTAAATTTATGAAATATCTAAATTATCAAATATAAGTTGTTGTACAATATATAATTGGTTATCTATCTCATTAAAACTCAAACTTTACAGAATAAAAATGTTGATTTATCGATAACAATTAAGAAGATAATAAACTAAGAGGAGGTAAATTTAGTTAAGATATACATATTAAAACGTATTCTCAATATAGTATTAATCGGATCAATCCATTCCATTTTCGGGCTAGCCCTGGATCGGTATATTTTCGGCTGGGTTAATTGGGTTAAATTTTATCGGATTAGAAATTTTCGACCATAACCTTTTTTTTTCTCGGTCTATTCAGGTTGGTCCGTCGATTTTAGGCTAAATTGACATCCCTATCTAACATAATCGGTTGGAAATCATAATGGATCGAGTACTCATTTATAAAATATTTCTCAATCCAAATAAGAATTTCTTTACCCATTCCCATTTCAAACTAGATTAAAAAAAAAAGACTTTATTAGCCGTACCCGTCTCAAATCCATTGGGTAATATTTGCTAATTACCAACCCACAACCAATCGAGTTAAATTTTTTTTCAGGATACACTTATTCGATCCTAACTCTTTTTTTTTCTCGGTCTATTCAGATCGGCCCGTTGATTTGAATTGAGTATTTATATAAGTTCACCAAAGAGTGAAGTCTTTTTGAATAATGATGTAAGATATAAAATTTTAGATAAATAGGAATGAATAAAATTAAATTTTTACTAATTCATTTATTGTTGCTTCTTGAAGCTTTTTGAATCATCCTCTTATGATCTAGCAAATTTGCAGGACTGTTTATTAGTCATTGATTAAATGACGTGAATGTTGCTGCTGGTTCTTATTTCTTCTCTCATTTCTTATGATATCATTGTTATTTTTAGTAAATAGGATATGATGTGGAATTTAATTTAATAATAAATTGTGACGTGTAATATAGATAATGGAAGAATTAACATTCCGTTAAATAAGGACCAACTAAAATAAGAAATAAAAGTAGAAGGATTTATTAAAACAAAAAATTGTACGGGGGATATACTGAAACAAAAATCTAAAGTACCGTGACCTTGTAATGCATTTTGCCTAGATTTAGATTATACGTAGAAACTTAAACCTCAATTAATTATACTGATATTCCAACTTTATTATATTAATTTCCTTTCCTTAAAATAACTTTGTTATATCAATTAATTAATCAAGATACTAACTACAACGCGGTTTTCCATATCATTAACTCTTAATTTGCGGCGGATTGGGATCGGATCTCCTCCTAATTGCGCAACAACACATGAAGAAGATAATTAACCTACTATAACAAAAATAATTATGCAAATAACATAAAGAGACACCCCAAATTCAGCCTTTATATTTTTTCAACAACGTAACTGAAGAAGAGAATGCTAGATTTAGTTTTATTGAGCTCACTTCAACCAATCAAATATATGATTGAACATACATTGGTCTCATGAAGAAAATTTAGAGGAAGAACATATACTAGGTATATATCGAAAAAACAAAAGTTAACGATGAGCTGATAGAAGTAAGAGTATTTAAATCAATAAATTAAAACGACCAAAATAAAGAAGAAGAAGAAGAAGAAGAAGAAGAAGAAGAAGAAGAAGAAGAAGAAGAAGAAGAAGTATTGTCTTAAACTGCAAATTAAATTAATTCGTGTTTTATTTCAAATGTGAAATCTCAACTCATATATGTAGGGCACGAATTTCAATTTCTAGCTTGACTTGCGAGACTCCCGGCGGCGTCAGTGGCGGAGCTCCTCCTCCTCCTCCTCCTGTCAGCTCACGCCTTTTTCCACGGCCACAATCGCAATAGATTACAGCAAAAAAAATCGCGAATGTAGACAAAATGATCGTAGCACTAACAAAGATGCCGTTCATATTTTCAGCCATTTTTTTTCAACAAATGATAATATTTGGTACGCAGATTAGGATTTATTATATGTTTTAATAGAGTAATGCAAAATTAGGTTTAGTTATATTTTTTTTAATACAGTAATGCAAAATCCTATAAAAACGGTCAAGCTGGTATATGACGTTGAATCATTCAAACAATATTTATTTATTTAATTATGTTTCATTTTATAAAAAATCACAAACATTAACTCCATCAGTAGAAGTGCTACAACTTTCAAGTTACAACACCCATCAACTAACATGTCAGTTCGTGGAATTCCTCATGATTTATACCACAATTAATATTGCATGTATATTTCTTATGAGTTTCCAATACATTTGAAAGAAAAATATATACTCCCTCCGTTTTTTAATAAGTGTCATTTTTAGCTCATTTTTTTGTTCTTCAATAAGTGTCCTATTTCAAAATTCTAGAGAAAAATAATGTAAAACTTCTCATTATATCCTTGTCATTAATGAAGATTATCAACTTGTTTATGTTTCCTATGCTATTAATTAAGGGTAAAGAGAGTAAATTATCAATTTTCTTAATATGTGTGTTTTGAAGGAGTAGGACACTTATTAAAGAACGGAGGGAGTACATGGTAGTTGGAAATAAATGAATATATTGTTAGTAAATATTTGTACGAAAATGAAAAGATAGAAATTAATGAATCGAGGCTAGAGCTAGGCTCTGACCATAAAACAGTATTGCTCCGCTACAGTGCACGCGGTCTACAGCAATTACCTCCAAGATACAACGGTTCGGGGGTGAATTAGAGACGTTGCACTACGTGTCGATGTTCCGGCTAATTATATGAGTAGATTGATTATCTTTGAATTAGTGTGTTAAATCGTCCATAAGAGGGGTTTACTTATAGCATGTTGGTGTCTCATGTTCGCAAAGGGGGTCCGTAGGTGGTTAATTTGAACCTTTCAGTCAGTATTAGGCATACCGCACGCATAGCCACAACTATGCTCTAACTGACGTGTCCCTTCGGTCTCAACCGCCCCAAGGCGTGAACAGATGTGAGCCAATCCGAACAGTCATGTTTGTTCAGTCTTAAATTAATCGCTCGGTATTCGGTCGGTATGGGCATATCGTATGTGTGGCTGACACACATATATAAAGAGAATTTGATATTTGGCCCAATTCCCCTTAAAAAGGTCTTATTAAGGGGATGGATACCTCACCATTATAAAGAGGTTCATGCCAAGATCTCCAACCAATGTAAAACATTTTAACACGCCCCCTGTTAACAACGCCATCTGTTGACAACTACACCCACGCGATGCGCACATAAATATTTTATTCTCCCTCCCCTTCTTTAACTTCTACAACTAATTAACTAAGCGCACATAAATATTAAAAAAAAAAACAGATCTTCTTTTACATACTCTCTTCGATTTAGAGTTTGATCTTATAAAGTCACAACTTAAAATTGGCAAGTATATGAACCAGTCTAAAAATCCTCTCCTTGCTCGATCTCCCCTCGAGCTTCTTAACAGTCTAAAAATCCTTAATTTCACAATTCTGAAAACGTTGCTTTCTGCTGCATAATCAGGATCATCAAGTATTGGCTCCAGAAAAGTCTTAACCACCTTAAGTTGGCCAGTGACAACTTGAGAATGCGAGAAAATTAAATAAAATTTTGAAGACATGCACGATTAATGAAGCTGAATATAGTCATTAGTGAATGGACTGCAATGCAGAAGAGGATTTAATTGGCTGAACATGCATGAAGACTATATATATAGAGAGAGAGAGAGAGAGAAGCAAAACCATTACCTTGATTAGAAAACAAATGCAGATTAACATTTTTCGAAAGAAAACTATTTATAATGAGATCACATTCTCCATTTGCAAACTCTTGAAAGAGATTACAGAAATCAAATAATCCGGACATGCAACCTTAATTATGGTGGTCAGTAATGGCAAAAACTCTTGTACATCATGATGTACCATACATCCGGTTCAACCCGACCCGACCCGACGATCCGCCTGACCCGCCCGTTGACCAGGTTGACTTTTTATTTTTTTTTCAAGAGTCGAACGAGGGGAGCCGAAGGTCTCGGAGCGAGCTAAAAAACATTAATGTTGCCACAATCATTATCTATAAATTAAAAATCGGAGCCGAAGGCGGAGAGGAAAAAAAAAACGTAAAAGTCAACGGTCAAAAGTTGACCGTTGACCAGTCAACATTGACCGGAGCAGGCGGGTCGCGGGTCGGGTAGGGTTGGCGGGTCGGGTCGGTCGGGTTGATGTATGGTACATCATGTTGCACATGAGTGCAACTCGTCAGTAATTTTGCTCGCTCCAAATCCGGCCATAACAATATGTTATCAATAGATATTATTATGCTACATGATATATATATGCGACAAATATCCAAGTTTGACCTTCAATACATCAAGGGAAATATCTATGCACCTAAAAACGAAACTACTTTGAAAAGGGAAATAATTAAAAGATAAAACGATCGAAGCTAAAGATCATCCAAAAGTCTTGCCCCATCATATGCATTAATTAATTTCGAAAGATATATAATCATAATGAGATTACATTCTCCATCCCGAAACTTTTGAGAGAGAGAAAGCTAGGAGTGAGAAGCACTGATAAATTATAGGGATAAAATTCAAACAAGCCACGACCAAACTCTTGAGTAGTTTTCGCCTTGTTGGAGTAGTAGAAAAAGAGGCCATCACCCCATTGCATCAAAATGTCACCATCTTTGAAAACTTTAATAGGGGTAACAACTTCAAATTCAATTCCATCAAAACCAGGATTAACTAAGCCGTTGATGACATATTCCTTTGTCCAAGATTTCTCAACTCCATATTCTTTCATCAACCAGATATCAACAACACCATCATCGATTTTGTCCTCTTCCAATTCGTACCACGTGCACCGGGTTGAGTTCCTCCCCGGAGACAAGACAGCTAGGGCGGCGGGGGATCGAGAAAGATGAGACGTGACGAACTCATCTTTCTCGAGCAAATCGAGCCATGATCTGCAAACACACTTGCTAATGGCAATGGTTCGAAGAGGGAGTCTTGAGAGGATATCGTTGATGATTTCGGATGGTAGATATTTGAACAAATCTTGCTCCATGTATACGTATATAAACTCCAAATTGATCGAGAATGCAGAAGAGTTGTAAATTGTATGGAGAGAGAAGATGGAGGATAGCAAGGGAGGAGGAAGGAGGAATATATAAAGGAGCGTGCATGGTGGCGTGGAAGGCACGGAAGGGCATTAGGGTTTTTAATTTTCTGATGCTCTAGTTTTGTCTATTTATTTTTGGGAGAATTTTTATATTAGTCGTTCTAGAATTATACAGATAAATACTAGCACCCTAAATTAAAAAGATAAATTTTAGCCGTTTCTGGCTTTTTTGCCCTTCCTTTTAATTTTTCAGATTTTATTTTCACAAAATAAAATGTGTGAATTCGTGAAGTTAAATGTGTGAATTCACATAATAAAATGTATGGATTCGTAAAAAAAGAAATGCTTAAGTTCACAACAAAATGTATTAATTTACAAATAGATGTGTGTGAATATCAAGAAAATAGGAATGAGGGGCAATGAAGTTCAAAAAAGTTTAAAAAAAAAAGAATTTATTTTTAAAAGTTAGGGTGGTATAATTTATATATATAATCTTAGAAAGGCTAAAATCACCAAATATCTCTTATTTTTTATTAAGGTATAATTTTGTTGCTACATCCGAAAATTGATAGATTATAGTATATAATATTAAATCTATAAGGCACACTTTTGTGTGGCTATCTACATGGTGTGGCAAGATTAAGGTCGGATTGATTGACACGCACCTAATGTGGTCAACTCATTGAGTTGACTTTTTCTATATAAATATAGTTCTTTTAATTAATCAATTTAAATGTTAGTTGAAGATTAATAGTAAATCTTAATTAAGATGCATGTATTTCGATTTTTTTTGAAGGTAACTGCATTCAGATTTGTATGCAATGAGTGTTTAAAAGATTAAGATCTAATTTTAATATCATCAATGGCCTCCGATTCTTACCTTCTTTTAACACAAGCACATCACAATTTATATGAATGTAATTCATAATTATCAACATCATCATTTTTTAACTTCTGATTTTTTTTTTGACATTGCGATATAATTTAAATGGTCTTATATCTGTACTAATTTTTTTTAATAAGTTCATATTTTATTTTATAATTTTACTTATAAATTTTTAAACTTATGTTTAGTTAGGCCCATGAAAATATTTTTAGCTGCGCCAGTGAAAATAATAGAAAGAAAGTTTGGGCTGGGGCGAGGCCCAAACGCCCCCCAACGACCCCTACCATTTTTTTTAATCATAAATATCTAGGGGCAATTAGAGATTAATTAGAATTTACTAGTATATAGATATGTGTTGTTTTTTTTTTTCAATACTGCGGGGCTTGTTTGGTAGGGGTGATTAGAGTGTATAATATGTCTATGACACCCTAATATCTTATTTGATACGAAGTATACAGCCCTTTGTTTGGTAGGGGTGATTAGAGTGTATAATATGTCTATGACACCCTAATATCTTGTTTGATACGAAGTATACAACCCTTTATAAAGTAGTATACAGCCCTTTGTTTGGTAGGGGTGATTAGAGTGTATAATATGTCTATGACACCCTAATATCTTGTTTGATACGAAGTATACAACCCTTTATAAAGTTCGGGCCTGTATGAAAAATACTTAATTTTTTTTTGAACAAACATTACAAGAAATTTTAAAGGCCGCGTGACGGTGGACTTGAACCCGTGACCTTTGGCCCGGGCATTAACCACTCTACCACTAAGCTAACACACGCACACTGAAAAATACTTAATTTTATTGTTATGTATACTACCTATGAGGTGACATAAATAATACTGCAACTAATTATAGCAATAAATTACTATAATTACTATGTATTGCAGAGAATTTAATACAGCATACCAAATGGAATATTAATTCTTTATATTTATAAGACATCTCAGTCAAACATATCAAGCTTTATCCCATACTTCGTACCAAACGAGCTAAATTTATATATAAAAATACGAACTAAAATATGACTAAGGGTGCCTCCAACGGTGGGTTCCAAAATTTGGAACCCACCAAATCCACCATTGTGGAGTTTTGAAACTGGTTTCCAGTTTTGAAACTGGAAACCAGTTTCAAAACTGAAACTGGGTGCAAGAGGAGAGAAATTGCGGCTGGGAGCAGAAGCTGGGCCAGCTGGGCGCGTCACCCACGGCGCGTGCACCACACGCGCGCGCTGGTTGGCGCGTGCAGTACACGCGCGCGTGGGGTGGCCGCAAGTTTTGACTTTTTTTTTTTTCCTTTTCTTCTTTCCTGTTTTGTTTATAATTTTTTTTCGATTTTTAATTTACTTTTTCTTAAATACGGACCTATTAGCTCGTCTAAAACATATCGAACATATATCTTATATTAAAGATCACGACGAGAGCTTTAATTCGACATAAAAATCGTAAAAATCCGATTTGAAACGAGCAAATGATGATATTTTAAAGTTCAAAACTAATAATTTATAAATTATATAATAAATATTTATAATTTATATATTATATTAAAAATATTTATAATAAACTGCTAAAATTTACAACGGCAATAATAAAACGGCTAAAATTTTTCCCAACGGCCATTTTTCCAAAATCCTCTATATATATCAATACTCCAACACTCCAATTTTCACTCATCTCATCTCTCCAACACTCCAATTTTCTTCCTTTCTTCTTCACTTCATTTTCATTACAATTAAATGGCGGATTCAAGCTCTCAAAACTCCGACTCTAGTAATGCAAGCTCCCAAAATTTTCAAGGTTCTTATTTTCCAAGTTCACAATATCATCAAATGCCATACTCTCAACAACCACTTCCATACAACTTTCAAAATGCAGGTAATTTTCCCACTAATGCGGGTAATTTTCCTACTCAACAAAATTTTGGCAATTTTCCTACTCAACAAAATGCAGGCAATTTTTCTACTCAACAAATCTCATCCAACTATCCTACTGGTGGTTCGAATTTTCCTCAACAATTTGCTTTCAACTCTCCTGGTGGTTCAAATTTTCCTCAACTATTCATTTTTAACCAAATGGTAGCCGAGATCAAAGCTAAATACGGATGGATGTAATACTTTTAAGTGTCATTTATCTTTTATGTATTTTTAAGTGTGCTTTATTTTTTTTATGTATTTCGAAGGTAATGTATTTGAAATATTATTAATTTGAATTATGTTTGTTTTGTTATTATCTTATAAATTCCACTTGTACTTATTATTGTCGGCAACGGTAACAAATGTAATAAATATATCAATTCAACGGCAACGGTAACAAATGTAATAAATATTATTGTCGGCAACGGTAACAAATGTAATAAATATTTTAGTTGATATAATAAATATAGTAGTTGAAGCAATAAATGTAATAAATGTAATAAATATACTTGTCGGAGGTTTTTGTTATATATACTAGTGTTTCATTTATCATTCAATCACAAAAATCTTAACCTTCATTTTATCCGAATACAAAAATTTCTTCAAAATGTCTGATATTCCTAGTTCACATGAAATTGATGAAATGTGGAAGCAATTCATTCGAAATTCGGCTACAGATCCGATTATGCGAGAGATGATTGCTATGGCCGATGCAGAAGACACAACAAGAGGTCAAACTTCACGAAGGCGCAGCGGTTCCCGGAACATATAGGGATCGGGAGCGTGAAATCGGCCATGATCGTCTCGTTCGTGATTATTTCTGTGAAGAACCCATCTTCGATGGAGATATTTTTCGTCGTCGATTTCGAATGCGGAGAGAGTTATTTCTCCAGATCGTTGATGCTGTTGGCAACTACACACCATATTTCACATTGAGGCAAGATGCAACTGGGAGAAATGGTCTATCACCACTAAAGAAGTGCCGCAGCTATACGACAATTGGCATATGCGTTGTTGGTGACTCACTAGATGAGTATATGCGATTGGGTGAGACTATCGCGTTGCAATGTCTACATAAATTTTGCGAGAGTATCATTGCTATTTATGGTGAGCGATATTTGAGGAGTCCAAATGCAGCAGATACTCAACGCTTGCTACAAATGCATGAAGAAAGACATGGCTTCCCCGGAATGTTGGGGAGCCTCGATTGTATGCATTGGGAGTGGAGGAATTGTCCATTCGCTCACAAAGGATTGTATACAAGAGGCGATCATGGAGGTCCTACAATAGTTCTTGAAGCGGTGGCATCGGCAGATTTGTGGATATGGCATGCTTATTTTGGTGTTCGCTGAGCAAGCAATGATATCAATGTTCTTCATGGGTCTCCATTATTTAATCAATTCCTTCAGGAAATACTCCACATTCAATTCACGGTGAATGGTCGAACGTATAACCATGGATACTATCGACGGATGGAATCTATCCCACATGGCCGCATTCGTCAAGAGTTACCCGGCCCCGGGAGATCCGTGGAGAAAAAAATTTGCGCGAGACAAGAGGCGCAAGAAAAGACATCGAACGGGCGTTTGGAGTGCTACAAGCTCGTTGGGCAGTAGTTCGAGTTTCTGCGCGATCTTATGAGAAGGAGGATATCAACAATATAATGCTCACATGTATTATTTTGCACAACATGATAATTGAGGATGAGGGTGAAGAAGCGGTCAACCTGTACCGAAGATGCAACTCCTCGACAACCAATACCAATGGGTGCTAATAACCTCGAAGCATTTGAGACTTATCTCAATAATCACAACGATTTAACAAATAGAGAAGCTCATCTCCAACTTCAATACGATTTGACACAACATATTTGGGAACAATCCAATGTCGATGATCATAATTAAGTAATATTTTAGTTTTCATTATTAATATTTATGTACTTTCAATTATTGTAATTTCAATTTTAGTAATGTAATTTTAATTTTAGTAATGTAATTTTAATTATTATTTATAATTGTAATGCCGTTTTATTTTATTATATTAAATCATTAAATATAAAATTTTAAATAAAATATATAATCAAAATATGTAAATATTATATAAACAATAATGCAAATAAAATTAATTGGATAAACATATGTATAGATATATAAAGATAGTGTGTATTATAGTGGGACCCTTTAAATAGTAGAAACTGGTTTCATTGTTGTGGAAGATGTTAGATAAAAAAGTAGGTGGGTTCCAAAAGCTGATGTGGCGGTTTGGAAGCTGAAACTGGTTTCGCACCACTGGAGACACCCTAAGTGCATATAGAAATTCAACAAGTGGTGTCTATAGGGCCCACAATTTAATTCAACAAAAAACAAAAAAGAAAAAGAATATAGAAATTCAGTATTAGGGTTTAAGACCGCTGTAAACACTCTTTCTGCTTCTCTGGGGTTTTACACAAAACCGCGCAACCAGCAGCTGAAGGGAGCTACAGCAATGGCCTTCTGGGGTATCGTTCAATCAATTCTCTTTTATTTTAAATTTCATCGTTTAATTTGTGAAATTTTATTCATAGGTTTATAAATAAAACAATATATATTCTCCTTTCACCAATTTAATTTCCCTTTTTTTTTCTTCAAAAAAATTAGGGATTGAAGTGAAACCAGGCAAACCATACACTTTGTCTGATGAAGAGAGAGGAAGGCTTCATGTAACTCAGGTTTGTCAAGTTTGAAATTTAACACTATTTTTTACTTATGAATTTTTTTATTTTTTATTTTTGCAGAAAATGTAGTTACGATTTAATTGGGAAAATTTCAATTTGTGTTTATATGTTGAAATTTCATTATGTGAGATTATCATGTTTGAAACTGGGATTCTAGTTTTTGCTTGATTTGTTGTTTTTGCAGATAATGTGTTTTAAGATTTTAATGGGCAAATTTCCATTTATTGTTTATAAGTCTTGATGCAAGATTATCATGTTTGAAACTGGGTTTTATTTTTTTGCTTGATTTGTTTTAGGCGACATTAGGTTCTGGGACTTCGACTAAGAAGAGCATAGTACAGTGTCAAGTGGGAGAAAAGCAGCCTATTTACCTGTGCTCCTTGTTGCCTGAAAGGCTCGAGACGTCGGCATTGAACCTTGAGTTCGAGGAAGATGAAAAAGTCACTTTCTCAATCGTTGGCCCTCAAAGTGTGCATCTATCTGGCTTCTTTTATGGTGAAGAATCTGATGAGGAGGATGATCACGGAGATTGTTATGGATGGTATTCTTTCAATGTTGTGGCTAAAATTAATTTAATTCCCTGTTTATGGCTGTATAGCATCATTTATGGTCTTTTTTTTGCTCCACAACGAAACAAGCTACTTAGGTTGTGCGAGAAAAATGGAGTTGCAATTTTACTTTTTTCGCATTCTAGTTTATTAATGTGTATTTTTTTTTTCTTGAACTTGTGAAGCGAGGACGATGAAATGGGGATTGATTCTGAAGATGTGGATGATTCCATTGACTATGATTCTGAATTTGATTCCGAAGAAGATGGTGATGACTGTTCCGAGGATGACCTCTGCTGCGCGTATCCCCATTCACCTGTTCGCAACAGTGGAGGTAGTATTTTTTATAGAACATTTAACTCAAGTTAGTTTCCTCGGTTGCTTGTGGTTGGATTATATGTTCTCTGATAATTGAGACTGTGTATTTGTTCATAATGATTTTAATATGCACCTGCATCTAGCAGCTGAATTGTATTTCTGATCGAGGAAGTTTTACACGACAAAAGTAGTTTTGATAGGTTGTGGTTGTGGTTGTGCTTAGTGTTTCATGATGTCTCAGAATCGGATTTCGTTGGGGTCCGTTGTTGTGTTAAGTGCGTGGGAGTGTAGGATAAAGTTGGTTTATTTGTTCTTGTGAAACAAGATGGTCGAGAAGTAGAAAAGTCTATATTCAAAGAACTGTTGAACGCGATTTTATTTTTTGTATCATGCATGAGAATTTCAAGGACCATTTCACTATTTTCCTGTTGCATACTCATTCTACGGTGAAGGTGCTCCATTCATGACCGAGTTTGTCATCCTGTTTGATTTTAAAATTTCACTTTGCATTGAACGTAGTGTTGACATTGATAGCTGAATACATATCTTTTGAGATTTCTACTTAAGCCTGTTGAATTCCTCATATTGTTTGTCGCATAATGTTGATCTTAGTTTTCTATAATAAGTAGCCCCAGGTTACTGATATTTCTTCTGTTTTCTGTTAATTGTGTTAGTGAAAATTGAAGAGATAGTAGATGATGGAAAGCCTACCAAGGAAAATGATGTGTCTAAACGAGCGAAGAAGAAGAAAACTCAGTCAAGCATGTCTGATGGGAATGAGAACTCCAACAGCCAGATTGTGCCCAAGGCTGGAACTAGTGATGCCGTCCTTGAAAGTGAAGATGAAGATGGTTTTCCTGTACCTGCACGTGATAAGAAATCCCAGAAAAACGAAAAAACTGATGCTGCTTCTGGGAAAAACTTGAAAAGAAAGAGTATTAACCAAGATGAACAACCTGCAAGGTTGACTATATTTCAATTTACTACATTAGCTAGAAATATTGTTAATGTTTTGCTTCTGCTTATGATTGAGATGATTTTCCTTTTGGGACATTTTACAATGTTTAAGTTATATCTGTTTTTGCTATTTTTGCCTTTAAAACTGGTTGGTGCTAAAAATATCCTCGTTCTTTTTGCATATCTGCAGGGAAATTGACACCACTGAAAATGAAGTTAAGCAAAAGAAGAACAAGAAGAAAAAGGTAGTACAGAAATTAGACAGTTCTCTGGAAAATGGAAAACCAGATTCTGATGGTAAGAAAGAGTCTCCAGTAGCTGAAGTTGGAAGCAATATGAAGACATCATCTGAAAAGTGAGATTCTCATTGTAAACTTATATAATGTTTCAGAGAAACAACCCATTGATTCTTTGATATGTATGTGCATAATATTTATCTGGAGAGTATTGATCCAAATTGCATGTGTTATGTTAGATTCTTGAATTTATACTATACTATGGAAATATGCGTCACTTGACACATAGTTTATGACTCCAGCTATTTTTAGATTGATTCTGCTGGATTAATGGACATGCAACTGTCAGTTTTCCTCCATCTATCCTTATATAGTTATATGAGCTGCCGAACTTGTGTTTTGGGTTGCCGAGAGGCGAGACAATAGACTTGTGCTTTTTACTTTGCAATTTATCTTTCATTTTGATGTAACTATTTATTTCTTAAGGCCAAATTTTTTCTTTTGATGCATTTACTTCGGCTTGAATGTTGATGGTATCGCTGAATTTGATTTTTACAGGAAGAAAGAAAAGAAAACGAAGAAACAAAATAAACTGCAAGAAAATGCGCCAACTCTGAGTGCAGATAAAAGTGAATCTGACTTGGAGAAGCAACAGCAAAGTGAAGCAGCTAAATCACAACAAGTGAGGACATTCCCGAACGGTCTGGTAATAGAGGAGATTGCAATGGGTAAACCCGATGGAAAGAGAGCTTCTCCAGGGAAAACGGTAAATTGACACTTTTTTATGCTTTATAAAAATGTTTTAGCACCTGAAAGTCTGATAATGTTTTATTTATGCAGGTTAATGTCCGTTACATTGGCAAGCTGAAGAAGAATGGCAAAATTTTTGACTCAAATATTGGAAAAGCACCCTTTAAGTTTCGTCTAGGTACGCTATCTCTTGAGCAATCTTTTAATGCATATTAGGCTTAGATAATTACCTTTTTCGTGGTTAATTATGTTTATCATGGTGCAGGTATTGGCCAAGTTATTAAAGGATGGGATGTTGGTGTTAATGGTAAGTATTAGGCTTAGATGTTTACCTTTTCCCCGTTTTTATGTTTCAATAGTGTAACGATTTTTTTTTTAAATTTGTTTGAACGAGCAGGCATGCGTGTAGGGGACAAAAGAAGACTGACGATTCCTCCTGAGATGGGGTATAATATCTTCCTGTTTCTCTATTGACTAATATTTGACTAGAAAATTTTGTGACTTTATGCTACATATTAGATTTAAAACTCCTAGTGAATAGCTAAACTTTATATGGAGATATGACCAAGCACAACTTAGAATATAATCATAATAATTCAAAAGCCCGATTATGATATACCTCCTCTCCCACTTTTAAGTGCCTAAAAAGAGCATAATTTCAAGAGGTAATTAGTGAGTAATTAAGGAAGTAATTAGGGTTTATTAATCCCCTTTTAGAATTAATTAATGCTTAATTAGGGCTAATTAAATATTAATTAATTAAAAAATAAAATAATGAAAAAGCCATCCACAGTGTCTGCATGGGAGTCTTTCGCTAATTTCAAATGTCTGATAACCAAAATAGGATATTTGCATGTATATGTATGATTTAGTGTTGTCTACCTGCGCCTATAGAATTTTTATATTTCACTGTTACTTTTCTCGATATAAGACGGGAAATTAGTTTCCTAATGAGTAATTGTGTTGGTATGATTCATGAAGGTAATAGCAATTAGATAAAGACCACCAACTTTTCAACATCTAGATGAAATCAAGGTTTTTATCTATGCCTACATGCAACATCTAGCTAAAGTAGCCCCAAAGGAAACAAGAATCTTGAGTTTTGAAAAAGTACGAATATGTACTCATTCGGTCTTGTAATTTGCAGTTATGGTGCCAAAGGAGCTGGTTCAGCAATACCACCCAACTCATGGCTGCTCTTTGATGTGGAGTTGGTGAATGTAAACTAAGTGAGTTTACCTTATAACATGTCTCTTTATCTTACCAATTTTTTGTGCACGGACGTGGCCCCATACGATATTGGTTAAATTTTGTCGTTCCACCTATGTATTGTTGGTGTATCCCAGTTTTGTATTGGCTGCTGCACAAGAGTGGCAGCATTAGGGAGTATAGTCTGGTCAAAGCGAAACTTGTGTGAAACGGTCTTGCGATGAATGGGATCTTTTATATACCTTTTAATGTTTAAACTTTGAATTTAGAGAGTTTTGCTGCATCACGTGGTTACGAGCAGTATGCTTTTAGATTTGATCATAGAAAAGTGTTGCCAAGTTTTTGTTTTTGTTTTTGTTTTTTTTTTATTCCGAATATTGGCCTTTTATGGTAGATATTTATTGGATTTTCGTATGGATTTATGTTTACAAAAGATTATCTATTTCTATTTGATGCTTAAAATGCTAATTTGCTTTTCAAAATTTGTATGTTTAATTAGTAGTACTATTAATTATAGACCAACTTAGAAAATTATTTTGCTTATCGAATCTATAGATCTCGATCAATGTATAACATTTGGATATTATAATTGTTATGATTTGTAATGATTTTTGTAAGTTTTGGGCCGATGCCTGTGAAGGATTGGACTCGAATTGTAGCAGCCCGATTGATTTTTCAGAACGGCCCGGCTCGATCTTTATTTTTGTGGTTGGCCCGGCCCGATCCCTTGAACTGTCTTAAGTGTGGAAGTAGGTAGGGTAATATATTCTTCGAAGACTCGAAATTGAAGTAGACAAAATCTTGGCTTTTATTCACTTTTATTTGTTATTCACTTTTATTTGTGGGCATTTAAAGTTCTTTTGCGCTCATAAAACTCCTGTTGTGTCGAAATGACTATATATAGAAAAGACCTTAATAAATATCTGGAGACGACAAAAGAACTCCTTTCCTTTCCAATCATAGTGCAAATGGTAGTTTATTTTATTTTGATTGAAGAAATAAACATTAGGGAAACTGAGGAACAAAGTGAAGGCCCTAATCCAGATAGGCCACTTGGATGATTCATATCGTATCAGTTGAAACGACGTTGTTTTGATAATCGAAAATGCCAACATATAGGGCCGCGTATACGTTGCAACTCAAATCCGGCCCATTAATTCTGCTTCCAGCATCTGTGAAGTTATATGGAATTATATTGTATAGTTTCTGATTAAATGGTATTGTTTGAAATTATGTGAATTAATAAATGCAAAAATTTAAATATTGGGATAAATAGGAAATGTGATAAAATATGTATCGGAGGAAACTTTTCCTTGTTAAATTTATTTTTCAAAATATGTGATCAAATAAATACAAAAGGATAAATTTAAATTTTAGTATGTGATAAAAAAAAAAGTTAAACATAGGGATAAGTAAGGAATGCCATTAGATAAATTATGTGATTAAAAGAAAAAAAGGAAATTTTTTTAGATGTTAGTGATTATTTAAATTTTTGGAGATTAAATATATTTTCTGAATGATGTAATGTATTTGTATATAATATTCACCTTCAATATTTATTTTGATGTATATTTTATCTGGTTATGTAAACAAAGTTATATTCACAATTAAATAGAATGTCAAGTACCTTCCCCCGTGTATATATATTCTTCTTTTTTTGGAAGAAAATTATTAAGTTTTGAAATTTTTAATATTGCAGTACTATTCTTTTAATACATTGAATCTTTTCTATTTTTTGTGTAATTTGGTAGTAGTTAATGTAAATGATAATATTGACAAACATTCTTCCCGTGCAAGAAATAATAGTTTATGAAAAATTCGAGCCTTCTTTAATTCGAGTCCACCGTGACGCGGTCTTTAAATTTAATTTCTAGTTTATAAAAAATAAAACAAATAAATAAAAATCTCTCCATTGTGTGTGTGTTAGCCTAGTGGTAGTATGGTTAATGCCCGGACCAAAGGTCACGGGTTCAAGTCCACCATCACGCGGCATTTAAAATTTCTTCTAATGTTTGTTCGAGAAAAAAAAATCTCTCCATACCAGTCGCTGCGTAGTGTCCTCGCATCGATTGGTAGCTGAAACATTTTTATTCATCTTTGGCATTTTCACAAACACATTTGTTGCGTGATTTTCCAGCACAGTTTCCGCAGCTGATTTTTGTTCTCTCTTTATCAATTCAACAAACACTTTGTGGGCATTGACAAATTCGAGGGTCCAATTTAATCAACATTAATAACCATGCAACCAAGATAAAGAATATCAACGTCAGCCCAACCAAAAGATATATAAAAGGCACAAAAATGTCATACATGAACTCTTGATACATACTCACATTCTCTTGTTCAATAATCTCGAAAATTAAGAAATTAATTAAATTTCGTAAACCATAATCGTTTACTTTGCATGATAGGATAGATTGATAAAATATAGGATTGACTATATGAAGGATTAGATGATCAAACAAGCTCAAAAGTAATCAATCCATCAAAGTAAACAGTGGATTAACCTATACTATTTTTATCTATCTATCCTATCATCCAAAGTAAACGCTCCCTAAGTATAAAGAATGAATTAGAAAAGCGCTCTCTCTCTCTCTGAATACATTAATTAATCACTCAAGTTGCTTCATCATGCATCTTCTGATTCTTCTCCGAGAGCTTGTTAGCCGCCCAAAAATACGGGACACCAATTACTCCCGCTACAACAAAGGAGAAGGAAGCGAAGCGTAAGGAAGATCCTTTCTTCAACTCGAAGAGGCCGAAGGTGGAGGCGCCGGCGATGGCGGAGTTCCAGTGGTCCTCCTTGCGGCGGAGGTCCGCCAAGGAGCTTTCAAAGATGGAGAAGATGCCATACCACACGGCCCACTTACCTCCTTTGCGAAGGGCATCCCTGCGGATGTCCTTCGTAGCGCCGGCCAAGCCGTTGCCCTTGTAGAGGCCATTCACCAAGTGGTAGGCGGCGTTGCACCCGGTGCCTACCACGAATCCGGAGACGATGGCGGCCATCGGGGTAAGGCGACGCCGCGAACTAGTGTTTTCCATTTTTGTTTTTGTTTTTTTTTTTTTGTAGGGAGGAAGAGGAGGAGAGGCCCTAAAAAGGATTCCATGCAAGTTAGCTTGGGAAAGGGGTCAACGATAAAAAAAAAAAAAATTCTCAATAGTTAAAACCCTAATTGTGAATTATGGTAAAATTTTTATACAGTAATGAAGGACAAAATTTGGGGGGCGGAGGGATAAATAAATACAAAAGTTGAACGTACGTAGGGATAAGTATGGAATGTGATTAGATAAATATGTGATTAAAAGAAATATGGAATCTCTTTAGATATTAGTGATTATTTATAATATTTGATGAGAGTAGTTTGTATATTAAATAAATTTTCTGAATGATATAATTTTTGTATATAATATTCACCTTCAATATATTATACAATTTATCCTATTCTTTTTATTTTTGTAGGTATATTTTATCTGGTTATGTAAACAAAATTACATATATAGTTTCTACTAAATAGAAAGTCAATTTATATTTCACCAAACTATTTTGTGTCATTTACGTGTTTCAATCTCAAGCACGTACAGGTTTAAAGGGTTTATATGTAATGATGCATGATGATTTTAATTACACTAGTCCAAAAATTTCATTTTTATTGATTTTAATCCCCATATATATTTAATTTCTTCTTTGTACAGTTCTTATTTGTTTAAGAAAAAAAATACAGTTCTTATTTATACGCTTATTAAGAGAAAAAAAATATCTATCACGGTAAATAATAACAACCTCAAGAAGTGTCAAAAAAATTTAATATGAATTTGACAGCATAATTGTAAAAGCAATAAGATGTTACTGTCAAAGCAATAAGATACAGTATTAACCAAAGAACAATAGAAGTTGGAAAAAAAGAGGAGGAAATTAATTAAGAAAAAGATACAGTATCCACCCGGCCCTACAATTCTGAAGTCAATAATGAAATGTTTTGTGTGTAATATGCAAACATCAAATCGACTAAAAAACAATAAGATTTAGAGTAACACTTGGGTACAGCCGGCCCAACCCGACCCGCCTCGGTCAGCGTTTGGCGGTTGACTTTTTTTTTTCGGCCTTCGGTTCCGATTTTAATTTATAGATAATGATTGTGACAATATTAATGTTTTTTAGCTCGCTCTGAGGCCTTCGACTCCCTCGCTCGACTCTTGAAAAAAATAAAATAATAAAAAAAAGTCAACGGTCAACGTTGACCGGGTTGGGGCGGGCGGGTCGGCCGACTGTACCGTACATCTGGCTGCACCAGAGTTTTTGTCTAAGATTTAATATAAAAAAAGTTCATTTTACCATTTTCTTAAAATGAATAATGAAGTGTTGTATTAGTAATTTTTAAAAATAATAACAAAGACTAAAAAATATTCACAACTGGTAAAAGAACAAATACCATAAAAACTATCACAAAAAATATACTCATATACATTAAATTCACTAAAAAACAATACATTTTAATTAAAAAACGGCACAATCTATAAAAAAATCACAACTAGTATAAGCTTTATTTTACGGTCTATTTTGATGTAGCTTATGTATTTGATTCAACCTAATTAGTTTTTGGAAAAAAAATTGAAATAAATTTTACATTGATTTTTGACTCGTTTATTGCCAGCTCATATCTTGCAAACGTGATATGTTAGAGGTTTATATTGGTGCCCTCATTAAAAAAAAAGAAAAAAAAGGTATATTTGATACTTCAAATCCTGAAACGATCTTCACCATACAAAGGTATATATATTTAATACTTCTAGTTCACACAAGGGGGGATTCTTTCTATTATAACTCACCCCCATCAAATAAACTCAAATTAATATTAATTACATATTCATTAATTACAAATTATACGTAATAAACACTTAACAGAATACTATAAAATAACGTTGATTTGTTTTGATCCACATCAATAAAAAACAAAAAAACAAAATGCAAATGTGATAACCTTCTCTTCTCCACCAATTCTCGCCGGCAACTTCTTCAATATTTCCACCACCGCGGCACTGCCCTCCCCATCTCCGGCACCACCTGCACAGTGGCGAAGGGAGCATGGGTCATGTGGGGTCCAAGGACCCCCACCAACTTTAAAAAAAAGTAGGGGTATATTAGTAATTCGTAGTTTAATTAAAATAAAAATATATAATTCATATGTGATTTGAGCTCGCTGCATGATTTAGGTTGTATAAATTTATGTTTTAACATTTCTAAGTTGGAATGACTTTTGAATTGGATTTGCAAATTGGGTTTGGACTGGCGATCATCAAAGCCGCCTGACCTCTAATAGAACATAATGAGTTATCCGTTGAACTCAATAGGATATGTTAGCAGAGCTTACTTACTTAAAGGTCCATGTCAACCATATGAGTATATTTTCCTCATAGAATGGATGAGAGTCGAAAATATAAATTTGTTTCATCTTGATTTGATGAGTTCAAGTTATGATAAGTTGGACCCTCCCTCAAAACAAAATGCCTAGCTCCGCCACTACCTGCACCGGCCGCGGCTCCACTAACCAACGTAACTTTCCTCATAAAAACCACTAAAGAAATTACAAAAAACAATAAATCACTCGAGCAAAATTCAATAAGATTAAAAAAAAAAAACAGAGAGATTAGAAACTCACATTCTCTATGCTATAAAGAGTCATTAATTGAAGACCACTCTAAGTCCATAGAAAGAAGAGCATTGAGCTTAGACTTTGGTTGTTAAGTCAAACCCTTATAATTTTGTTCACCAATCCCATAATTTTGACCCACATTATTATTTGGATCATACTGTCTCCGTCCACAAAGAGCTTCATAACATTAAGAATGTAAAAAGTAGGAAAAAAGTGGTAGGGTAGTATTTATAAATGAAAAGTGCATACTCTTCATGGTCGGATGAAAAAAAAAATAATTAAGTGCATTTTCTTCGTGGAGGGAGGCTGTATTTCACAATTATTTCTGCATGTTATATATCGTTTTTCAGTCTAAATAAATGATTAATTAGCTTAGAATACACTGTTTTAATTAGTTTTTTTTTTCACATAAACTTTTAATTATTATTCTAAATACACAATTTTTACATTTTTTTACAATATTCCCACAATTTACAATTTTGGCCGAATTGAAGCTTATGTGAATGCCAAAATTGTCCTTATGGACATATCGCACAATGTTATTTATAATTTAAAACTTGAAATATATACAAAAAAAAATTTGCTGCTACACAAGACTACATGAGTGGCATCATTAGAGAGTATAGTTTAGTCGAAAGAAAATTTATTTGAAACGGTCTTGCAATGAATGGAATCTTTATGTACCTTCATATATGTAACAAGATTGAAACCAATTTGTGTTTGCCTATTTAATTATTACCGAAACCAATTTTAATTAAATAATGTAACAATTAATTTTGATGTGTCGGGTGATATACTGGAAAGAAGCAATCGATTTTTGCGCCACCAAATAATGAGTTGGTTTGGTATGGTTTTTATTTTATTTTGAATTTTTCGTTCATTCATTGACCTCAAAAGGTCAACTGGACCATGATTTTTAAAAAAATTGTTTTGGACCAATCATCAAATAACCTAATTACACTAAAATTTTCAATCAGAAGTAACTAACAAACTTTATCCTCTCAAAAACTAACAAACTTTATAGTTTTTTAGAATCATAACAAACTTTATAGTTGATATGATATGTAGAACTACAGCTAATAATCTTGCGATTTCTTGAATCACATTAACTTCACAAATCAAAAGATCAAATATATTCATCATGTTTATGAATAAGTGTTCTCTAACGTAAAATCTCATATATAAGAAACCAGATAAATGTACTTTTTTTATTTCTAATATTATTACATTAAAAACCAAACTAAAGAATTTGCGGTGATGGCAGAGATAAAGTGAAAAATTTGATATCATTTTTTATAAGATTGTGAAATACGACACGTATTCGAGGATAAATTTTATTCCATTTATCTTTGAATAAGTGTCATCTGTTTACAAAATTCATCATGTATCAATAAATTGATCAAATTTACTTTTTTCTACTATTGATATTATTACATTGAAAGCCACACAATTATAAAATGTGTATTTTGGACAATGAAAAAAATGAGAAATTTGATGTTATTTCGTTATAGAACTCCGAAATATGACTCTTATTCAGGATTGATGGAGTACAATAAGATAAAAAAAAAAATGAAAACGAAAAAGTCCTAAATTCTGCCTCATAAATTGTGAAAAAAGACCATGTGGGTTGTTGCGCACACTTGGATTAATCTATTAAATATTCATTTGAGTAATTAAATTTAGTTAGAGAGAGAGAAGCTTCAAAGATTCATTATTATATTTATTATAACTTGTTCAAAATAAAATAAATTCTCTAGCTTTCACACCACACCTCATCCCATCCTAACTTAAAAAGCAGCTTCCTCAACACTTTTTCCTTCAAATCAAAACCCTTTATAAAGGCCCAAACCATTCTCTCTCTCTCTCTCTCATAAAAAACATCACTAAACATCTCTACTTCTCTCTCCATTTTCTTGATTTCTCCATTATATAATTTTTTTTTAAATGCTGGTTTCAATGATTGAGTTGATCAGCCTCACTGCTTCGAATTCCCACGCAGTTTTCTGTTTCTGCAACATGATCATCGCCATTCTCGTTGTTGTTAGCTCGAAAACGAGCTCTCATGGTGATGAAGTTATTGAACCTAGCATTGCTTTTCCTACCATTGTCGATCATGATCGTGGATTGATTGCCACCAGCGAAGAAAAAGAATCGTCTGTGAGCATAGACATGGCTGACAGCCAAGACGAAGAAGAAGACGAAGACGAAGACGAAGACGAAGACGAAGACGAAGAGGAAGAGGAAGAGGATGATGAGTTGAGGAAAAGAGTGGAAGAATTCATCAAGAAAATCAACAGAGGTTGGGAGGAAGAAAAGATGAATAAAAACACTAGTTTACGTCAATGACATGCATGAATAATTATGTATACACTTCTTGCTTTTTATTAAATATTTTTGGTGAATTTTTATGTTAATTATTATTAGTAAAAATGCATTGTCAAAAGATGCTTATTGATGGATAAATTAATTATATCCAGATTACCTTAGAATCAATTTGGGATTGGTTTCGCATGTGACGAGAATAAATCGGTAGTAAGGAGAGAAGGCAAAAATACATATAATTATATATGATTTTGATGGGTGTAAAATTAAATATCTAATAGAGCTCTTGCAATTATTTATATGTATTCCAGGTCAGCAGAATATCTGCTGATTTTAAAGTTGGTGATTTCAGAGAGGAGTCATTCACTTGCATCAGCAGACAAAGACAGAGAGAGAGAGAGAGAGAGAGAGAGTTCAGCATAGTGAAGAGTTGAAAATAGGAGAATATATGTTGATATTAGGCTGACCTTAAAAAATTCATATCATAGGGTAAATCATATAAATCGAAAAGTATATGGGACGATATTCCAGACGATTGTAATATTAGAGTAAATCGTACTAATATTTATTATCAGATCCGCATATTTTCTTAATTTTCGTATCGTAAAAAATAAACTAAGATTTACTCTATTGCATATAATCAATGTCAGCTCTAAGAATTTCACAAATTTAAAACTTATTACACATGCTTATAATGCCTACATACTTAGGTTTGGGTTAGGCCAAGCCAATCTATTTAGTTACACTAATTGCATTTAGTTAAAAATCTCTTCAAAGAACACGACCCGTATATAAAAGAAGTCTCGAGTTCAATCCATACTGTTTCCCCGACTGAGAAAAACAAAAGAAATTACTTCTAATAAAGAGACAGGGGAACTCAAGAGCTGATGCTTCGTAGAATCCAAGTCTTGAAACTACAACTACAAGTAATGATAATATTCCAGTTTTAATAATAATACATCAAAGTTACACACCACATACAACAAAGAAATCCTAAGACATAACCTTCTAATCCTAAATCCTATGAAAAAAAAATTATAACAGACGAATAATTCACTACTTAAATCAAGTCATCACTCTGTAACAGGGGTCAGAGGTGAGCCTAAAAACTTCTACAGCAGATTAAAAACCTAAAGATACAAATACAGTAAAAATACGAACACGATCAGCACGTTAAGTCATGGCTCGGCTCTCTTGAGTCGTCACCGGGCAAAGAAACATTATTACCGTGTATGGAGTTTACTGATGCCAGATTGTCGCCGTGGAAGGACACGGAGGTCGCCAGATTTGGCTTTGCTCCACCATAGGGGGATTCAGGAATCGGGTTAGCAGGGACGGCTCCGAATGATATTGTTTGCTCGTATTTCGGTTTCTTAGGCTTTTGCTCTGGCTGGGACCCGCTGGGAAGGAAACTGCCAATCACAATCTGTTGAAATCAACAAAGTTCAGAAAAGGATGTGTTTGTGCTTCTAAAAGCAAAGCATTGTTCATTCACGACAGTGTGACCTACCTGAACGGGGCCAGCTGCGACGAGCATGCCAGCTAGTCCTCCACCCAATACACGGCCATCAGGGCCTGCTAGGGAGACGCTCAATCCACCCGATCTGCTTTTTGTTAGTCCATTATCGCTAGGCATAAATGATCCCGTCAGAGAGAGGATTTCGAAACGACCCTGTAGAAAACACGAAACTATAACTTGGAAATCGTTTACTTATATATTATTTTTATTTTTCTTTTGAGAAAGGGGAAATGTAGACCAATAAGAAGGCTCTCACCTCATAAGTTAAAGTACCACCGGAAGAATTGGGTTGGCGTAGCGTGACATTTGAGATAGTGCCGTTTGCAGCCAGAAGGCAAATTGCTCGTGATACTTGTTGTGAAAAGGATATTATCTTCATCATGATATCCTGACACGATAGGAAAAACGAAAAAGTTAGAATCTTTCAAAGACAGAACGACATAAGTTGCAGTCAGTCTGAGTCTCCAACATTACTGAACTAGAGAAGCATATAATTAGAAGAAAAAACTGAATATTGTTGTCGAGCTCCTTCAAGTATCTTTTTATTGATAATTCAGTTACTCAACTCTATCTACCAAAAAAGAATATCATAATATCAACAATGTTCAAGTTCTTCATAGGCACAGGACAGTCGCAGAAAAGATGTTTGATAAAAGATATGTCGACTCTTAAAACATCTAATAAAGGGATGAGTGCAACTCTACATACTCCAAATATTTGTAGTTTCGTTCATTTGGTGCACAGCCTGTTAAGCAGATGTTTTAAATACTGCTGAAAGCATTTAAATGACGGAAAATCATACTCTTTACAGATCCAGCATCCATAGTGCCAATAGGTTCAGAAACATTTTCCAGTGGTGCACAGCCCGCTAAGCAGAAAATAAGATAATATAACAGGATATGTCTACATCGAAAACCTTTTAAATCGTCACTATTCATCTAGATTTTTAATCAAGCATAAAACCTTGAGTTTATGTTTTATGAAGAATAATAGTCATGACCAAAAGAAGACATATCCATTGAGTTAGATAATAAATATAGAATAAAGCGAATTTACATATATATTTAGTATATTTCTACAAATTTTCAGTGGATTTCTCAAGCTGAAATTAGTTGTCTCTGTATCCTTTTTGTTCAATTTTCCTTCAGTTAACTACTTCTATGCACCAGAAAGAAGGACGGCGCCATTTATTGGTTATAATACATGTTATAAACCCCAAGTTACAGAATTTTATATCAATTCGAGAGGAGTAATATGTTCAACATCAACAACTAGTAACATTATATGAAATAAAATAAAAAATATGGAAACAATTAGATGTACCTCTCCGGAGTTGACAGTTATCATGTGAGGAGTAAAACTTCCACCAACAGGCACAGGGTTCGTCACAGGACTACCTACAACAAATCGAAGAACTTACTTAAGTAAAGTTCACAAAAATTGTAACTCTGGCCAAGACAGTAAAATACACTGATATCAGCAACAAGGTAAATCCTAAACACTGTCTTCTTTGACTTTCAAATCTGAAAATTTTAGTCAGAAGCGATAATTACACATATTATCCCCTTAAAAAATGAATACAACTCATTCTTGAGATAAAACAATGCAATCTTCTCCATTAATAGTCCATTTTGCAGTAGGTCCCAACTTTGAAAATAAACAAGCACGACACCGTGCCTAAACAACGAATGAATCATATCGAGATATCCTTCGTTGTTAGACTTCTTCGCAGCTAGCAACAATCCTATCTCTTTTAAGACATCACATAGATTAACCGAATCTCAGGTAAGATCCACACATGTTACCATCATCTCCTCATCATTATCATTTATTATTCCTTTCCATTTGTACACACAGCAATTATTGAGTAAAAGACAGATACTTCTGTCTTGTCACATCAGATAAAAATAAAAAAGACAACACCAGTATATAAACAAGGATTATTCTCAACAATATTCCCATTCCATTTTGCTCAAATTTAACTGCCACAAATCCACATCCTCAAAGGGGTCCCAATTCAAGATTTGGATTCTTTAAATATGCTATTTTTCAACTTTAAAAAGCAAATTCCACTAGATCTCAACTACTCAAAACTTGAAACCAATAAAAAGTAAGCAACAGCTACCTGCATTTGCAAAATCCAGCTTATGCTTCTTCTTGAAAGAGTCAACGGGGCGGCCGCCGCCGCTCTGCTTCCACCCCGACGTCGGATAATCTCCGGTGAGCGGAATCGAGGCCGATATCGGCATAGGAGACAATGCCACAATAGAGCCATCTGCTGCATACTTTCTTGGCCTTCCCCTCTTCTTCTTCCCATCAGCCGTGGACGCCGCTGAATTTATTGGCGGAGCCGCCACCACCACCACCGCCGCCGGCGGCGGAGCGGGTGATCCACTAAAGTTGCCGGAATTTTCAACTCTCGGCTCCACTCTGTAGCTTTGAGGAGCTTCATCGCCTCTTACTGTAACCCTTGAACCATTTATCCCTTCTTTTTCCTCCATTCATATACTAATCAAGCAGATTTCTATGAAATTGTTAAACCCTTGAAAAACACCCAATACTTAAACCCTAATTACTGAATTAATACAGGTCAACTTTTGCAGCTCAAACACTCCGACCAAAGAAAAAAAAATCACATTTAAACAAGAAATTCTTTGACTATATATTATACAAACCACAATACGACTCAGATTCTTGCACAAAATCAGCTCAGAACCTTGCAACTCTAGAAATCAAAAGTTTGGGACATTTTTAATTTTCAGAGATCAACAGAGTACAGCAGAGCTCTGCTGCAAGAATCTGTTTTACTGTGACTTTTTTTTTTTTTTAAGATTACGAATGCATAATCTAAGACATTGCAGAGCAAGAACAGAGTTACAGAGATGAAGTGGAAAAATTAAATTTTGATGTCAGGAAAAAATAAAATCGTGACTGGAAAAATTAGGGTTTTTGCAAGAAAAAGTAGATGAAGAAAATAAAGTGGGAGGAAAATTAAGAAATAAAAAAGGAATCAATTTTTAATATATTGAAAAATTAATTAGGTAGCAAGCAATATTTAAATTGCAAAATTCAAAGTATTAATTATGGTTGAGAAAATGGTTTCAGGTCCGTCTTGGAAATTTAATAAGTGGCATTTAAAAAATAACAAACTTAATGAATTGGAATATAAAATAAAGGTAATTTTGGGAAAATGATAAATAATTTAAATTAAAAAAATGGGTGTTTAATTATTTAAAGCTGTAAAGTTAACGTTGGAGCCATTCCAACTTTTCAACTCTGACCTGTTCTTTGTCTTTTTAGGTAAATAAAAGTCGACCCATTTATTAGGAAAATACCTACCCTTGAATTTAGGGATAATTTACTGCTAATGCCACTGTATGTTTCTGCTTTAATACGACAAATAAAATAAAATAATCTTTTTCACCAAAATCACTTCTTCTGAACTAAATTAAAAAATAAAAAGGACAGAAAAATTAATGAAATTTTGTTCGGTTTTCAATTTCATGGAGTGCCAGTAAGCCAGTTTGACTTTCTTGATTATAACTAAAATTTCATCTGATATCTAAATACAATCATAAGTTACATAAGTTATGCAACATTAATTCTAATAAAATAAATAAATAAACAAAATATGTACTCCATACATATGAGTAGGGCTGTCAAATTTCCGGGCCGGGCCGGCCAGCCCGAGCCCACCGGACTTTTTGGGAAAACCAGGCCGGCCCGGTGCCCGAAAATTCACCGGGCCGAAAAATATGGAGCCCAACCCGGCCCGAAAAATCATTTTATAGCATAATTTTGCAGGGCCGGGCCGCCCGAGTCCACCGGGCTTTTGCCTATTGCCGGGCCTCTGCTATTGAAGTGAATAAATTTATTAATTTTTCTCTTATTATTACATAAAAAAATTTAGAACTAAAAATCTATTACTATATTAAAGCAAAATAATTTGCAATGCATTTTCCCGCCCATTTTGCATGCCGCATGCAAATAATTGTACAATTTTCAATGAAAATCAATGACTGTATATTTTCTCATGTCATTTCAATTTTTCAAATTCAAACATTAAGCTTTGAAGTCTAACAAATTTAGTTCACTATATAATGATGTGTATGCCGCATTTCAAATTTTCAAATTCAAATATTAAGCTTTGGAGTAGTATTTATTTTATTGTTTGTCACGTTAATTAATTTTTTATGTTTGTTAAATGTATTATTTTGTATAAGTTTCACAAAGATAAATTTTATTAATCTGAAATATTTAATTAAATTATATAGATATTATTGACATTTAAAAATGTAAAAATTGAAATACAATCGAATGGTGCAGCGCAATGCGCGGGTAAATCTAGTATTGTATTAAATACAAGGAAAAAATGTAGAATAAACTTGATGTAGATATAAATATATTTTTCATAAATAAATAAATAAAATGATATAGAATATTTTAGGAGTTACAAGATTTTTTTCCACTCCTTAGAACAAGGGCTCCCACGGCTGCCTCTTCGGTCCTTGTCAAGTTAGCAAATTTAACTAATTTTATCTCTTATTATTGCATATATAGAATGTTTAACAAACCATAAATTATATCGAATGCAAGGATAAAATTGAAATATGACATTATTCTTGTATAAAACTTTAAAATATGACACTCGTTCGAATATGAAGAGTTAACAATTAATTCAAAACCGTGAAGAAGATTGTAATAGTGAGCACGAAAATTGAAGTGTTTTTTTTTTCAAAATAATAAACTTTTTATAAAAGCGAAGAGCCCAATTCTATATGAAAATTCTCATAATAGGAGATCAATTCAGAAGCATATAATTATTAATCTAGCAGATAGAATTCCATTATTTCAAGATTAGTTAGACATAGTACAATTATTTAAATTGAAAAAAATAAGACAAAAAGAAGAAAAAGGTATCGAATTTAATAGACTATACTTATTAGTACTAATTTTTTAATGAGTAAATTATGATATATGGTCTGACATTTAGTGATTTAAAAATGGTCCAACACTGACACGTAATCTAGTAGTATTTCTCATCCATTTAAAGATAAAAGACCGAAATTCAATCCACATTCCCCCAACTTAAAAAAGAAAAATGGCCCGACATTCATTTTACACTTAAAAATTTCGGATCTCATAATTTATTTTTATTTTATTATTTTCAAATATTGGCCACGATCTCAAAAATCTGTTTGCGTTCGCGAAATTCTCAAGTGGAATATTCAAAATGAATGGAAACCAAACCATATGTTGTTGAACTGGTTGTTGAATTTTCAAGGCCAAAAATATGGACGCGGGGCATTTTTGTAAAAAAGAAAAAGAAATTAAAGGGTCAATTTTGTTAGGAAGAAAAAAGATTGGGCTATTTTTAAAAATCTCAATATATGTTAGGCCACAAAACATAATTTAACCTTACTTTAATTATTATTCCACTTGGGACCTGAATCAACTGCTAGTCAAATGCAAATCTATCCCAACAATCTCAAGAGATTCTGACAATATCAAAAGACCTATAAAACTATCAAGACAAAAACATTATTTGAGAAATCTCAGAAATTCATCCTTACATTGAACAAGATGAGAAAAAGCACAAACGAATCTACTTAGATTCAACAAACCATTTTCCATAAAATTCTAGAAAGTTCGATCGCTCAGAGGGATAGAGCAGTTCAACATCTTCTAGTCCATGTCTACTTGTTCGTGGACTATATTTACACATCAATAGAATTGGATATTTATCATCACAATTGATAATATAACAAAAAGATATAAATGAATACAGAATTAGTAGCAGCGGTAGCCAACCAACCAAACTTACTATACTTGCATCAAGTTCACTAGATGTGATCTAGGCAGGACGAATCCGGCTCTCTTCTCCTCGAACGAGTACTCTATCTCCTCCTCCTCGACTGGCTTGGCCGGAGTAACGGCCGCCATCTGCAACGGTGCAGATGTTATGGGCTTCTGCATTGGCGTTATGGCCATCTGCATGGGGATAGACAACGTTGAGGGTGTCGAGGGTACTCTATTCTCTACTTCGGCTGCTGAAATCATCTTAGAAGGAGTGCCGAATGGTGTGTTGTTGTTACTTGTGAGCATCTTCGGAAACATTTCGTTATGGTTCCGGTTGAGGTCACCCAAAATGTTTGTGGCATTCGACCTTGATGAATCCGTGGAAGAAATGGGAGAGAAAGGTCTTCGGGTCATGGGTGACTCCATTTCTCGACCGTTTTGCAAGTTGAAGGAGTGCTGTTTCACAGGAAGCCCAGCCAAGTCCAAGCCTCTCCTCCCTGAAATCAAATTGGCTGTTAAATTGGCAGTTAAATTGAGTAGTAATTTACATACTATGGTTCTTTAAAATTTGCAAATTTGATTCAGTAACAAAATTCGAATATAATCTGTTTTGGGACTGTACGAACCATGGCAACGTATGGCTAAGCGCACTCAAAGGTCATCATTGAGAACTAGAAAATATCAGCTATATCCAGGAAATCGAAAAAATTACCAGAAGAGAGAGCATGAAATCCATCATTCTTAAGAGAGTCGTGATTTATACGTTCACTCTTTTTGACATTGCGAGTATTAGGAGTAGCCTTCGCTGAAGGATGCATATCATGCTTAGTTCCACCAAGAGAAAGTCTTCTATTGGTCGCACCACCACCGCAGGACATTCTAGGGCCTTTCTTCGCACTCTGGTTCTTCATAGGACTTGGTTTCGAACCATAAAGAGCCTCCTGCTCGGTAAGTAGTTGTCCCTGGAGTTTCTTCTGGTCCTGTTATAATAAACATACACATAGATGTAACAAGAGTTAGAGAAAGAGAATGGATCAGAAACACAATTTTGACTTATTAAAGATAGAGAGGGTCTATACCCTCTGCCTTTTGCGCTCTAATTCTTTTTCTTGCCTTAAAGCTGTGTAGTCTTCAAGCATAGAAAGCAAACGAACCTAGACATAGCAGACAAGTTAAAACACAGTTTCTAAAATAAATAAAAAAACAAACAAACCAATTAACTATAGTTCTAGATGTTGATATGCTAGCACTTACTCCATCATAGGTAAAATAGACTCCATTCTCTTTTTCCCATGCAGCGGTCTTTGAAGCCAATGCCTCCACCATTGCTATTCCAACGAACACAGAAATGCCAAAGTTATATATGTGCATATATTTCAAAGTCAGTATATGATACTTCCACAAAATTCAAGCCATACCAGGAAGTTTGTTAACCAAAACACGAGCTTTTTCAGCACGTTTCAGAATAAGATGGGCACCTTTCACTGCACTATAGCGATTGTCATCCTACAAAAAAAAAGGGAGCTACTTTAAGCAATTGCAAGCTCAAACTAAAGAAGATGTAATCAATAGGAAATTGTGTATGAGTCCAACCCTATTATACTCCTCAAGCCAGCTCTCCTCATCACATGCAGCCATCCACTTCTCCACTTTTTCAAGGATATCTTTCCTGTTTAAAGCTTCTTCTCTGACTTTAGATATTTGAAGCTCAATTTGTTCAAGCACACAAGAGGCATCAACAGCTCCTTTATCAATCAGAAAAAAACAGAAAATGAGAATGAAGAATCAAAGGAAAAAAATTATCGATATCTTTAAGACATATAAGTTACCTGATTCAACAGCATCTATAGCTATATCAAGTGGATTATCAGAGTCTGGAAGTAAATGTGTTTTTCTACAAATATCTTCAAGCTCCCCCCTCTTTTTCATAACAAGCTCCTTCATTTTGCTTATTTTCAGCTCCTCCAATCGAGAAACTTCAGCTTCGACCTGACAGAAGATGTTTGGTGCAGCTTTTATAACCAGTTTGCTTGTTTGAAATATTCAACTTCTAAATTCAAGAAAGATGTAACACAAAGTCTGAAAGCACATATCTCGCAAACAAAAATCTTTGACTCACGTAATTAATAAAATCAGCAGAAAGCATGCCAGGCTCCGTTATTTCATCCTCTGAAGCAGCTATATTACAGGTAACTTTCTGGAAAATCTGTTGCTCTTCAGTTGGTGTGTCCATCAAGTTCCAAAGCTCCAGTAATGAAGATGCTAGATCTTGTAACTGAATAGCATTGAGCAGTTAACGAACTTGCTCTCACTGAAAGGCTAATGATTCTAAATAAAAAAAGAAAAACCTACTAATATACCTGTTGCATTCTCTGTATTTTAACCTCCCGCATTCTTTGAATAGCAGTCCTCAATTGTTCAATGGTACCGTTGCTGATGTCTTTCGAACCTTCAGGTTCCCCTAGACTTGGATGAATTTCGCTGACAGTTTGCACAAAATCCAAACCAAGCACCGAGCAGCCCGAGTACAAATAAATCAGGTGCTCACGAATCTGCTTCAGACGTTCACACTGCAAGCAATCCAGGGTGTCACAGAACCATCATAAGATCATTTAAAACAAATGATAGTTTCATACATGAGAAATTCCAAACCAAGCACTGAGCAGGCTTTACACAAAAGATTTAGGTGCTCTAAAACCTGTCTCATTGCATCCAGGGAAAACGTTGGAGAAACATGAAAAGGTAATTTCAAATATATGATAGTTTCACAAGTCTACCTTTTCATTTTGGAGTGCCTGCAATTCAATGTGCAATTCTTCAAGCTTTCTCAAAGACAAATCAGTTTCATTCACTGCCACATCTTTCAAAGCAAGACCTCCACCATAGATTTCATTCTTAATACTCTGAATCTCACCATTCACCTCTACAAATTGGTTTATCCTATCAGATCTCCTCTTTCTCATCTCCTCTATCTCTGGAAGGATTGCTCGAAGCTCAGCCTTCAAGCTTCCAGTGCTTTGATCAGACTACACGAAGAAAGATCATCATCCATTAAAGTAAAGGAATACGGCAGAAGAAAGTTGTAACTCTTTCATCGAATTAAAAATCTTTCTTTTGCAGCTATGTTAGTCTAATCATATTTAACCCCCATTGGTAATACAAGTTTTCAGCATTATAGGTTCTCCCTAACACAACAAACACTTCGCTGCAAATGTAATATTCTTTCATGCCAATTAAGGACTTCCAAGTTCTTAAAAGCTTCATAAGGATTTTACAATTATCATCAGTGAACACTGAACACTGATTAGACTTGTATACAATATCAATTTTGAATTAGCACATCCAATACGAAGTAAAACAGCACTATTTCTAAGGTAATAGAAAACAGACGCAGCTATAGCTTACCTGTCTTATGTGTACAGGAGGCTCACCAATTGCAGAGCAGATGGCAGCAAGCTCGGCCTCGGCATCAGCAATTGCTTGCCTCAGCTGAGCCCTACACTTGTTGGCCTGATCTACTTTTCTCCTGTAAACCTCTAAACATTCCCGTTCGAGCTCGAGCAACATTCTGTCTTTTTCAGAATCAGATTCACCAACCTCGTCCCATATTATCTGACATATGTACACAACAGAACATAATGATGGCATATGAACATCAGTTACATTTCATTTTCAATTACGCGAACGAGGAAATTTAAATGCAAAGAAGAGGACAAAAATTGTATTCAGTTAAAACTAAAAGTTCATCTACCTGCAATTCATTTAGAAGAGTACCACATGTTGTCTCCATTTGAGTAGGCATCTTATTTTCAGCTGCTGACATTTTAATTCAACTACACCTGCAGATAGTAGCCAAACAATAAAATACTAGCAAAATGAAATCCTTCTATCAAATTCCGAATTTGTGCTCATGTGTGGCAATCGATTGAGCTATCAATCTATGATTCTCATGCCTCCCAATTGTCGCAGAATTAACCTAATTAACCCAGCAACAGTATTTCAGAAATGAACTGGCCAGCTCAGTTCATCATAACTCCCCATAAACTCAAATTATAGGCTCATCCAAAGCCAAATAACAAATTCCACATTTCCACCACCGACTTTTAAGTAATCAAACAACAGAAATCGCAGAGAAGAGATGAACAGGAGTTTAACTTTAGATCTGAGAGCGTACCTGAAAAATTAACCCAAAATCGACGAAAATATTTCCAATCGCCACAATTCAGGAGCACTGGTGAAGATTCTAGGGCTTCTTTATCTTGAGAAGATGGAGAGGAATTTCAAATTCAGAGAGTGAAGAGTAAAAGCTAGAGAGAGAAGATGGGGACAATTGGGTTTTTTTGAAAAAAATCGACCGTTGAATGTGTGAGGGGAAATGATAAAAGAGGGATTTAAATCAGAGCAAAGAAATTCAAATTTCGAAATATAAGGAAAGAGACAGAGAGTATACGTGAATTAAATACTATTGGTGCTGACTTACTGGCTGTGACCAATGGTAAGTGACAGGTTGGTTAGGTATGCGCCACGTGTTGCCCCTCAAAGTGTGTGGCCCGATGAAACCTCCAAGCAAATTTGATAATAGAGTAAATTATTAAATAAGTAATTGTTTAATCTATTTATATTTTTTTAGTATTTGGTCAACTTATGAATTCGATCAAAATTGAATGATCCATACGTGCGTAATAGAGTATTTTAGGTAAATGTTTAAATTTAAACAAAATATACGAATTAAACTAGATTAATTGTTAGATTTTGTATTACTAACGTCACAACTTACCCTTGATCAAATTGACGAATTTTCGAAAATTTGGAACATGACTAAAATTAAGGTGGCTAGAATAACAAATCCAAACAAATACTCCCTCCGTTCCATTTCAAAAGTCCCGAAATATATAGATACGGAAGTTAAGAAAATGAATTATTTATATTAAAATTGAAAAGAAAGTAAATTTTTGAATAATATTTTTGTCAATTAAAATAGGAGGGAGAAATGGAGTGAGTAAATTTTTTTATGGCATGATGCGTAATTGATTAGTTATGTTGAGAACATTGTCATCGTAGTTTCTATTTTAGAAAATGAGACGTCTAATTTAGTTTGTGTTGCAGGGTGAAAATGCCAATGGGGAACATTCTTTAGAGAACTTGATAAAAGACTTAGACGTAGATATAAGAGAAATGTATTATCATTCGTACTTTAATTTAGTTTCGATCAAATTGATCGAAATACATACAATGAATAAAATGGGAAAAACCCAAGAAAATTCAAGGAAATCAAGCAAACAATTCCGTGTGTAACAATGAAGCAATCGAGATTTAGGTAACAAGTTAATTAAAAAGAATATTTGTAAATCAAAATCTCATTCAGAGTCCCGATTTGTAGCTAACACCCGTTTCTTTGATCCATTTTTCCCGATCGATGAATTTCTCAACCGTGAACGCCTTAACTTGGTTGGCACTAAGATTGAGCTTCAAGCCCTTCCATTTTACCCGGTTCTTGGTCACGGCCCCGGGCCCCGAGTTTTGGTACTCGGCATAGAAGATGGTATCCGGGGCCGAGGTGCCAACCCAAGGTAGCCACCCTTTGGGGTCGATGAAACCGTCCATCTTATTCTGGAAGAAAACGGTCGTGGAGTAATTTTTCCACGGCCGTCCCAAGAAGTTGCTGACTCCGGTTAGGTTAACCGCAGGTTTAATGGTGCAATTTTGGATCGAAATCCCGGTGTTTTGGTTGGGGTCAGCCTTGCCTTGGGCTGTGATGGTGTTTTGCTGCCCCTGCATTGGCTTCTTGGGCAGAATGTTGCAGTTTTGGATCACAACCGCCGAGTTTCCGAATATGAAGTCTACCGTACCATAGATGTCGCACTCGCGGTAGAATTGGCGGTTTGAGTGTGTGTAGAGGGTGTCTTGGTACGCGTCCATTTTGCAACGATAGAAGACCGAGTGATCGGCTGTGGACATTAGGGCTACGGCCTGGTGCTTGATTGCTCCGGCCGTGTTTCGGAACCCCATATCTCGAGCGATGAATCCTTGGCCTAACACAGCTATAAGAGTCGAGACATTGTGTTAGTTGCAAATTAATTAACTTCTATAGTCAAAATTTCTAAAATATACACTTTTATAATAGTTATAGATATTTTGACAAAAAAAATTCACTTTAGTAGGCTTTGTAACTCTCCCCAAGCTATATTTCTGCGTCTGTCCTATTTCGATGATGTAATATTATCATATAAGTTTCTTTGAAATGATGTACATGCAGTCTTTACGCATATACGTTCTTTTTTATGACAAACGTAGATTATAATTCAAAAATCAATTGTTCAGATTAGTTCTTAATTATACTACAGAAATGAGAAAGTGTTACCAAATGTGGCAGATTGAAATGTGGGAGTTCCATCAATAACGTTGAGGCTGCCTGAAACAATGGTTGCATCCTTGCCATCTCCAACCATCATCACATTCCACATCTTCTTCTCAACCCTAACATTCTCAACATAAACTCCCTTCTTCACGTATATAACAAATCTCTTCTTACTCTTCTCCGGCACCTTCTTGAGCGCCGCCGCGATCGTCTTATACTTCCCGCTCCCGTCCTTCGCCACCACCGCATCCGCCTCTATCTTCGCGCTCGGCGTCTGCAGCAGCCTCCGCTCCGCAAACGACAGCCACTCCGCGTCGCCGGAGCTCATGAGGCGCCGCCTCCCGATGTTGCCCAGCGCGTCGATCGACTCGTCGATCGAGCTGATGAAGGCCAGGCTGTTGCTGGAGTACTCCGTGCAGTTCTTGAAATTCTCGCTCGCGAAGCTGGACAGCGCCGCGGCCCCGGCGCTGTCCAGTTCGTCTATGCATGTCTGTTGATACGTGACCGCGGAACTGAGCCAGGTTCTGAGGTCGTAGACGGCCTCGGGCACGGTCACGTCATCAACAGACATGGAGTCGTTGAGATGATCCAACGACAGAGAGAAGAGCTCGCGGCAGCTCTCGACTGCCGCGAGCGTCGTCTCGTTGGTGATGTTTAGCTTCTGCACGCCGTTTTCGAGGAAATAGTTTGAAGCTTTGGAGAGCTCGTTAATGGTGACTTGGACCGATAATCTGAACAAATCTTGGGGTTTGATGTCGCGAGACTTCACGAGAGGAGAGAGACTGGTGTAGCACGAGTCGGGGTACAGTGTGACGCCGCAGGAGGCCTTGAGGGAGGAGGAGACGCCGCGTGCGGTGGCGCCGGATGATTTGTTGTCTTTGGTTTGAGAAACTCCGACGCAGGCGGCCACCACGACCGCGACGAGGAGGACGCTGGATATCGCGATGACGGTGATGCGGCGGCGCGTTTTCCTACGCGCCACCAGCCTTTCTTGGTCGGCTTCGCTTAGCTTGCCGTAGGGGTTGAGAGAGGCCATGGTTTTGATGTTTTGTTATTGTTGTTGTTGTTGCTTTGAAGTTGAACGAAGGTGTATATATATACTTTTGCAAATTCGTGCATGATATTAAATTTTGTTATTTTTTTATATTATTTTTATTTTTTTTCGTATTGACGAACGCGGAATTACGTGCGAGGCACCATTTTTGGGTATGTAGAAGACTTAGCAAAGACGAAGTGATGGTCATGTAATAATTAATTTTTGGCCAATTCAAAAAAAATAAATTAATTTTTGGTTTTGGGGGGTATGAAGGGTAGCAAAAATAGGATTAATTAAGTAAGAAATTGCAAGTCAAGGGGCATTAATGTTCTCGTATGCCAGTTTGGTTGCTAATAATTAAATTGTTTTTTTTAGTTGCTAATAATTAAAGTATTGAGTGCATATCGTGTAGGGGACCACGTCGAAAAATACAAAATTAGTGTAGGGGAATTTGGGAGTACGAATTTTATGCAAGTTTTTATTGGTCTCAATAATAATTAGTTGTGGTCTGTCTAATTTGTAAATTTAAACATAAGAGTTAGTAGAAATTGTATGTCTTGGGCTCTTAGTAATTCTGTCCCTTTGTTAGACGCAACATGCAAATTGAATACTTTATTTCATAAGGTAAAATACACAGTTTTAGCCCGATAAATTCACAATGTGATAGTTTTAATCCAACCTTAACATAATCAAATTTCAGGCTTGATAAATTCAATTTGTAATAATTTTAGCTAATTAGTGATTTCCAGCACCAAAAAGTCAAATTGCAACCAGAATTTATGTGTGGTATTTCTACCAATATAAAATTATATGTAGAAAAATTGGGATATTCCATGTCATCAAAATGACGTCATTTTATTGATATATATATATATATATATATATGTATTTGGAAAAAAAAATTAAAAATGAAAAATTAAAATTAAAATTAAAATTGAACCAACAAAATTTATCAACATGCTACATCTGAACTTTGAAGCAAATATGGTGCTGGTGCAAGTTTTTAGTCATGCAAATAAGGTGCTGGTGCAAATATGATAAGTTACAATTACAGAAAAGGGTGTGGTAAGTTTATATTCCTCTATAAGAAAAGAGTACAAGAATGGACTAGCTAGGGCTCATTTCATCCATTAAAATTACAGCATACTTTATCTACTTTCTAATGCAAAGTAGTACTCTATGGACTAAGAAGGGGCAAAAACACTTCTGCAGTATGAAAATCAGAATCAAACATGAGTTAACTCTCAAGAAACCTTTACTGTGTGTCGTGGGATTCTCGTCGTATAATTTCGAATACCAACTCGTTCCACGTATCAACGGGGCCTGGCATGCACCAGTGCAAGCAATCCTGTGGCGGGGGGCTACCGTCTGGCCCTCGCTTAGTAATCTTATTAGGATCTGGGCTTCGATACGGACCTGGATGCCCATCATGTCGATACGAGAAGACTTCTGTGATGTCCATCAATTTCAGTTTCGATTTGTTTGTCTTCTTCTCAACCGCACGGTTGAATCCGGTGACTTGTTTCTCATGCATTATATTGGTGAAACCATTTTCAACTAATTTACCTTCCTCGGCAGGTCTTTCCTTCCCGGTGCATGATCCTCCGGTGTTCCATGCTCCACCCTCGTAATGATCCGGGGAAAAGCTGCGGACGATGGTTAGACCGGTGTAATTTGGGTGTGTGCCCATGGCAGTAAGAATTGTTTCCACTGATATTCCGAAAGCCTCAATATTGTTGATCTTCTTTTCTCGAGACTTATCTGGCCACCATAATTGCCCCCCGACAATCTCATTGTTCAATATGTATACGGACTGCTTGGCAAACCAATGGCCAGACGAGAGGACAATCACGTCGAAACTTGTGATATATTCCATGAAGCCCTCATCAGGGGCGTCAAGATGGAGCTTAGTCACACCGGCAGGAGCATAATCGAATGGTTCGGATGTCTGATGAACAAGCCATGAGGACCATATGCGCACAATCATTGTAGACGTAGATCTGAAGTAATACCGTTGCATTTTCTTATTACCTCGGTTTTTAGGGGCCTCAACCTGTGAGAGAGCAAAAATAGCAGGTTAATTCAAATATATGATGCTAAACAGAGAAGGATGATTGGCATAGAAAGCACTAGCAAATTAGTCAAAGATCATGTTTATGCAAATAGATCATACTAAACCCGATACTTTCATGAATAGAACAGAATCACCCATATCATTACCTGTAACTCAGAAATTAGCCCATCTGCGCATGAATGCACGTTGATGAGGAAAATTCTATATGTGAGAAAATCGATATTAAGAAAACATACAACATCGACAAATTCTTTAAATGCACAACATTTCCTCCATACAAATGCTAAAAGGATCAGAAAACGGTTTTTGTCCATGAACCAGCAAAACAATTTCATCCCCATAGAAATATAAATGAATAGGAAAGGGCAAACTCATTAAAAAAGTAGTAAAAAATTGAATATGTAAGCAAATTAAATGCAAAAAATTGTTCCTCTCACCTGCCACAGGATACACAGCATTGATTCCATCTGATTTCTTGCAACTGAATCCCCAATAAAAGCTAATGTTTTTCCTCTCATTAGCTCAAGGAACTTCTTTGCATCAAACCTAGGAAGATCACACTGGGATGGTTTCCATCTCCAGTTTTCATAATCTTTGTCTGGTCTTCCATTTCCTTGGCAGTTCTGCATCTGAGTGAGCACCGGACAGGAGTCGTTTCTATATAATGGTCCAGTTGAGTCATGAATCCATTTCCCATGATAAAGATCACAATCTGTAACATAAGTGGAACAAATTGGTATCGCCAGGACAAGAACCAAGATATGTTATATAAACTGCTAAAATAGGACTACTCAGCTTAACGCACGGAATGAGTTTTCAGTATAGCACTTTGAATGTGACGGTGCCAGCATATCATCTAATTTCACATTGCTGGTGTCTAATCTAGCATAAAACTCATACCAGTAATTAATCTGCTTGAAAGAGTCGAATAGATTCCTAAATTTGGACAGTAAAAACCGGTTCCTCTTTCCAATACAGAGCAATGGTAATTGCAATATTAACAACACCAAGAGATCCAAGAATACAGCAACATAGGTAGTTAAACTTCCAAATGTCAATGTTCGGAGTAATGGAATACAAATCGATAAGCATTAAAAAAAATCACATTTATTTTCAACTCTAATACAATATATCATATATCACACCAATGTATCATATATCACACCAATATATCATATATCTATTTGAAGGAAATATTACATTATAACAGCTATCTGAAAAGATAGCCATAACCTCATTTTCTTTTTTTTTCTTTTTTTTGAGATAAATAACATCAATTTGAAAACAAGGACAAGGCATTTAAAATCCCCACAAGAAAAACTTATCAGCACATAATAAAGGGATAAAATGACTAAAATATCCAACTTAGGATTAAGGATATTATAACTACAGAAAAATGAACATAGATAAGAAAGCAAGGGAACTAAGCATATTCGAGAGATGGCGAAACACTTCAGAAGGAGAGCAGTACCTGCTTCAGCAACATTAGGTTGGCTCGAGTCGTTAGTAGCAGCAGAAGAGTCCACACTCTCCGCTAACTCTGTTGGCTTAATATTGGAGGAGACTGATGCATTTCCCTCAAATGAACTATCAGACAACAATGTATTTTTATTCCCACTTTCGATCAAAGTTCCCTTGTCATCACCTTCACCAGACTTATCAACTTTAAAACCATCATTGACTTCATTCGGATGATCTGCAGAAATAGTTGAATTTGCTTTCTCTCCTTCTACAAATGGCTGGACAATGTGACCAGACTCTGGAACCGCAAGGCTGAGGGAAGGTTCCGAATCGACCTTTCTCGAGCTATTAACACCATAGAAATAGCCACGAATCGTGGAGCCAATGGGCTGTGACACCAACAGGGTTGAAGCAAGCAGTAAGAACAAGGCAAGCCCTCCAACTGAAGCAATAATTGATAGAAGCGCCTTCGGATACGAAGTTTTCGGCCATTCTTTAAAAGAAACAGATTTCATGCCTGTCTTGTTCAAATTAAAACACTTCTACAATACCCAAACATCGACCCTGCGTTCCAATATCTATTCCTAAATCTTGTGCTACAGCAATTTGCAAATGCAGGTCGAATTTCAATCAGATAGACCACATGAAAACATATGAGCTACACCAATCATCCTCCAAAACTTCTCAACAGATTGGAAGCCAATCACATCAGCTGCAAAAAAGCGAAAGCGAAATCAAAATTTGAGAATAACTTCACATAATTGCATCACACGGTAAAAGGCATTGAGACACATCAACAGGAGAAATCAAGGAATTCATACTACAGCTCAGTTAGAAAACAGAAATTCTGAACCCAAAGCTCGAATCTACATTAACATTTACCACCATTCCCTCAAAATCTTCGTCAAATCTTCGTAATAATGAGAAATAAAATCTGAAAAATACACCTCCAACAAAATTCTTACCTCGCAAGCTCAAATCTTCGTAATAATGAGAAATAAAATCTGAAAAATACACCTCCAACAAAAATCTTACCTCGCAAGCCGACAATAAACAAACTGCCACGTAAAATCCAATTGCAGCCACAAGATCCTTGCAACTTCTGCTCAAAATACAGAATTAACTACTGTATAATTTCAGAAGGTGAGGGAATTTGGAGCGGTGGAAAGTAGAATCTGGAGCGTTTAAAAAAATCGATGAATTTATTCACATTAATGGTCAGTTTCTGGATCTAGAAATGACGATTCGTTGACAAAAAAGAATTGATCGAAATTTTTAACTGAGATTTTAGGGATTAGAATTTAGATTGGATCGATCCAAATTGCTGAACATGGGCAAAATTAAGTAATTAAGAATTAATTTTTATTTCTTATTTATAGCGTCCAGCATCAAGCAAAATCTGGCGATTGGACTAATGATGAATCATTGGACTGTAACTATTATGATCTCACCTTTCCATTATGGAACTAGTTTTTGTAATTAATATAGTTAACCTTCTAAAAAAAAGTTGTAATTAAATTATAAATTATAAATATATAACTAAGTAATTAATAGTTGACTTATATCAACAAATATCTATTTTTAATTATTTTTCTTGACTGAAATATCTATTTTTAATTATTATTTTCTTGAAAGCTCTATAATTATGAAGTGGTTGTTCCACTTATTATAATCAAGTGGGACGATGTATAGATGTTTTGTGAAAAATATATTTATTTGTATAGAGTATGTAATGATTATATGTAAATGCGATTTTAATATGTTTTTTTTAAGGGAAATGCTATTTTAAATATCGATTATATTTGTTTTTTTTATTTGCCGACATGAAGCTGCCCAATGCACCTTTGCAATTGCATCACACGTTCCTTCTCATTTTCTTTTTTGGAAAAAGTGCAAATACCCCCCTCATGTTGGCAGCACTAGGTAAATACCCCTGAATTTTGTTTAGGTGCAAATTCATCTTTCTCCAAAGTTTTCGGGTGCAATTATCCCTTCGCCGTGACGGAAACAACATTTTCGTTGACAAAAAAAATATTTTTGATTCATTTTTATTCTTGTAGGGCCCTTACAATTCCCAAGAATTAATTGGTGATAAAAACTCAAATTAGAAAAAAATTTGTTTCGAACCCTAACTCATAACTATCAAAACTCAGGCGAAGTTCTCCAATAATTTGCAATCCAAGCCAACTATTTGTTGTTGATATTGATGATCTCATATTCTTCAAGTGGTTCGTAATCCTTTTTCGTGCAAATTATCGGAGAACATTACCTGAATTTTGATAGTTACGAGCTAGGGTTCGAAATAATTTGTTTCCTAATTTAAGCTTTTAGCACAAATTATGTAGTATATAACCGTTGGGAATTGTGAGGATCCCATAAAAATAAAAATAAATCAAAAATATTTTTTTTTTGCTAATTGAAGTGTCGTTTCCATCACTGCGATGGGTTAATTGCACCTGAAAACTTTAGGGAAGGGTGAATTTGCACATAAACAAAGTTCAAGGGGTATTTGCCTAACGCTGCCAATATGAGGGGGGTATTTGCACATTTTCCCTTCTTTTTTTCACTCGCCACATTATATTTTTTTATTTTATTTTATAATTAATTCTGTTAGTTATATTTCGGTTAGAGCATCTAAATGACTCATAAAATAACTCTCATCTACATTTTAGAAGTCGCTTTTCTACTCACAATCTTTCTATCCCTTCACTCTATAATAGAGATTTGAATATTATCCTCTCTTAGTAGAGGCAATGTCATTTCTCTATAGTTTTCTTTTTATTTTTCCTTTTTTTTATTACATTTAGTTATAGTAGTACTTCACTAAACATATGACATTTAATTATATTTTAGATATTAAATTATACTATATAGTATATTAAAAATATTTGGAATATAAAATTACTAGATTCCAACAACATAAATCACTAAAAATAAGATTCAACAACATTACAACAATATATTACTAGATTCCAACAACATTTATAGATACGAAAATTAAAAACTAGATTCCAACAACATTAAAGATACAAATTCTAAAATTTAGAAAGATCGTCTCCACCACTTCCATCACCTTCAAGACCCGGAAATAAATTCCTAAACATATTGATTTTAATGAGGCTCGTACATTGGGTTATATAGAAATATTGAAACTTTTAATTTTAAATAACTAAAAATATTATTTTAATTTTTTTCATTCGCCACATTTATCTTTTATTAATTTATACCTTATCATTAATATAGTGTGTAAAATTAAAGAAATAATATGATTTTTTTTGAAATAGAGTAGGAAGTAGAGTAATTATTGGAGATGATGTGTGTTATCTACTCTATAATAGAGTAGAGAATACTCTATTATACCAAAACTCTTGGAGATGCTCTTAGCACGAAAGAAAAGAAAATAGGGGAAAAAACATTTAATGACAGATTATGCTGGCTATTTTTTGCTAAAAATGAAATTAACTGATAAATGTTGGGGGCGACTCTAATTACGCTTTTTAATGAGCTTATAATTTTCTTAAATCCCGCATGCGTGCGGTGTAGTATATTTTTCACCTTATTTGGTGGTGTAGTGGTCCCATCCTGCGTGGTGGTGTAGTGGTCCCACATTTATGTGGTGTAGAGGTCCCGCCTATATGGCAGTGTATTGCTTGATTAGATTATATATATATACCTTGCAATTCTCTCAAAAAAAAATTTCTTAAATTCTTAAGAGTAGAATGAGCTTATAATTTTCTTAAATTCTTAATGGACTAAATAAAAAAACTCAAGATAAATTTATATATCTTTATATAAATAGTTATTACTTAAATCTATTTTTTTTAGATACATCGCGCATACCACTCTATTACTCTTATGGGACGTTTACTTTGCGTGATAGAATAGATTGATAAAATATATGATTGACTATATGAAGCATTAGATGATCAAACAAGCTAAAAATAATCAATCCATCGAAGTAAACGGTGTATTAAACTATCACCAAAAGTAAACGCCTCCTTAAATCTTAAATAAAAGAGGCTGAATGAAACGTAATTTATTTGATAAAACTTTTCAGCTTCAACTTTTAATCGGGAGTTCGAATCGTGTGTACGTTAAAACTCAAAGAAAATGAAAGAGACTATGAATCCCCGGTGGCACAAACTGAACCAGCCCATCATAAAACGGGCCTCATCCGGCCCGCAATAATTCAGTCCGACCCGGCCCACTCAACATTATTCTTGGGGAAACCTCCCTTCACAATCAACATGCTGTAAAATTTTCAGCACAGATTTCTATCCAAATTCAATTCTACCAAGAAGAAAGAAAGAAAAAAAGTCTATTTATCGTAATTCGAGAGAAATTCTACGAGCCAGAAGAAATTTCCGATACCAAATTTCTGAAGAAAAATCTCAAAGTTAATGGCTACTCAAGGGCTGTCAGTGTTCTCGATTACGCCCATCTCTTCAGCTGCAACTCAATCTCGCACAAAATCCTTTGAACAGTCGTTGAATTTTAATCTACCGAATATTTTTTCCGGCGCCAAGCTCTCGGCTCAGCTGCCGAATTTCAGTCATGTTGCTTCAAAACGACGTAGTTACGCTGTCGCCACCATCTCCTTCAGTCTGCCCATCACGTAATGTTCAGATTATTTTATGGAAAATCATTATTCTCATGTTAAAAATTTAATTTGATGCGTTATTTTCGGTTTTGCAGAAAGCCGGAGGGCGTTGATTCTGATAAGAAGGCCAAGTAAGAATTTGTGTTATGTTCCTTTTTCTTTCATTTTCTTTTATATTCTTTTTGTTATAATGATTTTACGAAATTATATTTTGAAATGCTTGTGTGCATTCTTGTGATTCTGCTGTTGTAGATGGTCAAGCAAGGTCGATTACATCTTTTCAATAATTAATTTGTGAAATTATATTATAAAGTGGTTAATGTGCATTCTTGCTGATTCTGTTATTGTAAAAGGTCACATTTTTCAATAATTAATTTGTGAAATTATATTATAAAGTGGTTAATGTGCATTCTTGTAATTCTGTTATTGTAGATGGTCAGCAAGATCGATTAAATCGTTTGCTATGGGGGAGCTAGAGGCACGGAAGCTCAAATATCCGAATACTGGGACGGAGGCTCTACTCATGGGCATTTTGGTTGAAGGTATGCTAATTGTAGGATGAAATGAAGTAAATTTATTGCCAGAGCTTATATTCGTACTAAAATCTCGATTTCATTGCTAAAATGTAGTGTGCTTTTAGGTTGTATCATTTAGACGTCAAATATAAGTTCTCTCAGTAATGCAGTTATATCAAAGAATAATGTTATGTTTATAAAACTGGGAAATGCTTGAATCCTTATGAAACTACTTAAACGCTAGACAAAGACGACGTTTTCAGTTTGGATCCAATTAGCTTCTCGGTTGATTGTAGATGAAGTTCAATTGTTGATCCTGCAGGGACCAGTTTGGCAGCACAATTTTTGCGGGAGAATGGTATTACGCTTTTTAAGGTTCGGGATGAGATTGTGAGTTTGATAGGGAAATCAGACATGTATTTTTTCAGTCCCGAGCATCCTCCGTTGACTGAACCAGCTCGGAAGGCTCTTGACTGGGCACTTGAAGAGAAGCTGAAGTCAGGTACTTTCGATATTTCACATACTGTATCATTTTTTAAGTTTGGCTTGTGAATATTGGACTTCTATCATAACCTTATTTTATCATTTCTTTGTAACACAGTGTTATAATGGAATATTTGGTCGTTTGTTAGTGAATACTTCGAACTGTGGGAAAGGGTTTTGGTGCAAGCTCACTTTAGTCGTCAATTATATGGAATATGAACTATACCAAGTTGTTAGGCTCCTCTAACTTGAAGTACCGTTAACAACAACCACTTGTTCATTTGTGTCTCTATTGAGTAACTCAAAATGGTTCCTAGTGGAATTGTCAACATGGAATGTGTAGGGAACTATGTGCTTGTCTAAATAGTGTCATACATATTTGGCAATTGAATATAGTCTCGTTTCATGATGCAGTTCGGTAACAGAATTCTGTCCGTGCTTTCTTTTTTATTTATCATTGAGGCAATTCATATATACTACTACTATTTCTCTGTGGTGTATTCTTATCTCAGAATATATTCCTATTTCTTTGAGGATACATGGCTACCGGGATCTTGCTTGGTTATTTCGTCTCCCACTAAAACCCAAAAAGAGAAGAACATAGATTTTTTTTTTCTTGCTAAGAAGAAATTGCAATATCATAATAAAATGCATAGAACTGCAAGAGTATCTTAATGCATACAGTTTCCTCTATGATGTAAATAAATCTTCCACAACACAAGAAGAAGAAAACATAAGAAAACAAGAGAAATCTAAGTCATTGAAAGTTTCTGAGTTAAAAGGTTGTAATTCTCGGTGTTAAAGTGACTGCTCACACTTTCCAAAAAGAGCAGATTACCAGATTTCCAAATTTGATTCAATCCAGAATCGGCTAAATGTACTCTAAGAAACATAATATCTATATATGTATCACATGAAAGAAACTCCCACAAGAAGAAAGAAGAAACTTCCGCCTGAGGAAAAAAGAATAAAAGAAAACTTAAAAAGAATCACTTCTGGCATCTCCTTGTGATGGAGGCTGGGGGAAGAAGGGAGGTTGAGCTTGGACTACCATGAGTTTCGGTAAATTTTTGAAAATATATCTTCTACTTAGTACCTAATAGCCTAAATCTGGTGAAACCAAAACAGGAATTATTCCTCTCTCCTGCCACTTTATGGAACTAAAAAGAGGCTAGAAATTGCCACATTTCTTCAATCACATGCCAAGTAAGCAGAATGTAGTATCGGAACTAATGACGTTCAGTCATGAACATAGCATTGGCTCAGCTTGAAATGGAGAGGGCATAATCCAATGTGAGGTGATTATGACAACTCCTACTTTCCATAGATCTAGCAGAACAAGGTTATCTCAGTAAATATTAGTGGCACAATTAAACAAAGAATGGTTTCCCTCCCGCTATGAAAAAAACCTAGAAATCGATCACTAATCCAATTTGAGTACCTCTACAAGATAGACTCATTAGAGGTTTATCCCATCAGGATGCATACCCAACTAGCTTAGCCCTTTCTTGTTTTCATAATAAAATAATATGTTAAGCACCTAACTCTCTCGATCCAGAGCTACTTATTTTGAACACTTGACTCACATTTACCGTAGCATGTCTTAGTGTAACTAATCTCTGAAATTAACCCTCCGGTACTAATTTTGGGTAACTCGGGGAAACTAAAAAAGGGGTTGATCTAGATGTCATAGAAGCCTGGTGTAGCTATTAGTTTAAATGTATTGCCATTGCGTTATGAACTATATTTTAAAGATATAGTCATTTGCAGTTCAGTATTTTCGAGTGTGGCTGCATTTCTTGGTTTTGAAACCTATGCAACTACCCTGTTTTCTTCTTTCAACGTTTACTAGGGAAACACGTGTCTGTATAATTGGGAGTGGCTTAGTTTAAGACTTGTTTGTGATAAGATATATGTTATTGCTAATTGCTATATAGCTAATGCTATGCTGATCCCATCCTTTCTGTGCATCAGTTAGAAGTTTTTGGTTTTGGGCTATGTACTAATAAAAACATGAAATCAAATAGTTCGTGCTACACTAAAGATCAGAAATATAGTAACTTTTGCTTTTGCTATTGCTATTGCTAATCCGTTGTTGGTGGTGCATTTTTAATCGAATTAGTTAAAATGCAGGTGAAAGTGGTGAAATAACAGCCACGCATATACTTCTTGGAATTTGGTCACAAAAGGAGTCTGCAGGTCATAAGATAATGGCTGGATTTGGTTTTGATGATGAGAAGGCAGCAGAGTTGGCCAAAAATGTAGGCAACGATCAATTTTTCTAAATATTATAGTAACTCCATCGCTTCAATTTCCTCGACTAAATCATCTCTCACTTACGTGCATGCAGATGGATAAGGATATAATTTTTCGCTACAGGTGATCTCTTCAATTTGTCCGAGAATCTTGAAACATTCATTCAGGTACTTTTAAGGGGAAACGGTTCATAGCTGAATGACATCAGTTTATATGCTAATTTCAATAGGAATGTGTCCTCTATGTTTCGATTTTCCCACTAGACACTTCTTAACTCAGATATTCTTTAAACAAGACGCTAAAAGAGAGGTTATTTCTGTCAGCAGTTTTGTTGAGCTGTTACGACACCATGACCTACCTTCGGTTATGCTAGTTCGTTATACCCGTCTGTTTTGCGAATCTGTATTTGTAGCTTTATGGTGGATCGTCATGATACTTTTTGGTGGATGCATTTTCTTTTGAAGCTGAATAAGATCGACACTTTATTCAGGTATGGATGAAAATGTCATTCCATTTATTCATTGGATGTTTGTTGTTATTACCAAGTCCATATATCTGCTTTCATTGCTGTTGGAATTGTTCTTTTCCTTGTAGTTTTTTTTTTTTTTTGAACAAACGTTACAAGAAATTTTAAAGGCCGCATGATGGTGGACTTGAACCCGTGTGACCTTTGGTTCCTTGTAGTTTTTATGTTGTGATTAATGACGTCATTAGTCAGCATCGAGACTCTGAGAAGTTTTATGATTTTGATTAAGAAAAAAAGAATTATAAAATTTGGGATTGCATTTTTCTCCAAAAAAAAAAAGATTTGGGATTGCATTATAAATTTATAATCATGGGTATTTTCGTGAGAAGGTCCAAATTATATGGTAAAAATGAAATTTAGCAAAAGAATATTCCACGTAAGTCAACATGATTTCCGGCACGTTTAGTTTGCATGAAATGAAAAAAAATTAAAATTAAAATAAAATAAAGGCAAAATCTTGCATTCGGTTGGATTGACCATACGCTCGGATCCTTCCGACCCGATCCATGACCATCGACCCGTAATTAGGGGATAATTAAATAAATTGGAGATAATTGAGGGGATAATTAGGAGATAATTATGACATGTTAATTTTAATTAAAATTTTATAATTCCAATTCATGTTTCGTTAAACACCAATTAGAGTTTATCAAACATTATTCGAATTAATTCTCAAAAAAAAAACATTATTCGAATTAGAAGTAAAAAAAAAAGAAAAATGATAGTAATAAACACATGGTATGTTGTACCAACCGTACGATCGTAGGGTTCCTAAAATGATTATAGGGGATAAAAATTGAAAAGTTGAGACCAAAGTCGCGTTATTGTTACCAATATGTTATATTTTGTGAAAAAAGTCCTAAATATGGGTGATAATAATAATAAGGAAAAAGGGTCAAAAACACCCTTAATGTTTACACCAAGGATCCTATAAGTCCCTAATGTCATTTTAGGTATAATTAACCCTTAATATTTGTAATTCTTAACATCCATGCCCTCTCTATACCACTCTAAATTAAAGTGTTTTTCTATTCATTTTCATTTTAGTTTTCCATTTCTTGTTCCATTTCCCGTCTTTTAAGTTTTTATGATTTTGATATCTTTTTCCATATTTTTGCCCTTTCACTCCCTTCATTAATTTGGTTGTCATTTATATTTTTTTGCCGACTGAATTCTAGAAAAAAGGAAACGCAATTTTTTTTTCTTTTATTTGTTTAGTTTTTAATCAAAACATTAAAAATTAGCTTATACTCCCTCCGTCCCGCCATAAGTGGCCACATTTTCTTATTGGGTTGTCCCATCATAAGTGGCCACTTTCCTAATATGGAAACACCCTCTCTCACACAAAAGATGTGGGCTCCATCACTTTTTATCTTTTTACCCTTCAAACACTCTTCTCCTAAATACCCGTGCCCAAAAGAAAGTAGCCACTTATCATGGGATGGAGGGAGTAATTTTTTCATCCAATTATTCAAAGTTATATTTAATTGTTTTAACACATTAACTAAATAAATCAAGGGAGAAAAGAAGGGGAAAAATAAAAATATATCAAAATAAAAAAATAAAATACAAGACATGGAACATTAAAATGAAAGAAAAAAAACAATATAAAAAATAAAGAAAATAGGAGGTGTATTTGTTTGGAATTATTTTAATTTGGAGTGGTCATAATAGGGAGGACATGGATGTTAAGAATTACAAACATTAAGGGTTTAGTTGTACCTAAAAATACATTAAGTGTTTATTTGACCTTTGGTGTAAATATTAAGGGTGTTTTTGACCCTTTTCCCTAATAATAATAATAATAATAATAATAATAATACTCTCTCTCTCACACACACACACACAAACATGCACTAATAAGGCCGTCCAGGTCCATCTTCCCTCTTTCCACTTTCCTCACGCGTGGATTAATAGGAAAATTTGAACGATGCAATGAATAAATTCATTCAAGCACTAAAGTTGGTTTTAGTGTGTTTTCTTTTTCCCTGTTTTCACGCATTATGATTGTCGATGCCTATTCGTTCCCAATTTCGATTTTTTTTCTTAATTAATTGATTTTTTTTTCCCGTTTATAGTTTTGGAAAGATAAGAACAAGAGACTGAGAGAGTGAAATGCTGTCAGCCTGTCATGTTAGGTTCTATTGTCATGTTCTTTTTATTTTTTTTCTTTTTATTTTTACTAGGTTGTAATGACATGTTCTTGTTTGGTGCCTTGGCTATTATGAGGTTATGTGTCATGTTAGTATTTGATGACATGCTGATAGTGCTGGCCTCATCCTGGGCCCGACCTAAGGCTATTTGGGCCTGTATATTAACGCTCGGCCCACAGAGTTCGGCCCAAACAAAGTCCACATCTGCCTTAAAGACCAAGTAACGAAACCCTACTTTGGAAGAAGATAGAATTCTACTGCTAATGGGAATCGGATATGCATGTATCAAGCAACCGGATATGTATAAGGAGTCCGATCTCTAGAAGGATTAGGGCTTAACCCAATACTTATAAATAGATGTGAGATTAGAGGTAGAAGGGACATTCAATACTCATTGTACTCTCAAGTATAATAAAAGCTCTCTACATTCTCTCCCGTGGACGTAGATCACATCGATCGAACCACGTAAATTACTGTGTCATCGTGTTATTATTCCTTTTAGCTACTTTCGCAAACCCTAGATCTATCATTGGCGCCGTCTGTGGGAACCTCATCAACGGTTCTTACGTAGCTGATTTACGATGGTAACGCGATCACAAAGCGTGCGGGAGGCCCAAAGCCAACGAGGGAATCCTAACGAAGCGAAGGCGCCCGTAAGCCAAGAGAATCGCCGCAGAGGCGATTCGGTCCCAAAGGAGAGGCACGTCGGGGACCCGATAGAAGGAAATCCCTCCGAAAGGATGCCCGCGCTAGAGATCAACGACGAGTCGGACCCGAAGGGATCCGAGTTGAAGGAGGATGATCGGCTCCGGAGACTTTGACCTTGCCACCACCTACGCCGCGGCCGGGTCGCTAAAGCAAACAAGGAGCGTTTCAAACGCTTTCTTACGACAACCCGGATGTCTCCCATACCCGAAGCCGGGGGAGAGTTCCACGCAAAATCTCGCCTAAAGCTCCTCACTACACGCAGAGACCGGAACCGGAGCTAAAGGAGAGGCGCGAGTCCCGGCGGGGTTCGGATCGGGGTCGGAGTCCAAGCTCGCGAGTAGCCCCGAGGCGACATCATACCCAGGCGACCTCGGAGCCCCGGAAGGTATCGAAGCCCGAGCTATAGCGAGAGTCGCGATCCCGCGAGGAATCGACACCGACATGAAAAGGAACCAGCTCGGCTGGTCAGCCCATTCACCGACGAGCTGCTTGACACCAAACTCCCCACGGTGTACAAGTTGCCAAACATACCGGCCTACAATGGGCTGGACGACCCCCTTAACTTCCTAACGCGTTACCGGTATAGCATGCACAACCAGGGTCTCAGGGAGGAACACATGTGCAAGCTACTCCCCGAGATGCTGATCGATTATGCCCGAGCTTGGTTTGACAGCCTTCCGACTGGCAGCGTGGGGTCCTGGACCTATTTGGAAAAAATATTCAAGCAAAGGTTCCATACGAAGGTTCAGCCCCGCCGCGACACAGCATACCTCCTATCGGTGAAGCAAAAAGACAAAGAATCTATAAGGGAGTACGGCTTGGGGTTCATGCAGGAAAGCTTGAAGGTCGATAAAATCGACGACGTCTTCCTCATCTCGGCCTTCCGAAATGGAATTGCCCCCGGGTCCCTAAACCAAGAGCTCGCTAAGCGGAAGCCTGAGACAGCCCAGAAGATGTGGAAGATTGTATACCAGTTCGCCGACGGCCAGGATGCGGACCGATTGAAGCGGGAGGAGACCGAGAAGAAGAGAACTGAAGGGGATCGAGGTCGGAGCGATCGTGATCGGAGAAGTGCCCACGAACGCCTCCAAAGAGGACCTATCCAGTCCCGGCTCGGACCGGACCAATCCGGTCCGGCTTGGACCTCGGATGGGACCGCAGCCGTCCCAACGACCTCCTTTTATGAAGACGAATGCCGAGATCTTCGCACTCCACGAGGGCCGGTTCGCTAAACCACGTCCCATGTCAAAATCTAAACCTCGGGACCAAAACAAGCACCGCTCCTTCCATGATGACCATGGGCACCACACGGAGGATTGCGCGACCTCGCGGAACGGATAGAGAGGTTAGCCCAAGAGGGAGCTGCGAAGAGATACGGCCGGGGGGAAGAAAAACACAAGAGGAAAACGGAAAGGAGGACAAGGTCGCTGTGCTCCCCACAATAAGCGAGCTAAGGTCGATCACGACGAGGAAGATGACGACCCTCCGTACGACGCACCACAGTACGACGGAGTGGTCTCCACCATCACCGGCTACCTGTGCAAGACAAAAACCGAGGTTGAAGGCGAAGCTCGCGGACCACCGGTCCCATCGTGTGAGGAGCAAACGAAAAGAGATTCAAGAGGAGACCGTCACATTCTCCGAGGACGACCCCGTGCCTACCGCTACACCACACAACGACGCCCCGGTTATACGGGTCGGGGTGGCCAACAAGATGGTCCATCGCGTGTTCATCGATGGTGGGGCCGGCGTGAGCATCATCTTCCAACACCGCTTGGATAGGATGGGCCTCGACCCGGCTCGGGTGAATTCCACGCCCTGCCTCTCAAGAGCTTTACGCGACGAGACGCGACTGAAGGGACCATCGCGCTCGACGTTGCGATTGGCGACCCGCCGACCGGCGTCAATAAGCTCGTTCGGTTCTATGTGGTTAAAGCGAACTCCCCTGAACATCATACTAGGTCGGGATTGGCTGAATGCGGTCGGGGCCATCATTTCACCTTACCAACCTGTTGTTGAAGATACCGACCCCTGAACCCCTTACGGTCCGAGGCGTGACCGGATAAAGGCCAAGGAGTGCATGCGGAGTTGCTCTACGAGGTCAACCCCAAGCATAGCAATCAAAGTATCCCAAGGAGCCGGATGAAATGACGTCAATCCCGGACACCCCGGCGGAGCAGTTACTGTCCGAAGCGGATCCGGCGAAGGTTGTCAAGGTCGGCTTTGCCGGGGACCTCAAACACGCGTGCAAGTAATCCGGATCCTAAGGGAGTATCAAGACGTCTTCGCGCAGTCTCCAACGGACATGACGGGGTGTCGTCGGAAATCATTACGCACAAGCTTAACATTAACCCGAACTCGACCCCGGTCGACGCGGAAACGGCGATTATTTGCTGCCGAACGAAATCAAGTTATCTACAACGAGGTGCGGCAATGGTTGAAAGCCGGGCTTCGTTTGAAGTCGGTACCCGATTTGGCTATCTAATCCGGTAGTGGTAAAGAAAGAAGAAGGAGAGTGGAGGATGTGTGTAGATTACACCGACCTCAACAAAGCTTGCCCGAAGGATCGCTATCCTCTCCCCAACATCGATGAAAAGATCGAATCCTTGGTGAGACACGAAGTATTCTGCTTTCTCGATCTCTACAAAGGATACTATCAAGTTCTAATGGATGAGAGGGATGCAATCATGATACTTTCGCAACAAGCTTCGGGATCTTTGCATTCAAGTATATGCGCTTCGGGTTAAAGAATGCGGAGCGACCTACCGGCGAATGGTCGATTTCCTCTTCCGAGATCACATCGGCAAGATTGTCGAAGTATACGTAGACGACATTGTCGTCAAGAGTAAAGAAGAGGCCTCGGCTGTGAGCGACCTGCGAACCACGCTCCACATTCTAAGGCAGGCGAACCTCAAGCGAACCGAAAAAGTGCACCTTCAACGTGCGATGCGGAAAATTCTTAGGGTCGGATCTCGCGGAAGGTCTCAAAGCCAATCCACTGAAGATTAGAGCCGTGCAGGAGATGAAGGTACCTCGGACTATCCGCGATGTGCATAGGTTGACAGGGTGCATAACCGCGCTAAGTCGTTTCCTCTCCAAGGCTGCCGAGAGGCAGCTCCCATTCTTCAAAATTCTCAAGAAGGCCCCGGAATTTGGATGGAGACGAGAGCACGAGCTAGCTTTTGAGGAGCTCAAGCGCCACCTCGAGGACTTACCAACCTTGTCAGTCCCCCAGAAAGAAGAACCTCTCTTTCTATACCTCGCTACATCTGAGGAGGCAATAAGTGCAGTGTTGGTCCGAGACGAAGGAGATCGGCAGCTACCGGTGTACTTTGTCAGCCGAGTTCTAAAAGACCCAGATTCGAGTTCGAGTTCTCCACTACGAATAACGAGGCGGAATATGAAGCTCTCATTGCCGGACTGCGCCTCGCCCAAACCCTCCACGTACAAGCTGTCCAAGCCCATTGTGATTCCCAAGTCGTGGTCAACCATGTGTTAGGGAAATACGAAGTGAAAAGTGAGAAGCTGAAGAAGTACCTAGAGAAGGTCAAGCTCGGACGGATCTTTCCAATTCTTCAAAATAGTCCGCATTCCGGAAGCCAAAATACCCGAGCCGATGAGCTAAGTGCTGCGACCTCGTCCACTCGACGCTAGTGGAAGAAGTCCGCAACGGGAGTATAGAAGAGGCGGAAGTCAATGCAATCATAGAGGACGACCCAAATTGGATGACACTAATCAAATGTTTGGGAAACGGGGAAGTGCCCGAAGACAAGATGGAGGCTAGAAAAATTCTAGCTAGATCCACGCAAGATGCCCTCGAGGAGAGGTCCTCTATCGAAAGTCTTACTTACAGCCTCTTCTCAGATGTGTTGGACCAAAGGAAGCGGACTACATATTAAATGAAGTGCACACGGGATCGTGCGGAAGCCACATTGGAGCTCGGGTGCTAGCTCAGAAAATCATGCGGTGGGGGTACTATTGGCCAACAATGGCAAAAGATGCGGAAGACTTCGTGAAGAAGTGCCTAAAATGCCAGCTGCATGCCAGAGTGACGAGACTACCCCAAACCGACCTCTCTACTATTCAAAGTCCGTGGCCATTTATGGAGTGGGGCATTGACATCGTAGGGCCTTTCTACCCAGCACCTAAGCAAAAACGGTTTCTAATAGTCGCCGTCGACTACTTCGCACTAGTGGGTAGAAAGTGAACCTTCCACAAAAGTCACAAGTGATAAAGCCGTTGACTTCGTACGGAAAAACATCGTGTGCCGGTTCGGGGTACCAAGAGTCCTCATCTCGGATAATGGAACGCAATTCACGAGCGGGGGTCGAGAGGGTACGTGAAGGACTCAATATCCAGCAAAAGTTCACCTCAGTCAACCGACCTCAAACTAATGGCCAGACTGAAGTCACCAACAGGACAATAGTGAACGGACTCAAGACCCGCCTAGAGAAGGAGAAAACAGAGTGGATCCACAATCTCCAAAATGTCCTGTGGTCGTACCGGACTACGCCCCGAACTCCAACGGGAGAAACCCCGTACCGTTTAGTATACGGGTCTGAAGCAGTCATACCTGTCGAGATCGGAGCACCCAGTCCCCGAACCATCAACTTCTCCGCCGAAGCTAATGAAGAGCAGCGCCGAACCGACCTAGACTTATTGGAGGAAAAAAGGGAACTAGCCAGCATAAAAGAAGCTCGGTACAAACAGCAGATGGCTCGGTATTACAACCAAAGGGTCAAACCCCAACAGTTCCGGAGTCGGTGATCTTGTGCTTCGAAACAATGAGATCAGCCTCTCGGAGAAGCTCGGCAAGCTCGAAGCTACGTGGGAAGGGCCCTACAGAGTACACGAAGTCCTCGGCAAAGGAGCTTACAAAATCGCCTATCTTTCGGGCGAACTAATACCCAGAACATGGCACATCGCCCATCTAAAGAGATTCTTCGTATAAGCGACAAAATCTTGCATATAGAGTCTTAGGTTTTCTTTTTTGTCTTTTTTGTCCTTAATGTTTTGTTTTTAACGAGCTCGTCAAAACTCTTTTTACTTTGTTTTTTGGTCATTTTTTTAATAAAATTTCATTTTTTGTCTTGCATCTCGTGTCTTTTGATTTGCTTATACGAAGTATCCCTAATATCAAAATCCCCTCATAAGGTCGAACTACGGTTCCCTTGCGTGGTCAGTAATGACCCGACATGGGGTAACAAATTCCTATAATGCGCAAAGGAAACCCTTTCCGAGGTCCGAGCTCGTCTCCCTCCAAAAAGGAAGATCCCACGAGGTCCGAGTCAAACTCCCTCCGAAGGATAATCAATTCTCAACTGGGGTCGGAACCAAGTTCCCCCGGGAGAATAAAATACAAGGTCCGAACCATGGTTCCCTTGTCAACACAAAAAGGTCTGAGTCCAACTCCCCCAAAAGATGCAACATGCAGAAAACCAAGGAAGCAATCTTCACGAAGAACAGGAAAGTTCAAAAACTCAATATATATATTTTTATTTCTAACTATTTGGAACAGTTGGGTGTACATAATTACAGGCAGAAGCGAGCTAATCTAGGGGGAAGGATGTTTCTTGCTGAAGCTAAGCCAATCTTCCTCAAAGGAGGAAGGCCCTAGGAGATCATCAATTGAGATACGACCTCGTCCCCGACCTCGACTTCTTCCAGCAGGAAAACTTTGACCTCGCGGGGCAGCCGAACCGCGACAAACAGCTCGCCTACGCTGGCTCGGACCGACCTGATGTCCCCGCGAAGTCGTTTTCACCTCGCGAGCAGGCATTGTCCGAACAGAAGAAGAAAGATCTGCCCCCGGACCACGTGCCAAAAGGGCCCGTAACTTAGGTCGGCGGTCCAAAATGCACTTATACCTGCCCGCACTCTCCTTCAGCATTTCAAAAGCACCCTGAAGCCCAAAAGACTCGGACCCGAGTGCTTCCTTTAGCGCGATATACTGTTCCAGGTCCTCTTTTGCCTTTAATTCCGCCTCGGCGATGGTGATACCACCCCCGCGACGGATAATATCTTCATACTCGGCATGCTCCTCGACGATCATCTCGTAGTCTTTGGGAACGCGGCCAGCTTGATCTCGGGCAACTTCCAACTCCTCCTCAGCCTGCAGAAGCTTGGCCTGAAGCAAGTCGGTACTCTCTTGAAAAGCGATACGCTTAACTTCGACCTCCTCACAAAGTGCCTCGAACTTCATCTGCCATCTCGACAGCTCGGCTTCTTGAGATTTCAGCAGAGTACACTTATGGCTGAAAAGTTCCTCGGCTCGGCGGCATTTGTCCTTCCATTGCTCAACAACGGACCGTTGGTCAACCAGGTCTTGTGAAAGGAGAGCTATTTGTATGCGCAAAGTAGAAACACCGACAGAATCCAAGCTCTACACTCAAGAAAAAAAAATCAAATTCATTCATTTGAAGATATTCCGTACAGATATACAATGAAAAGAAAGAAAAAAAACCAACTACACTAGAATATCGCCGACCTCCTTGTCCTGAGAAGGTGGCTGCTCGGAGGGGGAACCGTCCAAGTCCTTGTCAGCGGCCGGATCTTCACCAGCCCCAGCCTCCTGCTCCTCCTCCACTTCCTCTTCCGGGCCCTCGCCTTCTTCTTCCTCGTCGCGAAGCGGAATTGAAAGAAGATCCGTGTCGGGGTCCCGGTCTACCGAGCAATGCCGCAACCCGCTCGACGGATGAAGCGTGGACGAGCGGCAAGATTCTCCAAGAGGGGAAACTGGCCGAGGTGATCTCGGACCACCCTGGCATACCGAGAAGGTAGGGCTTCATCCCTTAGACGTTCGAAGCCGTACTTGGATACGTCCAGGCCGGGGAAGTCCTTGGCAGCCTGCTCCAAAGCAGCCACGGCGAAGTTTCCATTGATGAGCATGGCCAGGTCATTGGCAAGCTCGGAGAAACTCTCCGACAACAGAAACCTCTTCGTGAAGGCCCGGAAGAGCTCACCTTGGCTAGCCGCAAGGTTGACCTCCCGGTCCTTCGCCGCAATCAGCTCGGACTCAAGCCTCCGAGCTTTCTCGGCCTCCGCCTCGGCCCTCGCGAGCTGAGCAACCAACTCGGACTTGGCGAACTTTTCCGCCTCTTCTTGACTCTCACTCGGCCTCTCGCTTTCTTCGCCGGGCAATAGCCGACATCGCCTTCTCGGAGTATCGAACTTTCTCTTCCTCGTGTTTCGAGGATATCTCCTCGACGTTGTTCTTCAGCCAACTGACGAACATATCAAGGCCCTGCAAGAAGGAATACAGTTAGTACACCGGCAACAATTAAGAGAAACTGTGTAATGAAAAAATAATTCTTCACCTCGGGAAAAGGCAGACCAGCCAGCTTGTTGGAGGGAGCTGCCGGGCTCGCGTCACTACCCGTGACATCAATGATGTCCACTTCGAGCGGGTCCCCGACCTTCAACCGCTTCTGAGGTGGTTTGGGGGAAGGAGAGCGAACAGTTGCCGCAGCAGCCCCAGCGAGCTGATCCCGATCGGAAGAGGAAGCAGTTCGTCCAGATAGCTTCGCTCTCTTAGCCCCGCGAGCTGTAGCCTTACCATCAGCCCCCTTGATCTTACCGAACTTCACTGCACATACAAATCACGAAAGGAGTCAGGACGATAAATAAACACAGCACAACTATCCTAATAGCACTAGCGGGGCCTCACCCGTCGCCGGATCCACCATATTTTGAGGCTCATACGGGCTCAACCCCGCTTCAGCTAGGGAGTCTTCATTGTAGCTCGCTTCAAAAGGACCGTGGTCCCTCATCGCTTTTACAGCGGACTCCAAATCCTTATCGACCTCTTCTATCACCCACTCACAAGGCTTTTCTAGCCTCCAAATCAGGTCGATGAAACTACTGTGGCGACAAAAGAAATATTTCTGGTGCCACTTGTCCACCTTATTTTGAGTTCGCCCCTTGAACTCAGCCCGGGCTGCAGCGTAATACCAACCCCCCGCCTTTTTGAAGACAAAGAGCTCGTGAATGAGCTCGGCGGATATTTGGTGACCCCTATCTACCGCTGCCACACCCAAATCCGTAAACTGCCTAAACGAGTTCGGCATTATCTGCCCTAACGCTAAGCCCAGCTTTTTCTGGAGTTCGGAATAGGGCTCGGGGAGGGTAAACGAAGACCGGCGTGCGTACCGTCCTCATAAATAGTGACAAACCCCATCGGGGGAGAGCACGCCCTATCCTCTGGGCGAGGTTCTATTAATTCCGCCTCGTTAGGAAAATTGTACGTTTGGGCCAGAAACCTAATTCTAGCCTCATTTAAGGTCGAGGGGTACTCAGCCACTTTCCCCTTCACACACGGGGGCACTATTAAAGATTCGACAGAAGGAATAGCAGATCCTAATGAAAAAATGCTAAAGGCAACACTTCTACTCGAGCCGACTGACGGAGCCAAATCGATATCACTACTACTAGACTGAGAAGGAGAGGCCATACTTACTTGTTAAAAAGAAGGTAAATGGTCCGGCGGATGGGTTGAAACTGGGCGCAGAAGAACAATGGAGCGAACGCCGGCGGTATAAGAACAGTAAATTGGGGGATTTTTGGGGAAGAAGAAACTTTTCTGCCCAGGAACTTTTTTCTCTAACTGACGGCGGATGTGAAATAGTGTGATATGGGCAGAACGTTTCCGCTTCTGAGAATACGTTTGAATCCCACCGTTGCGTCTGCCACACGTGTGACGGGGGCCCGCCTTTCTCGAAACATGAACCGCCCCTCCACAGAATTCAAACGGCCCATTTCTTTCCCCGCCCTTTAAATTTTACATGGGCCGCGCCTATTGATCCACCTAAAGAACATAACAAGCCCCTGATACTCAGCTCGGATTATCAGTTCGGTAATTCAGTTCGTCCCAGTGATTTGCGCGATCAATCACCTCGGCAATTCGACCTCGCAGTCTGCATCTACAACATGTCTTCTTTCCTCTTTTTTGGGGGGGATGTGATAGTGCTGGCCTCATCCTGGGCCCGACCTAAGGCTATTTGGGCCTGTATATTAACGCTCGGCCCACAGAGTTCGGCCCAAACAAAGTCCACATCTGCCTTAAAGACCAAGTAACGAAACCCTACTTTGGAAGAAGATAGAATTCTACTGCTAATGGGAATCGGATATGCATGTATCAAGCAACCGGATATGTATAAGGAGTCCGATCTCTAGAAGGATTAGGGCTTAACCCAATACTTATAAATAGATGTGAGATTAGAGGTAGAAGGGACATTCAATACTCATTGTACTCTCAAGTATAATAAAAGCTCTCTACATTCTCTCCCGTGGACGTAGATCACATCGATCGAACCACGTAAATTACTGTGTCATCGTGTTATTATTCCTTTTAGCTACTTTCGCAAACCCTAGATCTATCACATGCCTAGTCTAAATTATGCTCGAAAATTCGAAATACATAATAAATTATGTAAATGTAAGATAGTTGTGTAAATTATGCCATGCCTAATAATCTAGTATTTTTTTTGTTTGATTTGTTGAAACAAGTTATCTAGCTAGTGTTTTATATATACTAGCTGGTTATTACGTGGGATGCATGTAATAAGTTATGAATTTAAATATATATATATATATATATTAAAAATAGATAAATTTTATCTCAATTTTTAAGAATTTTAATATAAAGGATATTCTTATCTTATATATGCTCCATCCTATTCAAAAGAGATTTCATTTTAGCGTGCGCACAAATTAAGAAAATTTTTTTTTGCCAAATTTATCCCTAATAAATGATGAATTAAAATTAGTGAAGAATGAAAAATGCGAGTTTTGAGATGAATTTATCATGAGCAATTATGAAATTAGGAGGAGAAAAATGCTAAAACGTTATTTATTTTGCAAAAATTAAAAAAAAAATATATATATATCTATATATCAAAAACCATAACTATATATAAAAAATATGAGCCGTTCTCACGTGAGGATTAGTTACCGCCACATGAATTCATTCCTTTACTTACGCGTAACAGTGCGTAATGCTCTAAACTAATTCTTTTATTTAAACTCATTTTGGCCCTTTTGTCGACACTAATCTCATCGATTCATATCTAAATACACCCTTTATCATATAAATACTGTTGCATGACTCAAAACACGATTTATTGACACACTTCGTGTGGAAATTTACACAATTTGGCTCGCAGTGGTTGTTAAAATATCCCACATTGATTGGAGAACTTGGCATGAACCTCTTTATAATGGTGAGGTATCCCTCCCTTTAATAAGGCCTTTTTATGGAGGAATTGGGTCCAATATCCATTTCTAGGGCTGTCAAATTAGCGGGCCGGGCCGAGCCCGTCAGGCTTTTTTGGGATAATCGGGCCGGTCCAAAAAATTTTGCAAGAAAAGTCGGGCCGGCCCGGCCCGAAAATTTTTCGGGCCTGAAAATGTGCGGCCCAGCCCGGCCCGAAAATACATTTATAGTGCAATTTATTCGGGCCGGCCCAGGCCCAGCGGGCTTTTAACCCGGCCCGAAAAAATTTCGGGCCTAACATTGTGTGGCCCGGCCCGGCCCGAAAATGCTTCGGGCTTGAAAATTGGCAGCCCAACCCGGTTTCGGGCCGGGCCGGGCCAATTTTGACACCCCTATTCATTTCTAATATGGTATCAGAGCCAGCCCAATCCAGTGATGGACGCTACTCAATATCGTTGTCAACAGATGGGCGTTGGTATTGTCCACGCTACGCCCTTTTTAAGGAGGAATTGGGTCCAATATCCATTTCTAATAGTGGTGGTGCTTGCACGTGTGGTGATAGAATGATTTAGACAACAATCATAAGTCACGTGTACATGCTTACTTAGTTCATCGAATCTCCCCCCCCCTCTCTCTCTCTCTCTCCTGGCTTGGTTGGGGGGGTTAAAATGGGGTTGCGTGGGTAATGCATCATTCTTCACTCGAAGATGTTTCTAAAATGGGACCATTGTCTTTCAAAAGCCCAGCACTATCCAATTAATTGTCGACCCCCATTTATCTCCTTCCAATAATTAATTGCCTCTTCATTTTATCCTTTTGCAGTTTTGCACCCGCTGCTCTACTATTGCAAACCGATCATCATTATTCACTGTAACTTTTGACTTTAAACCAATCGTGAGACGGTCTCAAAGTAAAACGTATCGAAAATTCGGATCAAATTCCATATTCAATTGCTCCTCAAATCACTCGAAGAAATAAGTATGTATATATATATATATATATCGAGTATTTTACATAATTTATAAGTTTGATGATTCCGAGAACAATTTATGAGTTATTAAAATAAAGTAAAAAGATTATAAAGAAAAAGAAAAATGCAGATGTGACCCAACTTTTACTAGAGAGATTGAGAAATTAATTGGAAAAATGCCAATGTGTGATCACAGCGATGCACACTCACATAGGTTGTCATGAAGACAAAATGAGTGTAGAAATAGACGTTCATATTGAGTATGATTTTGACATTAAAATTTTAAAAAAAAATGAAGCCACATTTCATAATTAAGGTGATCACACACACAACATTTATTAATATGAATATCACTATTTGATTTATTTTTTCGAAAATGTCAAAATTTGAATACTAGAACAACGTTATAATATATACGTGCTATAAATTGAAAGAAAAAAAAATATCTAACGTTAAAATGAGAATTAAAATGCAATCAACATCAGTTGAACCAAAAATTATTAAATATCTGAGTAAGAACCACACACACACACACATGTGTGTGTGTGTGTATAGTGTGATGTCAAATCATACCAAACTGGCAAACTTGAAGGTCCTAAACCAATATTGGATCTTTGCTTATTTGGTTATCTTGTTTGGTTTTATTTCTCATGATCAAAAGTTGTATAGTAATACAATTTGGACCTTTAATTCTTAAAGAAGGTTTTTAATGGGGTTGTTTTTAGTTATTTGTTCTCATTAGGTTTGGCCCCAATTTATTGCATGCCATTAATTAATTTGCTGAAATTATTTAACAATTATTATTGGAGTTAATTTCTAACTTCAATTCTGCAGTGCACAATATTATTAGGTCCTCATGATTTGTAAATATCGGTATCTAGAAAATTTAATTTGTTACCAAAATTGTTAATATCTTAATCTTCAAAATATGATAATTATTTTAATAATATATCTTATCTAATTATAAATTTGACAAAACTTTATAGTAAAAAGAACGGCATGATTCTTATAACTTATAAATATAACAATAAAATTAATAAAGATATATTACACACACACACACTCACACTCACACACACACACCACATATATATATATATATATATATATATATTAGATCATTTTTAGTTAATAGAATATCTACAATATGGTAGGCTTGACAAATTATACTTCCAATTAGATTTTTCAAAGTTTTCTGCGCCTTCTTTACTATGGATTATATTCCAAATGCAATGAATGCATGTATATATGTATAAGCTCAGTATTCATATATACTCCCTCCCTTTTTTTATAAGTGTCATATTGAGAAAAAAAATATTGTTCCTTTTTAAATGTCCTATTGCGGAATTTGAAGTTAAAATAATAACAAAACTCCTATTTTTTACCCTCATAATAGTTATTGGAAAATGTAATTATTAGAATTTGAAAATAATAAATATGGGTATAAAAGTAATATCTCATGCTTCTTTGGTTTTTGTAATTTTTCTTAATAAGACACTTAAAACAAAACAGAGGGAGTTACGATATGTCACTCATTTTTGTGAGCATCACTCACATTTAGTCAACGTCGTCGTCGTTGTTATTGTTGTTGTTGTTATTCCCCATAAAATGTTATCGGAACCATCAAATCTATAAATTACATAAAACCAAAGCTCTATTTATTTTTTTTCGTTTAACTTCAAAGAAATGAATAAAAAGAATATATCCATGTTTAATTTTTATGTAATTTGTAAAATTGATGATTCTGATAAAAAAAATAATTGACATATTATAAAAATATAAAAATTAGAAAGAAATGATGCTACCATGAATTAAATACGAGCGGTGTTCACATAAGATGAGCGACATACCGCTTCTATATATACAAGTATAGCTATTTGTATGTATTCATCTGCAAATGTGTGTGATCCAAGAAATATTTTGTTGTTTCTACTAGCATGTTTTTCTTGCTGTTGAAATCATTTTGTATGATCTTCTTACTCAAAGTGCTTTTGTGGTCAACATTTTGACCGTGATAAAATATATGATTCATTTAATTGAGTTTTTATTTATTGAGTTTGTACTAAATTATAAATTGAATATATGAACACGAGCGCGTATTAGTGTTTAGAAGGGAATCTCACTAGAATTTAAATTTCCGACTAATGTTAACTAATATTCTTCGAATTTATAGTAAATCATTGAAAGATAAAAAAAGAAGACTTATCTCAGATCGACTTGTAATTAATATTGCTAGTTTAAAACTTTCTAAGAAACTAATTAAACTCGAAAAATTCACGCGTGTGTGTACACATTAGCAATTAATTAGCCATATACGTATAAATATAGTTTGTAATTAACTACCGGCCAATAGAAGGAGGCGTAATCGGACTGAGATAAGCTTTGACTCGTTTATTATCAAGTTACGGTTATCAAACACGTTTAGGATTCACGATAATAGTATTTGAATTTAATCAAACTTAATTAAATATAAATATAAGCCATTCTCTTTGGAAAATAAATTATTTTTCTAAAAATGAAATATACATATTAATTTACTGAAATATTTTATCATCTTTACAAATAAGACTAACTAATTAAATGTTAATATATACTCATATATATATATGATCATGAATATTAAACTTTATATTCTCAAATTAGCCAACGAAAATATATATTGACGAGTTTATTCAAGCGTTTAGTGAGCTACGTGTTTGATTAGTTTAAGGGTCTCACAACACTTAAATATTTTTTTAATTAATTTTTAAATTATGATCCTAGCTAATAAATCACGAATAATTAACTCGGTTATGACCTAAATTTTTAACGACTGATTATTTTGAATGTTCATTGCATGTATGTAGTGTGTACTAATATAGTATATGCAGATCCAACCGACATTCTAATTTTAGAAAGAAAATAAAAATTGTAATAATTCTAATTTAATTAACAATTGTGTAAAATTTATGAAACCAAAATAGGTGCTTGACCAAATGTTATTGGTCGAAAAGACACTAAGATTTAACAATGCAGAAAAAGACAACTATATATCTCGTTATAAACACACAGATTAATTAGTTAATATATAATTTCTTTTTTCCCCATAAGAATCCATATTTTGTTAATAATTAAGCCCTAAAAGGCAGGCTTCTTTTTCCCAAAATTGTTCCATATTCTCATACATATCCCGTTGCCTCCGCCATTTAATTTGCATAAAAGAATATATTTATCAAATCTTAAACGCCTCTTTCCTCTCAACTTCTTTACCAATTACTACTACTACTACTACTACTACTACTACTATATAATTATATATTGTAAGTATATATGTACGTGTGTCTCTAGACTTGCCCGTCCTGCGCAGTCCGTGCGGACGACGTCCGCACGATTTAAATGTTATTATATACTCTGTTGGATTTGAGCGAGTAGCTCAATTGAAGTTGACAAGTTTATGTAGAAGCAAAATTAACTGAAGTGTTTTTGAGTTGTGCAAGAACAGAAACTGGTTTCTGAGCTTCAGTTTGAGCTAGTTTGATGTGAAACATAATGGAACAGATCTGAAAGATTCTTTCCATATATTTATGCGGATTTTGCGGAGATCTTTTCCTTATCCTTGTTTGACGCGGAAAAGATGTTATATTGGTGATATAATTAATTGTTCCACAAGGCATATCTTCAAAGGAAGTTTCCATGCATAAGGAAACTAGGGCAAAGGAGGTGGGGAGCATATCTAGGGTTTCTCAAGACCTATATATATCGACACCAAGATAAGTTGAAGATAGAGTTGCTCCTATTGTTATTGTTCATAGCTTATACTATTTCGTGAGAGTATATTCCATTGTGTCTTGAGAGCGTTTATTTCATATATATACACTTTTGTAAGGGGTTTGGGTGTCAAGTTGCGGTTTGAGCTTAGGTTGTAAGTGGTGCACTTGCAATCATCAATTCACGCTAGATCGGGAAGGGTGTGAGTGAACGGGTAGCAAAAGATAGGAGATCTGTTTGTGTAAAACCTCTGTAACTACAACTTCGGATAGTGGATTGATTCTCTCTTGGGCGTGGCCCCCAGACGTAGGTTGATTAACCGAACTGGGTTACCATTCTGTGTGTCGTTTACTTAGCTCAGTCATTATATTCTGTGTTATATTCCGTGCTAAGTTTTACTGTGACAGATTCGTACTTTATATGCGTAAAGTGCTCGGTTTAGAACTTTCATATTCCCTCCTATTCAAAATGTAAGTCTTTTAAGGCTTTTATAACTTTTGCAAAATATATGTCATTCTAGCATTTTTCACCTTCAAAATCCATAATTACCCCGAATTAATTCACCCCCAAACTCACATTTTCACTATTCACTCATTTCAATTCATAATTTATCAAGGTTAAATTTGATAAAAATAAATTTTCTTAATTTGTGTGCACAACTCTAAAAAGACTTACATTTTGAAGAGGAGGGAGTATATTTTTTTAACTATTTTTTATTTAAACAATGTCATTTAAGTGAACAGTAACTACTGTAATTATATTGTGAAATCGCACGGACTTCACCCGCACGGACTGCAACAAATATTCGGTTAAGGCAAGTAAAAAAGATTACTATTAGTTATTTTATTTTTTGAAGTATAGAATTTATACTTGTATTTGGATTTTAGCAAAGCTTAATGCATCTCGTAAAATATTTTTTTTTAATTATAGTATAAATATAATTTAATATTATATATATATAGGAAGGATATGCCGCTCACCTTCCGTGAACATCTTTCGTGGGCATCGATCACCGTTCGTCCATATTAGCATCATTCTTTTTAATTTTTTTTATTGATTTATATTCTAATACCTTAAAAATTAATATTCGAATCATTAAATTTACAAAATACATAAAAATCAAAGCTCAATTTGTTCATTTTCCCTCTAACTTCAAAGAAATGAATAATAAGACAAATCGAGCTTTAATTTTTTGTATTTTGTATATTTAATGATTCGAATATTAATTTTAGGGTATTAGAATATAAATTAATAAAAAAATTAAAAATAATGATGCTAATATGGACGAATGATGATCGATGCCCACGATAGGTGCTCACGAAAGGTGAGCGACATATCATTCCTATATATATATATATATTAAAGTGTGGGCCCAAATATAAAGATTCTTGTGTTGCAGTATCTACTAAATCCATTAATTAAGTAATATTTTCTCTTGAAAGAAAAAAGAGTTTTAATTTGTTTTAGTCTTGAATAACGATGCAGTTTTGAAGTTCCAAAGTACAATGTCCCGTCTGTTCTTTTATTTATTTTTGTTAATAATAATACTATTATATGATAGTGGCAAGAATATATATTTGGTATTTAATTTGAGAAGGTGGGATTGACACATAAATCGAGACGTGAAAATACAGATTAGTTGCCCATTTATTTACCGACAAAGCAAGCAACTATCTTCTTTGCTGCCTATGAAAATGTAGGCAAATTCAAGTATTAAATTAAATAAAAATAAAAATTAAGAATGGAAGGCCTTCTGTCATCAATACCACACCAACCTTTTCATTTCTTCATATAGAAAATTTATTAATTGTAAATAACTTTGCAAAACTATATATAACCCTTGATCATGTTAAATCGATAAATATTGGAATCTTATGCCTTTTTAGGGATTATTCAAAATTATATATAATTGTTAACCTTGCTGATGCATAGGGATGGTAGTTTACTCAGTGCGCACCAAAAATAGTGGCTCCGATCTCCCAACATCATTTTTTTTTCCTTCTTCGTTTGAGGGAATATGCGTGTATACAATGCAAAATTTCTTCATATTATAGTAAACTAAATATTATTTTTTCAGTATAATATATATATATATATATATATATATATTTCGATGCGATCTTATAGAAATTTTTCCTTCAGTAGGAACTATGCATTTACATCCTCTCTATATATAAATACATGTATTTTCATGATATATAATATCAAATAATTCGTATTTATGATAATGCATTAATATATTATAATGCATCTTTTAATGACAACCGTAGATAGTACAAAAATCAATAATTCAAATTGGTTTCTAGTTTTTGGAGGAATATATATGTATACAAAATTGATTTTTACCTATTTCAATCATCATGACATTTCTAGAGAAATGTTTGACCTGTCATAATTTCTAAAATTGAATAAGCATCATTGGTCAAACATGAGTTAGCACACTCTCTTAACGTAATTAATTAATATAATAGTTGACTATTTTCCAAATATATCATCATACTAACCCGTCATGAGAAAAAAAAATATTGGTTTTTTAATTATTAATATTTTTACCCGTGATATTTGCATCATTAAGTTATCTCTACTTAAAATATTGTAGCAATAATGAATAAGAATTTCCATATCTTCATCATCACCTAGTTGATCAATCATCTTTAATTTAGATATGACTATTTGGTAAAATATTGATATAATGATTGCAAATAATAGTGAGTTTCTTTTAAATATATCACTAGGAATTTTCTAGTGTCTTCTTTTTATTTTATATATATATTTAAGTAAAGATGATATTAATTTATGAATAAATATATAAATAAGAAAAAAAAAATGCAGAGACTATATTTTGAAGAACTATTAAATGACAATGCAGAAACTTCCATCTAAAAAAGCAAGTTTTGTGCCATGCCCTATCGTTTCCACTTTTTCCCCCAATTAATGCAACAAAAAAATACCTGTGGGCTCAAAAAATGTTTGTCAATTATTAAAAAACAGCAAGGAAAAGAATATCATTGGATCACAAAATTCTTAAATTAAGATCAAGAAACTAAATCGAATATACATTAAGATTCCCAATAATGACCAATATTATGTTATTTCACTTATTTGGTTATCACACTAACAAATATACGAAAAACTCTTACATATATATACGGTTCAATTAACCGACCATTTACTATTATAAAAAAAAGACGACCAGACAATGTTTAACCGGTTCGATTTTTTGCTGAGCCTTACAAGTTACAACACAAACTAAAGAACCACATATGACATGTGCTCTAGCTGAAGAATATCAGTTTATATTTATAACATAGCTAAGTTTCGGCATTAAATTAAATATTAAAGACCATATATATTTAATATTATATATACACAAATAGTATTTTATCCTAAAATGTCTTGATTCCACCACATATAGTGTGGCAAGTGGAATCCAAAATAGAGCAGATAATCCTTCCCATTTCTTGAATATGCATTCATCCTCTCACAATTGCATGTGGGGCTTTGTCAACTTTCACAATGACTCTCTCTCTCTCTCTCTCTCTCTCTCTCTCTCTCTCTCACACACACACACACACAGAGATTAATTTCTATTTTCTCTCATGATCCCATTAGACTGCTACTATTTGTAACACTTCTCCTTTTCAAACATCCCATGATAGCTTTACACAAGAACTCTCCTCCATTATCTTATCTTTCTGCGCTCCTCCACTCTTCAATTATTCTCTCTCTCTCTCTCTCTCTCTCTCTCTCTCTAAATTCTTCCATTCATCACTTCCCACTGATCACATCCCACCCTCTCTATAATTCCTAACAAAAATCAATAAATTAACCAACCACCATGGCTCTCGAAACATGGCTGATCAAGGTGAAGAAAACCATCGCCCACAGCTTCGATTCCGTCCGCGCCGCCCCGCCGGCGACGAAGAAGTCCGCCGTCAAGAAATCCAACGTCGGCGTTCTCGCGTTCGAGATCGCCGGCATCATGTCGAAGCTCCTCCACCTATGGCAGTCCCTCTCCGACAAGAACGTCGCCCGTCTCCGCGGCGAGTCGATATGCCTAGAAGGTGTTCGTAAAATTGTCTCAAACGACGACGCCTTCCTCCTCGGCCTCGCCTGCGCCGAGCTCGCCGAGAATCTCCGGCTGGTGGCGAAATCCATCTCGCGGATCAGTAAAAAATGCGAGGATTCCTCTCTCCGATGCTTCGATCGCTCGTTCGAAGAGTTCGCCGACGCCGGCCGCGATCCGAATACGTGGCTGCTGATCAGCGCCAAGGAGATCGAATCGAAGATGAAGAAACTGGATCAGTTCGTCGCCGCCACCGCCGCCCTGCACAGAGAGATGGACGAGCTCGTCGCTCTCGAAAACAGCCTGAAGAAGTCGTCCCAGATCAGAGATCACGACGGCGGCGGAGGGAAAGAGCAGAAGATCATGGAGCTGCAGCAGAAGATTCTGTGGCAGCGCCAGGAAGTGAAGTACCTGAAAGAGAAATCACTCTGGTGTCGAAGCTTCGACACCGCCACGTCCATCCTCGCGAGAACGGTCTTCACCGTTCTCGCGAGGATGAAGCTGGTATTCGGCGTCGGGAAGCCATATTGCGGCTTCCCGACGTCGCTACCACGCAGCCTCTCCTCGTCCTCAGCTCTCGTCTACCCTTCTGAAAACCCTAATCCCGGTCTACTCTTCGTATCGGGCCCACTGATGAAGGACTCCCCAAACCTCCAACCCGGCGACGGCTTCTTCCAGCTCAACTCCAAGATCCTGAAGCCGCCGTCCACCACCCTAGGCGCGGCGGCGCTCTCTCTCCACTACGCCAATCTGATCATCGTCATGGAGAAGATGATCAGATCGCCCCAACTCGTCGGAGTTGATGCGCGAGACGATCTCTATTCGTTGCTTCCGAATAGTATTCGTTTCGCGCTGAGGGGCCACCTGAAAGGGGTCGGCTTCTCCGCCAGTGATCCGGTTCTGGCGGCGGAGTGGAGAGAAGCTCTGCACAAGATCCTCGCATGGCTGTCGCCTCTCGCTCATAACATGATCAAATGGCAGAGCGAGAGGAGCTTCGAGCAGCAGAACTTAGTCCCGAAAACTAACGTTCTGCTGCTCCAAACTCTCTACTTCGCCAACCAGCAGAAGGCGGAAGCCGCCATTACTGAGCTTCTCGTCGGTCTGAATTACATTTGGAGATTCGAACGGGAGATGAATGCTAAAGCCATATTCCATTGCAGTAACTTCAACGGATACATTCGATCACAAGAATATCCAAGCTAGTCCGGTGAACCGGTTTGTTGATTTGTTCGTTCGAGGAAGGGGAGCAGTGAGGATCGAACCCCAGATCACGAATCGAAACTACAAGATTCGTGATCGTGAGGATTTTTGTGTTAATTAATTAATTAACTATTGTTACTGCAGATCTGTGAGGATAGTTTTGGTTCTAACCCCTGATCTGTAACATTGTAAAATATTATTCTTGTAAATGCCACAATGTTTTTGGGGGAAAAAAGAAACAAAAACAAAAAGGAAATTAAAAAGAAATCATACATTTGCAGTTCCATGTGAACATATTCTTCTTGGCCATGCATCGGTATTATTAGACGTGGAACAATGGGATCCAGATTTGCTTAACGTATATATTTATTTATTAATAATTAATTATATATGGTCCAAGAAATTAAATATGAAATTTACATATGATTGTTGGTGGGGCTTGGGATTCTTCAATTTTTCTTGTAGATTAGGTTGAGGGAATTATATAATACTTATTGAATTATTATTATTATTATTATAAGGGTTCGATTTTCTAAATATTTATGGTGGACAGCCATATAAGCATGTGCGCATGGGCCTTCACAATTGTAGCTCTTTTAAGTTTTAAATAGAGGAATTATTCAAAAGTTTTCCTTCTTTTTAGCTGATCTCTTTAATTAGGAATCTTAAAAATTGATAAAAAGTTAAGAATTGCCTTTTAATTTCCGTTTTGTCGATCGTACGTAAAATCCAATTATTCCGTCACATATATAAATGTGTGTGTGTGTGTGTTATTCGTCATGACTTGACACTACTTTACCTTTTGCAACTTTGTTAATTAGTTCTTAAAATCTTAATGCATGACAAGTTTTGCAACATTGTTCATGATGCACTCTTATATTTCATTAAAATTGTATCTTTTGATTTATTGCATCTAATTAGGTCGAAAATATTCGTTTTTAGTATTATACAGAGTGGATGGGTTCTGGTACGTATCAAATCTAAATCATTGATCTTTTTATAATCTATAACTGCCATAAGAAGATGCATGCATTATCATTAAATTTTAGATGCATTATCAAAATGCATCTTTATGATAACGCATTTTACATACTTCAAAAACGCATAATTATGACAATGCATTTATGTATTATGATATATATTGCATCTTTTTATGATAATCGTAGATCATACAAAAAAAATCAGTGATTCAGATTGTTTTCTAATTCCTAAAGAACAAAATGTTCTTATTTGATCCTCCCCTCTTATGTAGAGGAACTCGAATATGAATATTTGATATTAGATTTCCGGGACAAAAGTTATTTATCGTTCTATCGATACCTTGAAATTACGTTATCCTTCATATGATAAAATAATCATATTTTAAGTGATTTAATTGTATTATAATCTAATGTTGTGATTTTTTGATAGATGAGGAAGAATTTGAATATGAAATCAATTCTGAAGTCAAAACTGGAACTTCAAATATTATAAAAACATGAAGCAAAAAAACAAGCATATAAACATTTATGAATATATAATATGAAAAATAATTAAATTGCAAAACCATCCAACTCAACCTGTGGGCTCCCAACAATCAAGTTAGAAAAACAAAGAATCCAAAACTAAATTTCAAAGAAATTATAGCCCAAACTTTCCGGCCCAAATCTTAGCTGTGAGAATAAGATTCTCAACGAAAAAAAAGAAACAAAAGTTGTTCAAAAACAAATTATTCCAAAACCAAATTTACTGGAATAGCTAGAAATTAACCCTAATCTTCATGAAAAAAAAAAAATTAATGAAGAGAATTAATTTGTCAAATCCTGTTTGTCAACTTATCAGCTTTACAACTAGGGTTTTGCTTCTCGATCACAACCGTTCCTGCTTTCTTGAAATCAAAGCTGCATGCATGAGCCTCCGGATGCCGATGCGTGTTGCAGAAATCGCCGCCGCAGCGGCACCGGAACGGTATCAACCCTAGTTTCCTTCTGCACGAACCGCATCTGCTCGGAGCGGTATCGCTTTCAGAAATCGGAGCGGTATCACTTTCAGAAATCGTTAACGATCTCAAATATTCGTTTAATTTACGTATCTCCTCGTCTTTGAGGTAGTTTTTGTAGCAGTAGGAGCAGAAGCCGCGCTTGTCTGCCGTGCCGAAGAAGCCGCAGCCGCCTGCGCAGCGGCGGGGCGGCGTTGCGTGGCGTTGGTTGCTGCTGCTGCCGGCGACGTCGTTGGTGGAGAGATCCATATTGGCTAAATATTGTTGTTAATTGCTTCTTTTGATTGATGCTTGTTTTGGAGTGCTTTTGTGAGTGGATATAAGTTTATGATTAATGTAGATATATATATATAGAGAGAGAGAGAGAGATTGGTTTTTGGATTGGATTTGGAATGGGAATTCCTACCGCATCTCGAACTCAACTTTATTAATTATTACTATGTATTGGAACTTGAGAGTCGGCAAAACTAGCCCAATTCGATTCCGGGCCGGGTTCGGCCCGAGGATTTTAGGTCAAATGAAATTTCGAGTCGTTTTGGGACTGCCAAAGGCCCAATGGATCCAGATAGGCTTATTTTTTGCATTATGGATGATGTTTTAGACTTAGTTGGGCCTCAATTTTTTTAACCCGACAGAATTTGTTTGGCTCGGACTGTTATCATCCCTACTCTTGAGTCAGTTATATATGCTATCAAATATGTGTTTGAATTCGGATGCGTGCATGTCTTTTGAAACTAGATCCCGTGAGTCGATCGTGCATGAGTTTTTGTTTCAAGTTTATGGCGTAGATGTAGTGGTGAGTATTTAGTTAACTCAGTCAATTTTGCCAACAAAAACTATCGCGCGAGCTTAATCAAATTCGGTAAACAAATTACCGAAACTACTATTTATTTTTCGATTTTTCCAATTTCGAAATTTTTTATTTTACAAATTATATTTATCTTTATTAATAATATTAATATATATTATAAATGTATTGATATTGATTCGATTTATTTTTTAGGTCATGAAAACACCAAACCCAACTAAAAATTGATAATTTGAGTTATTGATCGAACCAAGAATCAAATAATTCGAATTATCTAACTGAAATATGTTATTGAAATTCGAACTTGAGATTTTTGGGAAAAAATATGTCCACTCCAAAGAAGAAGAAAAACGCAATCCATATAGTTTGGAAAAAAAAATCAAACATTCTCTAAAAACAAAAGAATTTTCAAACTAACATGGCATGACATGCACTCGCCGGAAAGGGATTATCAAACCTATTAGAACTATGAGTAGTTTATTTGCATTCCTTTGTTTATATTGACTATGCTGAATGATACATGCCATTACAAATTTTGAATTTAATAATATTGCATATATCTTTCAAAATAGATAAATTTTATAATAATTTTAAATTTTAAGGAATTCAAGATACAAAATATTTTTTTATCTTGTATCAAATAAATAAAACACACACACACACACATATATATATATATATGGGTTGGTTCACATACAAAGCATTTTTCCGTAAAAAAAAATGATAATAATGCACTTTATGTACTAAAATAATGCATTGTTGGGTTACTATAATGCATTCCTTATTCAATTATAATACATCGGTCAATCGTAAATTTATCTTTCCCTGTATGCATTAAAATTTACAAAGAAAAGTATTTAATATATTATCTTTCCCTGTATGCATTATAAATTAGGAAATGCGGAAGTGACTATCGAGGTTAACTAAGTTTAGATGAACCTGAATATAATGGATTTAACACTTTGATCAATTCAAAATTTTTGACTCATCTCTTATAAGACTCTCTCGTCAATGATAATTAAACAATGATCAAATATATGTTCCAATCTATCTCAAAAAAATATATGTTCTAATCTAGATATATTTACTACAATGATCAAATATATGTTCCAATCTATATTTACTAAGTATTTATGTCAAGAATGCAATACAGTCTAAGCTCATGTTATTAGATAAGTTGATAGATAAGAGAAAATAGAAGAGGTTAATGTCAGAACAAAAAAAAAACAAAAAACACTTATTCCCTAACTAAATTTACTGGAACAGTTTGTCCTAATTCTGCAAAATCATTGTCCTAATCCAGCCAAATCATCAAAAAATTAACAAAAAAACCAAGGAAGAAAAATGCGTCAAATCCGACGTGTCATCTTGTCAGATTTAACAACGGGGTTTTGATCCTCTATGACGATCTTTCCTGCACCCTTGTAATCAAATTTGCACGCATGCGCCTCCGGAAGCCGATGCGTGTTGCAGAAACCGCCGCCGCAGCGGCACGCGAACCCTAACACCCCTAACTTTCTCCTGCATAAATCGCATCTGATTTTCGCCGCCGGCGGATCGACGGAATTCGCTAATGGAGTCGGATCAGCGGCAATCTCGTTCTCTTCTGAAACTTTGATCTCGGAATCATCCGACGGCAGCGGCAGCGGCGGCGGAGCGTTTCTCAGTATAGCAGCTTGGATTTTGGCGGTTTTTTCTTTGAGATCGTCTTTGTAGCACTGGGAGCAGAGGCCTCGGGTGGTCGCCGAGCCGAAGAAGCCGCAGCCGCGGGCGCAGAGTTCGGGCGGCGGCGCGTGGTGTTGGTTCGTGCTGCTGCTGCCGATCATGTCGACGACGTTCGGATCCATTGCTGTTGGATGTGGATCGGAAGGATTTGGGGGAAATATTTTGGTTAAGATTTGAATTGTTTATGCGTGTGTAGATTTATAATAGTGAGGTTTGTTGGTATATGCATCGCTATATATAGGCAGTGGAGTGTCGCGCAAGGGATGTGATTTCGATTTCGATTTGATTTGGGAATTAGAATTAGAATCCGATCGATTTGTCCAATTCGTATTCTATAATTAATATAGGTTTAATATCAGATTATATTCCGAATTTTCGTAGATTATTCTGATCATTGAATAAATTATTAAAATTAAGTATATCACTGAATCATCTATGTTCGGTCGAAAACGACACCGTTTCTGAATTTGATTGCGCAAATTTATTTTATATGCGTTAATATTACATTTTAATAGAAAAGTCACATTGAATTCTAGCGTGTCATGCATGTCAATTTTCGATCGCCGAAAAGATGTTCTGATTAAGGATAAGCAAAAATATTCAGAAATCAAACCGAACCCAAATCGAAAAATAGAATTCAGTTGGCTTGTTTTTTTTTTTAATTTAATTTGTTTGATTTGGTTTGGTATTTGATACTTTGACAAATAAACCAAACCGAAAATCGAATTTATGTGTGTGTGTGCATATATATAGGGATGAGTTAGTATAAAAATCGATCATTCCGTACAAACTACAAACCATGCTTTTTTTCAATATATAATCATGCTTTTTTAATATATACAATGATGCTTAATAGTGTTATTCTCGATTCATGTTTTTTGTATAAAAAATTATGCTTATATAAAATCATGTTTTTTACATACTATTTTCATGTTTTGATTATTAACAACCGTAGATCATACCATGATCAACGGTTGAGATTAGTTTGTAGTTTTTACATGGGGACTAGTTTTTATATGAACCAAATCCTATATATATATATATAAATTTTTTAATTAAAATACTATTATCGTTTTATTTTATTGAAACATATTTTTGTTGATCTTGGATGAAATATTTAGAACATATGTGAGCATTCGGTTTGTTTGATTTGGTTTGGTTTTAATTTTTAAAAATTCCGTTAATTCGATTTGCTTATTTGGTTAGGTTTTAAATTTTAAAAACTTGATTTATTCGTTTTGTTTGGTTTAGGCCAAAACCAAACCGAATAACCGAATGTTCATCCTTCCTCCGTCTTCTAGTGATATATTTGACAATTTATTCGAAGACCGGGATAGATTTGATAAAAATACAAAAGATCGGGATAGATCTAATAAAAATACGAAAGGTCGTGATAGAATCTGATATTAACCCTACTTTTTTTCACCTTTTATTGCATGTGCTTTAAGGACTTATATGGTGAAAAGTATGAGATAAAACTTGATATATTTGATTATGATTTCTTTTTATCATATAAGATATCAATATTTATTTTTCAGACTATTTGCAAATAATACATGTATATTTGAATTTAGTGACAATTTCTTCAAAATACACGAATTTTGAATTGGTATTATGCTTCTTGATTCAAATCATATCTCAATTCCACAAGATCCCATCCAAATTCCAATTGGATCGTTTACTCGAGCACGGGTACAAAAGAGCATTCAAGGAATCTCATTTAGGGCGTGTTTACTTTGATAGAAAATTATGCAATATAAATATTTTCACCCGTTTTCCATTCTTTTCACACATTTATTACGGTTGTTAAGTTTCCCCATTTAGGATGGATAATCTTCTCGGACAGTTCATTTTCCATTTTTTTCACTCCAATTGTGGAAAATATTAACATATGGGATTAGTATGATAATATTTTTCAATGGATAAAAAGCATAAAAATGGGGAGGGGTGGGGGGACCATTTCATAATTTTCTTTTTCATACTAGTAAATATGTGATAAAAAGGGATGAAAATGATAATATTTTCATACTTTTTCTTTTATCTCATTTTCCAATGGTAAATTTACAGCTGAAGTAAATGCACCCTTAATGGGTAGGTTGAAAGGCTAACATGCATGCATGGCTTGATTTGTCGCATTTCTTATTAGATATTTTGGATTTATTTCATTTTATAAATTGTTTTCATATATATTAGATTACATATAATTTATTACGTTACTGTTCTAGTATTTGTTTTCCTTATTATTATATTAGAATTTAGCTCCTTATGTTCTAGTAAGATTTGTTTTTCTTAAGGTGAGTTTTTGTCCTCTATGAATTAGGGGAATGTCACAGTGATGTCACATTCTTGTTTGCAGCGTCATTCATTGTTCCAAGGTTTTTGTAACTTTATCTCGTTGGGAGAAATTCCATTATACATGTCCGCACACTATACCCACCTCTCATGTGAGAGATGGTGTAGTGTGCGTACATGTATAATAAAATAATCTCATGTGAGATGGGTGTAGTGTGTACATGTATAATAGAATTTCCTCTTTGGAATCGAGAGTGTCTATACCTAACCTAAGTAAATGAGAGTTATAATGGCAAGGGTTGAGGATCTCCATCATCTATATCTGGTTCGGTTCAAGATTCGGTCTTGGGCATGGAATTCACGTCGGCTACTACAATGCGGTTCATATCGAGTACTACAAATTGAATAGAAAATTCAATGTAGAGAGCTGGAGATTGATGTGAATTAATGGACTGCATGGCAAGTGGATAAAATTTACCGATCTCGAAAAATCGAACTCGGGATATTTTAGTTGCATTATCTAAATGTTGGATACAAAATTATAACTTTTTAAATGTTGAGACATTTTTTAAAATTTCAACTAACGTTGAGACATTTTAGAATATTTTTATTTATTTTTAAATAAGCTTATCAAACTATAATACTTAATGTTTTTAACACAAAAACTTGTGTCAAATAGTCCATGCATACAAAAAATAGGAGACGCGTAGAATCACATCATATTTCTAGTCACATACTCCCTTCATTTTTTTTCAAGTGTCCCATAAAATAATAAACTTCATTTTACTCTTTCAAAACGGGACACTTAAAAAAACGGAGTGTATATTTTTTATGTTTGAATCTTGAATTTAGTGAGAAAGATGACTAACTGAACTTTAATTGTACAAACAAAAAAAAAGACAAATAAAAAAAAGAAACTAAAATATTTTTTTGCATTCCCTCTGGACTGTAAATCAATGCAACGTCTACTAAAAATCTCTATTTAGAGTTAATAAATTATAATTATAATTAATAAATTCTAACTGAAATTAATAAATTCCAATTGGTATTAATAAATGATAGTTAAAAATAACATTATTGAAATTTAACACGAAATTAAGCATGGTTAGTGGCGGCCGCACAAGAATACACGTGAAGCATGAATTGATAATCCAAATTCTTGTTGCGACTGCATAATCTCCCACACGTGTAGTCAAAGATAAAGAGCACTATCTCAATGAAACTGGTAAAACACCATCTTAAATACTATATTAATCAAGTCAAATTCATTATTCAAAATTAGACATTTGGTAAGCCTAATTTTTCAAAACAAAATGGTTCTGTTAGCAGAGTCCAATTAATTAGTTAAGAAACTACTACTCCACTAATTCTACAAGCTCTATATAAGAGTAGAGACTCCCATTCAAGATAAATTCAGAGAAAGAATCCATTAAGGCAAGAATCCAAAATGGCAGATTCCAAGAGCGAGAGGATGAGAGAGAGACAACCCATTTCTGTCCCATTCATATGGGAGGAAAAACCTGGTATGCCCAAGAAAGACTGGAAACCTTTCACCCGACCGGTCGAGCCTCCCGCGCCACCTGCCAAGTTCGTCGTGTCCGTCCCCTTCGGATGGGAAGAGAAGCCCGGGACACCATTCTCGTCCTTCGTCCAACCACCGAAGGAGTCACAACTGGTGGTTTTTTCACGGGAGCATACCGCCTTCCTTTCACCACCTCCAAAACACTCCATCACTGGTTATGGTGGCAACGATGATGGATCATCAGAGTCGGAGCCGCCTGCACCACCTGCCAAGCTCGTCGTGTCCGTCCCCTTTGGATGGGAAGAGAAGCCCGGGACACCACTCCCGGCCTTCGCTCAACCTCCAAAGGAATTACAGCTGGTGGTTTTTTCACACTCGATCACTGGTTATGGAGGCAACGATGATGATCAATGTGACAATGAAGGCGATGATGAATCATCAGAGTCGGAGCTCGACACGTGCAGTGTAACAACTGATGATTCCTTCACCTCAGCCAAGTCTCTCCTAGCCAATGGCCTGATATCAACCACAGCAATCTCAAAAGCCGTTCCTGTTCAGCAAACTTCTCTTGCATTGGTAACTACGGACAGTACAATGCTGCAGTGTCCGGGTTCACCGGTTTCTGAAACTGATAGTACCTGCAGCTATGCTACTGGTACCACAAGCTTGGCCGGAGCTTCCTTCTTGGAGTGGCTCTTCCCTAGGCTAGTGCCGAATTCAAATGTCTCAAACAAGGTAGGATACCTGGAAACGGCTCCTTCTCAGACAGAATACCTGCATGGAAGCAACTGCATTCAAGCCGGTAGACCACTGTTGACCCTGGGAGACCTGATAGCAATGAGCCGAAGACGCAGCTGCCAAAGGAAAGTCAACAAAATGCATAAGCAGCACTCCATGGTAACCATATCTTCCCTAAATGTACTTTTAAACAGATTTACCAGTACCTTGAGCGACTAAGGATTATTTTGTGGATGACAGGACTTTATGAAGAGGAACGCCTTCGGTTGCTGCATCTTTGGAGCCGGCAATGAAATCAATCGGTTGTCGCTGAAGTGGAAGAGACAGTTGCAGCTGAAACTGATGTGAAAGTACTCCCTTACGTCGAAAATCACATACAAACCTGAAAGAATTATCAGCCAGTTCCTGCTTTACAGTTAAATGATCATGGTGTAATATTATAATGTTTTACAGAACGAAATGTTTCGATTTTCAACAATATTGAGACGGTAACTCCAATTAGAAGTAGAACAATCATATATGCAAGCAAACTTAACCCCCAAATCAGGTAGCTACTGCATTTCAATTATGGCTAAATCTGGCCAACTAGGACAAATTGCAAAAGTTTTATACAGAAGGTTTACAGCTTTCAACAACTTTGCGTATCCGTTCCATGACTAAAGGAATCTCCTTTACTTTTAAGGTTGTGAAACAAAATCTGAACCATCCTGGTTCAATACAGTGACAAGCTGATCCAGGAGTTACGTTGATCTTGGCAGTATTTAAAAGCTTGTCCCATAAATCAAGCTCCCCTTTCTCATTATACGGACTAATTAATTTGCTCATATCGACCCAGCAATATAAGCCTCCACTGCTTTGGGTGCATTCTAGCCCCAGCTCTCTTAAGCCTGCAACGAATAAATCATACATGGACTGTATTCTCTGCCTATTGGTATTGATGTATTCCTGGATGAACCTTTTATCTGAAAGCATCGGTGCTAGAATCTGCTGTGTTGGAGTTGAAACCGAAGAAAATCTGGCTAATTTCTTGGATGCTTTCAGAACATTTTCGTTGAATGAATATATAACCCCAACTCTGAAGCCAGGGATGCATAAATCTTTAGATAGTCCGTATACAATATGAACCCTATCCTTGAAAGGATCTTCTGAGTCGACTATCTCAGCCATGCTCACAAACTTTTCATTCCCATATGTTGAACCTGCAAAGATTTCATCTGATATGATATGGATGTTCCGCTCTCTGGCAAAATCTAGGATATCATAAGGATTCAGCATGTTTCCAACAGGATTAGATGGATTAGAAATCAGAATTCCGCGGACTTTTTGACCTCGCTTCCTTGCCTGATTAAATGCCTGTTCAAGAGCCGCAATGCTTAATGTGAAATTCTCACAACTACGACAGTGAACAGGAATTAGTTCGACCCCTGTTCGCCATTTCATGTCCCTGTCGAATCTGCAGAGAAGGTAATAAGGATATGCCATATGTCCACTAAATATAAGCATATAATAACAATTAACATCAAAGGAACAAAAAACAGGAGATAAAATTTTAGATATGGTAAAGTACATAAAGTAAAGAATGGTTCTCTCAGATTAAATATTAGAATAAAGGGCTTCTTGTAATACCCAGGATAATATGGTGCAGGGACGAGGAATGCGTTTCCTGGGTCAGCCAAACAGAAACTTAGAATTTCAAGTGCAGGAGTTGCACCAGAAGTTAATACCATCAGCGAAGGATCAAATGATACTGTGTTTCCCATTACTTCAGTCATAAAATCAGCCATTGCCTGCAAAATTTGATAACATTTTGTTCAGATAAAGGTGAAAAATGGATCAATAGTGAACAGAGTTGCTCAATAACATTGAAATCATGAAAGAGCAATATAACAGAATTGTGGAAACAAAAATAGGCGCAGGAGATACAATCTCTGAGTACAATGTAAAATAAAGTTCCAAGAATAATGAAACTTAATCAAAAATAATTTGTAAACCCAGATAACTTGTCAGCCATTCAATGTGTAGTAAAAAAGTTAGAGACATGTCCGTAGATAGGTCAGTAGATAAGGAAAAATGCTCATTTTATCAAATACCCATTGGAATCCTGCCCTGGATTTCCTACATTCTTATGGGCATTCTATATGGTGAAACTCTTGGACAAAAGAGTCAAATAAGAAAACCTACATACGTAAATTTGATATTATAGCTCATGTGTGACATGCAGTAGATATCACTCCAGAATAATCATCCATACATGAGAGAATTGTTGACTATACAAGCATTCATATCATATATTTATAGGAATCCTTCCATTGACTAATATGATAATTTATTACTTAAAATGGTAATAGAACATTAAGTTATTGTATAGACTTACTTTATCAATGGGTTACAATAAATATAACCAAAACAGAGTAATTTTAGGCACAATATTATACTCCCTCCGTCCCGCTGAAATCGTCTTGTTACTGTTCGGCACGGTTATTAAGGAGAAAGGTAAAAGGAGAGAAAATGGGTAGGTCCCATTACTTTTGAAGGGTTAATTATTTCCTTTTTGGGAAATAGGACAATTTAAATGGGATAACCCAAAAAGGAAATGAAGACAATTTCAATGGGACGGAGGGAGTAGCATCTAGTATAATCAAAATGAAAATTAAGAAGTGCATAAGCTAATCTTATATATCTGCTTACTTCTATTGCTCACTTTTCCACTTTCTCATCCTTTCCAGTAAAGAAATAAACCCAAAAAAGAAGTTGCAAATAGAGTTTCTTAACATTTTTTTTAAATCTTTGTTTTATTTTAATAACAAAAATTTGTCTTGCTGTAACAAAACTTAAGGTTATTCAAATCAACTAATGCAATTTTAGGAACCATTTCACATTTAAGATATTCCCAATAATTTGTATATATAATCCTGACTTACTACACAAAAATAGTCCACGCACTTATTGATAACATGTACTCCCTCCGTCCCCTAAAAATATGTTGTGGGGAGGGCGGCACGCGTTTTAAGAAAGTGTTGGGTAGATGTAATTTGAGTGGAGTAAGGGACCCACTTATTTAATTTGTTGTGAAGTTTAAAATATTAGAAAGTTAGTGGGGTAATGTCCTAAAACGGCAAACCATACTTATTGGGGACATCCCCAAATGGTAAATTAACCATACTTTGGGGGGGGGGGGTATCTAAATAGCAAATAAGCTCCCTTCTTGAAGATAGCAATGAAGCTTAGAGGACTATTGTGATAAGATCTTCATTACATTAGATAGTGTCAAGAATCAAATTTTACTAAGAAGCGTGTCATAGGAGATTATCAACTATGAATAGCATCTCATTTTATACAACTATCTTAAAATTTCTCTTAATAACCCTTTCATCTGCAACTGGAACTGGACCAAATAAGAAAACAAATTATATAAGATCGATGAATTATTGTAAAATGAACAATCTTATAATTGACCTATGGAAACAATTATTACACCTGCGAGGATATTAAATGTAAGGACAAATTTGTTAAAACTTTGTAGGTTCATTATGAAGTTAATAATGGAAAATCTTGGCTTACATAGATGAGGATTTAAACATGCATCAGTAATTACAACACTTAAGAAACTCCCTCCAACGAGCGGCAAACATGAGCCAGTTTAGAATTTTTTGCAACCATTAATGTAGCATGGCTAACATATCTAAAAGACAGTGGTATTACATTTTCCCACATGTAATACCTTTCATCCAGTTTCGACAAACTTTAGTTATGAACCTGATAACGACAGCCGATCATGAATATTTACTAAAGTTAACAGTTTTATGGCAACTGGAAAATTTCATTTTTCGTTTCTGCAACTCAAGAGTCTAGAACTATAAGATTACTTGAGAGCAATGCAATCATTGCACAAACCATATCCTTAATCTATCTTCCACTGAGTTTGATTAACCATGTAAGTGTGTGTGTGTGTGTGTGTGTGTGAACACATACTTGTTTCCGTCAGACATTAAGCTACCAACAGTTAGTAGTTTAGTACGATTACGCCTATTTCAGTGATCAATTGAGTAACAGCTGAAAGTTCATCCAGACAACTAATGAAGCAATCAGTACAGAAAATATCAATGAACACATCGTTTTCCTTACCATTTTGAACTCAAATAACCCATCCATTGGCTGGTACGTCGCGATTCCCCTTAGCCCCGGAGCACTGCCGGCGCCTGCTCCGGACATCAAATCAGTAAAATTTTTCGAAAGCCACTCCTCAATCAAATCCAAGGACAACTTCAAAGCAATGTCAACAACAAAAATCAATGTCAGAGCCAGTAATTAACGCTAACTCTCAAAACTCATAAACAACAATCAACGAAAAACCATACATCATTACCCTATTTTCCGAGAGTCCGAGCTGCATAACGCCGTCAGGATTGCTCACTTCGTGGTAGCCGTCCTCACGCACCCGATTCAAACCAATGTAGTACGGCGATTCGTCCGGCTTCGCGACATGATTCGCCCGGCCGGAGAGCTGCACGCGCCCCATGGACGCGCCGCGCGAGAGCAAATTGGGGCGCGACGACGAGCGCGGCAGCTCGGAGAGGTTCGCCGACGACGCCGACCGCGACGGAGGGTTCGGCGGCGGCGGCGAGCGGTTCCTTTTCAGGTAAAATTGGAGGAAGTAGAACAGCGCGCAGGGGATTAGGGAGCCGAGGAGTATGCCGCCGCGGCCTTGAACCACTCCTTGCAGCGGTACGATGAGCCTCATGCCGGTTCGGTTGGGGCGGCGGTTCGATTCCTTCGGCGAGGTTTGGATCATGTGAGTCGCCGGAATGCCGCTGCGACGGCGGTGGGGGATTCAGCGAGAGTGAGTGTGTGTTGTGTGTGTAGTTTCGTGAAGTTTGAGGTGGTGATTTGCTTGAGCGGAGAGGCAAAGATGGGATTCCGTTTGGAATCTTATGCCTGGGGTTTGTGAAATGACAACAAAGCCCTCCCCACACTTTCTATTATATTTTGTCTTATGCTTACTACGTTTTGGAATATTGGAATTATTCTCTTATTAAGGTAACATCATTATTTTCACTTTTGTTCTTTTTTTTTTTATTTTCTTTGTTATTTTTAGCTAAATCGGAGTAAGTTTGTATGTGTGATCAAATCAGTTCGTTGGAGTCAGATTCAACAATTTACCTAACTTCCTATATGCTAGTTTAATTGTGTGATTAATTGGCTGGTTTTTTTTACCATAATGATTTTATTATTTAGACGATACTATAATTTATGGGGTACTTTTATTAAGCTAATTTGGTATTGTTGATTATAGCTGTCTGACTGATTGGGCCGGGTTGAAAATCAATCATACTGTTTAAATGATAATACAATTCAATTTGGAATGATAAATTTAATGTAATTATGATCATATCGGCTCGAAATTCAATCAGACCTCTATTTTGAAAGTTATACTGAATTTCGGACCAACCCAATTTTTAATACTTCTATATTTTACTAACTTTTAATTTCAACATATGTGATAAGTTTGTGGGAAACTTTGTCTACAGTACTAATAGATTCAAGTCATGCACTCAAATTCAAATGGAGAACGTAAGATCTAAAGTTACCATACCAAATAATAGGGCATGATAAATGAAATAAGATTACTTCCCTTTATAGGATTATATTTTTGGAAATGTCGCTCTATACATTAATGTTTGCTATCGATAACTCAAGTGTAATTATTTATGGTTTCTTGATAGTATACACTTTGATTGGAATTAATATACCGGTTATTTTTCTTTCAAAAAATAAATATTTATCAGTCATGTCTCATGAGATATGGACTTGTACGTTTGTTACGTGTGATAAAGGTAACATCAATACTTGTGGTAGATTAATTATCTTCTTTCTTTACAAATCAAAGCCTTTAATAAAGTATGGATCTTGCATTTATTATCCAGGTGTGTGATTCTGATACATAATATGTTAATTCATTATTAGACTAAATATTCATAATTTCACCCCATGTTCATAATACAAAAGTATATAATTATATGAATTATATTTAATGGAGAATTTTCAATTCATCAAACCAAAAAACAGATCATATATGCCAATAAATTTGTTTTAGGATGCTCTATGCAAAACAAGTGTAATTTGATGGTGTAAGTAACAAATTACAATAGAAGACGGAAACATCATGCCTCTTGCTAATTATGATTAATTAGTGTTGTATAAGGTTTTAATTAATATTAATTAAAAAATTAATCTATAATTAAATTTTATTATTCATCCTTAATTAAGATTTAATTAAATATTAATTACATTAATCGATAAAAAAAAAATCGAAGGCCGCGGGGGATGTGTGGCCAACTGGCCCGCCGCGCTAGAGTGCGGCCCAAAAATAAATAATTTTTTTTTTTTTGGGAAAGTCAATGTTTGAATATATTTGTACGGATTTTCGTGGGAAATTGATAAGAATACCTTATTTATATCGATGATCCCCTTTTTTTAAATCTAAAAATGGAGTTTGTGAATATAATAACCTAAAATATATAATTGGATGCAAAATACTTGGTTTTCAAATAAAAAAGGGAAAAGGTGCAAATATCCCCCTCATGTTGGCAGTGCTGGGCAAATACCCCTGAACTTTGTTTAGGTGCAAATTCACTCTTCCCTAAAATTTTCGGGTGCAATTACCCTCTCGCCGTGACGGAACTAACACTTCCGTTGGCAAAAAAAATATTTTTGATTCATTTTTATTCTTGTGGGACCCTTACAATTCCCAAAAATTAATTGGTGCTATAAGCTCAAATTAGAAAAAAAAATTGTTTCGAATCCTAGCTCACAACTATCAAAACTCAGGCCAAGTTCTCCAATAATTTGCTATCCAAGCCAACTATTTATTGTTGATATTGATGATCTCATCTTCTTCAAGTGGTTTGTCATCCTTTTTCGTGCAAATCATCGGAGAACCTCACCTGAATTTTGATAGTTGTGAGCTAGGTTTCGAAATAATTTGTTTTCTAATTTGGGCTTTTAATTCCAATTATGTAGTATATAACCATTGAGAATTGTGAGGGTCCCACAAGAATAAAAATAAATCAAAAATATTTTTTTTTTGCTAACGGAATTATCGTTTTCATCACGGCGAGGGGTTAAATTTCACCTGAAAACTTTAGGGAATAATGAATTTGCACCTAAACAAAGTTCAAGGGGGTATTTGCCTAGCGCTGCCAATATGAAGGGGGTATTTGCACCTTTTCCCAATAAAAAATGATCGGCCGGCAAAATACTTGGTTTTCAAATGATTGGAAAATTGTCTTCTAAAAAATCTCGAATAAAACAGTCTCTACCAATTTTTTTTCTCTTTGTTTTTTTTTTGGGTTTTTTTATTTATTTAATTTTTTTCCCTACGGCTGCCCTAGCCATTTTTTTTTTTTTATTTTGAACAAACATTACAAAAAATTTTAAAAGTCGCGTGACGGTGGATTTTGGATAGTAAATTATGCATACGTAGATACCTGCTGACATGAATTTCAAATTAATAAGCGGAGATGCAAGTATGCTTTACCTAATTTTTAGAGGAAGTAGACCCTAACCTTTCTAGTTAACATCAAGCATTTGTTTTTCTTTTTTTTTTTTGGTTTTGCTTGATATGTTAGGGACCAAAATATCAATATAATCGACGACATATATCTCTATTTACACTATATAGTACAACTTCAAAGTCATATTTGTTCCAAGAATTTATTTATATTTGCACGTTTTCCCTAATGCTAAAGGAAATGTATCCTAATTAATTAATGATGAGTGATGTGTGCATTTCTATAAAAAGAGTGATGTGCAAAATGAAAAGATCGCTATAATGTAAAATATTCAAGTTTTCAATGATGGTTTCCTTCAATTATAAGAGGAAACTTTAAAAATGGTCAAAGGAAATTTGTAATAATTAGAGCTCTTGAATCTTTCATGCATATATATACAAATCTAGCATTTGCAAATAATTTGTCTTCTCTCACTAGCTAATTTTACAGGGAAGATGATTAAGCTTCGAAGACCTTAATAATCTTCCATTTGAGAGTTATGAAGAATTTGAGAAGTGATCTAGAAAAGAATTGTGTCTCATAAGGTGAATTAAAAACTTACTATTTGTTTGATTATCTTGTTCTTGTGTTTTGATCGATATTAATAAGTTATGTTTGCCGTATTCTATGTATTTCATTTTAGGAAATATGATTCCTCTCTTCGAAACGGTCAAAACCCTGCCTTCGATTTCTCGAATTAGGAAGTCAGTCGCTCATTTAAAAATTTGGATTGATAAAAAAATTGTCAGAATACTAATTACAAAAACAAAAATAAATTAATTAATAAAGGCTCAGTACTTGTTTGTAATACAATTTTAAAGTCGAAGCGAAATTATAAATTGGGTTAGAGTTTGTGTTTGAAATGACAACTATATACTGAAAATAAATACTCATTATATATAGTACAATATCTATTGTTAATATACACAAGATTTTACTTATTTAGCATGTATTGTGTGTGGATTTATTATATATAAATAGAAAATATCTATTGCACTTCTGCTGAATTTACAAGATCGCGTTGTATTGTATCACTAATTGCTAAATTACAGGTAATAATATTCCAATAAAGGGTCCCACAAATTCAAATTCCTTAATCCAATGGCGCTAAATTTACAAACAAACAACAATTTTTGTATATTTTTCTCCTCCTCTTCTTTTCCAATGAGTACGAGAAGTTCGCATTTGCATCGCGAAAACTCAATAATAATCCAAACAAATACATTCTCCTTCAGCAAAATCCTCCATTTTTTCTCTGTGTTTGTTTTCTAAGAGAAGCAGGACTAGACGATTTCCTCAATCGAAACGAGCATGGAGCAATAGGCCTTTTTTCCAGAAATCAAATCGAGCAAAAAATATAAATAATGGAGGATTTTGTTGAAGATTGCTACGTCGAGATTGATGAGGAGTACGAGTTCGACGCCTCTCAGTTCTTCGATTTCACGAGGCCGGAGATTGATTCCGAGATTGAGGCGGTTGAGCGCTGGTTCGATGTTTCTGGAGATTATCCCAATTCTCGTGAGTTTTTTGTTTTCCCCCTTTTTTTTTGTTAACCCCTTGAACGCGTGTTCCGATCATCTCTCTCTCTCTCTCTCTAGCTTTCTCTCTCTTCGTTGCTGTTGGACGGCTTTTAGAAATGTGGATGGTCCTCGTTGATTAGTTGTCGTTATCTGTTTGTTTTTTTGTCTACTAGAATTTGATGTCGACAAATGTTGGAGTTTGATTCTTTGATTAAATATTGACGAACATTTTTTTTTCCAGATATAGTTGTTTGACAAATTATTAAGTATACTATTTATGAGTTTGGATTAGGCAAAAACAGCTGCAGATCGAAATTTTCTGTCTGATTGAGTAGAATAGTGGAATAACAAGCATATTAAAACTTGGTTTTAGTCTTTTTCCAAACAAAAAAAACAAATTAAATATGTAGATCAGGATTTAGTGAGATTGGCCATATGATTGATGTTTGATCATTTTTTTTCATTTTCTAACTTGTTAAATTTGTTATTTGGTGAGGATTCAGCTTTCATTGTGAAGTTGGATTTAGAGAAAATACTGCCTGCGCAAGGCGTAGCCAGCTCTTGGAAATCATCAAAACTCAGAAAAAGCACCAAGTCGACGACGAGCAGCAGTTCGGATACTGATAGCAGTAGCAGGCATGGACTCCCCCCTTCAAAAAAGAATGCCAAAGGTGAAATATGTGTTTTTGTTTTTAGCATCATTAATTATCCAGTATTTGAAATCAAAAACATTATTGCTTGATTTAATCTCTAAAGTATTTATCAACTTCTGTTAGATACTTTTGATACTTATTGCAAACTCATTATTCCATTAGAAGAACTTTAGGGAAGCAATTTGGTAAGACGGACTTTGTTTTACATCCGTTCATACTGTTTGATATGAACGGATGAGTTATTGCTTCCCTAAAGGAGCAAAAGTTCGACTAAATAGGTTGCAAATACTAGTTGAACTTATTTAGTTTTAAGATCAGACTCCTTTTTCAAATTCTTGTTCTGTTCAAGAGTTTCTGTCATTCTTCATTTCTTCTTGATATGAAAAATTGCTTATTTTTTCATGCATTGATTTTACGCGTTATTTCTCATCAGGAAAAGGCCATTCAACGGTTGAGGATGCAGTAAAGCCTAAAATCAAGCCGCCTGCTTGTAAATTATCTCAACCACGGAGTGCCAACTTCATGGAACCTACAGCCAGTCATCTGGCAAAGCAAAACGCAGTGCACGATAAGCAACAGTCCGGCCCCCTTTGTACAAGGTCTAGCTTTCATTTCAAGAATAAAAAATAGATAACAGTTTGAAATTAATTAGAAAGTCATTCATGTCCTCATTTTGCTTATGTTTGTTTTTCTATCTCGCGCTTACCAGGTTCCAGAGAACACGAACGAAGCTGGATGAGAAGAAAAGTTCAATTGGATCTGAATATCGTGCAACCAAGCGACAAAAGCTTGAGACCGGTTTCTTGAAAAAGGTACATGATTCATGAAACAATCATATATTCTTTTTCACAGAGGCTAATTTTTTTTAAATGATCTCACATTTTGTATATGTAGTATGATTATTTTAAGAGCCAAGTATTAGTTCTGTTACGATGAATGAGAAATTAGTACCTCAATTTCTGCTATGATACATCTTTTTTTTTTTTTTTAACTCGTGAATATTGTGATATGTAGGGGTCTTATTTGAAGCATAAGTTCTCATTGTCTCATAAATCATCAAAGAAGGTATTGTTTCATACAGAATTTCTCAACTGTTTTAACTACAATAACATAGTATCTTTGACGCTGTTTTATTGTGTTTTTTTGACTGAAAGTTTACTGTTCCAAGAGAACCAGAACTGGGAACACTGATCAGATCACAAAGGCGAAGGTAATTCAGACAGTCTTAATTTATACATCCTCGTATACGTAAAAATCCCAAGTGTTAATGAAATTTTGTGTGGCCAGGTCCAAGAACAGTTCTGCATCGAGTGAAACCGACAGCCAAAAATCGAAGAGTCCCTCCATTTCTCATCATCCATCAAACAGAAAAGTTAGTATTGCACTAGACAAGATTTCTGTAAAAAAATGGCACCTAAATCATGGTTCATACCTTTACAATTATTATTTATATTCACATTTGTTTCTATTTTGTAGATTTTGCAAGCTAGTTCATTACCCCGACCGAGAAAGAGCAAGACACCACTTACAGAGTTTCAAGTAAATCATGTTGAATCTATTGCATTTTGGCATCTCTCTTGTAAATTTCATATTATATCGGATTTGAGTTTCCTTTTTATTTTCTTTTTTTCATCAGGAATTTCACTTCAAAACTACGGAGAGGGCCAATCACCATTCAGCTAAGGTACCTTAGTAGAGAATTTTTTTTTTACTGTTTTTTATAGTAAAATTAGTAGAGAGTACTTATGTTCAAGTTTCTAGTTGTGACACTTGCTCCAAAAGGTGAAAAATTAAAGTAAAATATGAATAATGTTCATCATAGCTATATTCACTTATCTTAAATAAAGGGCTTCAACTTTTATATATGCAGGAAAACAGATCGTCAACTGGAGAAAGTCCTCTTACAGAGGAGTTCAACAAGGTAAGATCTTTGTTGGGGGTGCTCTCTCTCTCTCTCTCTCTCTCTTCTCACATCCCTTACATTTTTTCAGCTGTCTCTGGGATCGAATTTGAAGAGAACGTCTGAGTCATCCTCAACAAGCACCAAGGCAAGTCCAGAAACTACACACACATGATATTATGATTTTTCTAAGACGAACTAACAAACTAGGACTCGGCTGTCTCGTATTTAAATACAGAGTTCGAGTAGAAGTAGCCGTGGCTCTTTTCAGACAGATCAGTTGTGGGTAAGATTTAAGCATGTTTTAAGGTTTAGGTGATGATTTTATCTATATTTATGATGTCTTGATTCTTTGAGATAAAATGCTGACTGACATTTCAGCAGGGACCTAATCAACATTGTGGAGCTCGTATGAGGCCTCACCAACCCAACATCACTAGGTAACTATCTCCCCTTCACAAAAACTCGTGTGAGACGGGTCCCACTGTGAGACCATCTCATACGAGACTCCTACATTTCTATTACATGCATTCCCCTACGTATCATCACTCAGAATTCTTTATTACAAAATATATTTTATCTTCAATACAATGTATAACTTGTGTGAGTGTTAAAAATTGGAAAATAAATTTAAGTAAATTAAGTTTTTATGTGCTGTGATATAAAAGTTTATATTTAAAATAACGTGGCCCCTAATTAGTTAATCGAAATATGTTAACATTAATAGACTATGAAAATATAATCTTACATTTATAATCAAATATATATTTCCATGCAACTCATGCATATATATGGATTTTATAGATGACTTTCATAACAAGCAAATTTTGGGTTTTTTTTTTCACTTGGTTGATTTTACAAAATGTTCGATTATAATAAAAAAAAATTATATGTTTAATTTAATTTAGAGCTACTTGTTTGATAATTGTTTTTCAAACTCTTTGCAGAAGCTTGGATATTCGCTGATATTACACACAGGGAGTTTCTTACTACATATTGAATCTATTGATCAGTGGTGGCAACTTAATACCTTGGAAAAAAAAATTGAGTTTAAATTAATTTTTGGCATAACATTTGTTTCTGATAAAAATCAGAAGCAAATGTAATATAAATTCAAATAGAACTGATGGCTCTCTACTCAACCATCGTCCTCTATCAGTAATCAACTCATTAGAATATTACCAAGTTTTTTAGGTAAAATAATTAAAAAAAAAAAAACAAGAACAAGAACAAGAACAGAAAATTGTTGCCAAGTTTTTAGACCTTTTCAGGAATTTGTTTTTATGTCTATTTATATGTAATGCATGAGAATGTAAATCCAAAAAGGTCAAATGAAATGTTGAGTGTACAGGTGTGATAATATAATTTATTTATTTTTTATTGCTCGTATGTGTGTTTGTGACTCTGTGCGCAGTATTTGTGTATCTTTGGTTATTGGGGAGAAATAATTAATTTATTTACTTACATGTATTTGCATATATTTTTACCAAAATATACAACTTTTTACTCTAGTGATGTAGATTTAGAATCATTTCGCAATCTAGCTCCATTCATCAGTAGTCAATAAATACGAAATCACATTAAAATAGAGGTGGCATCGGTTCCATTCCGATGGAACCGGAATCGAACCGCCTATTACTACGGTTTCGGTTCCAAATCGGAACCATCGGTTTCGGTTCCGTTGTTTTGACCGTTCTAAATCGGAATTGCATGTTTCGGGAGTACTAATTATATATATATTTTTGCTATTTTTTCTTGTTTAATTGTAATTTTATGCATTCTAATATAACACTTAGGTGAAATAAATATGAATTGTAATATAAATTTAGATAAAAATCTAACAAACAAAAAAATTAGGAAGAACCGGGCGGTTCGAAACTGAAATCGGCAATTCTCGATTCCGCATCTTTTGAACCGTAACCTAACCGCCGTCGATGTGGTTCTTGGTTTCAAATCGAAATCGGCGGTTCGATTTCGGTTTCTGTTCCGGAACCGCCAGTTTCGGTTTGGTTCCGACGGTTCCGGTTTTTTTTGCCACCTCTACATTGAAATATAAGAAGTTATTTTTAGTAAAACTTCCGAGTGCATGTACACAATTGTTTGTTTTTTAAAACTCAACATTTTCAAATAGTTTATTTTTTGGACTTTTCTCATATTAGTAAATATTTTTTTAGTAAATCGGTAAAGAGTAATTGAAAAAACAAAGAACAATTTAATAGGAAAAAAAAAATCGAAAATAGCATTTATCTCATTATTCTATTCTCTCGAACTGATGACTTCCACCACGTCAAAGTGACACTCTACGTTGAGTTATATCCCTTCCCCATCATGAGTTTTATTTGTCATATTCTTTTTTTTTTTTTTTTTTGGGAACCTTTTTATAGCTTTTCTTTCACCTTACCAATTTTCCCCTAACAAAAAGAAAACCCTTTTTATATTAATATATTGTTTTGTTTTAATAAAATAATCATTTACATTATTTAGTATATTCATATAAGAATTATTATCCATATGTTATTAAAACGATTACGGATTCGAGCCTTATCCTTAATTCGAGGTCCTAGGTGGCGCTCTCTGTATCTATTATTCTTATTTATCTTAAATCTTCATTTTAAGTATTTTTATTCATATATTTTATTAAAATCTTGAATCCCACATCGAATATTTAGTAATTATCACCTTGTATACAACCTATATAAAAGGAGTAGATATAATGTGTAGTTTTTCATCTCACAATTGCTCCGTATCATCAATTTAATTTGGCCAATAAATTAATCGGCCGAATAAATAGTTATATTTTTTTCTTTTGAAAATTTAATTTGGCTTTAGTTAGTAAATTTGTGTATGTATATTTAATTTTCGTATTAACAAATATGTGTATAAATAAGTATTTCTACTTTAAAAATCTTGTAGAATAGAATAACTAATTAATAGTATCGACAAATAATTAATAAGTATCTATCTAATATATCGTGTCTTAATTTATTTTTTCTTTTTGTCATGTCATCTTTACAAATAGTTAAATTAATTTTTTTAAATAAAAACTTATTTGATTTTTATAATATTATTTCAATTTTTTTTAAATCAATTATAAAATCAATACTTACTATGAAATTCAAAATTGTCAAGAACCATAAATTTTCTTTGTAACATATGTTATATTTTTTTTCATAAGTATTACAACAATTAATGTGAGACGAGACGATCAAAGCTAAGCATGATCAGTAATATGTTACAATCTCATGAGAACAATAGTGAAAGATCTCAAAATTTTAATTTGTGACGAGATGATCAGACGTGCAAAATAATTAACATCGTATACGATGAATTTTTTGACAAATTGTGAGATAACTACAAAGTTAATTTTTCATATTTTAAAGTAGGGATGGTAATTTTCGACACGACACGATAACCCGACACGAACCGATACGAAATTAATGGGTTTGGGTCAAGCCTTATTAGGTTCGGGTCCTTATCGGGTTATCGGGTTGACCCGATAAGGACCTGAAAATTTCGGGTTGGGTTTGGGTCTGGTTCAGGTTACCCGATAAGGAATTATATTTTTTAATATTATATTTATTTAATTCAAATCAAGCTTTTAAATTGATGACATATTTATTTTTCCTTCCAAGTCATCAAAAGATATTAAATTTTTGAATATTTATTTATTTTCTCTTATTAAATTTTATTTTAAAATATTTTTTCTTTTATTAAATCTTATTTTAAAATATTTTTTCTCTTATTAAATCATTTACATTTGGGTTCGGGTCATTATCGTGTCGGGTCAACCCGAATATTATCGTGTCAATTTCGGGTTCGTGTCGTGTTCGGGTTTTGTCATTTCGGGTTGAGCATATCCTTAACAGTTCGGGTTGGGCCTTAACAGATCAGGTCGAAATCAAGTCGACCCGAACCCGACCCGATTGCCACCCCTATTTTAAAGTATGCTTAGTTTGTAAAAAAAAATAATTTGATTTCTATTGATTTCTTGCGACTAAAGAACGTGAAATAAAATTAAAGAAACACCCTTTTTGATCAATTGTCGAAATGTTATCACTCCGAAATAATATTAAATTATTTTTAATGTTCATACTTATATATTGTAAAATAATATGATTTTCCGTCGAATTTCGACGGATAATACACTAGTTTGCTTCTATATAGTTATCACAATCGAATTTCATTATCCAAAACCAAAACGAGAAACTACAATCCACAACATAGGTGACTTGTCAATCGGTCAAAGTCATTTAGTTTTGGACCAGTTTTATTAGATCCTTGGACTATTCAATTCGGTCCAATCAGGCTAAAATAATTTCAAATTACTAATTTTTAGTTAAAATCTTAAATCTTCGTTTTTCAGTTTTACTCACCATGTCAAATTGTTTAAATAGAATTGAACATATATAAATTTTTTTATAACCGTATCAAATGACATATATGTAATTCATACTTACAAATATGCTGTTGGTATCAAATATGAGTTTGGATCTACAACTCGTTTTCACCGTGAAAATGTCTAACACAAGACTCCCACTTAATTATATTAATTTAAATTAAAGTTTTATAGGTATATGGTTTGAGGAAAATTGAGCTGTCAAACTGCTTTGGCCGCGACAGACCCATAAGAACAAATACATAATTCTGGTTCAACTGATCGAAAATTGATTAGGCCATAAAATTGATAGCCCAATCCAATCTTAAAGCATTCCCAGCAGAATTTTCAAAATTCTGCTCCTAAATTTACTCCTAAAGTTTCCCTTATACTATCTCCCTTATTTTACAAATGCATACAACGGTCCTCCTACTTTCATTAACTATTTTTTTAAAAATGGTGGGCCCAACTCAATTTGTAAGATAAAAGTAGATTTATGGAGGTGTAAATTTGAGGAAAAATTTAAGGAGGTGTAAATAATTTTGTGGGGTCCACTCAATTTAGGAGATCTATTGGATGGACTTTTTATCTCACTTTTTGTTATTTTATCATAAATTTAGAGTTAGAATTAATTATAAGTGAGATGTTGTGAGTGCTCTTAAACAAAGATTTTAGTATAAATGGCACAAACCCATCAGATATCATCGGTTCAGATCGTGCAGTGTCATATTGAATCATAACTATATTTTCACAACCCATATCATCCAATCTTTGAGTTAGGCCCAATCCATTTTTGACAGCTTTGGAGAAATTATTTGGAATAGAGAACCGAAGTACTTTGGAGATGGCATAAGAAATTAATGTTGGTGGCAAAATTCCCTAATAACCACAAAAAAGAAAAAGAAAAAATGTTTGTAGTGAAAGATTTTATTTTATAATTTTCAAATGTGGTATTTGGGCCATATATATATATATATATATATATATATATATAAGTCTCTGCGTCTCTATACAAACAGATTTCGTCCGATAAAACCCTCGCTGGGCGGAAAATAGAAAAGGGGCAAATTAGGGTTCCATATCAAACATACACACATCTAAACACATTTGGAGTTGAAACGGCGATTTAGGTTCCGATAACCTGCAGATCCGATCTCCGAAACGGTAATCTCTCTTCTCTCTGTGTTCCTATCTCTCAATTGTGGTTCTTAATTGACATCGAATGCTCGATTTTTCTGTCGGTAGGTTTTTTTTTATAGTTTCCCTAAATTTTCTGAACTTCACGACGACTCGAAGTGGTGGCTTAGTTTGCTGGATTCGAAACGTTGGAAAACCCTCCCCATTCTAATCTTCTAAATTTCGGATGTCTGGGGATTCATTGGGGAGTTAATTGTTTATGTTTTCAGTGTTTAAATATTTGCCGGCATGGCTGAGCTTATGAATTTAATGTTGTTCAGCTCGTTGATTACTGACTAGGTCGGCAAAACCACAGGCTAATGTTTTTCTCTTCTAAGCTGTGTATGTTTACGCTAGTACTAGTTCTAATCATTGTACTGAAACTGAATTGAATTAGCACCAACTGTAAGAGGCTGAAAAACGGCAGCTACTAGCTTTGTAATGTTCAATTAATCCTAGTGGTAAACTCAACTTTAGGAACTCAAACTTTGTAGTGTTCGTTTATATTACTGCCTTACCGGGACTACTGCAGTTGCTATCATAGAGTGTTATATTTTGTAAGTATATTATTTTATGGAATCGGGAAGACGTGATTGGGATAGTATAGTCTGTTGGTCGACTCGGTCCAAACTCTGGCAAAAAGACCAATAAAACTCCCTTTTTTATCCATGCCGTGCCTAACTAACCTACAAAAGTTATGCAGTATATTTGGCTATGAGAATCAGAAGATCTGCATGCCATAAACCTGTATTTGATAGCTCACTTTAGATCTCTGCAACTCAAATTATTTCTTTAATCAGAGAGTATTCAAATTTGTATTATAAAATGCATTATACTCCCTCTGTCCACGAATAATATGACTATATTTCCTTTTTAGTGTGTCCACAAAAAGTATGACTATTCCATTTTAGGACATGTCCCACCTAGTATCTTACTTTTTTATCTCTATCCACTTACAAAGGTGAATCCCTTTCTCCACTAACTTAACAACTACCAAACTTTTATTAAAACCCGTGTCGCCTAAAAATAGTCATACTATTCGTGGACGGAGGGAGTACATAGGAATGCATGAATCTATAATTCTATATTGCAAGTTAGTTTTAAGTATAAAATAAATTTGTAGGTATTAATATTGTGAATTGGCGATTTGTGCTCTGCTGCTAATTATGTGCGGAACTGATCTACTGTATAATGTAAAGGTTGGAGCTTTATAATTCATAATAATGTTGCTTTCTCAAATTTGAAGACATAAGTTTTAATTTAAAGTTAGTCACATTGTTAATGACTCAAAAAGGCACTTTGTATGGTTATTATTCTCTCCATCTCACCCCAGGCCAAAACGCAGTTTTTATGATGGCAACTCATGAGGCTGATGGGAATTCGCTTTCTCCATCTCGTGCGGAATCACCCGAACCAGTAGCCGTGCAGGAGAAAGCTCACAGAGGGTCTTCAAGCTCTGGGTCCAAGGTCAGCAGTTTTATAGATACAATTGGCTTATTTTGTTGGCAATAATTCTCTTTCTGTTGCGATTGTTATTTTATGCTTTAAGTGCACCTAAAAGGCTAAAAAAAGAATCAGAAGTGCTCTTTACCTATTTTCTTGTTTTCATCTGCTTAGCAATATTTCTGAGCATGATTTTTAACCTCCATTTCTCTGCACTTGATTACTGACAAGGCTATTGTCGATTTCATAACTGATTGAATTGTGTTGATTTGGCTATTTGTTATCTTTGAGTAGATGAAAGTTTGTTTCTACTTGTTGATGTTTGTGTTGCATATAGTAGTGGAAGATAAGAAAATTTTAAAATCAGAATAAAATCAAACACACTCGGAATTTTGGAAACCACACAAATGAGAAGTTGCACAAGAGAATTGTGGCATGTTCTGATTAAGCTATTTTCCAGTTTTATATTTGTTAGAAAGACCTGTTTAGCAAGCATAGTCCTATGTTTGTCTGTTGTTTATATTTGACCAATTGTTACATTCATCCAACTTCACTTTTTTGCAGCATGAATCTCGTGAACATGCAAAAGATAGGGAGAGAGAGTCCTCTAAGAGCAGAGACAGGGAGAGGGACAGAGGTCGAGTTAAAGACAGAGACAGGGACAGGGACAGGGACAGGGACAAAGAGAAGGATAGGGAGAGAGAAAGGGAGAGGGGCAGAGACAGAGATGGGGAAAGAGATAAGGATAAGGATAAGGACAAAGACAGGGAGAGGGAGCGCGAAAAGGATCGCGATCGACATCACCGAGATCGCCACAGAGACCGAAGTGAGAGAAGGGAGAGGACCAGAGATAGGGATGATGATGATGACTATTACCGAAGCCGAGACTATGACAGGTGAGAAAAGTGCAACTCTTTATGTTCTCTACCAGCAACGATAGTTACTGTTAATCTAAAATGTTCTGATTTCAGGCGGAAAGATTATGATAGAGATAGGGAAGAAAGGCACAGGCACAGATCTAGATCTCGTTCTAGGGCTAAATCTGAGCATAGATCAAGGTCGCGGTCACGTTCACGTTCCAAAAGGTAGTTTGTGATGATACTCTTATCTTTTTTGTCTTCTAGTAAATTGGGTGTTTCTGAACTTTTTGATAAGTTAGTTCCTTATTTAATACTCCCTCCGTCCCACAAATTTAGTCCCCCTTCAATTTTCACAAAACTTAAGAAAATGCATTTAATATGCTTTGGAAATCATAATCTATATGTAAATGTTCTATTTTACCCTTATTTAATACTCCATACATCATTTTCACATTTTTGTAAGTATGGTTATTTTAGTAAAATAATATTTTAATCAAATTCCAATTAAGAAAGTGTTGGGACATCCCAAAAAGGAATAAGGGACTAATTTTGTGGGATGGAGGGAGTAACAGCAATTTGCCTTTTACTAATATGAAGCATGTTATCTACATCATATTTGCTGCCCTTCTGTAATACCAGAACTCATTAATTTTGGGTTTATTTACTCATGCGAGTTATTTTACTTGAGTCTAAATTCTTCAACTATTACCGCTACATGTTTTGCCTGTCTCTGTCATTAATGGTATGCTCTACAGCAAAAGGATGAGTGGTTTTGACATGGCTCCTCCTGCTGCATTGATTCCAAATACCGGTGCTGCTGTTACAGGTACAACCAAACAATTGTTCTACATATTACTTTATATGATAACTTTTACGTTTTTTTTTTTTTGTGATATAGTGTGGAATGGTCGTATCAAAAAAATGGTTTCATTTTGGTAAGCGTACTCGGTCCTTCAATTGCACATCACAATTTGGAGTACTAGTCCCTAAAATTGACCGTTCAGTTTTTATTTGATTATTTGCTTGGTGATGGAAACTGAGAGAGTTTTTGGTTTCTTGTTGTGTTTGTGTTTGTTTGTTTGTTTTGTATGTGCTATGTTATGTTCTAAGAAGGCAATGTTGGGCCACTAGCCCCACTGTGCTGACAATGGGCGTGAGCCGACTTCTGTAGCTTTTATGTACAAGGAAGAATGAATACAGGTCTTGTCCATCTCTAACCAGGATTGCATGTTGGTAGCTTTTACAGAATTTTTTAATAGATGTTTCCATTAGAGTTCTATTGTAAATTAATACTCGGCCGATATTGGAAATATAATCATGGAGAAAATTTATTAACTCTGGCTCCTGTAACTTAAGAAATAGAAGATGCACCAAATTTTTTTATGTTAGATATAACTTGGTGTAGCATTTACAGGTCAGCTTCCGGGAGCCACCCCCACCATTCCTGGAATGTTCCCCAATATGTTACCTTTGCCAGGCACCACACAGGTTGTCTTACTCTTATTACACTTAACGTTTATTTTAGTTCTTTGATATAGCTTCTCAAGATCTTTCTTTAACTTGATTGCAGTTTGGAGCCCTCTCAGTGATGCCTGTGCAGGCAATGACTCAGCAGGTCTCTTCGTGTTACTTTATGTATTGTGTGTTATATGATTTCAGAAAAATGAAGTCCTTAAAAGAAATTTTATTTTGTCAGGCTACCAGACATGCTCGAAGGGTCTATGTTGGTGGACTTCCACCGACTGCTAATGAACAGGTAATACTAAGTTCCATCTCAATAAATTTTGTTATTTTATTCTGGGAGTTGGATATATCCTTTGCGCTAGATTTTGCCTTAGATGGTATATTGTATAGATTTTCTTGAAATGTTAAGTCTGAATTTACAATCAGTTTTGGAAAATTATGATTCTTCCCATCCTGTTATTTTCATGTGAATGGAGTGTTGCTGTTGATACATCATTGACTTTTCTCTGGAGTCCTTAAATTTTTGTGAGCGACCTTGATTTGGCCACTTCTTCTCTTGCTCGATCAGCTAACTCTTTTACTGTCTATGTTCTTCTTGTGGCAGTCTGTGGCAACCTTCTTTAGTCATGTTATGTCAGCAATCGGAGGAAATACTGCCGGTCCAGGTAAATCTCTACACTGTTATAAATCCTTTGGCTGTCTATTTGTGAGTGATTTTATCAATGATTCATATTGTTCCTTCTGCATTAATCAGGAGATGCTGTGGTGAATGTTTATATTAATCATGAGAAGAAATTTGCTTTTGTGGAGATGAGATCAGTTGAAGAGGCGAGCAATGCGATGGCTTTAGATGGCATTATTTTTGAGGTAGCAACTGCATCTAACTAACAGTAGAGATCAAGATTTTACTCAAACCTCTTTTATCTATGTTGAAACTAATTTTTCTTTATCTGTTCAGGGTGCACCAGTTAAAGTGAGAAGGCCGAGTGACTATAACCCCTCACTTGCTGCCACTCTAGGCCCCAGTCAACCTAATCCCAATCTGAATCTTGGAGCTGTTGGGTTGACACCAGGATCTGCTGGAGGGCTTGAGGGCCCCGACCGCATATTTGTTGGCGGGTTGCCATATTATTTCACAGAATCGCAGATCAGAGAGCTGCTGGAATCTTTTGGACCACTTCGGGGTTTTGATCTGGTTAAAGATAGAGAAACAGGCAACTCCAAAGGCTATGCATTTTGTGTTTACCAGGATTTATCAGTTACAGATATTGCTTGTGCAGCTCTTAATGGGATAAAGATGGGCGATAAAACACTCACTGTCAGACGTGCCAATCAGGGGGCAACACAACCTAAACCTGAGCAGGAGAGCGTGTTATTGCATGCACAGCAACAAATTGCAATTCAGGTAATGTGACTTGTGCTCCTTGTTATCGTTGATGTTAAACGTTTCTAGAAGTGAATAGAATAAGAGTGACTGGTACCGTTCTTGAACTGAATCTGTCGTTTCCTTTGCAGAGACTCATGTTAGCACCTAATATTGCACCGGCTACAAAAGTTGTTTGCTTAACAAATGTGGTTACCCCTGATGAGCTAACGAATGACGATGAATATGAAGATATACTCGAAGACATGAGGACTGAATGTGGCAAGTTTGGTTAGTAATCTCAACTTTTCTGCCCCAAATTTTTCCTTCAAATTTTGTTAATCTTTGATGTGCTAAATAATTTCTTGGCTGGGCCATGTTCTTCTTTCAACACTGATTCAGAACTTTTCAAAATTTGCAGGTACGTTGGTGAATGTGAAAATCCCCCGCCCACTTCCTGATGGAGAATATGGACCGGGTGTGGGAAAGGTTAGTGGTCGAGCAAGCAGTCTTCTCATTTTAGCTAGAATTAATTTTTTACAATATATTTAAATATTTAGTTCTTCATCAAGATATAATGTTCGTTTTAGTCTCCTATTATCGTTTTTGTGACTCGTGATGCATAGGTCTATTTGGAATATGCGGATACTGAAAGTGCGGGAAAAGCTCGGGGCGGGCTGCATGGAAGGAAATTCGGGGGAAATGAAGTTGTGGCAGTTTTCTACCCAGAAAATAAGTTTTCTGAGGGAGATTACAGCGGATAATATCCCCCTCCCTCTTTTGGAAAGCTTTATGTTTCTATTCTGATTCAAGCTTTTCTTCGTTTTATTCGATTTCCCGCCAGATTTTGTTACAAAGGCCTGTGTTGTGATTTAGTCTTGTTGGACGTAAGGATCTTTACAACCATATTGTATGATGATATTATTATGATAGAATATTAACTAGTCTGTTTTTTGAGCACTCTCTTGTTTCTATATATATCTCTATATATATATATATAGCGCTCATTAAATAAGAACACTTTCTTAGGTGAGAAATAAGAACAAATTTGGACCCTTGATCCTTGATCCTTGTTGATTTACGGTTTAGATTTAACTGTGTATTTAATTACTTTAATTTATGCATTCAAATGTTAATGCATTAAGTTATTGTAGTTTATGCATTAAAATATTTATGTATTTAGTTTCTGCATTTTATGCATCTTTGATGTAATAAAAATGCATTGTTCTTACGTACTCATATAAGATGTGTTCTTATCAGATTCGCTCCCTATAGAGCAAATAACCAAGTCCTAATCCTAATAAAATTAGGAAATCACATAGGGCCAAAAAAACACATGTACGTAACGTAGGAAAAAAAAATTAATAACATTACGTTTATTAATTTTAGCCTTTTGAGGGGCCTTATTAATTAATAATAATATATTTTCTGAGATCCCACTAATGCCCTTCGAACCCTTAAAATAATATTATGAATTCTGTAAAATTAATAAATAATTTATTCACTAAACACATAATCCAATACGATGGATGATGGTAGGATGGATCAGGATATATTAATGATAATTGGTTTGGTACACACCATTAAAATTTTCATTACTCATCTCAGTCCCAAACTCGATTAATAAAATAATTTACACTTATACCTGTTCTAAATACGTTGGATAGTACCCGCTAATTACCCTATTTACCCTTATCATCTCTCACCCGGATCCATTTCCTTGGCCCGCCCTAATCCGGTACATTTACTCTTAATAAAATAATTTATAAAATAAATCATAATAAATATAAAAAAACAAAAATATAGATCTACAACCGCCACCACCCCTCATTCTCATCAATTTTACGATGATTTGATTAAAGTCTCTTCAAAATATTAAAGAAGCCGTAATTAAAAGAGCTCTCGTCGATGCCTCTAATCTATGCTGATATATATTTATGCTATGCAGTAGAATGGTTAATGTCAGAGGCCAAAAATTCCGGGTTCAAGTCCACCGTGGCGCGGTTTTTAAATTTCATTGCTAATTAAAAAAAGAAAATTACTTACGGATAAATTTCAATCCGCAAATCTACATGGCATAGATATCGATTTTATTTTATTTTTGGGAAAAAAGGATATTTTTATATAGTTATAAATAGAAAAAGTAAAGATCACATTCTCCTTGCACAATTCAATTCTGAAGATTCCGGACAGAATACAATATTATTATCTGAAGAATTAGGTTTATAATTTTTTTTATATGATGTATGCATGCATGCAGAGAATAAAATGGGTTACTGTGGGGTCCACTGGAGTTTGATGTTGATATTAATAAGAAATTAATAGAAAGCATCGTACATCTCGTGATATCTATCTATAACACCTTACTCGCTTACTTGTAGAAGTATAAAATTAATATCCCATTTTATTTTATATGCATGTATATTAAGTTTATTCTTTCATATATTACTACCTCCGTTCCATGATAAGTGGCTACTTTCTTTTGGGCACGGGTATTTAGGAGAAGAGTGTTTAAAGGGTAAAAAGATAAAAAGTGGTGGAGCCCACATCTTTTGTGTGAGAGAAGGTATTTCCATATTAGGAAAGTGGCTACTTATGATGGGACAAACCAATAAGGAAATGTGGCCACTTATGACGAGACGGAGGGAGTATTTAATAAGTAATACTTACAAACAAATAAAATAACAGCCCGCGAAATCCATGTGAATTGCATTAATTAGTGGCGGCAATACAAATATGGACAAACTGCTACTACTCTACCAACAGCACAATATTTTAGGCTTTGATATATAATAATAGTCTACTAATAAAAACAAAATAACAAGTTACAAAATATTTCATCTGCTGCTATTGTTAAAACATGCATGCAAACATAATAGCCTTTCCCCTCCAATCCATCAAAATCTGAGAGAACAAAACTGGGGAATGCCTTCAATCTTCATCAACTTCCAAAGATGAACAAAAGAAGAAGCTAAAATCCAGCTTCTTACAAAGTGTTGTTCGATATTACCTCTCCGAATCTGACAAACCATTGAGCATCCGAGGAATTCGTGTCGTGCTGATGCTGCTGCTGAGGCGTCTGCGGTTGGGGCTGCCCCTTGCCGATCACAAACTTGGCGTAGTCAATGCTTTTAGGAGGGGTGGAGCAAGTTTTCTTGGCAGGAGGCGGTGGCAGCAACGAAACTAGGACTTTCGACACCTCATGCATCGTTGGCCTCTCAGAAGGGTGGTGTTTCGTGCAGAGCAGCGCCAGCTGCAAGGCTTTCCTCACGTGGGATAAGTCCATGCACGTGACCGACACCTCAGCATCCACGGCCTCCATCAACGTATTGTCGTCTGCTTTGGACAGCACCTGCATGAAATGGAGTTCATAACAAGTTTGGCCTCAGAGAATAATAAACACAGATGAATTCAGTGAATTAAAGCATTAATTACCAGCTGATGCAAATTTGAGTCGTTGTCGACAGCCTTCTTCCCCGTGAGGAGCTCCAGAAGCACGATGCCAAAGCTATAGACATCGGACTTCTCAGTCAGCCTAGACGTCCTGGCATACTCGGGGTCAATGTAGCCTATTGTTCCCAGCACGTATGTCGATGCATGAGTTTTTGCCGTAGGCAGACATTTTGCAATCCCAAAATCGGATAGATGAGCTTCAAAATTCTCATCGAGCAGGATGTTGGAAGATTTCACGTCCCTGTGAATGATCCTCGGGTTGCAGTCGTGATGGAGGTAAGCAAGGCCATGCGCAGCTCCAACACCAATCCTCAGACGCGTCTCCCAGTCCAGTTTCACCTTAGAATGACCTGCATTATTATGTATAATATGAGTTAAGGCCTAACATCTCGACACTCAAATTAAATCGAAGATGAAACAGAAAAGGCACCAACCATGAAGAAGATCCCAAAGAGAGCCATTTTCCATGTAATCATAGAAGAGAAGGTTTCCCTGTGGAGAGAGAGAGTAGCCATGCAAGCTGACGAGATTCCTATGCCTTATACTGCCCACAGTCGCTAATTCAGTCTCAAACTCACGAGAATCGTGAGGATACTGAGTGTAGAGTCGCTTAATTGCAATTGGTCGGGAATTTTTCAACACGCATTTGTACACTGTGCTGGAAGCTCCATATCCTATTATGTATTTCTCACTCAAGTTCTCTGTAAGCCTCATTATATCCTCGTACGTGTGTATAGCCATATCCATATGAAGGACAACCAGTTTCGATGAACCTAATTCAAGAGGGAACGTCTCAGTATGCGAGCAGAAGAAAGACAGACGAGAAATAAACTAGAAATGACTAAAAATAACCTTGCAGTGTGTTCTTAGAGCCCTTTATGAACTGCTTCGGTTGGTTGGATTTGTATATTGCAACAAGCACCATTGATAACAACGTGATAAACCCCAACGTCATACATACGACCGTTGTTCTTGAAAACACAGCTGAGCAAAATAATCAATAACGAAAGTTAAAATCCAAACGCAAGGAAAATATATATATATATCATGCAATCAAAGCTTATTATGAATTATGAAATGAAACATCACCTTTGGCTTTCGCGGGGTAAGGATCACAAATCGAGCCCAACCAGTGACCGCACAATAAAGGATTTCCAACGAAGCTGGAAAAAGTCGCAAGATCAGCATCAATAATTGAACAAGACAATGGAAGCAACCAACATGAAATATAATCGTACTGTCTACCTGTCAGGTGAAAATCGAGAGAAGTTTCTGCCAACAGGAACCAACCCACTAATGTTGTTGTAAGAAACATTCCTGTAAGAGAAGAAGATGCATTAGCTACCAAACCACGAACAAGTTAAAATGAAGATGTTGCTCAGTCACGAGACTCACAGCTTATCAAGGCTCAAGCAGTTACTTAGTTGTTCCGGGATCTTTCCACTGAGATCATTGTTATTCAGTATTCTGCAGATCAGAGAAATTGTATTTATATATAGGCATAAGACGCGTGGAAGATGTAAAAGTCGTTAATAACGCCTCAGCACAAAAACATCACTTGACGAGCACATACAGAGAGGCTAAGTTCTGCAGTTGGCCTAACTCTCCAGGGATGCAGCCTGAGAATTTATTGAATGACATATCCCTACAAAATGAATGAATAAATTACAATCGTGAATTATCCGAGGTCAGTTATCTTAACGGACTAGGAATTGTCGAGCTAAAAAGCCTTAAGACTAACTTACATTGTCTGAATGCTCCTTAGGTTACCAAATTCAGCAGGAATTGATCCGATGAGATGATTGTAACTCAAGTTCCTACAGTCAACAGCATAAATTTAATATCTTCCACGAACTAATGAATGTAATTGACATATTAAATCTAAAGCACACCAGTCTTACAGAGTAAGGAGATGCTCCAGGTCACCCACGGAGGCAGGAATAACTCCGGAGAAATTGTTACTCGAAAGATCCCTAACGAAAGAAAAAAGAAAAAGGAAAAAGGAAGTAAGTGGCAATTAGAGATCAGAAAAATGTAACTACATTGTAAAATGATTCTCAAATCTCACAATGTATCAAGATTGATTATGTGCCCCAGCTCAACTGGAACGCTGCCCCTGAATTGGTTGGAAGACAGATTCCTGTCGATCAAGAACAAACATTTACTCTGCCATGTGTGTAAGAGAATGCTAAGGACAACGAGCAGGAGAATAGGAGGATAATATACAGATATGTGAGGCTCTCCAAATGCTTCAACCCAGAGGGAATGGATCCATTTAATTGGTTGCCATGCACATTGCTGTGAAGATATGGTTATCAAAAACAAAATAGAAAAAAATATTCAGAAATCAACTGTGAAACAGAAAAAGCGTTCTTACAACTGATTCAATGCCGTGCAAGAGCTAATATTTTCAGGAATGGGGCCTTCAAGATTGTTGTTGGCAAGATTCCTGTTTGAAGTAAATAAAACATCAAGTATAAGCATGATCAAGTCAAGGAAAAAAAGTACAATGATCGATTATTCACTCACAATTCAAAAAGTTGTTCTAACTTCCCAAGCTCAGCAGGAATACCTCCAGTCAGCTGGTTATCATTCAATTGCCTTCAAAATGAGCCAGATTAGCATCAAGACGAGAACACATCAAATGTCACGACAGCTTACTTTGTCAAGAACTTACAAATAGCTAAGCTTCGTCATATTTCCCAGCTCGGGAGGGATTGGACCAGTAAGTTTGTTGCCATGAAGATACCTGAAATTAGAATAATCAAATGCTAAGAGATCAAACGGAGAACAGAGGAACTGAGAAATCATATATCAAGAAATTGGTCAAACTAACAGTTTTCCTGTGTAAGAGAGGTTGCCAAGAATTTGTGGAATCGGCCCAACTAATTCATTTTCACTTAAATCCCTGAAAAGAGCAAACAAATTACCATATAGTGAGTGAAATAGTGTGATAAAGTATTTATGATCAATTCGACAAGAAATGTATGGTATGCTTACAATACAGCAAGGGCCTGCATCAGGCCTATCACCTCAGGAATCTCTCCAGTCAACATGTTTCCCTGTAAAGACCTGTCCGAGACATTGGTGCTCCATCAATCATAACAGCAATACACACAAACATTGTACACACAATTTGTTCATGGGGATTCCTAACAAAGAACTAGCAAGATTTCATTTGGAGCCAATTAATTAACTTACAGTGTGGCCACTTGCAGAAAGCCGATATTGTATGGAATCTCTCCAGTTAACTGATTGTAGGAAACATCCCTAAAATGTAAAGGTATAAATCTTTAGAGCTGAACAACAGAGGCTCAAAATGGAACTAGCATGACTAAACTTACAGTATCTCAAAGCTCGTACAGTTACCAATGTTGTCTGGTATAGTCCCAGTGAGGTTATTGCCCCTAACGTCACTGCAGAGAGTCGAGAGACAAGCATAAGATTGCAGAGGAATTTATAACTGGAAGAGTTTGTTCGATAAAGAAGAATGTCAAACACTTACAAATACCAAAGGCCAGTCAGTTGGCACATATCGGGGGACAATGTACCCGTCAGCATATTTCCTCGCAAACCACTGTATCACAATAGTAGCTGTGAGGAAAATAACAGACATCTTTCCAATGAAGGATGAGATAACTCTTTTTACAATTCAGTCGACGATTAGCAATACAGTTCCTTCACTTACAGATATTGTAGCACTTCATTCCAGTAAATCAACCTTGGAATCTCTCCTGTAAGCTGGTTTTGAGCAAGATCTCTTTAATCCAGCATGACACAACCGCAATAGGCACAGTCAGAAAAAACACCACTAAAATTTATTTATCATACATAAAGGCAACAGTAAACTTACAAAGTTTTCAAATTAGGAATTTGTGTTAGTGTTGAAGGGATTGGACCAGTAAGCTGATTGTTCTTCAAGTTCCTGACATGGAGTATCATTAACAAATCAAGTTAAATCCCTAAGCATTTCATAGCAGACATACATAGCAAATCACAAGAATAACTCACAATAGCTCAAGCTGCTTAAGCTTAGAGATTGAAAACGGTATGTCTCCTTCAAGCAGGTTCTCGGACAAATCACTGCCAAAAAAATAAAACTTCATTTAAGACCTTATCAACATGACTAGCTACACACACCATAACCCACAAGAGGAACAGCATCAAGCTTACAGAAGTTCGAGCAAGACGCAGTTTCCAATCTCATCCGGGATTTGACCTGTTAATTTGTTTCCTTGAAGATCTCTGCAGCAGAAAGAACGGTGTGTGCAAGTCAGAATGAAACAGCAACAAAAGAATCAAGAAAAAACAAATACCAACAAAAAAATGAATACTTACACAGATTCAAGATTCCTCAAATCGCCAATAGCAGGTGAGATTTCTCCACCTAAGTTGAGATTAGACAGATTCCTTCATCCAAAAACACCATAATACAAGGTAAGATTTAGCTGAATAGACAAAAAATAGTTCCTAATAACAGTACTTGGTAATTTGTTTATTTAACATCAAATCAACTAGAGATCCAGAATCAAGAATCAAAAAAGGAGGGAAGAAAAAGAACATACAGAGCAACAACAGAAATGGTGAGATTTCCACAAGATACACCTCTCCATGAACAGAAATCATCATTGTGGGCCACATCCCAGTCCAGAAGCACATTGGCTACGTTGCTAAACGAAGCTTTGATCGACATTAAAGCTTTGCCTGTCACCATAAAATAAACATATATGACAAAACAGCAAAATAATTCCTACATAAAAAAGTGAAAGAAATAAACAAACAAAAGGGAAACGCCTTTTTCAAGATTCTCCCCCCCAAAATAAAGTAATGTATTTGTCGTTAAATTCTGCTTCTTCCAACATGGATACTGCACGCATCCATTTCACAAGAACGTAGGAAAATCAAGTATTACTATTTACTATAAATATTAATAAAATATTTATACACCCAGAAAAAGCTCGATTACTTCAGAAACATTATAATGAACAGAAAATTAAGAACTCTCTCTTTTTGATATTCCTTCTTTTTATGTACTTTCCGAGCTATTTTAAATTCCTAATTTCTGATTAGCCCATTAAAAGTTGAACATTTTCGAGGAATTCAAACGCAAGAAAACCAAAATATTTCATTTTTTTCTAAGGAAACCAAGAAAATGGAAGATAAAAAATCGAAGGAAGAAGAGAGCAAGAACAGCTCTGCTTCATCATTAACCCAGAAGAAAATAGTCAGCACCCTTTTTCGAGCTTAAATGCCAAAAAATCCGAACCTTCTAAAAAGGGCAAAACTATTTTGGAAACGAACAACGAAAAATAGCAAAAGGCCAAAAGTCACACTCTTCAAAACGAGAAATTTAAAGGTCAATAAAAATGGGGGGGAAAAAACCAACACCCACCAAAATTGTGGAAGAGTTGGGGAAAATATAACGTTTCAATCAAAAACATTAACACACACAGTGAAAGAGAGAGAAAAACGCACACCTTCATCGCTGAGAGATGAAGTGAGAGGAGATAGAACGAAGAACACGACCACAAAATTGAGGAAATTCGTTTTCATATTCGTCTTCCCCTTCATAAACAAGTCCTGTTCATCCACCATTAATTCTTCAAAGCCGGGCACAGAGAGAGAGCAAGAGAGGACGAAAAATGCAATCAAAAAAAGGAGTGTTGGTCTTGGAGCGAGATTTTCAGCTGGTCAGGCGCATCTTATCATCCCTCTCTCTTCTCATAGCTGAATCGTGATACTTGGTGGCAGTGAATGTAGGAATATGTGTTAGGAGAGAGAGAGGGAGAGAGAAGGAAGGCGGGGTCGTAACAAAAGAAGCAGGCGTTTGGCGTGATCTGTAAGGCAGAGCAGCAGAAGCAATAAGGGAGGAGAGCGAGTGCGAATGCGGAGAGAGGGAAGGAGGAGAGAGAGAGAAGAGAGAGAGGAGAGAGCGTTAAATGTTTGGCAACAGCGCTGCACACACAGACACACAGTGTCCTGTAAACACACAAAAAGCTACACTATTTGCAACGTTGCGTTATGAAGAGAGAGAAAATGGCTTGAATATGGATATATGTATATGTACGTAGAGATATAGAGAGAGAGAGAATGAGAGAGAGAGAGAAACGGCGGTGAAGCGACGTTAAACAGTAGTAAGAAGTAAAGGGATGATAGATTAGATGGTTAGCAGCGGCCGTCAGCCGTACTGCCGTTTCCCAAAGTAGCTGCACTTTTTCACATCCTTAATTATTACTCACTTTTACTCCAAAATCCTTTCACGCGCCGCTCCCAATCATAATTTCCGAAAATATTATTAGTATTATATTTTGGCTAGACATACATTTTTTACTGAAAAGATTAGGTATCATGCTTTTTTTTTTTTTTTAGAATTACAAGATATATTATATATAATCTAATCGCATTAAATAACTTTATAAGCGGGATCTCTACATCACATAAATGTGAGACCACTATACTACCACGTAGGGTGCGATCACTATACTAACAAACAAGGTGAGAAATATACTACACTGGACGCAGGCGAGATTGAACTCAAGACCTCTCGCTAAAGAGAGATTTGTGGTGTCTCAGCTAACTAATTGAGCTATGCCTCATCGGCAATATTAGGTATCATGCTATCTTGCCCGTTTATAGGCATTTTACATATTTGGAATGTCTACTATTTTGCAGTATTATATAATAATATAAATTGACATTATAGCAAGCAAGATACTCCCTCCCTCCTCCAGAAGTATGGTACATATTTGATTATATATGAGGTATAAAATATTAGTTGAACTACACTAACTTGGCCCAGAGGGAGTATAATTTAAAAATCTAATGATGAGCTAGCATGTATATCCGTTGGAGTGGATACAGGGAAAAATATCGAGAGAGTCGCGACGGATTAGGGACCTGTGGCGTAGTTTTCAAACGATTCGTCAAAATTACATGCTAAAGAAAAGAAAAATTATTTTAGAGGGAGTTGAAGCTCCCCACAATTTCGCCACGTATCTGTCAATGTAAATTTGCCGTGAGAGTTTGATATATATATTCTTTTAGTTTTTAGAAAAAACTAGAAGATCGAGTGACTCTTAATATTTTATAGCTTGTCGCGAGTGAGATTTATAATCGTAGTATTTTATAACTCTTCCAGCATATGTTTGTTTAGAAGATTTGGAAAAACAAAATTGTCCCTAATTCAATATGTAAAAGTAAACTTATGAAAGTTGTTTTCGTATTCTTATAAAAAATGATTATTTATTCATGACATAAATATTTTTTCAATAACTTTTTCATGTTATAAATTTGGCATCTAAAGTTAAAGTTATTTCTCCAAATTCGAAAGCAAACATTAATACTTCACAATATATAATGTTAGTACATATACATTCATATAGGGAATATAAAATAGAAACTTTCCCAAGTAACTACAAATTAATCTAGACTCTTGATTTTTTATCATCTATGATCATCATAAAAAGAAATAAAATATAACATCATAAGAAAATCATTATTGATTAAATAAATATATTATTTACAAGATACATAAATATATATTAAGATGCATTATCGTACATATAAAAAATTAGTTGAGAGTTTATTTAGGATCCTACCCACTTTCCTAAAATTATAAAAAGAAACTTAAATTAAATTTACCACTCTCCCAACCGACAATAAAATATCGTTTAATAAATTATTTTAGATGAAACACAACAAAAAATATTTCAACTAAAAATAAAAAATAAACGAAAAAACAAACGTGCTGCAATTAAATTCAATTAGATCCAATCGCCCAGAAAGAGCAGGAGAAGTATGTGGCATACACTCGCCTCATCCGCGCGTGGAGTTAGGAAAGTGAAAAGTGGGGCCTGCTCAATATATATGCAAGTAAAAAATTGCTATCTCCACACCCACTATTTTTCTTGTCATTTTTCATGTACGTGACAATAATAATAATAGCAGTCAAATTTGGAGGAAAATATATTCTGCGTTTGGTTTAGACCAAAGTTACTTTTACTCTGGGTTAAAAAAAAGTAGAAGAACCTTTTCTATTTCTATTAATAAACGTCTGGAGTATTATTTCAATTTTTTCCTCGAAATAGGAATGGGAGAAATCAATTTTCTTGATATGCAAGGGAAATTTGTTTGACCCATTTTGCTGCTGTCGATCAGTTATATGTGGTGATGCAGCCAAAAATTTCACAAATTTGTATTGGAATCATTTATGGGGAAAAATTTTCATGAATTTTTTGTTGTTGAGATTGGAAGATTTTTGGGACAGGGGATATTCTTTAACTCGTGGATGAAAAAATAAATATAAATATATAGGGATATGTTAGTATAAAAACCGGTCATCCCGTACAAACTACAAAGCATGTTTTTTCAATATATAATCATGCTTTTTAATATATACAATGATGCTTAATACTGCTATTCTCGATTCATGATTTTTGTATAAAAAATTATGCTTATATAAAATCATGTTTTTTATATACTATTTTCATGCTTTGATTATTACCAACCGTAGATTATATCATGATCAACGGTTGAGATTAGTTTGTAATTTTTACATGGGAACTAGTTTTTATATAAACCAAATCCTATATATATATATATACACTCGTGCACTCCATCAAAAGTGTGATACATTTGGGGTGACACGGTTTACGAAAGTAAGGTAAATATTATTTGAATTTATGTAAAGTTAAAATATAATATAGTGATGGGTCATGTACTCCATTAAACTAGAAAGTGTACACTCTTTGAGGATGTATCGAAACAGAATTATTACTACATTCTTGATGAATGGAGGAACTAATTAATTGTTGAGTTAACATAACATTTACAATCTTTTATAATTTTAATATATTTTTTTATTGCAGGTAAAACACCACTTTTAAATTTTTTACGGCGACATCGATCTAAATAAATTTTGATGTACGAATATGATGGGGGGCCAAAAAGTCCCCAATATCCACATGGATATAGTTGTAGTTACATAAATAATGAATTTAAAGAGACATTATTTAGCTTGACTTACATAGTAAATGATTAAATTCATAATTTTTAAAGCATGACTCAGAAATAAAGAGGAATGAACTTTTGTTGCATATGGGGACCTAGTGTATATAGTACATTTTTATATTTATTGAACCGCCTTCTAAGTTGTTGCATTCATTGAAATTAAAGAGAAAACATAAAAGAATATACTATTATTTATTCATTTCTCTTTTATCTATTCTTATCTATTTATTTTTGTGAAAAATCTATGCTTATTACTTGCTAGCAATTATATATAATTATATTTCTGCAAAAAAATTACAGTTATTACGAGTATATATGATTTCAAAGGATGAATTTATAAATTTTATGCCTAAATTTATTTAGCAATGACATATGAGAGTTACAATCCATCACATGTCCAAATGTATTTCCTCATGTACATTATTAATTATTTAAAATATTCAATCATCACATATACTTATTAATTGAAGAGTTAGTTCTAGTTTTATGGCTTAACCTTTTGATCAAGTTATGAAGCTGATTTGAACTTCCTTCAAATTGGAAATATGGAGCAGGATAAATTTTACGGGTTTGAAAATATGATTCTGATACGTGCATGTGTTTCACATAGTAGTCTTGATCACAAATGTTGGATATGTGCCCATATTTGTTGCCACGTGCCATATTTTCGAAAGATCAAGGTCTTTTTTTATTGTGCATATCTTAAAGGTCACGTACTTTATTTTTCAGTTGTAGCGGTCATCTCCTACTAGTAATTAGTTCTTATTTACTAATTATGGATTCGATCCATTGCATTTAATTGTAAGAGTTTTATTACTTAAATAAGTGTTGTAGTAATTATTATCATACATTTTGTATATTGGGATGACAATTATTTATAGCAATGTGCTCGCTTCTGGAGTGACCGTTGTAAGTTATAACATGGCCCAACATTAAGAACTTAATAATGCAAGTTTCAAAAAAATAAAAATTTAAAAAAAAGAACTTAATAATGCAACTACTTTGGAAATCAATGAAAATTTAGCCATTTTAGGCAGTTGAACAATAATGGATACGTTATATTTAATACACACATAACACACACACAAGTATAGAACATAATATATATATGAGAATAAGTTATTTTATGATAATACATTCTATGTTCAATTATAATGCATCGATGCATGACAACCGTAAATCTACAAAGATCAATAGTTTAGATTGCTTCTCATTTTTAACGGAAAAAGTACTTTGTATATGATACTTCCTCCATATATATATATAATGTCAGTGACCGTAAATTTTAGTTACGTAAAATGTCCTATGAGTAGGAAAATTTACTGAGGTATGATTTTTTCTCAACTTTATGCGACTTTTGTTGTTTGATAATTTAAACCTCTACTATTTTTTGGAAATTTCAAACTTTATAGAAACTTCTCTATTATAAAAGATTGAATAATCTTCTATTTCAACAATAATAACTCATTTTTTTTACGGAAAATAAACATAATTTTCAAAAAAAATGTGACAACAATCCGATTGCTAAAATAAAAGATGAAACATACTCGTGTAACACGAACAGACTGCCGTGTGAATATATTGTCATTCAAAATTTTACAATAAAGCTTTGGAATAAGTAAATCACATACGATATTCGAAAAAATTGATGCAGTGTATTTTTACTATCCGAATTCATATATTATGCGAGATGTCATATACTAGTTCGACCTATAATATTTTCCAAATTTTCTCGTTTTTTATATTAAAAAAAAAATTGAATCCACCTGCTACGTATCGCATAATGTATGAGATTCGATAATACATTTCCACACACAATAAAATTTCCTGATTCCATACATAGTGGACGACGCTATTTTGGCGATTATTACAAAGAAAGTGAATTCGAAGCATAGAAAATAAAGAAATTGATTGAACGAGAAATATTCTGCAGCCAAATTTAAAGAGCGACAATCATCAGAGCAACTCCGCCACGTGGCGTGCGATGAGTGGTCACAGAGGGAAGACCACGGCCTAGCTAAGTCTAGCGCAGCTGATAAAAGCAAAAGGGGGCGGGGGTGGGGGCAGCTTTAAAAGAGGAGGAGGAGGAGGTGGCAGCAGCCGCTGCAGCGGCGGAGCCGCCGTCACCTTCATAGGCGTGAACCTCCTCCACGGAGGCGGGGGGCCCCACCCGATTTTTCTGCTCTTTTGAAGAAGATAGTGTTTCCTGTTCTATCGCTTTCCCTGTCTTCTATCACTTTAAACATTTTTTTTATTTTATTTTTTCACTTTTTGGATAAATTTTGGTTGATGAATAAAGTTTAATTCAATTTTAAAGTAGAAAATACTCCCTCCGTCCCATGATAAATGGCTACTTTCTTTTGGACACGGATATTTAGGAGAAGAGTGTTTAAAGGGTAAAAAGATAAAAAGTGGTGGATCCCACATCTTTTGTGTGAGAAAGGGTGTTTCCATATTAGGAAAGTGGCCACTTATGATGGGACAGCCCAATAGAAAAATGTGGCCACTTATGGCGGGACGGAGGGAGTACATCTGGTGCAACATTTGGATTAGAGCATTCGGTCGCTTTGATTAAAAATCGAAAGATCATTCAAAATACGTATCCAATCGACCATTTTTTTTTTTTTACTTTTATCGAATCGAACTTGTTGTACAAGCTGAATAAACTCATGTTTGTACCATTTTTTAGCTTCAATTATTATACAATAAAAAGAAATTCTCCTTTTAGAGTATATTAAAGTAGGTTCTATAAACTAAAAAGTGAAAAGAAAAAAAAAACATCCAAAGAAATCGGATCTGAGAGCACAATATTGTCTAAACAAAACTTACTTTTGGAAAAAATATATAAAGAGTGTCCTAATCTAGAAAGTATTGTATAATTATAGTCTACGAATAATTAAAATAATAAAGTACATAATACCATTAAACTTCGATTAAATTCGGCTCAAACTTAGTCCAAGACTCAGGGTGTGATTGAGTCACATTTGTAGCTTTGCTTGATCTCTAAATAACGTCGTTTTGATATAAAACAACGTCATTTTAATTTCACATGTTTGAGTGTACATAAGAAAACAATATCTTACATAGTATTATATGACAACTGTTACTAAAAAAGTTGATGTGTTGTAATTGCAAAAGTTATTATCCAAAGGAGTGTATTTATCGAAACGATAACATAATCATGGTGTACTTATAAAATGAACCTCATGCACTAGAAATATGAAATGAAAAGTGTTTGTTGATTATTGGAGTCGGCGTAGCTAGAGTATATGACAAATGTTACACTATAAAAGTTGATGTGTTGTAATTGCAAAAGTTATTATCTAAAGGAGTGTATTTATCGAAACGATAACATAATCATGGTGTACTTCTAAAATGAACCTCATGCACTAGAAATATGAAATGAAAAGTGTTTGTTGATTATTGGAGTCGGCGTAGCTAATGGATCTGGAGTTCTTGTGGCTATTTTAGCAAAAATCTGACTTGTCACGCCATATCTATACTAATACTAAATAAGAGAGTTGTAACTATATTAACAAGTTTGCTATTTTCCCTCCAAAATCAATTTAGTGAATAATAAGTCTTGAACTTTAAATTATTTCATGAATGATGAATAATATATGTTGGTTAATTCTATACATCTCCTTTCTTGGTTATCATGTTTGAGCTTTAAAAACAATCAAATTATTTAATAAAATTGAATGATTATGAATTTTGACTTATTTGAGATTATGTAATTGAATTTTCTACTTTTAATATTTATTATTTATTTACTAAATATTCTAATTTAACAAAACACTATTTTGACTAAGATATTTAATTTTGAAAAAAAAAATAGCACAATGAATGGTTGCCAAAATAATTTTATTATTTTCATTATTTAGATTCGTAAATATTTAAAAAATATAATAGTGAAAAAAATATTAAAAATTAAAAATATATATTTTGAGATGTTTGGAAGTTATCAAAACTGAAGAATTATTAAAAATGTCAAAATTGGTTGAAATTTTTATAATGATTGTTCATCTTTAATTCTAATAGCGTTTTGAAATGAGTTTTAATCGAAATTGTATTTTCAAATATATAAAAAAATGGTTGTTTAGAGATGCTTAGAAGGTAAGTGTTATGTTATTTTTTTTTTTAAAAATACTCCCTCCGTCCACAATAAATTTGCCACATTGTGGATGGCACAGGTTTTAATAATTTATTGGTTGATTGTATTGTGAGTGGAATAAGGGTCTCACTTTTATATAGTTTTAAATTGTGTTGTGAGTGGAAAAGTAAGTGAGGAGTGTGGGGTCTATTACCATTAATGGATGTGGCAAATTTTTTGTGAACGGACCAAAAAGAAAATTGTGGCAAATTTATCGTGGACGGAAGGAGTATTTCTTAAATTATTAATGTAATTAAATATTTTGTGTTTTATATTTAGATTATTTATAATTTATAAATATTATTTAGATGTTTATATTTAATTATTTAATAGTGTATTTAAATTTATGTACAATGAAGTATATCATAATACAAAATTTAACATGTCATATTTATTAATGTTATTTGGATTGAATGTTTCTTTTTAAAAAAATATTGATGTAATGTATGAATTTTATAGTTTATTATGTTATTCAATAATTAACATATTAGATGATTAATACATTTTATTTGTGGCAAACAGTTTTTCGACAACTTTATATGGATATTTCAAGAGTTACAAATTGAAAAGGTTTGAAGATATTGGTGTGTGGTAATGAGGAACACTCTTAAAAAAATATTGTATAAAAAGAAAATTTTCATAATGTTAGAAATGTAATACTCCCTCCATCCACGAAATATATAGCACATCAATTTAGTGGCACGAGTTTTTATAATGTTTGTGGATTATTTGTTAAAAGTAGAAAAGTAACCCATTACTATTGAATTGTTGTGAGGTATAAATTATAAGAAAGTGAGTGGAATTATGTCCAAATATGGACATGATATACATGTAGTGGATTATTTCGTGGACGGAGGAAATATGTTGTATTTGTTATTGTTTTGTTATACTTAAAAATGTCCTTTATTAATTTCTATACTGAAAAATTAATGTATTATTATTCTCTTTTGTTGTCTGAAATTTTATACTCTCTCCGTCCACGAAATATAGGTCACGTAGGGTGCGGCAAGGATTTTAATAAATGTTAGATATGTAGTGTTTGAGTGGAGAAAGAGATTCATTATATTGAATTGTTGTGGGGAATAAAATAATGAATGTGTGGGATATTATCTCAAAAAGGAAAGTGACATAAATATGGTGGACACTAAAACAATGAAATTGTGTCATAAATATCTTGGACGGATAAGAGTAATTAATACATTTTACTCATTATTTATGTGATTTGATAATTTATATGTTACATATTTTTAAAATGCATTCTACCGTGCAACGCACGGGTGCAATCTAGTTCTTTTAGATACTAGAGACTTGCCCCAATGATTAATTTAAAAAAAAAATGATTGATATACCTTTTATATTTATCTAAGGTCAGAATATTGAAAAGAAAATGTAAAATATGGAGATATAAAGCATGATGGACCAATTGTGTCCCTTCGGAAACATGATGATATTTCGGCGGTGAAAACCTCATATATAAATAGAGACGTCAATGGTTCAATCCCAACCGTTTTTCTTTTCCGGAAAAAAAAAGTATGATGGACTAGGCCCGGTCGCCCGGCCAGCGACCGCCCTCCCGATCGCACTCCCCCGGTCCCTCCCTGTAGCGACGCCCTGGTAGGTCGCAACCCAAGTCGGGTTTGCGACCGAGCAACCGACCTGAGTTGCTAATATTTTATTAATTTTTTTTTCGTGTTTAATAAAAAAAAATTGTAAAAAACGGCTAGTTTTCAACGGTCATTTTTTTAAAAAAAATTTAATGTATTTTTCTTTATTGTATTGTAATTTTCCAATGTTTCAATACAATATGGTATTTTAATTATAATTATTTTTATTATTAAAAAAATATAAAACTTAAAATAAAAAAAAACAATTAAATAATGAGAGATCGGTCCCATTGCAGACGGTTTAGAGACCACTCTTTCAATCATTGAGATCCCACAAAAAGTGCTTATATCGAATCCAAGTACTTGAATGACATGAACTAAAGTATAGAAATGGCTTACAGAAAAATTTTAATCCGCATATCTACATGACATAGATATAGTTTTTATTTTCTTTTTGGAAAAGGGGATATGTATATATAGTTATAAATAGAAAAAGTAAAGATCACATTCTCCTTGCACAATTCAATTCTGAAGATTCGTGACAGAATACAATATTATTATTTGAAGACTTAGGTTATATCATATGATGTATATATGTATGCAGAGAATAAAATGGGTTCGGGGATATACAGTGGGGTCCACTGGAGTTTGATGTTGATATTAATAAGAAATTAAAGAAGGGGACTCATCATTCATGATATCCATCATAGATCCCGTGATATCTATCACACCTTACTTACTTACTTGTAGAATATAAAATACACTATATTTTATTTTATTTTATACGTATGTTGAGATAGTTTATTATTCATAAATTATTTAGTCAGCCCACGTATAATTAGAACTAGCAAAACTACCCGAGCTTAACAAGCCGACCCGATTTCAGGCCGGATTGGATCTTGTGAATTTAGGTTCAATTAAATTCTGGACTGGCTCGGGCTCACAAAAGATAAGCCGAATCCCGACAAGTTCGAGCCGGCCCGACCAAAATTTTTCTGTAATGTGAATGATATATCGGGCCTCAATTAATCCGGTGCGATAGGATTCTAGATTGGGCCAGGTTTTCTAGAAGCCCGATGGGTTCGGCCCGACCCTACCGAGCCCGGTCTTTGGCCACCTCTACATACTCACTCCGTCCCATTTTCATTATACTTACTTGGTCGGACACAGATGTTAATAAAATAAGTTTTTTATAATAAAGTTGGAAAGATAAACAATTTTTGGGAATATTTATGTCAAATTAAATAGGAGATAGTAACTTTTTTGTGACATATGTTGTAATTTATGAATTATAATTAATATTTATTATGTTTTGTATTTCCATTTTTGGAAACGGATATAATGACATGGAACGTTTAAATAAGGAATATGAATATAATAAAATTGGACGGAGGGAAATTAATTTATAGTAATAAGGAATTTTTAAGGCCAAACTGACAATTCCATTCTCCAACCCAAATTCTCTTTCTTGGTATTAATTCTGAAGTGCAACGGTAGGGAAATAGAGGTACTACTGAGGGAATGGAGTTGTTAATATAATAAGATAGCTTATTTTGGAGTAGCGTTTTATTAAATTTAAAAAATGGTTATAATTTGTTTATATACGTAATACTTCAGAAAAAAAAAGGAAGGGTGCTCTTTCTTAAGAAAATTAGCTATGTGACAACAAAATGCACAGTGTGAAGACACTTTCCTTTCGATCTGAAATTGAAGATTCGAGTCACATGTGCATGTCACAGTAGAATTCATTTGTTAGGTCAGAACATTCGAATGGTTTGAGCCAAAATCTATCCGAACCCGAAAAAACTGGAAAATCGATTTTTTCTTTTCTGTAAAATTTGAGCCTTTTGAAATCGAACAAAACCCAAACCAATATGTTAGTTTGGTGCAAACCAAAATTTTTGGGAGTTGCAAAAAAATACATTCTCACATTCTATATTTATTTATTTATGCACCTAACATAAAAAAAAAATAACATCCCAAATTCCAAATTTTAGTTATAAAAAAAAAAAAAAAAAAAAGACCGAATCCGAGAAGATCTCAAATAACCCAAACCTAACCAAATTCAATGCTTTGATTCGATTTTACTCTCCCCTGCATTTGAGTTATCGTGAGGATACTATCCATAGAGACTTCTATTCTTGGTTTATGAATTATTTATTCTTGGTTGAGCGTAGAAATATCGAAACAAAAGGACCATTCTTGTTACATGTTACAATTTAGTAAAAATATATTTCAAATTGATGCAATTCAATCAATGTATGTAAATAGAATATCCATATATATATATATATATATATATATATATTATACTGATTAAAAATTTCCACTAAATATTTAGTAGTCCTCCCTCTAAATAAGTTTGGCCTATTTTTGGCTAATCCTTTCTTTGCAAACTATTAACTATCCATGCAAACCCACTTTCCGAAATAACAAAAATGCAAAAATAAAAACAAATAGGAGTTAAAATCATGTCAAGATCAATTCAAAAGATAAGAGGGTTGGTGTTCTGGCTGAAGATTATGCAAAGAGAAGGGCACATGATTACAAATAAAACTACAGAGAAATGTTCACATCACAAGTTCATTTGAATAGGGTAAAGAAGAGGGCACCTTTCGAAGTCTCGAGCTTTTTATCACGATGCTGCATCGGCATTGTGCCATCCCTTTGTACATGGCGGTATGCTCATGAATTCATCGAATTCTTTAACATGAATGTCACAGCATTTCCACTGCAACGTCGACGGTAATGAAGAAAGTCATGTATGCAGCCAATGGAAATAGAGAAGTTTGTGGAAACTTAAATCGAGGATAAGGTTAGGGTCCAAGTGAGATGTATCTTACCCCTCTCATCCTATCATGGAAGACGGGCGGCCCAGGATGGTAACTGCATGCTGCATCGTGGTTATCCTTCTCTTTATAACTTTCTCCACATCCCTTATTTTTGCAGATCTGGGGTTCGTTTATATCAACAATTTTCTTGGGTTGAGGTGGTATTGGTTCTTGGATTTCTAGAGTACTTCCATTATTTTCACTTGCTGCAGATTTTGGATTCGTTTCTTGGTTGTGCGAACCTTTTAAGAGCAAAAATAGAAGAAACATCAAGGATTCAATCATTTAGGTTTGTAATCATAGTATAATCTTGCTGCATTATAGGCTCTCCAATTGCAATAGCAGCTCAAGGCTATGCAACCATCATAGAGACTTGCATATTTTGTTAATGAATATCGGTAGCACAAAAAAGAAGTTGATCTGACAGAGAGATGAGATACCATGGTCAGAACAGAAGAATCCTTGGCGGCACCTAGGACAAGTATCTTTTGAAGAGGAATTAGTCGCGGGTGTTGGAGCAGAAACTGGCTGCTTTCGAGCTGGAGCTGCCTTTGCGAGCACAGGTTTTTCCGTTGTATGTTTTCCTGTCTTGCAACTTCAGATATCAATAGCAATCAGCTTTTATCGAAGGAGACTATGTACAATCTATGCACCAACAAAAGCTTGTTCAAAGAGTCTGACTCGTGCGAAGAAGAATGAAACATTAACATCAAAGTACATAACAAAACTCGAAAATTGATAACACCACCACCATATTTCTGCAACTTCAGATATCAATTATGAAGCTTTCACCAACAAATAAAACATCAGGCCACATACAGACACTAAAAGAAAAGGAGAAAAATCACGACCATCGTTAACTAAGCAGAGTTTTTTCAGTATTGTGCTTCAGTCTTTTGTATGTTTTAGGTCTCAATTTTATCAACTTTCAATCTAAATTATGGCATCTGCAGCGGATCGGGTTAATGTGTGCAGGAACAAGGCCCACCAGTTATTTTCAGAGAGGCTGAGTGATTCCATTATTTATTTCTTTGATTTAGTTAGTAATGCTATCGTTTATTCATCTAGCTCACTTATGTCACGGGCTCCGTTAGGAAGGGCATGCAAATATTCAAGTTGCTAAAGGCCTTTTGCATGGGCAGAAGTTACCCGTTCAGCTAACATTACTAGTTGTTCTCGAGATTGAATTGTTTGCTATTTTTGCCTATCAATATCCTTGACAACCATTACCATCTTTGATTAATATGTACACTATCACGTACTAGCCTGAAGTGGAAAAGCACTGGCACAAGCTCGTTTATGCTTGCAAAAGTTAAACCAATATTCTAGAAATATCATAGAAAACAATACATGATCTGGAAAAAAAGGGAAGGTTATATACCCAGGAATTTGCAAAAATAGATTGAAATCATGGCTCCTTTTCTTGCAACAGCTCCATTCTTTCATCCCATCATGAAACATGGGCTGGAAAGAGTGAAAATATTGCCATTAGTTTCAAGAATAATAACGGGGCATTATTAACTAAGAGCTGATAGTTTTATCAGAAAGGAAATGCAACTTACACCCTGTATTCAAATGGATGTCGCAGCACGTAATATAAGCCATGCATCAAAAAAATGAATTAATTAGTGAACATAAGGGGTAAACAATAAACAAAAGGGAACAAATACATGTAAGTACGATACAAACCAAAATCTAGACGAGCAATTGCCAACATAGTCGTAAACTTGTAATAAGATAAAGAGGAGACTAAATGATGTCTATCACTTAATCAGATGGCATATGCTGCACTTTGTGAACAGATACCATAAACATTTTATTTTGTAAGAAGACATGATCTACACGTCTAGACAGATACCAAACACACACGACACAGCCAAGAGAAATTTGTACAACATTCAGAAACGATCAATCCGAAGAAATTAGCTAATAATACTGGTTGTATTTGTAAATTAATAACAAGCAAAATCATCAGACTGGATCAAGTCAACAAGAAAGTAGGAGCCAGGGATACAACATTAAAGAAAAATGTTGTGATGATTAAAAGACAAGTCCCATCAACAGACAAAACCACACACATGACACAACCAAGATAAATTAGCCGATGAAATTCAAGCAGCTTATCAGATACAATCTATAAATATAATAGGAGATGGGAGGTTCAAAAGATGCTAAGCCGATAATTTAGCTGATGAAATTCAAGCAGCTCATAAGATACAGTAGCCTTAGTCCCAGTAATGGATCTACCACCGATGTAGGCATCTATGAACTTAACTTGCAGAAAAATAGAATATATGTGCTGAGAAATTACACCTGACTAAAAAAGTCCAATATATATATACACACATACATACATATTACAGAGACACACACTACTATAACTAGCTGCATCGATCCCCATAGACCAATTTTACAATTTCCTATTTTGTTTATTGCATAGCCAACTACGAGATCATGATGAGTATCTTCGCGGAAAAGAAAAGAAAAGAAAGAGGACATATATTTATCTTCCCTTGTGGAAAAAGAGAAAAGAACAGCATTCAACAAGTTTTGTTGCTTGTATCATCTTTCAGGCATGGTTAATAATTGAAAAAAAAAACACGAAAACACAGGATTCAACAATAAAAAATGCAGATGCCTACTTTATACGCTATGAGAAAACATAAAATACTTAGTCTAGACGAAAAAAAAAAAGAAATAATTGCATAATGAAAATCTCGCACTACATCATCGCTCAATAATTCAAGCAACTCAGCTGAGTATCAATCACAAGAATCTGCGCTCTCTTAGAAAAAGAACAATCGAACTCCCAACTGATACATTAAGCTACGCAGATCGACGCATTAAGCTATATATATCTATATATATATATATATATAGAGAGAGAGAGAGAGAGAGAGAGAGAGAGAGGTGTACGTACAGCATCGTGATAAGTACAGGAACCGTCGGGATTGTCGTCTTCGGAAAACACTGCGTCGCATCCGATTCTCTGGCATGGAACCTTCGCCATTCTCGAAGACTGACTGATTTGTGAGAGAGAGAGAGAGAGAGAGAAGAGAGAGAGAGGCGTAATTATAAATCGCAATTCTAAAATCTAAATGGTCTTGTTGGTCAATCGTCATGCGTTGGTCAAATGGGCCAAGAGACGGAGCGAATCATAATGAAAATATAATTGAAATAAGTATTAGAATTATGGGTGCAAAAGTTTTTCAAGCTTTTCTAAAAAAAGTCATCAAAATAAAAAAATAAATACTGGCTATTTTTACTTTTTTATCATTTCATTTTATTTTACTTTGTTATTCCATCAAACTGAGATTAATCGGCCGTTGGAGACCAACTTTCAAAATGTTAGTCTAATATAAGTTGAAATTTTCAATAGGACTTTTGTAAAGTTATGAAAAAATCGAATTTGTAAAATCTTTAGAATAAAAAAATAAGGTTTCTCGTTACGAAATATAGTAAAAACTGATCAAAAAATAAGATTTAAATACAAGTCAGGAAAGCAAACAAATGGTAGCGAAGAGCTAAAAAGAAGCTGAAATGATTAACAAAATATTTCATTATCTAATGTCATGTTTTCTACGCCTGTAACTGACTTACAAAATATTTCTTTAATACAAAACCTATATATGTACAGAAAGAATGAGTTAGTCTTGCTAGTTAGAGTACTTCTTTTACAGCAAAACTGTCCAGTCCTCTTATACAAGTGGGCATGCTCTACTAAGCTTCCTGCGCGACGGGTGCTTCAAGCGACTGCTAACGCTACTAAAGCATCACGTGGTTCGAACGATGGGAATTTTCTCCTGCAGATGGTGAAAATGTTTTAAGGAATATCAAGGTAGACAACCTAGATCATGTATCGTTACTTAGTTTATGCTTAAGAGAAAATCATTCAATGATAAGTCTATGCAAGAGGAAAGTTAAATTTTTCTTTAGCCTCAAGAGTTAGCTTTTAGATAAAGTTAGAATTTCAACTTGCAAACATGATAACGATGTCGACATAACGAGGATGATCTAGTTCAAGTCAATGGAGTTTATCAAAGTTAGACAGAGCCTAGATTGGAGAGAGTGTCTAAGTTTGCAGAATTTCATCTTTTTCAAATTCATCTCAGGTCAGCTTCACACATTTATGTTTTATATATATGCACGAATTCTCTATAGCTCGTGGGAAAGACCGGATAGATATATTACCTCATTGTCAACTCCACTATCTGAAGGAAACCAACGCATAAGAACACCTAGATGCATTAAAGCAGGTATCAATTTGAATAAGATGGGAGTCGCGACCTGCAGTATAATTGATTCCGGTTTTGAGTAAAAGTAGAAATAAGAATTTTGAAGGCAGTTAGAATACTGAAAGCACTTACAAGACTGAGTGCTGTTGTTCCCAGGAGGAGAAGGTACATATTCCCCTATATAATTTTGAAATTGACGGTTAGAATACCATTTGTTAAATTAAAATAATGCATCAGCTGAACGAGTCAATGACAAACTAATGACGGCACAGTTACAACATTAAAGCATATCAATTTCAATGTGATTCCCAACAATGTTTAAAAGGTCCTTTTATTTCCAAATTGAAGCATAATGCCTGGCGAAGTCATCACTATTGAGTGGTTACATCATACGAATGCAGAAATTCTAATAAAAAGAGAGAGAGGTGACCTCAACAAGATGCAGATTTGAGGCACGACTCAAGAGAACAAATGCGAACTCTCCAATTTGTGCCAGCAACACTCCAACCTATTAATGCGTGAAAAGTCATGAATTGTACACAAACAATTGTTAGATAGAGAAAAACGGAGGGGGGAATCTAAAAAACAACTCCTAATAATGAAACCACAACCCACATTCCAATTTTCAAATATGACATATTTAACATTTGTGGTAAAAGCACAAAATACACTAATATTCTCCACAACCCTGAAGCATCCCTCTCTCTGTCTTCCAATATCCACCACCACACCACTGCCACCACCAACCATCACCACCACCCCAAGCTGTTTCTGTCTCAAGCAACCCATCCCACTCCAGCTTTCCCTTTTAACGCCACCAGTAAAAGCGCACACAGGTTGTAGGTTGAATAAGGGTAAGGTTATTATAGGAGATTCGGGGGTTGCATATATACATTTTGAAAATTTTAAAAATATATGGTGTTCAGTACGGTAATTGAATTGTAGTGATAAATTTAGGGGTTGTCGTTAGAAACCCTCAAAACAGAGATTCTCAGGCTTACAATGAGTGATGCCTTAAGATTATAACCAAAGGCCTTTGTGATACCAGCAGCAACTGTTGTCTTAACCACAACAACCAGAATTACTGACATAAGCAATATATCCACATGTGCCCAGAGGAACTGCACGTGTATGAGCATTCCAATACTAGAAAGGAAGAGAGCAGCAAAGAAGTTACGAATTGGCTCCACCTACAAGAAATTTTGACTTTAAAATATCACAATCACCTCAAACACTGGTTATTCTATACTGCACCAAACTATCATGTTAGACTCTATATGAAATTTTAATACCAGACAAATAACTGAGATGAAATTATTGCTGCTAAAAAGCGTGTGTCCCGAACTGTGTGCTTGATTAAACGTTCAAGGCATTTTCGGTCACAATTGTGGTATACCTTTCCACCTAACAAATGTTGCAAGTGCCTATCTTATTTAGTTGTTGATATACTGGTTTAGGAAACTTCTTCTTAGTCATCGACCCATCTTTAAATTACTAAATTAACGCAATTACTCCCATACAACCGATCGCATGGGATGCGACCGAACCCACGCGCACGGGCGTGTGCACGACACGCACCCGCTTACGGCCATTAAGTCAAGCGCGTGCGACAATTTTTTTTTTTTTTTTAATGTCGGCGCGTGTAACACACGCATGTGACTTTTTTAATTTTTTATTTTTTTCAGTTTTTTTTAATTCATTTTTGAATTTTTGAATTTCATTTTTTTTAAAGAGTCGAGCGAGAGGAGCCGAAGGCCTCGGAGCGAGCTAAAAGACATTAGTGTTGCCACAATCATTATCTATAAATTAAATTAGAGCCCAATGCGGAGACCAAAGAAAAAAAAGAAAAGTCAACGGGATGACCCGGATCCAGTCGCATACCATAAGACCTGCTGCATGAGAGTGTGCCTCCTAAATTAATCAGTTTACCACCAGGGAAACTATGAATGAAACCCAGAAAAGACTTGTATGTTACGCAAATATTGTACTTCATAACAATAGATGGCATGAGCAATAAAGATATAAAAATTCATAAATTTCCAACCGCAGCAAAAGATTTGGGACAAACACAGGCATAGCAAAAAATTAAACTCCGAACACTGGAGAAGTCAAGTTGAGGATAGAGAAAGAAAGAAAATATAGTACTCATAGAATACCTGGTTCAAGGTGTGCTGTGTAAATTCTGTGGTAGATATCATGATCCCAGCCACAAATGAACCCAATTCAAGACTGAGCCCCAGTTTGTCACTGCACTGAAATAGGGAAAGCATAAGATAACCAGGAAAAGGCTGAATTTTTATGAACATACAACTGTCCAGAAATTTTACAAATAATAGTTCATAAATGAAGAAAATATCGAGAGCCCGTAGATAATGTGCTTACTATGTTTTCAGATTCTTAATTTCCTATATGAATTGCTTCTAATATATAGATTTTTGAGATCTACAAAATTATACACCCTAACAATCACCGGACTTTAATTCTCACTTTAGAGACTGTTCACATGAAGAAGTAAGTTTCTTTAGAACCCTGGATATACGAGAAGGTGCAGCTTGTAGAACGCCAGCCATAAAACTTGCAAGAGTTCAAACAATGAAGTTAAAGAAGATGCAATTCCTATTTTTTGCAAGAAAATGCCTCCAGACTGAAGGCTGCCAATATCAAATGAACTTTACCCTATAGAATTTCAATAAATTGAGCAGATGCTTGTAGAAACACCTAATTTTTTGATTTATCATGATACATAGTTCTTGCAGATAATCTGATCATGTTTATACTCTAAATATGTCTATATCCGCAAAACAAGCAACCACCACTGATTGTTGTACTAATTTTGGACCCAATTTGACAATTCTAAGGGCTTTACTATAACCTTATAGATCCAACTTTTAACTTCACATCAACAAATCTTGAACTTAATTTCTAACACTCAGTTAATTTATTGGTCTGTGAATTAGCAAAGTACAAGGTTGACAGACAAAAATCAAAATAAAATATTAAAAGAGAAATTATATTAAACAAAAGTGGGACAATAAATCATTGTGTTATCCTTACCCATGCAGATATCAAGCAGAATGCCACAGTAGCCAGCTGATAGAGCTCATTTGTCTAAATATCAGATAAACAAAGTTTCATCAGTATATATAGGCATCCCACTTCTCTAAACATAAAATATTCCAGGATACAATGTTTTACAATCAAATTTTTGAGCTAAAACCGTAAGTTGGATTTCACATAAATTCAACAGCTATGTATGCAAATAAATAAAAAGAATTTAAAAAAATTTGTAAGTGGAGTAACCTGGGATGATAATTGCATCATCAACTTTAAAAACCGAGGAACAAAAGACCAAGTCAATATGGAAGCCACAATGAGGTATATGGATAGAGTGAATAGCCTTGAAATCAACAAATACAAAATTGATTAACGAAGTGAAATATATCCAAATGGAGGTTAATTAAGTATTTATCCGGGATTCCAGGCTTACAATTTTCCCATGGAGACCATTCCTTGGAGAAGGCCACTATTGCCGCCTAGAACAGGGAGTAAAGCAAATAACAACCCCACAGCACAGTCCTAGATGAAATGATTTTCACTTGATATAAGGATTGATACTTAACTTTAAGAAATCAGCCATATTTATTTATTTAAAAGAAGAGTACCTGAAAAATAAGTGTTCCAATAGTCACTTGACCATGAAGAGCACTGCTACTATTCTGCTCAACCAGAAATTTCACTACCTATGTGGAATATGACAGAATTTATGATAATGCCATAATGGTAAACGTTCTTTGTTTCACCAATTGCATGTTCCAAAAACAAATATATATTTAAACTGAAAAGTACTAGTTACCACTGCAGTTGAGGACATTGAGAGAAAACAACCAACAAATACACCCTCGGACAACTTCGCTCCACATAACTGTGAAAAAACATCATGTAACTTGTGCAAACTGATAATTCAAGGCATGCAGATAGACAAATAACAGAATTTCAGAAGTGTACCAATGCAGTCATGCTACACAGGAAAATAAGAATGATTATCTGAAGCAATCCACCAAGAATAGCAACAGGACCGACAACTTTAAGCTGCATCAACAACACACAACAGGAAATCTAGAGAAGCAATATAGAAAAATATGTAGCTGTGGATAAAGGATTTACTAAAAGAATACCTTTGATAAAGAAAACTCCAGTCCCAAACCAAATAGAAGAAAGACAACACCAAACTGTGCAACAGTCTCAACCTGAAAAGCCGATGGAGCAAGGTTGGAAAAAAAAAAGACATGCTATATCGAAATAAATAAAATAGTAAAATATATGCAAGATTTAAAGCTCAGCGCATTATTAAAACCACATCAGAATGAGTTTAAACATTAATATTGAATGTGGAAGATGACCAATAAGTAATCAATTTCATAATTCAAATGCGGCAATGAAGTATTACATGCAACTAATAGCCAAAGATTTTATTACATTAGATATAGCAATATTTTAAGGAAATCCTAAAGTAAAGCATAAAAAAGTATCAATTTTTTTCTACAAGGAAAAGCCTTTCCAAGTATTACAATGACTAATAATGGCACTGAAATAGACAATTGCCTTACCAAACAACTTTTTAAGTATGTTGTCCATACCATAAGAAGGGTACACAAGTACAAGGAAGTCTACGAGGAAGCCGTTGGCATCAAACAATTACAATATAAAATTACAACATATTTTTCGGTCTGTGTGTGAGTGCAGAAAAATGTGTTTGGGGGTGGGGGGGAAGGGAGGGTCAATGGCAGGCCGCCGCCTGGACGTCTCTAAATTTTCACCAGCCTTGTTGGACAGGCTGCAATTTGAGCCATAACGGATTTTCCGTTCCAGAAAGATGTGTTGGAGCGGTGACCATGCAAAATAATTCCGTGTGTAGTGGAGCAATAAAAGCATCGATCAGGCCAACATCCGCGTCAATTTCTTGAGCCCCGCCTTGGCTGTTTGGAATGAGGAGGAAGTTGGTATGGAACTGGTCTATGTGCATCATATCAGGGCCCGGCAACTGCCAGATGAGACCAGTGCATGAGGACGGCCTACTTAATTACTCTATTCATGATAAAGAGAGATTATTAGTCAGCTAATATTACTGTAAGCTGCCAATAGTGGGTCATGGACATGGGTATTTAAATAAGAAGTCTTGTGTTAGGGTAGGTGTGGAAGAATTTTACTGAAGAACAGGACTAGCTCTGGGCCTCTGGCAGGACAATTTATATAAAATTTGTATTTACTTCGATTTCCTGAATAGAGGTTTTAATTATTCACTCACAATACAGACACCAAGGACTCTATCAGTAGGATTACCTCATTTAGGAGCAGGAAAATGAATTTTATATGAAATAAAGAATATCACGATATCATACTCCCTCCGTCCCAGGTTAGTGTGGTTCAATTAATATTTTATACCTCACAACAAATCAAATATGAACCACACTTTTGGGGGACAGAGGGAGTAATATTTATGTGTATATTGTTGAAATATTTGAATTATATGGAAACAATAAACAATAAATAACAAAAGAACATCACTCACAACCCCATCAAGTTGAAGATGAAGATCTTGATTAGGTGTTCAAGATGTCTAAAGTTAAACCAATGACTTGCACCAAGAATATAGATAAATTAAAACATTTCCAATGTATTTCAGGTCAATAGGATACACATGTATATATAGTTGCATAGTTTAAGTTCTAATGTTTCAATATCGAATACTGAGACAAAAAGGTCGATAGAAAACGTTTGTAAGCCAAACACATATTCCATCAAGCAAAAGTAAAGTTCATGTTAATGTTGCAACAATAAACATGGAAGCATGGACTTTTACAACTAAATTCTCTACTATCAGCAGCAGACTCCAACATAGCAAGCCCATATTTTTTACTTTTCAAACCTAAAATATCTCAGCATAAAAGGAAAACTAAAACATAAGAGGAGAACACACCTGCACCATCTCACTTATAAATTTCAGACCACCAGGTCCAATAATTGATCCAGCAAGAAGATAGCCGACAATAACCTAAAACAAATAGTTCAATTAATAGGAGTGCTTGACTCTTTTGGAGACATAAGTCTTCAGATGTAAATCAGTCAAAAACAAGGAAACAAGATCACACAGGGATGAAGAGTGCAACAATCAGCAAGTACAGACCGGTTGGCCTAAACAGGAAAAGACTATTCCACCAATGGCAGCAGAGACTATCACAACCACCAAATCTGAGATTAGCCTACAAAATTCAACATTTCAAGATACTAGACTATCATTATCAGCTCAAGTTGAACAATATATATTTAAAAAGCACAAAAAAAATTTAAAAATCAATTTCATAAAATTGTTGCCAATAATGGCTGGACAAAAGAAAAGCACAATTTGAATCAATGCATAAAGTTTCATAAAAAATAAAGGCTTACCTGAAATCTACTTGAAGCACTGGATATTTTGATTTCATATTTGACATCACAAACACATTATCCTAAAATTTAAAAACTTAGTCAGGAAGGGCTGGTCAGAAAATAGAAACTTCTCTGAGAATCAGCTGCATGATTCCTTTTAGTTGTTTGAGAAGAATTAGGTCTCACCTTTCTGTCTATTATAGTTGCCATGTCATTAGAATCTTCATTTTCAAGTGAAAAGACATCTTGAAATTGGAAAGGTTTGGTACCACTGTTGAATGAGTGTAAAAGGAAAAAATTGTGATAGTACAGTTAAATTTCTGGCAATTTGAAAGTATAACAATTTACTTGGCAGGGAAATTCATCATCAGTCCCTTACTTAGCCTCATTACTGTCGTTTTTCTTTATCTTCTCATGGGTGATTTTAGCAACGGTCTCCAATTCAGCCTGTCATGTATTGTAGAACCTGGTTTTAGAAAGTGAATCCAGATAAAGATCTTGGAAGAAAATGATTGCCAACAACCCACAGAAAGTAGGTGAAAAGCAGCACCCTTTTGTTGTTGGGATCAACAAGGAGAGAAACCAAGATATTTATGGCGGAAAACATTAACTTCATCAAGTATATTACCACAAATTACACTTAGAACACCACCATCAATTAAACAGACGAATAGAAATCACTATGTAGAAATAAACAAACAAGGTGAAGAAATCGGGTGTATTCAACTACAGCAGTTTAAAGAGAACTGCCAACATTACTATCCCTAACTGAAAAGAAAAAAAAAAGAATTGTGGCTTAAGAGATTTACTATTGTGATTTTAAATAACTAGTATAGAACAACTGACTGACTGAGATTCCATATAGCTTTGCCTTATAAATAGAGTTATCTGGTAAAATGGAGAGGATGTGGATGCAACTCAATAGAACAGACAAATACACCTGTTGGTCTGCCACACTGCTGTTGAAACTGCTTTCCCCAGAACCTTTAGGAAGATGAGAAGAAAACAAAAGCACTGTTATGACTTATGATGGACCAGAATTTTAATGGAAAAGGAGAGAAAAATATAAAATCAGCATCTTAACTTATATCAATCATTAAATCTCCACTATTCAGAAGTTCCTACAGTGCATTATTACAAACACACACAGAGGGAAAGGAGGATTACTGAATTTTGCAGGCAAAATCACAATTTATTGTTTTGGCTCTAGGTCGCCAGAAATTCAAAATAAGTTGCCAGAGAAGGATATGTATCTCTCTACACGAGCTAAAGAACATTTTTAAATAGCGGTCTATATGTATAGACTGTACGGTGGAACATTCAATAGTGCAATCGAAAAAAAGGAAGTGCAGCCAAGAAAACTGATTGGTTAATTAGCCGGCTGAGCTACTAGCCGATAAGGCAATGGTGTGTCTTAGTTTCAACCTACGTGGTTGCTTTCTCGAAGAAAATCTTTTCTGTGAACGGACCCAAAACGTGTTGCACATTTGTAGCTCCAAAGATCTAGCATAATTATGTAGAATAGAATCTTTATCTGTTTCGCTTAATTAATTTACTTCCTATACTTGCTTGATACTTAAAACTGAATAGTATGGAAATGCATTCATCGATATGATTGATAATACTAAGAAGAGATCTAAGGAAAAATAGAGTTAAAGCTAGAATTAGTAACAAGCAAAAGTTCTGTATGTGGAGCTTTTTACACCTAGTTTCTCTATTGAATGACAAAAGCTCAACCACGTTATTGGCATAATGTTTTACCACAGCCGTATAGAGATCAGGATAACCACTTTACAGCTATGTACAAGATCTACCTAGCTTTACCTTCAAATATATTCATTTCAATGTTGTACCAAGGGTTTGATATACTGAACACCAGTATATCAAATTTAATGCATCTTTTTATTGTAACAAATCTCAAATCCATTATTCTAAATTCATTACGAAAACTAAAGGAGGTAGCTATCTAAAGTTGAAATTTTACTCGCTTCTTCTTCTTCTTTAATCACCTGAATTTCAAAATTAAGAAGTACATGTTTCTTCCATTTTACTTATACTAAAATAATTAGCAATATTCCCCTAAATTTATCTAGAAAGCAAAATCTCTTCGGATGAAATTTGAACCTGTTCCAACCAAAAATATTCTCTGTAACATAGCAACTTCGACCGAAATACTACAACAACGAAAGCAAAAAAAAAGGTAACAAAGCTGCAAAAAAGAAATGAACTAACCTTCAGGTTGATCATTCTCTGAAAACTCTTTCTCCAGCACACGATCAAACATCTTGGCGATACTACCTTCGCCATTTTCCGTCGCCGTCGTATTAACCAGATCGCCGTAGAATTTATCCCTAATTTCTTGCTCCGATCTAGCCGAATGACTTGATTTTGCGCAGAAAACGACAATTAACGAAACAATAACTAGAATTCCACAATCCTTCCTTTTCCCCATTGCCCTGAAAACTGAATTTTCAGCAGAAATTTGAAGTTCGACAAATCTTTCCTATGTTGAGGGGGCGGGGGTCGAACCGTAAGGAGAAAGGGAAATTGACTTTAAATGGTTTGTTAGCTATTTTGATATATGGCGCGAATATATTGTTGTGTTTATAGTTGTTTTTTTTTTTTCATTAATTATTAATTATCTTATTTCTTCAAAAAAATTATGAATTCTATAGATTACGGAAAAAATAAAAAATAAGTAAGTAATTGCATAAGGGAAAATAACTCAAAAAGTGTCCTTTGCTTCACATTTTGACAAATAATTACTCCTTCGTCCCCAAAAGTGTGGTCCAAATTTAATTATATATGAGGTATAAAGAATTAATTGGACCACACTTTTGGATAACAGAGGGAGTATATTGAAAGGCATAAAAAGCAGAGCCGTCTCTTATTAAAGAAGGGCACTTTTTTTAGATGGTCTTTGGGGGCTTAATAAATTAATTATCTCTAATTTAGTTTAATTACTTCTAATCCTTTTTTAGTTATCCTCTAATTACGATTCACCGTACCGTACGGTTGGTCCTACACAAATTTGTGCACTTTTTCTTCTTATTCCCACGACATTAAAGAAAAATGACAGTTTTTTATCTGTTATGGGGAGATCAAATAAGGCTACTTAACAAGAAGATTCATCGTTTCATTGCAATTTGCAAAGACTAGTTTGGCTTGTTATCAGAGCAAAACCTTATATCTTGGATCTTGATATATAAGAATCACGGTCTTAATTGTAGCTGAAAGTCAATTAACAATGTAAATCGTAGTCTTATAAGACTAAATTTCAAACTAAATCTATTTAATCGGGTCAAATTCACTTCTATACGATGAGAATTATCAATAGCTATTTTTTTTTTATCAATAGCTATTATTTGAAGTGCACACTATGTAATAAAACATGACATTGGTTGGGATGCTAACGATACAAGAATTATATGTGTGTATATTAAATGAGATAGCAATGAATGCATTTACAATGAAGTAATTAATATAAATAATTGTGTAATTATGGAGTAAATAATCATGTCGCAAATAAAACTGCATTTGGGCTAAGCAAAATATTTTTGAAATATTACATTTCTATGTATTACTCCACCCGTCCTTCAAAAGTGTAGTTCATATTTGGTTATATGTGATGTATAAAATATTAGTTGAACCACATTACGACTACGATGGAAGGAGTATAATAGTATGATGGTGCCATAAGATCAAATTATATTGAATATCAGAAAATGCATTTTCTCCCTTTCCTTCTTTTTATCTTAAATAATTTTTTCTCCGTAAATAAATATTTTATTAGATCCCATATATCTAATTGTATCTATTCCTCGAGTTAATTTGAGGGAAATACAAATTATTAACCTTGAACCTCATCATTTATTTATTTCAGAACTTCAAAAAAGTAACTAAAATTTATGACGTCGCAAATTTTCTATAAAATTAAAAGTCGAATATTATATTATAAAAGCATTAACTTCTATACTGGAAAAAAATATGGGAAGTTTCCGATAAAATGGTCTCGCAAATTCGGATATAAACTCATATTCAATGGCATATCTGTAATTATGAATTATAAATATGAATATATATAATTTATAATCCGAATTTTTGACACATCTCAATACGAGATTACGAGTCGCAAATTCGGATCTAAATTAATATCCAATGACATATTTGTAATAATTCATAATTACAAATATGTATATAGTTTATAGTCCGAATTTTCGACTCGTACCGACGTGTGACACACACGGTCGAAAAACATAGGTTATAACATGGTCCACTCATAAATGGAGCGTGTCCGCCACAAGTTTAACACTTCATAACAACCAAACACAAGTAGCTCTTTCGATTATCCATGGCGTCTTTCTGCAACGCCTATGCCGGCATTTCTTACGGCGGAGCCGCCCCTGCATCTAGCGCCGCCTCGAAGCCACGGCGGCGGATGGTGGCAGTAAGGGCGGAGGCCATCAATCCGGACATCCGTAAGGCGGAGGAGAAGGTGGTGGATTCGGTGGTTGTCACTGAGATCGCCAAGCCTGTCACTGCATACTGCAGGTTTAATTTCATTCAGAAATATTAATATTAATTTAATTTATTATTATATAGTATTAATTTCATGTGATTAATTTAATTTGTTAGGTCATTTTCATTTCATCCTGGTTTTTGTCATGTAGATATTATATATAATGTGGTAAGGCGGTTTGAATATTCAGTTGAGTGGATTTAATATTGTTAGGGATCTTTAGTTTATTTTATTTTTTTATTTTATTTTGAGTTCTAAAATTAATTGTAGTTTTTTTATTTAATCTATGTGTATGTAAAGGGGCTTCGAAATACTATTAATTATAGTGATTTTTATTTTGATTAGCTTACGAGATTAAATCTTAACTAATCCTTAATCTTTAGGGTTAATTATTATTTTAATTAGGGTTTAGTAATTCCTAATTAGAATTTAGTAATTCATAGTTAGGGTTTACATATAATTCTTAATTAGAGTTTAATTAAATTCTAATTACTTTTCGGGTGATCCTTTTGTCGACGGATGCTCTAATTGCTCTTGTACTGGTTGTTTAATGATAGACAGAGCAATATTAAGATCTTGCCTCGGTCACTAAAGATTATCATTTGAGCTATTTGATCAGATTTATCCGACTTAATTAATTATCTAAAAGCTACCGAGAGCATGGTACTATGAACTTTTTGTGATTCGAGTATTACACGGTACAGGTGTTGGAGATCGAAGACGTTTCCGTTATGTGACGGAGGTCATATGAAGCACAACAAGGCTACCGGAGATAACGTCGGGCCGTTGCTCTTAAAGAAGTAATCCATGACGTTCTTATGCTTCCTTTTTGAATGGTGATGTGCGGAGAGAGCTTGGTTTATCACCTTTTCTTCCTTAGTTTAAGGTTGAAATCAAGATGTTATTCAAATTGAATGATCCTTTTTGTTGTTTGGAAGTTAATAAATAATTAAGAGATTTTATTCTCATTTTGTTGAGTTTCTGCGAAATACTTCATTACTTATGCATTCAAAAGCATTACTAGTTAAATTTTTTTAATCAACTCTCAGTGCATACTGACATTGGATAAACTTCCGCTCTTATACAGTAACATGTAAATTAGAAATGTGTGTATGTATTATATATATTTTCCGGTGGGCTTTTTCAAGGGAAAAGAGTATATGATCATAAATATTAAATTAAATAAAAAGACATTTGGAATAAAAAAAAAATTACATCAGGGATTCTGGGCCAACAATAAACTCCTCATTGGCCAAAATACCGGATTCCATTATTGGTTTTATAATAAAAGTTATGACAGTTGAGATGTCACACTCTTAATATAAATTGTATCCTTCATATCATAGACCAATCTACCATAATTTATTTATTTATTGATTTTTTGTTTAAAAATTTTAATCGTTTTGGCTTTGTTAGGTGAGCAATGAGTACTACCAAGCAGCAGCTTTTAATTTGGTAGCTGAAAAATGCTGCAGTTATTTTTTTGCTCTACTTAATTACACATTGACACGTTAAGACAACATTAATGAATTTATAATTCAACAAAAAGTTAATGGTAGTACTATTATTTAATGACATTAATTATTTATTGGGTTGATAAAGCCGGATATTTAGCAATCATTAAGCTAATTAAATACCAATTTTATACGGTCAACCAATTAAAAAAGAGGAACAATATGCCAAAGGTTAAATTCGAAGTGCCCATGCAAAGAATGTTATCAGAATTTTCTCAACTGTGGTTGAGGAATATAATATAATTTTAGTATGTCGTTTAATGTTTTGTTTCAATGATTTACAATAATATATTAGTTTGCCTTAAAAGAACTATATACTTAAGCTTATGATTTCGAAAGAGAGAAACAAACTTGTGTAGGCTTAACTTATCTGTTTAATTATGTATTTATTTTCTAATTGGAGATTAAGGTATCTTTTACGAACTTGGATGATAAAAGGGTTTAATTTCACTTCACTTTTGTTATGGGGAAAATTCATGCAAGTTTGACCTTAAAAAAAATTCAACTATAGTGTAATTTCACGTTACTGAAAAGTATGAAATTTGTGGGTGAAGGATGATGCATGCGTGCATCACACGCAACCATTATTCGAGGGCCGTGGATGACGCGTATTTTGCACGTGCGAGTGGAAAGGCGGAGTTGGTGGGTCCCGCCAACTTCGTATTTTCTTTTTTTAATTATTTAATGCGGTTTTTTTTTTTCATTTCATTACATTGAGGTATTTGAATTACAAGGTATTTTATTTATTTTAGTGCATTTAATCTCGACTTATGCTTGAATTTACGAGGCATTTAATTAGTAATTAATTAGGCTTGAGTAAAATTTAGTCAATTAATTTATGAGGAATTTATTTAGGCTCGAATCAGATTTAAATTTAGACATTTAGTCTACTTTCTAGATCAGATTTAATTTTTTTTTCTTTTGAGGTACTTTTTCATATTGCTCTTTGTTTTTATATTTTTAATTAAAAATGTAAAATAAATACATTAATTAATATAGGATTAAGTATACTTAATGATCCATAATTTTGGAACTATCTTCAAAAATGACCTGGCCTTAATATACGTTTATGTTTTAAAAAATTCGACATTTCGAAAAAAGTTTCAATTTTAGTCTGCCTTCTACATTCTGATCTAAAAAATTCTTCATGTGAACTCCTAGCATCTTCAATCCTACGGTGCTTAATTTGCATGAATTTGTCTATAGTGTTTTAAAAATTTAACAAAATAAACAAATAAACGTAAAATCTTCACACGATAAATAATTAAAAATTAAATTTTCACTTCAAATATTACTTGTACTTAAAATTGGCATCAAATAACACGCCAAAAAGTATAGAATATTCATATTTGTCAAAAAATTGAATCAACTCCCCAATTCCCGCATGGAATATACAATAACTGTGGATGTTATTAATTACACATAATTTAATCCTCTTTGTATACAAAATTAATATATTGAGATGACGTATAACAAATGCATAAAAAAATTTCAAAAATTAATACTCCTTCCGTTTCCGAATAAGTGTCCCGAGCCGCTAAAATACATATCAAGATAGTGGGTAAAATAACTCATTTTATCCCTAATTATTGCGTGAGAAACCGAAAAAGTAAATCTTTTGCCTTGAGTAGAAGGATAAATATGACAAATTTGACATAATTTTTGCATATAAATTTATGATAGAACTATTAAAACACTTATTTAAGAACAAAAATTTGGCAGCTCAGAACACTGAACACTTCTTCGAAAACGGATAGAATAATTAACGTATAAATAACTTCTATTCGAATTATATAATGCCTCATAAAAATCCAAAACGACGGCGCGTAGACAAACATAGAAGATTAGAAGGTCGTTTGAGCAGCCTTTGTTTACCCCACGCTCCCTACAAAAAATTAAAGAAACCAAACAAAAATAAAATGATTTTTCCCTATCTATACAGCCAATACTTCTAATTTCACTTTTTTTTTTTCAATTTTAATAATTCTAAGAAAGTATTTTATTCTATTATTTAATACTATCAAATTCTGTAAATAAAAATTGTCGTCCAGTTTAAGAAAAGGAAGGAAAAAAATAAAATAAAAAATAGAGTGAACATGTTCCAAAGCTATTGTTATGTCACCAAAAGAGTCCACCGTTTTTTTAGGACATTAACTTTTGACGTTTTGCAAAAATATGACAGATTTTTTCGGGCTTCCAATTTAATGACAAAAGTTTTAAAATTAATCATTCTCTGGACAGATTTCGGCCCTATCGGGCTAAGTTGCACGTGCCTATCACGTGAGATCGATTTGTCTGCCCATTCCTACATGGATGCCAACTAAGCCGTCCATTCATCTCTTCATTTTATTTCTTTTTAATTTTTATTAATTTTTTATTAAAATCATTTTAATGTACTTTTTTTTTTTTCTTATTCATGTATTATGTGGCAACCACCTAACCATTAGTTAGCAGCCACATATGCATCGGGCTGCATAAATGCAAAATAGCCCGAAACTTAAAAATTGGGCCCAAATCTGTCCTAGGAATGATCAATTTTAAATTTTTGTCCTATAATTGGAAGCCCGAAAAAATCTGTCCTATTTTTGCAAAACGGCAAAAGTTACAATCCTAAAAAAACGTTGTACTCTCACCAAAAGCACTTCACATGTTTCAAATTTCACCAACACTTTTTAGGTGGATTTCGTCTCACAATTTTTTTTATACAGCTTCGTTAATTAGTGTGATTTACTTTTATTATACATGAATTGAATTTACTCGCTGCGTATGAATGTCAATTCGTACTTATAAAGTCAATATGATCAGACCAAACACGAACATGACCATTAATACAAACACTTCAACAAATTATCATTTTATACGAATATGACACAAACACGATAAAATTGGACACCGATTATTCATCGATTCTAGACTACGCATTATCCTCGTCGTAAAGAAGAAATTAAATGTACACAAGTAGTAATTGGTTGTGACGGTTGGCGACATATATAATAAAGAAAAGGGGAACAGCCCATGAAGTGGGGCCCACTTAGTTGTGTAGGCGTGGCAAATTACGGTGACTCGTCACGATTCAAGTTTCGAAATGCGGGGACCAAATTCGCAATTTCCATCTCTCATTTTGTCTATTTCGATCATTTGCTTTTTCTTTTTAAATACAAATTAATTAATATAAATTCATAATATTACAAATAATTTTATAAACCGTAATATTGTTAATACTAAACAGACTAAAATAATATTGATGTGAACAATATTGAGAATGCTCGTTCTATAAGTATCTCAATTTACATGTATTAATGATTTCAATTTTAGAATTTCATTTTCGGATAACACTTAGATAAAGTATTATTTCAATTGCATGTATAGTGATCCTATGAAAGTTAAATTAAATTTATTATTGAACTAAATTAAAAATTAAACCTATATAAATATACATTGATCATGTGCGTATATTAATGAGAGTCGTATAGAAATTACGTTTATGGATTCACTACTATGGACATAGGTTCATAGAAGTCGATGGATTTTAAATTTGTGCATTATGTTTTAAGAAAAAAAAAAATGCAACTTGTAAATAGCTGGTATATAAAACAAAATATAATCCAATTTTGTTAATATATATTGACCGACTCGAACCAACCAACTAATAGAGAAAAGGTCAAATTGCACCGCTGAGAATTTTGTGTTGAATTTTGGTAATGATTTTTAAGCCTCTTACCAAAAATTTTCTGTGAATTTACTTTGTTCTCGTTAAATTTAATAAATAGAAAATAATTATACGTATTAATTAACGTTTTATATGTGTTAGCAATTAGTACTTTGAGATCACATGGAAATTAATTGCCTGTCCCTATTAACTTTGCGTGTAATGGGCGACTATTCTTGTTATTAGAAGTACATAAATGATAAAGTCTTATTGATTGGTATTATTTTTTACTCCCTCCGTCCCATTTATATAGGCGGATTGAAATTTTCACAAGGATTAATAAAAATTATTGGAAAAGTAAATTATGTAGTAAATTTCTTAATATGCCCCTATTTATTATTTGACTATGTATTTTTTATGAGTTAATCAAAGAATTAAATAGGGGTATAATAGTAAATGAGCTAAAAACATTACTTTTTATGGAAACAAGGCTATATATTTGGGACATCCGAAAAAGGAAAACAAGCCTATATAAATGGGACGGAGGGAGTATTTATTTATTTATTTATTTAATAGGACTGTGGCAATAGAAAAAATTGAAATATTTTTTGTTACTTTTTTTCAAGGTAAAATATTTTACCTTAGCTTGCTTAAAAATTTAAAGACAGCTAAAGTAAAATATTTACCGACGAAATTTGTTCTAACTTTAAAATTATTGAGAGATATCTACATGTTTGACGATATCAATATTGCATAAATAAATTATAGAAGAGCCAAACCAAGACTTAAATACGGCGGATTAGAGAAGGATGAAATCCGATTGGATTCGTCGGCAACATATTTTGTGATGGAATTACATCTATTTTATCTTACCTACAATTCAACGTAAAATCGATACAAATTTTTTTTTTGGGACCACCTTTATCTTCTTTCAAATTTCACTACTATAGGAGTTGCAAAACATTGTTTGTTTAGGGTGTCATCTAAATCTAATACTCCCTCCGTCCCATTTATATAGGCGGATTGAAATTTTCACAAGGATTAAGAAAAGTTATTGGAAAAGTAAATTTATATAGTAAATTTCTTAATATGCCTTTATTTATTATTTGACTATGCATTTTGTATGAGTTAATCATAGAATTAAATAGGGATATATTAGTAAATGAACTAAAAATATTACTTTTTATAGAAACAAGCCTATATATTTGGGACATCAAAAAAAGGAAAATAAACCTATATAAATGGGACGGAGGGAGTAATAATTTATACGGAATTAACAAATATCAATTCATGATTATTCTTACAAATGCAACCTACAGTTAAATATTTGAAGATTTACACTGCGATCTTGTTCTTGATCATAATTGCCAAACTTATGGAAAATGCAACACTAACGAACTTAATTTATACAACAAGTTCAACCTAGTATCCGAACATATAATTTAATTCCGAAATACTTAAACTAATTAATCTCCAATTATTTATATGGTTTTAATTTGTTGAAAGAGGAATCTTGGATCATTATGCATGGATTAGAAGCGTTTGTTTGATATATTTAGGTAGGAATCCGGCGAAATGTTTTAATAATCCCTAATTGTACGGACAATTGTTCCTAGTATTATTTAATTTTGCTTATATGTCGGAATCTATGGATTAGAATATTTTAGATTAATTTAATAAGACAGAAACTAAATGGGAGACCGGCCGTCCCGCCCTTTTAACACTTTAAATATTTTGAGCGGGTGAAATAAAAATTACAATTATAAAATCGATAACAATTAATAAACAAATCAAATATGCAAATTTTTTAAATTAAATTCAAAACTAGATTATAAAATTTGGACAAACTTTGATAAGGCCTTTCAATGGCTTTTTTTTTTATTACTTTGGGTAAGAAAGAGCGATGGAGTTTGAATCTTATAACTCACTCTTTATAGATTAAAGTTTGCACCGTTTGCATATTCCTTTAAAAAAAGTTTCAATGTAAAATTAAGATACGATAATCAATAACAATTAGTAAGCAAATCAACATCCAAAGATTAATTTCATTCAAAATGAGGTACGACAAGACATTCTTATATAGAATTAAGAAACTACAGTTTTTCTTCTGAAGAAAGACTTAGCGGTGGCCGGTTAAGCATTTATGAACTCATGTTTGAATTTCACAAGCATCTTAAATAAATTAAGTACGTTATAATTCGTTTTCAGGAGCGTGAATTTGTTCAGTGCATCGAATGTATAAAAGATTTACACTCTACATAAAAATTGAAAATACCAAAAATCAGTTTCGTGCAATTCGAATAAGACCACTTAATTATACAACTTCTAAATTTTGAATTAAAATTGAAAGAAGCTAGATCTTTTAACATATTCAAATAATTTACAATCTCATATTTTGATTTTAATCCCAGTTCCGAATAGCTTGATTTAAAATATGAATGAGATTCAGACTATGAGTTTGGATTATGAAAATTGAAATAAAAGTCGATACTGTATCTCATAAACTTAATTCAAGTTGACTGTATTTGCAATTTGCAATTAATTTGCATAAAGCCATTAATTATAGTCAATAGTTGAGATTCCACATTTAAATTGACGCAATAATCAAGGTTTAGGACATTGAATTATAAATTAAATAAAATTTGAGAAAGCATAGTACTCCTAATCTTTGATGAATAAATAGGTGTCGGTTTGCGATAAACCAAAATCGCACGCGTCCACACAACATTTGATCATCACAAAATCTTTAACCAGAAGCTTCAATTCCTCGAACTGACAACTTCACTCCGCCGCCCCGCCTCTATCTCCGCCGCAACCGACACCACTTCCGCCGCCGCCCCATCCACAAATGCTTCCCGCCTCCGACCACCCTCCGCTCTACTCCAAACCCAAAAGCCCTGACATTTTAGACCGCAAAGTCTCCTACTTTACCTCCCTCAAACCCTACCTCTCCCTCCACCACCGCCGCACATGGTTCTTCCTCGCCGTCCTCCTCCTCCAGCTCCTCCTCCTCCTCTCCGCTCCTTCTCTCCCCTTCTCCCTCTCCGCCGCCACCCCCAGCGCCTCCCCCGCCAACCTCACTTCGATCCACCTCGCCGGCGACACAATTCCCGATTCTACGGCCGCCAACGACAAAATTCCTGATTCTCCGGCCGCCGGCGATACAATTCCTGATTCTCCGGCGAGTTGCCCGGACGGAAAAGTCTACGTCTACGACCTCCCGCCGCAATTCAACACCAGAATCGTGAAAAACTGCGACCGCATAAACCCTTGGTCCTCCCGCTGCGACGCCCTCTCCAATTCGGGATTCGGCAAATCCGCCGCCGCCGCAATTTCTCGAATCGTGCCGGGGAACGTGAGCGGCGCGTGGTTCTGGACCGATCAATTCTCGCTGGAGCTCATCTACCACAACCGGATGCTGAATTACCGGTGCCGGACGGCGGAGCCGGAATCCGCCGCCGCCTTCTACATCCCGTTCTACGTCGGGCTCGCGATCGAGAACTCGCTCTTCACGAAGAACTCGACGGACGCGGAGCGCGACCGCCACTGCAAGATGATGCTCGACTGGGTTGCCGATCAGCCGTATTTCAAAAAATCCGGCGGCTGGGATCACTTCATCACACTCGGCCGGATATCGTGGGACTTCCGCCGCTCCCGCTCCCGCGGCAGCGACTGGGGCTCCAGCTGCATCTACATGCCGCAAATGCGTAACATCACGCGCCTCCTCATCGAGAGGAACCCGTGGGACTACTTCGACGTCGCGGTCCCGTACCCGGCCGGTTTCCACCCCGGTTCGGCCGCAGACGTCGCGGCGTGGCAGGACTTCGTGCGGCGCCACCCCCGCCGCACGCTCTTCTCCTTCGCCGGAGCCACCCGCGGATTCATCAAAAACGATTTCCGCGGGATTCTATTGAACCAGTGCTACTCCGAACCGGGTTCGTGCCGGGTCGTCGACTGCGGCGGTTCGAAGTGCGCCAACGGCAGCTCGGCCATATTGGAGGCTTTTCTCGACTCGGACTTCTGCTTGCAGCCGAGAGGCGACAGCTTCACTCGCCGGTCGATTTTCGACTGCATGCTAGCCGGTTCGGTACCGGTTTTTTTCTGGTACCGAACCGCCTACTTGCAGTACGAGTGGTTCTTACCGGGTGAACCGGAAAGTTACTCGGTTTTCATTCACCGAAATGAGGTAAAAAATGGGACTTCGATAGTAGAGGTTCTTAATAAGATTAGTAAAGAAAAGGTGAAAAAAATGAGGGAAAAAGTTATTAAATATATTCCGAAAATTGTATATGCAAATAATAATAAAGGATTGGAGGGTATGAAGGATGCATTTGATGTGGCTGTGGAAGGCGTTTTGAGAAGAGTGAAGGAGCAAGAAGAAGGGTACAAATGGAAATGAAGGGGTATTTATTTATTTATTGGTAGAGGTAACAATTTTTTTTGGTGGTATTATTAATTTTTGTAATTTATTACTACTTGATTACTATACTCTAGGTTATAGGGGGGAATTGGAAGGTTGAGTTGTTGTATTTTGTTGAGTTTATTGTGTATAGGTGTATTATTTTTTGTATCACTACACAATTGATACGATCATATTTAGAATAAGATTTGTGTAATTATTTCTGAAATTATACACGCGTGTATGTTGTGATTTCACACTTAAATTGATGTGTATATATCATTGGCAACGTGCAGCGTGCTATTATTATGGGTTTCAGTGCATGAAAATCACACGATACGTTTATTTTGTACATGAACTGAAAAGTTTTGTCTGTAAATACACGAACTTATCAATTTGTTCAATTTAGAGTGTGCGATGGATTAAAATGGCCGATGAATAAAACGATGCGGTCGATTAGAACATCTGACAAATAAAATGATGTGGTTTTGAATATGTATCTTTTCGAGTTCATTACATAATTTTGTTATTATTATATAATTTAAAAATTGATTAAGATAAATAAAAAATGGTTAAGTTCACATCAATAAAACTTGATTGAAATGAACAAATAAAAAGCTGAGACGCTAGATTAGTTTTTATTAAATTGTAGATTTTCACATCAATGTCTATTACCCCTTTGAATAAGAAACTATTTCATTTATATAAAAAAGGGAAAAAGGTGCAAATACCCCTTCATGTTGGCAGTGCTAGGCAAATACCCTCCTAAACTTTGTTTAGGTGCAAATTCACCATTTCTTAATGTTTTCGGATGCAATTACCCCCTCGCCGTGACGGAAGCAACATTTCCGTTGGCAAAAAAATATTTTTGATTCATTTTTATTCTTGTGGATCCTTACAATTCCCAAGAATTAATTGGTGCTATAAGCTCAAATTAGAAAAAATTTGTTTCGAACCCTAGCTCACAACTATCAAAACTCAGGCGAAGTTCTCCAATAATTTGCAATTTAAGCCAACTATTTGTTGTTGATATTGATGATCTCATCTTCTTCAAGTGGTTCGTCATCATTTTTCGTGCAAATTATCGGAGAACCTCACCTGAATTTTGATAGTTGTGAGCTAGGGTTCGAAATAATTTATTTTCTAATTTGAGCTTTTAGCACCAAATATGTAATATATAACCGTTGTGAATTGTGAGGGTCCCACAAGAATAAAAATAAATTGAATTTTTTTTTTGCTAACGGAAGTGTCTTTTCCATCACGGCGAGGGGTTAATTGCACCTGAAAACTTTAGGGAAGAGTGAATTTGCGTCTAAACAAAGTTCAAGGGAGTATTTGCCTAGTGCTACCAACATGAGGGGGGTATTTGCACCTTTTCCCTATAAAAAATAAGAAACTATTTCAAAATGACCCAGCAGGTTATTACATCTCTAGAACTTGGTCCATAAAAAAGGTTAAGTTCTTGATCGTAATTAGACAATTTCGTTAAATAAATGGTACATAATCTCAGTAAATAAATAAAAAAATTTATGCAAAAACCTCTTGAGATGAAGTATATACAGTACAAAGGATCCGAAAAAATAAAAATATAGTAGAAAGACCTCTTGCGATCAAATATAGAAGACTTAAACATACAAAAAAATAGTACTACAAAAATTTAGCAAAACAAACACGATAAGTACGTGGACTTGAAAATGTGTTTTGCTACATTAAAGTGGGAGAACCTATAAAACTACCAATTGCTGAAATTAATTTCTTTATACATACTCCCTCCGTCCCAATCATATAGGCTGATTGGAGTTTTGCACTAGGATTAAGAAATTATTGGAAATACAAATTATACAAGCAAACTTCCTTCTATGACCTTATTTATTGTTTGATTATGAGTCAATCCAATAATTGAATAAAGATAAATTAGTAAATGAGTTAAAAAAACATTACTTTTTATAGAAACTGGCCTATATATTTGGGACATCCGAAAAAAGGAAAACAAGCCTATATGATTGGGACGGAGGGAGTACTATTTAAAGTAAAATTAAATTATAATATTATTAAATTGTGGATTTTCACAATTGCTGAAATTCTACCCGTGACACATATTCCAATCAATTCATAATTTCAAATTTGAATTCCACCAATATTTTATCAGTCGGACTTGTCGTAATAAATTAGTCAGATCAGATCCTCTATTACATTTTCATGTGACATCTCGTGTTGCATGAATAAGGGGACGATATATGGCATGACTAAGGATTCAAGATTTAAAATGTATATAAAGAAAATCTTAAATCTTTAGTCATAACATGTGTCGTTCTCTTATTAATACAACAAGAAATATCACATGAAAACGTAATAGAGAAGCCTACATTATTATAAAAGAGGCACACTCCTGTACAAACCCGACCCGGTCAAACCGGGTCAAACGTTGACTTTCAGTTTTTTTAATTCAATTTAAAAAAAAATTCTTCTCCGCCTTCGGCTCCGATTTTAATTTATAGATAATGATTGTGGCAACATTAATATTTTTTAGCTCGCTCCAAGGCATTCGGTTCCCCTCGCTCGACTCTTTAAACAAAAAATTAACTAAAAAAACTGAAAAAAAGAATTAAAAAAAAAAGAATTAAAAAAAACTGAAAAAAAAGAATAAAAAAATCAAAAAATAATTAGGAAAAAAAAATTCAAAAAGGTCAGGCGTGTGTAATACACACACCGATTAAAAAAAAAAAATTGTCAGGCACGTGGACGCCTGGGATGGCGCGTGTATCTCACACGCCCGACTTAACGGTCGATAGTGGGCTCGTGTATTACACGCGCCCACTCGCGTGAATTCGATTGTACCGTACAACGACCGGTCTTATTCAAGTCTGTCATTATAAAAATGCCCTACTTGTGAGAGAACATATTTTGGAAGACAAGTCTAACTGGTTTTAAAAACATCATTAATGCGGTAGGATTAGGATCTAAAATGATGACGTGTCCATTTTTATAATCATACGTAGGATTATTAGCGAGGACGGTGATGAACATGCGTCTGTGTGTGTGTGTGTTTTTTCGCATACAAAGAATATGCCAAAAAATGCTTCCTTTCAGACATTCCTCTTCTTAATCACTTCAAATTTCCCAAATTAAACAAATCTATAACCATATTTCTTGATTCTCTCTGCATCTGTTTCATCCTTTCAACATTCTACTTAATCTCGGAAAACCCTAAGATTTTCAATTTTAGCGCGGCAATTTGAATTTTTTCGGTTGTCATCACCTTCAGGATTTCATCTGCCGCGAACTTGTTTGCCGGGAAAGAGAGAAGCCGCCATTTGTGCGCCGGAGACCGCGTGGACCACGACGCGATAGCTGGATATTGGTTGATTCCGGATTGCTTTTGGTTTTGGTGCCCTGTGATATCGGAGGAGAACAACGGGGAGTTCAAGTCTTCAGCCTAATGTGAGTAGTTTTTTTTTTCCTTTTTTCTTCTCGAATTTGTTCATATATTTTGTTCTTGTGGGGATGTTCTTGATATGCTTACTGTAAATGATGGTTGAACTGGCGGAGAATGCGGTGGTTGCTTTGGATTGCGGTGGTTATGGTGTGGGAGGATTTAGATAGTCCACGTGCTGCCTATGAAATTATTTCACCATTAGGCTCTTAAATTCGAAGGTTTCATATCATAACATGAATTTCTCCTTACTTAAGAATTTAATTTTCACACGATTTGCAGAAAATCAGAATTAGAAACTGAATTCCTCATGAGATTATGGTATGAAATCTAGCATGGGATCAAGATTGTCGAATCAATCGTTAGAAAAGAAACTTGTGATTGTTTAACATCCGTGCTCCGACAATAGCCTCAAACAGATGTTTACGGCTCAATTACAAGCCTTCCAAACCTTTGGTCCATCATTGGCCTTTGCACATTGCAAAGTTGATAACCAAGCTTGATATTTCTAAGTTCTGATAATCGGATCACTTATTTGGCCTAGTTGACTTAGATGGACCATAATATAGTTGCTTTTTAATTTAAAGTGCATGTTGAAAAGTTAATTTAAATTCTAACAATCATTTCACTGTGGTTTTTTACTTTTTGTTGGAAAGTTTTCAGGATTCATTTGCTGGTTTTGGTTGTGCAGTAGTATCTTCTATCTTGCAAGAAAAGTCCCTGCTATATCTGACAAGTGACATATATATAAAGAGAGCATTATGGGCTCTCCCAAACAGAACTCTGGTTTATTGGAGACTCTAAAGATGGAGACAGTTAGGACTATATTCACTCACACATATCCATATCCGCACGAGCATTCACGGCATGCTGTCATTGCGGTTTTTATAGGATGCCTATTTTTCATTTCATCAGATAACATGCACACGCTTGTTCAGAAATTAGACAGCAATATTAAGTGGTGGTCTATGTACGCGTGCTTGCTGGGGTTTTTCTATTTCTTTTCTTCCCCTTTTATAGGCAAAACGATAAAACCAAGTTATTCAAACTTCAGTCGCTGGTATGTTTTTCTTTTCAATAGATCTCGTCAAATTCTTTTTCTATCTATAGTAACTGCTTCAGAACAACTTCGTCAAAGGATTATGATAGTTTTAGTAATTAAGTGTTTCTCTTTTCAGGTATATAGCATGGATATTAGTGGCTGCTTTATATCATCTTCCTAGTTTTCAATCAATGGGAGTTGATATGAGGATGAATCTTTCATTGTTTTTAACCATCTATGTATCTTCCATTTTATTTCTTCTTGTATTTCACATTATATTCATTGGCCTCTGGTATATTGGCCTTGTTGCTCGGGTGGCTGGAAGGAGACCTGCAATTCTGACAATCCTTCAAAATTGTGCTGTAAGTCCTGAAATCGTATACTGAGAAAAATCGAATTTCTTTGTTTCTTATTGCTGCCATTATCGTTGTGTAGGTTATAAGTGTAGCATGTTGTGTATTTTATAGCCACTGTGGCAACCGTGCTAATATGAGAGAAAAGACATTTGAAAGAAGAAATTCTGGCTGGTTTACACTGTGGAACAAGGAAGAGAGAAATTCATGGCTTGCAAAATTTGTTCGCATGAATGAGTTTAAAGACCAAGTTTGTAAATCGTGGTTTGCTCCAGTTGGTTCAGCTAATGATTATCCATTTTTATCAAAGTGGGTCATTTATGGAGAGGTATGGTCTCTGACTGCCATCATCCATTGTTTTTTCCTATTGGCCTGGCTAGTTGTCTTATGCTTTTGTTGCACATTTTTCAGCTGACCTGTAGCAGTGGCTCGTGTGCAGACTCACCAGCTGAAATTTCCCCTATATATTCATTATGGGCCACTTTTATAGGTCTCTACATTGCAAATTATGTTGTGGAGAGATCGACGGGGTGAGAGTTAACAAGACACTATCTATCATACTTCAGATTTTGTTTGTTTGTTTGTTTTTTTTGGGGGTCCTTTAAGTAATGCACTGTGCCTTTAGCTAATGTCAATGTTGAGGTTCCCGAACAAATCACGAGACTGTTGGTTGAAGTAATCACTGAATCGATTTCATTCATTTACTTAAGTTGCTTGCTTTGACTATAACAGTGAATGGCCAAAGAATGAGTGACAGTATAGTCTTTCATCTGGCCATTAGTAATTTTGTTTACCCATTTCTTACAATTTAAGTATATTTTGAGGTTGCCTATCCTTAAACATTGAGAAAAGTGGGTGTTTTCAGATGTTGTCATTCTCATTTCCTAGTCTCTTATTCTAATGAGTGATGTCTATTTATATCTAACTCCAACAGTTGGGCTCTTACTCACCCTGTATCCCAAAAAGAATCTGAGAAGTTGAAAAAAAAGCAAATGAAGCCTGAGTTTCTGGATATGGTCCCTTGGTACTCAGGGTATACAGTCTTACACTCTCTCATAGTGGCACATGGACTCTTGGATTATCTGGTGGAACCTGCAATCATTTTAATCTTTCTTTTTGATATGATTCAGGACTTCTGCTGATTTATTTAAGACAGTTTTTGACCTGCTAGTATCAGTGACTGTGTTTGTTGGACGTTTTGACATGCGTATGATGCAGGTACACTGACCATTCTTATTTCTTTATTACTTTCTTTGGACCCCCATTACTTTTCACATAGCAAAAGTAATGAAACTGCCCCTTCAACTTTCATCAACTTTTATCATGTATCTTTCAAATGTTTGTTTCTCTTGTTCTAAATGTCTCGTATTTTTCTTTTTCAATACAAATCTTGTAAGTAAGGTGCTTGCTTTTACTTGTTATAATTGGTTCTACTGCAGCATTTTATTATGCAATCTGCAATATGCTGGCAATTTTAGTCTGATTTCATTCTGAATTTTGGGTTGCTCTTGGTTGTACAATGTCCAAATATTAGGCTGCAATGAGCAAGGTTGAAGATGCAGCTAAGCAAGATGATCTTTTGTATGACCAATTTAGTGAACATGATGAACTGTGGTTTGATTTTATGGCTGATACCGGCGATGGTGGCAATTCTTCCTACAGTGTGGCACGGCTTCTTGCGCAGCCTTCTCTTAGGGTTCAGAGTAATGGTTCTCTAATTAATCTGCCACGAAGTAACTTGCTCCTTATTGGGGGTGATCTTGCGTAAGCTCAATAAAGATCTCTTTCTGCTATCAATTTTCTTAAGACTCTGGTTGAGATTCTTCCGAGACCAGTAAAACTTCTTTTTTTGCAATTGACCAAATCTCTAATCTTTACTTGTATGCAGCAATATCAGAACCTCATAAGGTGTATGATAAATAGTTTTCTCCTTTTCATATCGGCATATTCATAAACTAACAAATCTTCTATATTTGGGAGATTCATTTGCAACCACTTCCATATTACATGTTGATGCATTCACCTTTTTCTTTCGTCTAGTATAATATTTCTTCGGCCTAGATTTCATTAGATAAAGCTCCTTTAGTACGCAATCATATAAAGCTAACTGATCTTCGTTTGTTGGATTTATGTATTACAATTGTAGTTACATTAAAGAATATTACCAAAATATTTAGTTTGAAATATGGATTCATTTGAACATTTTTGGTTCTTGCATAATGACCATCTGCAGGGTTATTTCTCTTCTTGTCTATGATGGGTTTATCTCTTATCTTGACTGGTGTGAACTCAGAGCTTTGGAAATTTGGATGCTTAGATAATTTATGTGAGGTTATAATATACTCTCATACGTTAGTTATGATTTATTAATTTTATTGATTTATGTGTTTGCAATGTAAGGTTGAAGTATCCTCTCCTGACCAAATAGGAGTCATTCTCATGAGTGGTTATCTACCAGTTTACTCTTCATGACTGCAAAACCTCTTGTTTTTGCTTGAGTACTGATAATATTGAGGCTCACTTTTTTCAAATGTACTGATAGCTATTTTTGTAGGCTATTTTATGGAATAGTGGTGCCTGAACTTCTGGCTCTTATTTGCTTTATATTGTAGGTTAAATACTGAGTAGTATGTCAAATTTGGATTTCAGGTATCCTAATCCATCTGCATTTACATATGAGAGACGCCTTTTTCGTCCCTTTGAATATGCTCTTCAGCCTCCTTCCTGGTATAAGGGGGAGCATATAGCTGTAAATAAACCAGAATTGCCTAGAGGGGTGTCATCACTGAAGGAATATGATGGGCCTCAGTGCTTTGTTATACCTGGAAATCATGGTTGGTTCTAGACTTCTAGTTGTTGTTGGTTGCCTAGATAAGATACTCTCTAGTACCTCCTACATTTTATTATTTAATTTTCTATTGCTGAGTGCTACTTTGACTTCAGTATCAATTGCTCTTTTGATCTCTTTAGGCTAATATGTATATGGTATGTTGTCTGCTTCTGGTTTACAGATTGGTTTGATGGCCTTCAAACATTTATGCGGTATATCTGTCACAAGAGTTGGTTAGGCGGATGGTTTATGCCCCAAAAGAAAAGCTATTTTGCCCTTCAGCTGCCAAAAGGATGGTGGGTTTTTGGACTTGACCTTGCTCTTCATTGCGATGTTGATGTCTACCAATTCAAGTTCTTTTCGGAACTGATAAAAGAAAAGGTATTATTTCTTAAGATTTGACTTTATTACTGGTTGCTTTGTGGCAAATGGTGCTGCTGACATAATGTTATCATCCCTCTTTTTTGATATATTTATGTTTGTTGGTTTCTCTTAAAAGCTAAATTGCCGTGTAACTGAAATAAGGGTTTGCGAGATATATATACACTTATAATTAGGACCCATTTTCTTATAGTTAACATAGTTACATGACTTTACATTTTTTAATATACGACCAGTTACATTACATTGTTAGTGAAGTATGAGCTACATATTGAAATACTGCTCTTTATATTAAATCTAGAGAAGAAAATTAATCTTCAAATTGAACGTGATGATTGATTGGTCACCAATGCTTGGAGATCATGCAAGTAAAGAGTTTATTAACCTCTCTTTTTCTGCAAAACTACTAGCTGAGTATCTAGATGTATGGAAGAGTTGTAATTTTAAGTAATAAGTGTTCATTTGTTGAACTGGAAGTGACATAGTGGAAATAAATATTGCTTGCAGGTAAAGAGTATAGAGTATTGCACGAATGCATTTGGACATAGCTATAAGTGAAGAAACCCAAGCTAAACGTTTTTGCCTTTTTAGAAAAATGATGTTGTTAGCCACACTGGTTGCAAGTTTGTCGATGGAAAGATTCAAATCACTTTTTAAAATTAAAGTGTGAGAAATTTTTTGGTCGAAGTAGCATCTTAAGTTAATGAAATGATCATAAGTTCTTGTTGTTAATGGTGAGGAGTTCGTATTTTGTGATGTGTTGTTTTTATAACGTGACATAATGTAAAATCCTCCATGTAGAGTTTGTTTGATGTATTTTTCAATTGAAGTAAAGTTCCTTCTTATTCATATGATCGACATGATATTTGCTGTCGACTCATGGCTGTTGATAATCCATTTTATCTTTGAATAAATCAGTGGTTGGAGATGGATAAAAATGATTGCTAAATAATGTGGGATTCACATTGTTATATATCTTTTCTTTGGTTGGGCTGATCTCTTTCATTAATTTTCATCCATGTTTCAGCTCTTTCCTTACCTAGTGTTTTATGTTGTTGTGCATCGTGATGTTTATTTGTCAGTTACTTTTTTCAGGTGGGGGATTGTGATTCAGTTATCATCATGACTCATGAGCCTAATTGGTTACTTGATTGGTACTGGGATGAGTTCACTGGGAAGAACGTTTCACACCTGATACGCGACCATTTAAAAGGGAGGTGCAAACTACGGGTGGCTGGGGATTTGCATCATTACATGCGTCATTCTCATGTTCCATCAGAGAAACCCGCATACGTACAGCATTTGCTTGTTAATGGTTGCGGTGGAGCATTTTTGCACCCAACTCATGTTTTCAGTAATTTTGATAGTTTATATGGGACATCGTACGAAAGCAAGGCAGCTTATCCGTCCTTTGAAGACTCAAGCAGGGTACATCAACTATTTTATGATAGATGCATCTACTTGTTAAATTTTTCTAACATTATGTTGATAATCTTGGTGCAGATTGCTTTAGGAAACATATTAAAGTTTCGTAAGAAAAATTGGCAGTTTGACTTCATAGGTGGCATTATATACTTTGTGCTAGCCTTTTCCATGTTTCCACAGGTAAATGTTTTGCTGGTTATTGCGATGGAAAAGCTGTACCTTAATCTAGTAGTCAAGAAGCAAGGCATCTTAACTGCATTTGATATCAAATTGAACTTCACTGTTTACGGGAAGATGACTAATTGCTTTCCCTCTTCTTCTAGTGTAAGCTAGATCACATCCTACAGGATGATACATTTTCTGGTCACTTGAAGAGCTTTTTTGGATCAGCATGGGATGCTTTCATGTATATGCTTGGACGCTCATATGTATCTTCAGCTGGTGCTTTCTTTTTGTTGGTCACTGCTATCACGTTTGTGCCTTCAAAAGTGTCCCGTAAGAGAAGAGTAATAATAGGCATTCTCCATGTCTCTGCACACTTATCAGCTGCGTTGATTCTAATGCTTCTTTTGGAATTGGGTATTGAGACTTGCATCAGGCACAAATTGTTGGCAACTTCAGGTGAATGCCCTCATAGTTAGGATACTATATGCATAGTCATATCCGACTGGGCATACCATGTTCTAGTTCCATAGTTAGATTATTTGTGAAATCAAGATTTAACCACTATGGCACTACCTCATTTCTCTCGTAAAATAAGGCATTGTTGTATTAGCTTTCTGGTTTTTGACTGCATTATTTATGATATTCTTTCATGTTTTGTTCTAAAGTTTTTGGGGTTATCTCTGAACCAACTTAAACTTTCATTTCAGGCTACCATACTCTGTATCAATGGTATCGATCTGTGGAGAGTGAGCATTTTCCTGACCCATCTGGCCTACGGCCACGTATCGAGCAATGGACATTTGGCCTTTATCCAGCATGCATCAAGTATTTGATGTCGGCATTTGATGTTCCTGAGGTAAATAACCAATACGACTTTCTTTCATTGTCGTTTGGCCTTCCTCTTTCATATTTTGCTTATACATTCTTTTTCAGGTCATGGCTGTCACCAGGGGTAATATCTGCAAGAACGGGATGGATTCACTTTCTCGTGGAGGGGCAGTGATTTATTATGCTTCCGTCTTCCTTTATTACTGGGTCTTCTCGACCCCGATTGTTTCGTTGGTTTTTGGAAGTTACCTTTATATCTGCATCAATTGGCTACACATACACTTTGACGAGGCTTTCTCTTCACTCCGCATTGCTAACTACAAGTCATTTACTCGGTTCCATATTAACTTGAAAGGCGATCTTGAAGTTTTCACCCTTGCTGTAGACAAGGTAAGAAATGATTGCTGACTCTTCCTTCTTGAATCTCCCAAAGCACGTTTTTATGTAGTTTTACGGTCATTTCTTGCCAAGTTCGATTATAGATATAACTGCATTGCGCGTATCCAGAGTTTAATCTTGAGTTACAGCCTAGCGATGCCAATAGCAGTTTTTCATTTTTCTTCTTGATTCACATCGTTGTTTGCTAAGGTTGATTGTTTGTGCAATGTGAAGGTGCCGAAGGAGTGGAAGCTGGATCCAAGTTGGGAAAGTGAATCGAAACTACAGCCGAGCCTTAGCCACCAGAGAAAATTTCCCAGCAAATGGAGATCGGCTTCATCTCAGCAGGATCCCGTCAGCACTGTAAAGATCGTCGATCACTTTACTATCGAACAAACAGTGACACCCGAATTCGAACCGGTTAACGGATCAGTATCTCATTGATCATGGGGCTGTGTTGGTCTTGTAATACTAGTGTAAGTTTTATGCTTTAGAAGCCTGTAGTAGTAGAGGGGGAAAAAAGAAAGAAGTGAGGAAAAAAAGTAAGTATAGAAAGGGAAGATGTACCTATGTTAGTTTACACTATAATGAAGTGAATATACCATGAAAACTAGTGAACCAACGTTACAAAATGTGAGTCTCATTACTCCATTTCTCTCTCTCTCTCTCTCTTTGTGTGTGTGTGTGGGGGGGGAGGGGGGGTGGTGTTTAAAGGGTTAATTATATAGTTTATGGCTAGCCTAGGTGGGTTTCCAAAATGGTCCAATCTTAAAAATATTTGTTACAAGTAACCTTTGTCATCTGAAATTTCGTCCAAAGGTTACTTATAACAAATATTTTTAAGATAAATAATAGCAATCACTTTTGCATAAATATAATATTATGCTTCAACGAATTTTAATCACGAATTTTATTTAATTCACAAATTTACCTTCTAGAATTCGTGTCTTGTTCTTTTATTTCAAGTTGTTTGTTTGCGCTTAGCTTTTAGGTTTTAATGTGAGACTTTTTTAAGTATACGATGTATGCTTCAAAACATACGGTCTATTAAGTACGGGCCCAATATGTAACATAAGATTTTTATTGTTAATGTAATCAATTCATACGTATAAATAACAAAGATAATTATGAGATATACTCCCTCCGTCCCATTTATATAGGCGGATTGAAATTTTAACAAGGATTAAGAAAAATTATTGGAAAAGTAAATTTATATAGTAAATTTCTTAATATGCCCTTATTTATTATTTGACTATGCATTTTTTATGAGTTAATCATAGAATTAAATAGGGATATATTAGTAAATGAGCTAAAAAATATTATTTTTTATAGAAACAAGCCTTTATGTTTGGGACATCCGAAAAAGGAAAACAAGTCTATATAAATGGGACGGAAGGAGTATTAATTTTGATAGACTAAATTATACCTAATCAATCCTCCTATCCCTCCTCTCGTTCTCGCGCTCCCGCTCTCTCTCCCGCCATCTTCCATTGTTCTTCTGCAAAGGTTACTCAAATTTAAATAATAATTTATCGCTACAGTAAATTCTTTACTTGATTCTTTTCTTCTTTTATTTGAATGGTGAACAAACAATTTTTTTTTCTTTCCTCGCGTAGATTTTGTGTTGTCGGAATAATATTGAAAACATGATTTCGTCCAATATATATATATGGAAGAGATCATATGTAAAACCATTTTCCTGTAAGAAATAAGAAGCGATCTGGACCATTGATGTTTGTAGATCTACGGTTGTCATTGACCGGTTCATTATAATTGAATATGAAATGCATTATTGTAACAATGGATTGTAATAAATTAAAAATGCATTATTATGACAGTGCATTGAAAAAAGATATAAAATACATTATTTTAGTACATAAAATGCATTATTATTATTTTTTACGGCAAAAGTATTTTGTACGTGAACCAACCCCTGTATATATATATATCGAATAATTGGTATTTGATGCCAAAAAGATTAACTGGAAGATCTCAGTTTCTATTGGCATGGCTTCCGTTCCTTTTTGTTCTTAATTGTTTCTATATATATATTTTTTGAACTAGAAATACTGTAAAAAATTTGTTCTTTTGTAGAAAATACTACTCCCTCCGTTCCATTATTGTTGGCAAGTTTCTTTTGGGCACGGGTATTAAGGAGAAGGGTGTTTAAAGGGTAAAAAGATAGAAAGTGGTGGAGCCCACAACTTTTTGTGAGAGAAGGATATTTCCCAAAAAGGAAACAGGCCAACTTTCGTGGGACGGCCCAAAAAGGAATACATGCCAACAATAATGGGACGGAGGGAGTAATTGTTTCTGTATATAAATTTTGATGGAGCTAGAAATTTGTTATGTTATGTTATGTGCGCTTTAAATTGTATTGTACTCGCTCCTTCCCCAAAAGTGTGGTTCATATTTAATTATATGTGAGGTATAAAATATTAGTTGAACTACACTAACGTGGGATCGTGGGAGGGAGTGATAATTTTGTTTGTTTGGTAATTTGTAGGGTAGGAATGGGTGGATTTGGTGTGAAACGCTCTGATGGTAATGATTATGGAAATGTTCCCAATCATCATCATTTATCACTTGTTTGTCCGATGGACATGTCTGTGTTTGCAAAGGTCGACCTTCCCTTTGATGCGAATGAGGAAGTTGATGGTGGTAGTTGTCGTGGTTTGTTGTATTTCCATGGTGACGAGGGTAAAATTGTCATTTTTAACTTAACAACTCAAGATATTGTCATTGTTGTATTGTTGAATGCTACTGGTCTTGGCTATGATGCTAAGAAATTATGATCAATACTACGAGGATGAATTCGAGATGTATCTTGGTTGCAAGTCACACTTTGAGCTGTATTCGACCTTTGGTGCTTTACCGAATGTCCCGTGTCGTGATCATGTTATGCCGTTTGATTTTGCTACTGAAAGCTTCGGTGATCCCTTCACTTTACCAGCAATCACCGGGGACGATGATGATGATGATGCTCTGTATCAACTTGTCAAGTGTCGTGATTCGTTAGGTGTTCTTGTGTATATGTATGATGACAAGTCTTCTTCTTCTTCTTCTTCTTCTCCGTTTTCTGTTAAGCTTTTTGTTCTGAAAGAAATGTCGTGGAACGTGCTATATGATGTCACTCTTGATCATGTCCGGAGATTTCCAGTGGGTTTAGATGATGGTCGTTTCTTGTTTCTTGAAGCAGAACACAGTAGTAGGCGTAGTCAGCTAATGGTTTGTGATTTGCATTTCGAGAAGGGGATGAAACTCGGTATTTATGACTGTCCGGGACACATGGATGCTATTTCTTATGTCGAGAGCTCGTATCTACTACCAGACTCTGAACCAATAACTATGGTTCCTTACGAGTACGAGTAAGAGTAAGAGTAAGAGTAAGAGTAAGAGTGGGAGGACGAGGACGAGGACGAGTAAGAGTGGGAGTAAGAGGAAGAGGAAGAGGACGAGGACGATGGTCTCAACGAATAAACGACATGCCCGAAAAGGTGCTCGACGGACCACATTTATTTGTTACAGTTCGCAGCAGCAATGAAGAAATTGAGCTCTTGCCATAACTGTGATAATCAAGGCTTTGAATAATATTTTGCTTATGTTTTCTATCAGCATCTCGTGTTTGTCTTTATTAATTTCTAGTAAGGTTATTATTTAAATACTTTGAAGAATCCTCGTGCTTCTTGTTGCATTTCCAATATGTAAAGTAGTACTAGTTGTTTATGCTTGGAAATTAGGGGTGGCAATCGGGTCGACCTGATTTCGACCCGACCTGTTAAGGCCCAACCCGAACCCGACCTGTTAAGGATATGTTCAACCCGAACCCGAACCCAACCCGAAATGACTAAACCCGAACACGACACGAACCCGAAATTGACACGATAATATTCGGGTTGACCCGACACGATAATGACCCGAACCCAAATTTAAATGATTTAATAAGAGAAAAAATATTTTAAAATAAGATTTAATAAAAGAAAAAATATTTTAAAATAAAATTTAATAGAGAAAAATAAATAAATATTCAAAAATTTAATATCTTTTGATGACTTGGAAGGAAATATAAATATGTCATCAATTTAAAAGCTTGATTTGAATTAAATAAATATAATATTAAAAAATATAATTTCTTATCAGGTAACTCGAACCCGACCCGAACCCAACCCGAACCCGACCCGAAATTTTCAGGTCCTTATCGGTTCAGGACCCGAACCCAATAAGACTTGACCCAAACCCATTAATTTCGTGTCGGTTCGTGTCGGGTTATCGTGTCGGTTCGTGTCGAAAATTGTCAGCCCTATTGGAAATGATACATTCATTTTGCAATAAATTCCAGGTTTATTCGAATGTGAATGAGTTGGATCTTAATTTGTTAGAATGAAGATATAGATATTGATATGTTTTTACCATATATAATTTGTTAATTTAAATCAAATAGTTGATGATTGTTGTTAATTTAGTCTAGCAATAAATTAATATATCCCATAATTATCTTTGGTAGTGATACTTAACAATAAAAATCATTATGATAAATATTGTCTTTGTACATATTATATCAATTTCGATCGTCTAAGTCGTTTAAGGACTGTACATTTTTCAATCTGCGTTGACACCCACATCATTACTCTGGACAACGAAAAATTTGGAGAGATCCCAATTACAAAAAATGAAAAACTTGGAGAGATCTCAATTGCAAAATTTATAAATTTGTTATTTTAATTTGCAAAATTTTAATAATCAAATCGAAATTGCAGAAACACCTAAAATTCATGATTAATTTTCCTAAAATCCAAAATAAAAAATAGTGTTATAGTATTTGCTAGCAAGAACATAATAGAGGAAGTCAATCAATATTGGGGGAATAAAGAATATATTTTTAATTTCTTAGCGATCTAACCGCAGCTAGCGCACGCATTTCAATCCTACGGCCGAAATCTCTCCGCCCCTTGAAGGCTATAAAAGCGCAAGTCAAAACACTTTCCCGCCTCTTCTTTCTCTGCTGCTTCGCTCGCTGCACACTCTAGAGAGAGAGAGAGAGAGAGAGAGTATGGCTTCAAGAGAATCTGAATCCTCTGAAAGGAAGAAGAAAATGGACAAGGCTGAAGTTCCGCAAATTTTGGATTGCTCTCATTCCGCAGAGAGAAGGATCAACACTGAGAAAAAGTCCAACCCAAAAAAAAAAAAAAAAAAACAACCTCACCATTTTAATACAATCCAGGTGGCCTCCCAAAAATTAGGACGGAGAGAGAGAGAGAGAGATTGAAGCGAGAGGTTTTGGAGATCGAGGCATGATGATGAAGAGGGGGAGAGGAACCAATACAGTTCGGAGATGGGCGATCCCATAGATTCAATTGAGAAGAAGAAGATGGGATTCGAGAATTATAACGAGGAGGAGGAGGATCCTAATGCGCTGACGAAGTTCCGGATTTCGAAGGCGTTGAGGGAGACCTTGAAGGAGAAGGGGATCGAGTCGCTCTTCCCTATTCAGGCCATGACGTTCAATACCATTTTCGATGGTTCTGATTTGGTTGGAAGGGCGCGCACTGGTCAGGTAACACGAATTTTTTTATTTCGATTCTTATATCATGCATTTACTTTTAGAATTATGATTTTAATGTGCGCTGCGTGCCTGTGTGTTCATCTGTGGGAAAATTGGGGATTTTTACGTCTAAGGATTTGATTTGTTATTGTGAATTTCTTATGTTTGTTTGCGAAATTGAGGGTTTGCAGTTTGAGCTTCCTCAGCTTGGTGTTAGGATGGTAGTCCCGATTACGAATTGAACATTATAGTTGCAGCAATGTAAAAATGGTGGAATTGGATCAATCCGAATGTGGTCTCTTTGAAATTAGGCTTTCATTGTCGAAATGTAGGGGAGGGACTGTGTTGTCATCGAATTGCTGAGGCCACTCAGCAGCTGTTGTTGTATATTCAGTTAGTTGTTTGATTTCATTAACATGGAAGAATGTGGATAAAGTGTTTGTGGTTATCACAAAGTACAGAATTTTTTGGTGAATGCTGAAGCGTCTGATCAACCGAGTATCAAGAATTATTTTGTTGTTTTTAACTGTAGGATCAGTAAGTGCTGAAAACATTAGGCATCCTGGATTAAATCTGAGTTTTTCAGTGGCCATGTTGCTTTAATTTATTCCTATTTGAACTATGCGAATATACCTAACCTGCTTTTTGAATCTTATCAGGGTAAAACATTGGCTTTTATGTTGCCTATATTGGAATCATTGACGAATGGGCCTGCAAAAGCATCGAGGAAGACTGGATATGGAAGGGCACCGAGTGTTCTTGTGCTTTTACCCACTAGAGAACTGGCCACTCAAGTATATGAATCCATTAGAGTAGATTGTTTCAAAATTCTTCTTATTTTCTCGAATGTTCTTCTTCACAATTTTAAATTTACTTATTTTTCTTGACTGTCACTTCTTTCTTGTACATGCCCACAGGTGTTCTCTGACTTTGAGATATACGGCGGAGCATTAGGGTTGAAATGTTGTTGTTTGTATGGGGGTTCACCATACCAGCCACAACAGGTTCAATTGAAAAGAGGCATAGACATTGTTGTTGGTACTCCTGGTCGCATTAAGGTTGGCTTTTTCTGAGTTGCTATTAAGGTTGAAAAGGGACACATGCATCATTTTTTGTGCTATTTGTTATTTGATTCCACTGAGCATGTGTCTAACTATGGAGCTTCTAATCTCGATGAGTAGGATCACATAGACAGAGGAAATATTGACTTCAGTGCATTAAAGTTCCGAGTACTTGATGAGGCTGATGAAATGCTGAGGATGGGTTTTGTTGAAGACGTTGAACTTATCCTAGGTATGTCGCTAGTGAATATACGATGAAGTTGTCTGTTTTCATCGCGTCAGTCTTCAGATGTTGATGCAACATCACAGATGAAATTTTTGGCTTATGTTTCTAGGAGCATGTCTTCATTTATGCTCAGTTTGTGATTTTGTTATTATCATGTTGTTTTGTTCTCTTTTCACTTTTCATGATCATATTGTTTATGTTATTGATTTGAAGGCAAGGTAGAGGATGCAAGTAGAGTCCAAACACTTCTTTTTAGTGCTACTTTACCAGAATGGGTGAAGCATGTATGTCTTTTACTCCCATTAAAATATTACATCTTTAATGTACTTTCACTATTGTATTTCACTTTTTAGCTGCAACTCTTTTCTATCTTACTTTTTGTTGAGCATAATAAGTACTCTCTGATGCCAGATTGCAGCAAAGTTTCTAAAACAAGATAAGAAAACTACTGATCTTGTTGGAAATGAGAAGATGAAGGCTAGCACCAACGTGAGACATATTGTTCTTCCTTGCTCTAGTTCTGCCAGATCCCAAATTATTCCCGATATTATTCGCTGCTATAGTAGGTTGGTTAGCCTCGTAACATCCTACTAAATTGGTTAATATTTTCAAGTTCTTTTATTTCATCAACACTCTTTCTCTAATTCTCCCTCGTGGTGTTTTAGTGGAGGCCGGACTATTATTTTTACGGAGACAAAGGATTCTGCTTCCACCCTAGCTGGATTACTACCTGGAGCACGTGCTTTGCATGGGGACATACAACAGGCTACACGTGAGGTAGAAGCTTATCCTGGTTTGTTATGCCTTCTGTCATTGCATTTCGGGTAAGGTAGAATTATTATTGGTCTCGTCACTTGTGTTTGTGGTGCTGCTGCTATTACAGTATTTCTCTTATATTCTACTTGAGAATTGAACTGCAAAAGGCTTCATTGAGACACCATAGAAACAATGTCTTTAATATTTCTTGGGTGATACTTTCATTTCAGGTCACACTTTCTGGTTTCAGATCCGGAAAATTTTCAACCCTTGTGGCTACAAATGTTGCGGCTCGTGGGTTAGATATTGATGACGTCCAGCTGATTATTCAGGTATTCTTTCCCTCCATTTCTCTTGAAGCACATACATACTTACTACTGTTTGGTACTCATGATTATGTTGCTTTCTGCCCTGACATGTTGACGAAATGTATTTTTTATGCTCTAGTGTGAACCACCTCGTGATGTAGAGGCATACATTCATCGCTCTGGCAGAACGGGGAGAGCAGGTGATTTCCTAATATTTGTCCTCTGCATTTGAACTTTACATAATTATTCAAATTTGCCCAATATAGAAAGCGTAATGATGCTCTATTTAGGGAAAACTGGCATTGCTGTAATGCTTTATGACCCAAGGAAGTCAAACTTTTCTAAGATAGAAAGAGAATCTGGGGTGAAATTCGAACATATGTCAGCTCCACAGCCAGCAGATATTGCTAAAGTTGCTGGTGCAGAAGCTGCTGAAAAAATATCTGAGATATCCGATAGGTATGGAGTATCTTTTATGTGCAATTTGTTTATGGAGTGTTTATAACGTAATAACCCAAGATACTTCTATTATACTAAAAAACATGTAGAGTCATACCTATATTTAAGGCTGCTGCTGAAGAGCTAGTGAAGTCGTCTGTTCTGTCTCCAGCAGAACTGCTTGCAAAGGCACTGGCCAAAATTGCTGTAGGTCTTTACTTACATCAGTTGTAGTTGAAAATCAATTTATTTTAATATTTATGGAAGGCTTCCTCTTTTGCAGGGTTATACTGAAATCAAGAGTCGATCACTTCTCACTTCAATGGAAAACTATGTTACCATTCTCCTTGAGTGTGGACGGCCCATTTACACACCTTCGTGAGTGATTAAAACTGATTTTGGTATACTTATAATGTTTGCATTACTGCTTGATGAGTCTGTCATGTGGATATGAATCTGTCGTAGCATTAATGGTTGTGCTACGCTTTGTTGGGTAGATAAATCCAAAATCGAGATTTTGATCAGCTGTACACATCCATACTTTGAATAAAAACTCATCCAGAATAACATCCATGTACACCATTACTAGCTGCAGATAACATAACAAGGATCATAAATTTTCCCCTCCTTTTTCTTTTTTTTTTGCAGAGTCGTTTAAGTCTTACATGTAGAGAAACTTTTTGACTGGTTGAGTTTCCGTTTTCGTAACAGCCAAGACGGGCATATAGATGAGGAGTTTAACTGTTGGTTACTTTTCCGGTATAAATGGAAGGCCATGCATGGCATGTACTAGTTGTAAATTTGATTTAGTCTATGTATTCTGAATCTGAATTTCCCTCTCTTTTCTCTCTTGTCTTCTTCACCGTGCTAAATTTTTCAATTTGTCATTTGAATTGCTAACATACACCTGATGGAGTAGGCTAGAGCGTATATGCATTCTTGGTAGAACGGTAAGCTTAACGAGACATATAGTGATTTCCCTGCTTGGAGATGTCTATTGAGCTTTCTGAATCAACATTATAGTTTGTATGTTTGAATTGTTCTCTCGTCAATATTAATCACTTTAAAATCATGACGTGCCAGCTTCGTCTATGGTGTTTTACGGAGATTTTTACCAGAAGAGAAAGTTGAATCAATCCGGGGTCTTTCTTTGACAGCTGATGGGAAGGGTGCAGTGTTTGATGTGGCTACTGAAGATCTGGACCAGTTTATTGCCGGTTAGTTATGCTGTGAAGTATTTGCTATATTAAGTATTAATTACTGCTGTAAATAAGATTGGCATAATAAAAGGCTTTAGCATTAGCAACTACCAATATCAAATTCTCCAACAAGTTATATTGCAATCTTGCAAATTAATTATAAATGCTCATAATATAGCTGCATCATGGGATTGCAGGGCAGAAAAATCTCTCTGGGATAAGCCTAGAGGTGGTGAAGTCATTGCCGCGTTTGCAAGAAAGAGAGCAGGCAAGAGGAGGGGGAAGATCTGGAGGCGGAGGGCGTGGTGGTGGTGGTGGTGGTTTCTCAGAGAGAAGAGAAGGTAGGTTCCCCGGTGGCAGAGGTGGGAGAGGGGGATTTCCCGATAGGAGGAATGATAGATACTCTAGAGGTAATGGCGGAGGCAGTGGTGGTGGTGGTGGTGGCGGTGGTGGTGGTGGAAGAGGTCGTGGAAATAACAACCGCAGATGGTGATGCATCTGCATTTCTCTTCCAGAACTTGTTACTGGTTGAGTGAGAGCAATATATGCATGCTAGGGGCATAAAAAGTTTTGATAATTACTATTATTTTCTTTTTTTTGAGGGATTTTTTTTGGTAATTATGAAGAGAGGAAATTCCTTCTTTTTCGTTTTTTTTTTTCTTTTTCAATTTGTCTTTTCTATTGAATTAGTAATATAGATATATCTAGCTTTTCACTTGTACTAATGCAAGAAAATATTGTCTTTTTCCGATCAATGTCATTCAAAGAATTCATACTGGCTTTGGAGCCACGCCTCAAATATTTCGACTCATTAATCCTTTGGTTGTATTTGATTTTTTTCTACAAACAATCAATTTTTAATTTCCTCTGGGATGTAGGATGCTTTTTGGGCTAGGCATTTTAACACCAAATTCATAATTTGGTGACAAAAAATGGAGACAAGTATATAATTTTTTTAGAATACGTCTATTGTTAGTAACTAATTCATGTAGGAATGGACTATAAAACTCTTTGTATGAAATTTTAAAGAGAAAAAGTTCATTTTTAATATTTTTGGTAATGTTTTTTTGGATCATTAAATTTTTGAGACTAGAATTACTAACCTTCACTTTTTCAGTTTATATGGGCAAACTTGTCGATTTCAGGTTGGATTAATATACTAATCATATACTCCCTCCGTCCCATTATTGTTGTCACGTTTCTTTTGGGCACGGGTATTAAGGAGAAGGGTGTTTAAAGGGTAAAAAGATAGAAAGTGGTGGAGCCCACAACTTTTTGTGAGAGAAGGATATTTCCCAAAAAGGAAACAGGCCAACTTTCGTGGGACGACCCAAAAAGGAATACAAGCCAACAATAATGGGACGGAGAGTACAACTTTTCGTCCTTCAACCAATCCAAGCCCACCAAAGTTGAAATATCTAGCTTTCATATCTTGGTCGACGTTTTCCTCGAACAAGAAATTAACAAAATAAAAAAAAAAAAAAATCTCGATCGACTTTTAACCTTGTAATTAATTTAAAACATCAAGTAGTGAAATTTAAATATGTAATTTCACTACTTTTTCTTCTTCAACTGAAAAAAAAAAAAGATTAGAGCTCTAAAGTCTTGGTCCTTTTGTTTTTCTATGCCACTTTATCCACTTTTCTTCATTGATTCATCATCATTAACACGTATCCAATATGAAAGACTATTTTTTAAGTCTCTAGCTGGCCGCATGAAAAATTTATGAAAATAATACAGTATATATTAAAAATAGATCAATTTCATCATCAGTGACAGAGCTAGGATTTTAAAATTAAACAGACGAGATTACAATTACGTATAAAAGTAAAGGAAAAAATATAAAATTCAATTTAAATATAGTTTTAAAAAAAAATTGTCCTGGACGGCTGCCGGAGTGCATGGGCTCTAGATCCGCCCCTCTTTATCACGATTTTGAGAAAATTTAGATACGAATGATTCTTATCATATAAAATTAACGTTTGCATGACAAGGATAAATTAAATTAACTTTGGTTAAGTTTTTGACAATAATTCATTATCTTTTATGATTATTACACTATCAAATTACTACCAAACAATCAATTTACTATTGTTACATGATGAGCTGATGACGACAAATGTTGAGAAATGAAAATTTTATTACGCTATGAAAACTTTAAAAGGGACAAGGACCAGCGAGGGAGGAGACTTAGTATAAGTCAACAAAATGTGGATATTTTTTTAGCATAGTGGATAAATATAGACTCCATTTTCTTCTAATTATATTCACCAACTCCACTTGCAAATACCACTTCCGGTATGTTACTTGGTTATCCCTATCAGTGACGGACGCATGATTTTTCTTCAAAGGGGGTTGTGTGCAGTGGCGTAGCAAGAAATTTTTTGACCGAGGCTAATTTTTCTAGTGTTTTTAAATTTTAAATTTTTCATGCGATTCGGAACTTTTGCACGACAATTCATACAATATATTGGTAATTTGAAATTTTTATAAAATAAAAAACAATAGTTTTTTTTGTTTGGCAGGGACTTAAGCCTCTCCATGGGCCTCAGTGACCCGCCGGTGTGTAATACTAGTTGTTTTGTGTGTGTGAAAAAATAGTAAATAAAAAGACGATCACCAATTTATTTATATTTAATTTTTTTATAGACGTGTTAGTAAATCAAAGTCATTTCAACTGATTTTTATCTTAATTTCTTAGTTAAAAGACTTCATTCCTATTCTCCTCCGACTTACACTAATGAGGGTGTTGATACTTGATACCATAATTTCCGACCATCTTTCATTTCTTTTTTCCGTCAAATTTCAATTTCATGTACTTTTGTTTAACTTTGAAATATTCATCATTAGGATTTATAATATCTATTTAAATTATATAATTATATTTAACATTTAATTTCAATTTATAATTAATAATTGTTTCTTAAATTATTGTACAATTTTTTAAACTATAATTTTGAATAATGAGATATAAAATCAGAACACGTCCGAAACCCTATTTTTTTTTTTTAATTTCACAACGCGCGCACATAACTATGACTCAAACTTTCGACCTCCAACCTTATAAGCGAAAAGAAAACGTCTTACCAACTGAGTTCGACTTCGTTTTCAACCACTATTAATAATAACCATGTCTCGGTGGTGATGACTAAAAAGATTGCCTTGAATATGGATACACCAAAATTTTCCATTCTACTTGCAGCTTTAGCTGCAATTCTAGTAGTGAGCTACATATTCAAAATTTCCGCCGGAAAATCTGCCAAAAATGAGAAAAAGAAGAAATATCATCCGATCGGCGGCACAATATTTCATCTGCTCTACAATTTCCGGCAACTCTACGAATACTTAACCCTTCTCACTCATAAAAACACCACTTTCCGAATTCTATACCTCGACAACGTCGAGATCTACACCTCCGATCCTGCTAACGTCGAGTACTTCCTCAAGACGAATTTCGCGAATTACGGCAAGGTATACAGTTCAATTTCTGGGTAAATCGATCAATTTCACAGATTATTAATTGATTTGGTGTTTTTGTGGAAAAAAAATTAAATCGATCTCTGAAATTTCGCAGGGATCGTACCACCACGATATATTGGAAGGTCTGCTCGGAGATGGAATCTTCACCGTCGACGGCGAGAGGTGGCGGCACCAGCGGAAGATGTCGAGCTACGAATTCTCGACCAGAAACCTCAGAGAATTCAGCAGCGGCGTATTCAAAACTAATGCGGCTAAACTTGCTCATATAGTTTCTGCAGCTGTGGCGTCGAATCAGATAATAGAAATTCAGGTGATGATGCTTTTGTTACCCTGCGTTTGGTGTAGTGTTTAGTCTAGCCTCTTTGTGTGTGCGCACGTGCGCGAGCTCGGTCGAGACGGGGCGAACTCATAATACTCCCCCGTCCCGTTCCTGTGATTCAATTAATATTTTATATCACACAACAAATTAAAAGTATACGACACTTATGGATGGAGAAGGGAGGAGTATTTTATTTTAGACGGGCTGTGTTTTCTAAATTTCGATTTCTACTGTGATTTAGTTTGTTCACAAGAGCTTTTACACAGTAATTCGCATAAAATACTAGTAGTAATAAATTTGATGATGTTACAAGAACAAGAAAATGGCAAAAGTTTGCATACTTCCAACAACACAGTACGATTTTGCCCTAATTAGAGGGTAATTAAGAGGTAATTAGAAGATAATTATGGATAATTAGAAGTTATTAATTACAATTAGAATTAATTAATTTTATTGATTTGTTGAGTTTCAATTAGAGTTAATTAAGTCACAAACTGCACGGTACGGTTTGCCATAATGAGGGATTAGATGTAATTAGAGGATAATTATGGATTTATGAATCACAATTAGAAGTAATTAATTTCAATTAAGATATTAACCTTCAATTAGAGATAATTAAGGCACAAAATTAGAGGGTAATTTAGAGGGTTTCGAGGTAATTAGTGGATAATTATCGGCGTGATTAAGATTTATTAATCATAATTGCATTAATTAATTTAATTTCAATTAAGATTTATTAAACTCCAATTAGAATTAATTAAGCCACAATTAGTACTAATTAAATAATAATAATTAATTAAAAAATTGTTTGGGAATAGTTTTGGATTTGAGTAGGAAGATTCGATGCTGCTCGCACGGGTGGTGCCAACTCTCGTTTGGACAATATCGTCCGTGTTTACTTTTATTTGATACGAACAATATCGCTATATTTCAAAACAGTAACACATAACATTTATATGGTGGTGCAATGGTGTTGTTCAGAATCAAATAAAATTTACACAGACGATATTGCCCAAACATACGTGGGCCCCACATCCCGGGTATGGAGACCGTCTCACAGAAAACTCTTCCTTTGTAACCAACCAACCAATTCAATTGTGGGATATATTTTGCAGGATTTGTTCATGAAATCTGCATTAGACTCTGTCTTCAAGGTGGTACTCGGCGTTGATCTTGAGAGCATGCGCGGCACAGACGAAGGCGAGCTGTTTTCAAAGGCATTCGACGAAGCAAGTGAAATGACGACTCTTCGGTACGTAGACATAACTTGGCCGATCAAGAAGTTCTTCAACATCGGATCAGAAGCAAGACTCAAGAAATGCATGAAAGTTGTTGATGGATTCGTTTACAAAGTTATCGAAGCCAAAACTGCTCAAATCACACAACCAAAGCTAGATTCCCAAGTAAGTATATATATATATAAGTCCAAATTCATCAATCTTCTCATCTCTTTTGATTTGATTCATTCAATTTTTGTATGATAATATGGAAGTTTATGTGGATGATAGGATAGTAAAGGAGACATTCTGTCGAGGTTTCTTGAAATGAACGAGACAGACCCGAAGTACCTCAAGGACATAATCCTAAGCTTCATAATTGCTGGGAAGGACACAACAGCTAGCACTCTTTCATGGTTTTTCTACATGATGTGCAAACACCCTCACATACAAGAGAAGGTCCTAGAAGAAGTGCGCGTCGCGGCCAAGCTAAACCAGCATTCCACCATTGAGGACATAGCTCAGAGTATCACAGAAGAAGCACTCGACAAGATGCAGTTTCTCCACGCTGCTCTCACCGAAACGCTCAGACTCTATCCTGCTGTTCCAGCCGTAAGCTTTTACTATAGGAACGAATCTGAAGTATTGATCTTTCAATAATATACGAGTATATAGAAAGCATCACATAAAAAAAATGCTTTTTTTTATGGCAATCGTAGATCATGGAAAGATCAATAGTTTAGATTGGTTCCTAGTTCCTATATAAGGGATGGTTTCTATTGGAAACCATCCCTCTAACTATATATAGATATATAATTCGTTTTCTTGTGTGTATTAGGATGGGAAGATGTGTTTTGGAGATGATACCTTCCCTGATGGATTTAGTGTGAAGAAAGGGAATCTAGTTTCGTACGTACCTTACACTATGGGGAGGATGAAATCTTTATGGGGCGAAGACGCAGAGGAGTTTAGGCCGGAGAGATGGATTGATCATAACGGAGTTTTCAAGCAAGAAAGCCCGTTTAAGTTCACAGCTTTTCAAGTAAGGGAGCGTTTACTTTGGATGATAGATTGAATTAACAATAAGTATGATTGAGTATTTGGATGATTATATGAACTAACACGTTCAAAATTGTTTAATCCATTCAAATATAATGTTTGCATATGTATATGCAGGCAGGGCCAAGAATCTGTTTAGGGAAAGAGTTTGCTTACAGACAGATGAAAGTTTTTGCATCGGTGTTGCTCGGTGCCTTCTCGTTTAAATTGGCAGACGAATCTCGAGCTGTGAATTATCGACATATGCTAACACTTCAGATCGATGGGGGACTCCATCTGAGTGCTGCTTTCAGAATTAGGCACCAAGAGGAACACGCGGTTTGAGCACTTTTTCCGATGCTTCAGAGTACAGGCTATTGCACGGGGACGGGGTAAAGTTGTGCTTTTTCTATATGAATAAGAAGCTGAAAAATATGCTCTTGTGTAATAGCTTTTGTCATGTTGAAACGATTGGAGTATGTGCATCATTTTGATTTTCTGTAAATGTGACAGAGACATGTTTATGCATTTGTTCAAGTACCAAAAGAAAAAAAAAGAAAAAAAAATCTGTAAATTGGCCCAAATACAAAATAAAGTGTAAAAAATCTATTGGACTTATGGCCCAAAATAACTAACGAAATTGAATGTAAAAATACAATGTTTACACTCGTTATTGAGAAGTTTTTAACTCAACAATGTTCGATACAATAACATTTTTACATTGGTATGAGCATAAACACAAAACAATAAGCATTAAATTCATGCACAATTGCACATAAAAGTGCAAATCAATTAATAGTGGGCCCTTCTTGAGTAATTTTCCCTTTAGGGTTCCAAAAGGGATCAAAATGTAGCCCAATAGAAGAGATCAAAGGAGTTCCCTTTGCTTTCACAATCTTGATTCTAACACTAAATCCATGCACAACTCCCATTTCCAATCTATGAAGTCTCTTATACCCTATAGTGCTTCCTCTAGCAACCCTTGTCCCGTCTACGAAAATCTCGTGTTTCTTCACCCGTTGCCCTAATCCGATAGCTTCTTGTATCCTGATCACATTAAACGCCATCTTTCCACCTTCCGTCTTGAATTCAATCCAATACTCTCCCTTCTCCTTTTCACTCGGAGCCCAATACGTCCACAAATGGTCATCATCCAACACGTTTTTAGGCCCGAAACCTCCGTTTTCGCCTCCTCTTTCGCTACTCACTTCAACCCTACAATTTCGGGCCAGATTCGAGGAAAAGATGGTGTCGATTGCTCCTCGAAATTGTTTCAACCTTTGCACGTCGGGTTCGGAGATCAAACCGGTTGTGTTTGGTGGGACATTAATTAGTAGAACACAATTTCTACCGACGGATTTGTAGTAAATCTCGAGTAATTCACTTAGCTTTTTTGGTGCTTCCGATTTATGCCAAAACCAACCTTTCCTTATGGAAACGTCGCATTCTGCCGGCAGCCAATTTGTTCCTTTTGAGTCACCAGTGTTGAGATAACTATACAATTATTGATGAAAAAGAAAGCATTTTTATTAGTTTTTTTTAATAAAAAAGCATTTTTTTTAGAGAATAATAAAAAAAGCATTTCTTAATAAAAATGCTTTTTTTATTAGGTTACATAATTCCAAAATGAGTGTGACCAAAAGTAATGTTGCTTTTTTCCTCACATATAATATAATAGAAAGATCCAAAATGAATTATGCTGCCGGAAAATAAAGTTAAGATACATGTTATTGGCATACACTATCTTTTAATATTATGAAGATTGCTTTGAGATTAAACAAAAAAGAAAAAAAAAAGGAAAAGTAGTTTTCGGATGAGAAAAAATGTTGACAAGTGGATTAATCTACCATAAATTATATTTTAAGCAGATTCAATTTTGCGGGTAACAACGACATAAAAAAAATTTCATTTTTTGGTTTGAGAACTATAATTAAGTTAATCAGTTAGTTGCTTAAAAAAAAGTTAATACTGCAATTTTCCAATTTTAGCCTGAAAATCTAATTTGGGCCACTAATTCCAACATTTAATACCCCATCATGTAAGAATTAATAATAAGAAATTGGAACAAAATATTTAAATTTGGAGATTATGGCTGCCCTATAAAATTGATATATTATTATAAGCCAAACTATTTTCTAATTTTGTAAATAATTGAAATTAAGTAGCTAGCGATCGAGTCAAAATTAATCAGGCTAAATTAATTTTTGAAAATTTTATTTCCTTTATATAACATTACAATTAATCCATGAAGTTACTGAACCAAAAGTAAAAAGGGACTAAACAATTTATATTTCCTAATGATTATATATAAACAGAGGAGCGCTCTCTATACCTATTATAAAAGTGCATTGTTTACAAAATTTGATTTGCCTATTATACCCTTATTTTAGTATCTATTATCATATGATTATATTATATTTGACATAATATATCAATATATATTACGTGCATCGCACGTACCAATCTGCTAGTTATATCTAAATAAATCTACTTAGGAAGTCTCAATCATAGTTTATGGAGTTAGATGAATAACTTTAATGATATTAATAAGACATTCACTATTAGTGATAACAAAAGTTGCATTTAAAAAAAAATAAATATGCCTATGTTATCAAAGATTTATTTTATGCAGCTTACCTAATAATGCTTGCATTGCCAATTGATAGAGATGTGGCATTAATGGTAGACCAGCATGTGCTCCCGGCGTATCCTTTCTCATCTCCGACCCACCGGACGTCGGGGCCGGCGTCGGAAAATATATTTATACTGCTCTGCAGTTCCCTCACCATCGAAAACCAATCATCGAAGTAATAGCTCATGTTTTTTGCACTTGAACCTTTTGCTCCATCGAACCATATCTCTCGAACATCGCCATATCTAATACAAGAATTTAATTTTATAGGCTATTGTACAGAAACGAAGGTTTAAAAAAAAGCTCATATAGGAAATAGAGATATAATTTTTTGGTGTTATAATGTAGAAATTTCTACATTATAGTCTAATTATGGAAAAATCAACTTTAATAAATAATTATTAAATAAAATTGAAAATCAAATCAAAAGTAATAATTATAAATCCTAATTAAATTAATGAATCATAATTAATAATTACAAAATTAAACCAAAACAAAAGAGATTGAAATTGAAAAAAGAATAATATATAGGAAACTAAAAGATCTGGATAATGAAATACGAGTGAAACAGCACAAGTGAAATGGAGAATTTCAATTGTTTTCGTGTTAATGCACATTGTGTGTGACTTAAGTCAAGTGGTGGAATGATGAAAATTATACTTATAAAAAAAAGTAATCTCTCATGCAATTGGTGAACTATATCATACTACAAATTAACATACTCAAGGAAAATCTACTATTTACCACCCAATTAGAAAAAAAATAAAAATTACTACTGCTAATAATTTATATCCCAGATCAGAAAAATATGTGATTTACCAAGTGCAAATCTCGGATAGCGTCTGTGGGTTACCTCGTCATAAAAAAATAGAGTCATAATGTTCTAATGAAGCAATGAATATAATTACCTTTTGAGAAGTTCTTGCAACTGAGCCAAATAGTATTCATTGTACAACTTATCATGTCCATATCTACGATCATGGCGATCCCATGGCGAAAGGTACAGGCCCGAATCGATTCCTCGGGCCTTCGCGGCCCGAACGAACTCCGAAACAACGTCGCCACGCCCATTCTTCCAAGGACTTCCGATCACGGAATGGTCAGAGTATTTGGAAGGCCACAAGCAGAATCCGTCGTGATGCTTGGCCGTGAGTATCATCAACGAGACGCCGGCTTGGGCCGCGGTGTCGGCCCATTGCTCGGCGTCTAGGCCCGTCGGGTTGAAGATGGACGGGCTTTCGAGCCCGGTGCCCCATTCTCTATCGGTGAAGGTATTGACACCAAAATGGAGGAACATTATGATCTCTCTTTGCTGCCATTTTAATTGGGAATATGATGGTAATGGAAGAATTGGCAAAGGTGGAGTTGCTACTTTGGTTTCATCTTTCCATGAGAAGGATAATTGGATTAGCAAAAGAAATGTTGTTAAAATGTGCAAGAAATTATGGGTTTCATCCATTATTTTCTTGTTGTTTCTAGCTTGATGGGATTACTTATTTATGATGAAAACAAGAATTTTGTGTGTGTGTGTGTGGGGGGGGGGGGGGGGTGGGTGGGGGTATGAAAAAATGGGGGACCAAAAAGAAGAGAGATTCTTATAAGTTAAGGCATGCCAAAAGGAATGGGAAAATTGTGATTGGAGTTTTTGTTTTATTATTATAACCAATAAAGATGTAAGGCCACAAATTTTATGTTACTGTCATTCAAGGTCACGGGAAGGCCTTATCATGTCCTTCATCCATTTCAAGAATTTAGTTTTGTTAGTCTTGATACGAATGTAAATGAGTTGTTTAATTTGTGATAGAATCGAAAAAAAAAATTGAAATTATATTTTTGTGAAATTATGAAAGCAGAAGAGAGAAAATAACTTTTTTGCATGGTATAATATGTAATTTAGGAATTATATTGATGATATTTATTATGTATTATGGAGTATTACAGTTTCTATTTAGAGTACGAGACAATTTATAAATTGTTTCTAGTTCATTTGTACAAAGTCATAAAGATATCATATTTTTGCTACATAGTTAATAGTGTAGGTTTTTAATTGTAGTTATTAATAGTTTCTAGACATAAACATTTGATAGTCAATAGTTTGGATATTATTCCCTACGTCTCAATAGCAACGTCCCTTTTTTCTTTTTCGTCTGTCCCAATAGCAAGGTCTTCGTCCAAAAATAGAAACAATTAACTCTTCAAAAGGCTTGAAACTACCTATCACTTTTTATCTTTTTACTCTTGTTTCCTAATAACTGTGCCAAAATAACGGGGGTCTTGCTATTGGGACGGAGGGAGCATACGGTAAACGAGATAGTTCAAATATTTTCGTTAGAAGTATAAACGATGCTTTTGGGCTAATTAGAATGTCTGGGCTTCAAGTAGTGTTATTAAGCCTCACAAAATATATTGGGCTTTAATTGTTATATAAAATGGGCCACGACACAATAAAGGCCAATATTGGGCTTCAAAGTATGTGTTTCTGTGTTTATATCTAAACAAAGTTTGGATGCCTAAGAAGATTTTTAAGCAATGATCTCCTACAACAAGTGTAACTAAGACACCCTGAAACGGGCCAGAGCCACCGTCACTTATCCATATGGCGACGGCGAAAATCGGCGGCGCCACCATTTCCTTGCAGGCCCACGTCAAGAATCTCAACATTTGGAGATACAGAGGTGGTGACGACCCTTATTGACAACTTGCTCTTCAACATTCTGATTCTCATATAATCATCGAATTATCGACATTTTGTGCGAACTGATGTGTAAAGTCCTTCACCATCAAATTGAATTTGAAAAAATTATCTTCTCAAAATGTAACACCCTATTTTATAATTAACTAAAAATATTACTTACTAGAAATAATGCGGAAAATTAAGATATGTACAGAAATATACATAGCTGCATTTATATCGAACACTATTTTAACAAAACATGTTATACTGCTATAATCCAACCAAGACTAAAGATGAACATATTCCTGCTTCTATAAGCCGTACAACTAGGGATATAATATGATATTTTAATACTTATAAACATAAAAATTTATACCCTTCAAATCAACCCATACTAATAAAATTAAACACAAACACTATGAGTGGCTATTTGAAGAAAATCATGCACAAGCAGACAACATTGTTTTCCCACTTAATTACTTCGGATAAAATTTCAAAATAAAAACAGCTATTATAAATAAAGAAGAAAACATAAGTTTCGTAAATAGAATAAATCTGGACACTATGTTTTTTTTTTAAACAAAAACTAACACACACATGAACTAATGTACTTAAAGTACGATTTAAATAAGAAAAATAATAATCAATAATTCCTATGACTTGAAGATAAAATAACTAAAATCCTTGATTTCTTGCTCTAGTCATTCTTGGCCTTCACGACTGCTCCAGCTCCAAATTCTGAAAAAAAATTAGAATCTAAAAGGGGGTGCATATATAAATATACTCAGTGAGAAAACATGCAATTATCCATATACGTTTAAACATGTAAATAAAACATATAACCATAATCATATGAAACTTGATGCATGAGATTTGAATCTCAACTTGAACATATAGGGCTCTATCCCTTTAACTTGACATATAGGACTGTATCCATTTCACTTGAACATATAAGGATGTATCCCTTTCACTTGAACATGAGCATACGTTAATCAAACATGAGATATAAACACATAAAAACATACATAGATAATTAATCAACGTGCATAAATCCCCTCACCTTAACCTTGTCTTGCGTGAGAAAAACTCGAAATCAAAGAACAACAGAACAACACCTAGATTCTTAATTTTTCTCCTTTGTCGAGAACTCTTCCCCTAAGCCAATTAATCCCCCTATTTATACAAGTAAATAATGCATGATAGGATATCCATGAATAAAATAATCCCTTTTCAAGATGGACATGGACGAAAAGTAAATGATATGCTTTATAAAAAAAAAACAATATATCTATTTTATTATGAAACCTATATATACTAGAAGTTTAAGTGGCATAAGAACTTTTATTTACAAACTCTAGAATAGTTAAAATCAATTTTATTTTTATTATTTTTCTAAAAAAATATTAGAGCTCCTGCAATTAAATTGGCCAAAAGCTATACTTAACTAAACAATGATAAGATTTGAATATTTTAAATAATATTTCAAGAGTCCCTATTATACACAATGCTAGGGACGAAAAATCTTTCTTAACTTTTAAATCTGTTCTTTTGCTTGATCTACAAGAATAATACATAATAAAGAAAAGTTGTTAGTTAGAAATCTAAACTCCAGCTAAGAAAATAACTTATTTAAAACAATTTCTTTTAACTAGAAGTTTATTTTGAGCTTGATACTAGAATAATTAATTATGAATAAATTATAGCCCAAATAAAAAAAACGAATGTGGTCCAACTTAGCTTATAAAATTAAAGTCTAATTATGCTTACGAAAAAAAAAATTGGGATGTTACACAAAATATCGAATATAATATTTAGAAAGCATAGTACCACTAATAAATTTTTCTGCCTACGCCAAAGAAAGTTTATTAGACGAAGGTGTTCACAAATAGATAAAAATAAAATTGTGGCCCAATAGAATTTCGAGCCGGTCTATTCGAAATGACCTCAAGCCCAATGTATTCAAACTGATCCAACTCGACCAGATCATTTTTTCACTGGGCTTGCATTTCTATTGCATGCCTGATGGAGTTTCGACCCAACCCAATTTTTATCTCTGGCACGGTGGGTTCGGGCTGATCCGATCATTTTGGCAGCTCTAAAAGCATGGGCAGCGCGGGTTCGCAGGCAGAGGCTCGCTTCTTGTGAGCCCGTCTCGCTCGAGCCCTTTAGCACTGTGGGGGTGGGTCTCGCGGGAGCCAGTCTCCCATTTGCTAGACCGGGCTTGCCCTATTTTTAATGTTTTTAAAAGAATGATGAAATAAAATAGTTTCACCCATTTGCGAGACTGGGCTCCCTTTCATCCTCATTCTTTCATACCTCATTTTTGCTCTTTCTTTCTCATTTTCTCAAATTCTTCCACATCATCTCAATTTTTCTCCATTTCATTTCCAAGAATGTCGAGCATCGGTCCTCTCTTCAACGACGAAAGAATAATGAAGGCGGCCGGAGAATTCATGGAAGCCGCTAAAGAAATTTTTGCGGGGGCATCCTCAAATCGTCGTGCAAAGGGAGCTAGCGTGCTTCGATCCCTACCGAAGAACCAACGCGCAATGCCAATGCTCAATTCAAAGAATACTTGAAAACATCGGTGTCACTCCGCGATAAACGCAAGCAGCAAGCACTAAGAGCTTGAGAAAGATTTAAACCTGAAGAAATTTAACACGTTTCGGTCCTCTCGCGTAGATCGTATCGTTTTCTTACGCCTTTCCTATTTTAATTAATTTCCGACCCTTATTTAATTAATGTTATTTATTTTGTTCCGTAATTTTTTTAATTAATAAAATTTCTTTTGAGAAAACAAATATTAATTTAAATTCGACATATAAAATAAATTTAAAAAAATACGATTAAATTGTTTTGACTTTTGACCTCATTTTTGTGAGCCCCACCGCGAATGCTCTAAGCCTAATCCACCGCTATTGGGGATGATGTCAAGACAATAATGGATACTAATTGACTGAATTCAGCATTTTAAATTTGGTCAACCGCTACATTCATTGTTTCTGCGCTATACAAAATAAATTTTGGTTTGACAATTCAGTTTAAAAAATGCAGCATTAAATGTTAATTTTGAAAATTGGTGTTAAAAGTGGGAAGAAAAAGCTACTGAAAAATGCAGACAAAACTGGGACATGCTGCTTCACGATGCATGTTAATTAGTTTCTCTCACCGATGCATTATTTCCTTTTGCCACTTGCCATATTTTCTATATTCGTAGCCATTTCTTCTTGTCTCTCTCTAAAGATGAGAGAGAAACTATTTTATTTCATCATTTACAGCCTAAAAACATAAAAAAACTCCAAGCACCAATATTGTATACTCCCTCCGTCCCATTTATATAGGCGGATTGAAATTTTTACAAGGATTAAGAAAAAATATTGGAAAAGTAATGGGACGGAGGTAGTAATTAGTTTCTCTCACCGATGCATTATTTCATTTTGCCACTTGCCATATTTTCTCGTAGCCATTTCTTCTTGTCTCTCTTTAAAGATGAGAGAGAAACTATTTTATTTCATCATTTACAGCCTATATATTTGGGACATCCGAAAAAAGAAAACAAGCCTATATAAATGGGACGGAGGGAGTATATATTTTTAGAAATACGAGACGTATATATGCTTATGTGGCTTACGTGACTAATTTATCCTCTCATCGGATATTTATGTTTTTTTTTGGTAAAAAAGTATATGTGTTTCGTTATCTTATCTACTTCATAATTAATGCATGTAGTACGTATGTATATATGACATTTAATTGCAGAAATAAATCATTATGCATGATTCATCTCTTAGTCGATAGAATCATAGAATGTTCAATTCTGGTTGATTATTTATATATATAAATAATTCTACGGTTTGGCTACTATCTTATTATAAGCTGAATCTGTCACACCAAATTTTTCTAGTACCAAATACTTAGTGATCTCCAAGCTGAGCATAGCAAGTAATTAATTGATATTTAATCTCCATCATTGATAGTGCAGCCCCACTTTTGATATTTTCTGACGACATTTTTATTTGCAAGTTATTGCATAAAAGTGAGATTCATTCGGTGCACTAAATTGTGGATGTGGTTTAACCTCGTTATATATAAAAAGTAATCAAGTTGTGTTGACTAAATAAATTAACGCATGCTTAATTAAGTATAGATCATATTTTGACTAGGAGAGAGTCTAGTCAATACCACTTCAACTTGTTAGAATAAAATTCAAGAAATATTTCTCATGGATTATGAATTTAACACCCTCCACCTACAAAATGCTCACCAATAAACTGCCCCTAAATATTACTACTTACTATGTGTGGGGTACATATTATACTTTTATATATTTATATATATCAAAATTTTATGACGGGCAACTCGCAATCGCGCACCACTATTTGAGTATGCGTGCTGAATAAATTCTTTTTCATATGTAATTGCCTGCAAACCACACACTAAAGTCAAATTATCCACAGTAAAAAAAAGTTATTTGTGACATGCATGCATGCTCTCTCTATATATATGCATGTGTATATATATGTTTATCTCACACAATACCAGACACATTTATTACAATATGCATCATCAATTCAAAAAAAAACTCCACATTAATTGCCTAAACAATCTTTTGCAATTGCATCCCTATAAAATCCAAACTCCCCAAGCTCAAATTCTTGCCACTTCCCCCTCATCCACAAATCCCACAATTAAACATGGCCAAAACCATCAACAACAACAACATCAACATCCTACTTCACCACATCTTCTCTCTCTTCACTCCACAATCCATCAACCTCTCTCTCCTCACTCTCTTCTTCTCCTTAGAGTCTCTCTTCATCCTCCAAAAATGGGGCCCAATCTACCACATTCTATCAACCCTAATTTTCTCTCTCCTCGCCATCGCCAAACTCTACCTCTCCACCCCTTCCCCACTATACCTAGTCGATTTCTCATGCCTCAAGCCTCCAAACTACTGCAGAGTTCCATTATCAACCTACGTCGAACATGTTACGAAGCTCGATTTCTTGGACGAGGAGAGCGTTAGCTTCATGGCTAAAGTCCTCAAACACTCCGGCCACGGCGGCCAGACCTACCTCCCGCCGGCGATACATTTCATCCCGCCGAAATCCGGCCACCGTGAAGCCCAACAAGAACTCCACGCCTCCCTCTTCCCCGTCCTCGAAGACCTTCTGTCGAAGACGAACACTTCTCCGGCGGAGATCGACGTCCTCATCGTCAACTGCAGCGGCTTCTGCCCCTCCCCCTCTCTCTCATCAATCATCGTCAACAGATTCTGCATGAGAGAGGATGTGAAGAGCTTCACCGTCGCCGGCATGGGGTGCAGCGCGAGCGCGCTCGCCGTCGACATGGCGAGTAATATTCTGAAGAATCGGAGGAATTCGAACGCGGTGATTCTGAGCACCGAGGTTCTGTCGACGGGGTGGTACGCCGGGAAAGATCCGGCGATGATGGTGCTGAACTGCGTTTTCCGGCTCGGCGCCGCCGCGATTCTCGTCAGCAACAAGAGGGAGGAGAGGAGGAGGGCGAAGTATAGGCTGGTTTGCAGCGTGAGGACGCAGAGAGCGTTTGATGATAAGGGATATTATTCTGCTTTTAGAGATGAGGATTCCGATGGATTCACCGGCGTTTGCCTCAAGAGGGACTTACTGCAGGTAATTTTAAGTGTCGTCATGTCGTCAGAATTCGTATATCAGAAATTAAACTGGGTATATATTGATTCGTTTTATCTCTATTTATTGCATGAAAAATCGAACTAATTGAAAATTTTGCACTAAGGTTCGACTACTAGGGCAGAATGGAAAGTTTGACGTCATTATTTGGTAGAGTTCCGAAATAGTTTGACTTATGTAGGGGCGAATATTAGTTCTAAATATGACATTAATATCATATGTCATTGTCATGATTTTTGTCGCATCCTCATAAGTAAACTACATATGAAGATCAAAATATTTGTCTGAATTTTCTTTAGTGAGGCACAGTACTTTTCATGATCAAGGGTTTCTCCTATAGGGTTGACCACAATTAGGTATTAAAGAGGTCTATTGATTTGTTCTTATATCATTCCTATGAATATATATAGTGGATTGTATTTATTTTACTTTGAATTTATTCCAAAAAAAGAAAGAAAAATGAGTAACTTAAATTTCAAATCAATAGAGATATATGATACAATAATCCTTTTTTTAATTGGACTAGTAGAGTGGTACGTGTGATTAACGTAATATTAATAGATTTTAATTATATATGTATGTTAAACATAAAATAATTATATGATAATAGATACTAATATAAAATACTATAATAAGGGTATAATAGGCAAATTAAATTTTATAAACAATGTTCTTTTATAATAGTATGAATTAATATGAATTAGTGCTTTTATTCGGACCAAAATTGATCCGTTTAACATCACTCGTTTCAAATTTCCTATTTCTCTCCAGGTAGCTGGAGAAACCCTAAGGGCGAACATAACGATACTCGGGAGAAAACTCTTACCATACACGGAAATGATAATGTACGCGGTTTCAATCACGAAGAAGAAATACTTGGACAAATCCACCGAAATCTACGTGCCTAATTTCAAGAGTGTGGTGCAACATTTCTGTCTCCCGGCATCGGGAAAGCCGATCATCCGAGAGATAGGGAAAGGTTTGAAGCTTGGAGAGAGGGAAATTGAAGCTGCATTGATGACATTGCATAGGTTTGGAAACCAATCTTCATCATCTTTGTGGTATGAGCTTTCTTACATGGAAGCTAAAGAGAGAGTCAAGAAAGGTGATAGGGTTTGGCAATTGGGTATGGGGAGTGGGCCCAAATGCAATAGTTTGGTTTGGGAATGTATTAGGCCCATTATTGGAGAGGCCCAAAGAGGTGTGTGGGCTGATTGCATAGACAAATACCCTAGTCTTAGTGTTGCCACAAATTGAATTTGCCTTGTACCCAATTGGTCAAAATTTGGTATTATATTTTTTTTTATGTCAGTGACAACCACAATCACTATATTCAGTACGCACTGGATTTGGTATTATATTTTTATATGTTCAATCGATAGATTTGATCCTTTTTTTCAATGACATGATAACTCACTAACGATATTCGAGGTGTGTATTGAGTAAAATATTTGATTTTGTGTGAGAATTTTATTTCTTTTTCTCCTACATCCATGTGTACGTCTATGTATGTTATTTTCCAACTATATTGGTTGGGCCTAGTCAATCCTTCCCAAAACGTTTAGTTACTATACTAGCTACTTAATTTTTTCTTGAGAAAAAGATTACTACCACCTGATTTTAAATTTTCAATACTACTATATAATAAATATTAATAAATTCTTCAACTTTTCGAGCATTGGTGGACACTTGGCAGTCATTTGGAGCCTTGGTTGACACTTGGCATGCAGTCATTGGTCAATTTAGTATTACATTTTTTATAGGAAAAATGTGCAAATACCCCCTCATGTTGCCAGTGCTAGGCAAAATACTCCCTTGAACTTTGTTTAGGTGCAAATTCACCATTCCTTAAAGTTTTCAAGTGCAATTAACCCCTCGCCGTGATGGAAACGACACTTCCGTTAGCAAAAAAAATATTTTTGATTTATTTTTATTCTTGTGGGACCCTCACAATTCCCAACGATTATATACTATATAATTGGTGCTAAAAGCTCAATTAGGAAACAAATTATTTCGAACCCTAGGTCACAACTATCAAAATTCAGGTGAGGTTATCCGATAATTTGCACGAAAAAGGATGACAAACCACTTGAAGAAGATGAGATCATCAATATCAACAACAAATAGTTGGCTTGGATTGCACATTATTGGAGAACTTCGCCTGAGTTTTGATAGTTGTGAACTAGGGTTCAAAACATTTTTTTTTTCTAATTTGAGCTTATATCACCAATTAATTCTTGGGAATTGTAAGGGCCCCACAAGAATAAAAATGAATTAAAAATATTTTTTTTGCCAACGGAAGTGTTAGTTCAGTCACGATGAGGGGGTAATTGCACCCGAAACTTTAGGGAATGGTGAATTTGCACCTAAACAAAGTTCAGGGGTATTTGCCTAGCACTGCCAATATGAGGAGGGTATCTGCACATTTTCCCTTTTTTATATGTCCAATTGATGAATTTATTTTTTATTTTTTCTTTTTTATGATGATGTGGGTAACTCACAGGAAATAATTTCATGTAGGGGAGAAGAGTTAAAGGAGCTGTTGTCAAATCATAGTAAATTTGACGATTTTCTAAGAGTACTAAAAAAAAATCGAGTTCGAGTAGTATTTTGTGCGAATCGCAGTATAAATCACCCTATTATTAAATCGAATTGCTCAATTTTAATTTTTTTAAATCTCGAATTCGAAATCTAGAAAATTCAAATTCGGTCATCTATTTTTTTCCGGTTCAATTTCTATGTACAGTTAGATATTTTTATTAAGTCAAGAGATGGAATTGCTAGACTTATTTTTTAATTTCATCATCCCTAAATTTATTATCATGGATAATTCATTTACAACTATAAGCATGCACAGAATTCAACCTATATATCGAAGGCGGTTTCACAATGAAGTTATTTATTACTATTAGTTGGCATGCCGTTGAACAACTTCGGACCCGACACTATAAATTCTGAGACATAAATTTTGAGATGAGAGAGAGAAAGAGAGAGAGAGAGTAGCTAAAGAAATAGTACGTCTCATTAATTGCTTTTTGCTACTACTACTTTCTATTCAACTAAAATTTTAATGAAATAACATCAATGTCAATTCTCAATTTCATGCTCTTGTCTAGAATTAAATAAGTTATAACTAAATTATGTTATTATGAAATTGTGATAAAAGGAAAGTAAAAAGGTAAGGTTTACGGTCTAGCATGTAGAAGTTACTCTTGACGGGTAAGACAAGTCTTGGGGACGCTTCAATGATCAATATAGCTGTCAAAAATTGATTCGACCGGTTCAATATTGGAGCGTTTGGACTGTAAATATAGAGGTACTGAATAAATTTTATATCGGACTAACCCAGACCGACATACTTTTAAGTCCATCGGACTCAAGGTAGCCAGCCCTACCTGATTATTTTATACAAAAAGTAGTATTATGAGTGGAACTGGGCTGCCGTTTATGCATCCCGATCAGGCCTGGTTATTATGTAGTAGAATTAGTCAGTAATATGGGCTGAACTGTCATTTTTATAGTTTGATTGATTTTTTGGACCGAACCGATTTGATATATCTTTTCACATTTCCAAAAGAAGAAAGAAAAGTTTAAAATGTTTAATTAGCCATCGTGCATTAAGTTTTCCAGATATCTAATTTCATTTCCATCAATTAAATGGAATTTATTTAAGTAGAACCCGATTCTAACAATTTTTATTTATTTTTATTCCAACTATAAGGGGGCGTTTACTTTGCATGATAGGATAGATTGATAAAACATATGATTGACTATATGAAGGATTAGATGATCAAACAAGTTAAAAAATAATCAATCCATCAAAGTAAATGGTGGATTAACCTATACTATTTTTATCTATATATCCTATCACACAAAGTATACACGCCCCTAAATCAATGTAAATTCCCAATCAAAATTGGGTCAAAATTCAAATATTCTACAGAAGTGCTGGTTTTGCTATTGCTTCTAACTAACATATATGATTGATGGAAGTGTGATATGCATAATAATATATAAAGCATTTCAATTCCAATCACAAAAAAAAGAGACACTTGGAAAATGAAGGAAATGGCAGCTAGCTTGGTACATATTTATCAAGTACAAAATACCAAAATTGATTAAATAACAAAGGGCGATAAATAGCTTATACTATTTTCTTCATTTATTTTATATATGACAGCCTGGTTGGGGACTAAAATTTGGGGAACACAAATTGTACCTTTGATTCCAATATTTTTCTCATGTGTTGGAACCATTATTTGGTACAAAATAGTAATGCATGGTCCAACTATATTAAATTATCCCATTTCATATAGAATTTATTGTACTCCCTTCGTCTCATAAATTTAGTCCGGAGGTTTCGATACGAATGTTAAAAAATGAATTGTTTATGATAAAATTAAAAAAACAACACAACTTTTTAAAGGGAATATTTCTATAAGATCACGAGGACTAGGAGCGAGAGAAATGTAATTGTATGTAATTTAATACTCCCCGTCCCCTAAAAGTGTAGTGCATATTTGATTTATTGTGAGGTATAAAATATTAGTGGAATCACACTAACCTGGAACGGAGAAAGTAGGTATGTTGAGAGTGTTTACTATGTGTTTTAGGATACTGTAGTTTCTATTTTGGGTACGAGACGAATTTGTTGAGACGGCTAAATAAAAAAAATGAGACTAAATTTTTGGGACGAGGGAGTGTATAAAATAATTCATGGCATCCAAAATCTCAGTTAGATCGCGTGATCAATATTTTACTTTAATTTTCAAAATGTGATATACCTATCCAAACAATTTATACACAAAGTAATATATTATTGCAAAAAAAAAAATCCAATTCATGGAAATATCTATATTTTTCTAAATAAAATTGTAATTAGAAGAAATATACAAGTTACATAACTTTTTACAACATTGTAGCAATTTGTATTCAATTGTCTGCAGTAGAGATCAATGCATATATATATTTGGTGCTATAGTGCGTATCTTCCTATCCACATGTAATAAATAATATTCAACAACTATCAATTAATAATAATAATAATAATAATAATAATAATAATAATAATAATAAATGAAACTTATGCAGATAAGCATAAGCCTTATAGATTGATATGCTTTCATTGAGGCATAAAGATTTAAGATTTAATTAGTAATTGCTAGTAACTTTATTGGTAATGAGTGAGAGTAAGAGAAAACTGCACAATAATGGTTTTATCTTTATGCAAATATGATTGAAAAGTAGTACAATTATAGTTTCTTTTGAGAGAGAAACAAAATTTATCATATGTACTAACTTTCAATTATATTTACATGCATAAAGCTAGAACCATTATAGTGCAGTTTCGAATTTATTTATCTAATCGTGGAAGATGATACAAATAAATACTTCACGACGGGCTACTTTTATTTCCTATCAAGAAAACATGCAATCAGAAAAAAATATAAAAAATCAATTACTATAAAGTTGGTTATTAAAAAAAATAAAGAAGTATGTATTGTTGTCCACCACTCCTTGATAAATTTGAAGTGCCCCACATCGTGATATATCAAATATAAATTAAAAAATTATATAAAAAGGGAAACTCAAAGCATTTGAGCAAAAAATATGAAAATAATGAATTTGGAGAAAAAAAGATGGACTACATGGATTCTTAATTGGGGAACAAATTAAAGCATTTAAGCAAAAAATTAATATTATGGGATAAGAAATATTGCAATAAATTGCTCGTGGAATCAGTTATGGCTTCACCAAATACAGAATGGCAACCCATATGATCGAGCTCGAGCAACTGTAATGTGCTTGCCTACATTCAATTGTACTTTTGCTTTTGCAAACAAAGTGAAATCAGTCTAATTTGTCGTATCCGATTTTTCTAATATGATTTACTTTTCATGTTTGATTTGCATAGTATTGCACAAAAACGTAGATTTTAAATTTTTCTAATATGATTTACTTTTCATGTGTAATTTGCACTATCGCACAAGAATAAGAACAGAGATTTTATCCATCAGACACTTTTACTGGTGACTGCCATATTGATTACCCTCTTCATAAAGAAAATGGCATTGTTTGTAAGTTCCACCACATAATTTAGAAGCTATGAATGAAAAGTAGTACCACAACCAACCTTATTTAAGAAGTAAAATTAACCATATATTTTGATAAGGGTGAACATTCGGTTATTCGATTTTGGTTTTGGCCTAAATCAAATCAAATTAAATCTGATAAATCAAATTTTTAAAATTTAAAATCAAACCAAATCAAACAAATCGAATAACTGAACCGAATTAACCGAAGTTTTAAATATTAAATCCAAACCAAACTGAATTAATCGAATGCTCACATATGTTCTTAATATTCCATCCAAGATCAAATCAAATTAAATCTGATAAATCAAGTTTTTAAAATTTAAAATCAAACCAAATCAAACAAATCGAATAACTGAACCGAATTAACCGAAGTTTTAAATATTAAATCCAAACCAAACTGAATTAATCGAATGCTCACATATGTTTTTAATATTCCATCCAAGATCAACAAAATTATGTTCTAATTTAATAAAATAATAATAGTATTTTAATAAAAAATTAATATATATCAATATAATTAATAATATATATATATATATATAAATTCAGTTTGATTGCCAAAGTATCAAACCAAACAAATCAAAATTTAAAAAGAAAAAAAGCCAAACAAACCGAACAAACAGAACCCAATTCTATTTTTAGATTTGGTTCGGATTTGGTTTTCAGTTTTCGAACATTTTGAACGTTTGTAATATGCATTGAGACTTGATCTTGCTAGGCAGGCAAAAGCACTAAACTGCATATTGCAGACTTCATTATACCTTGTGCCTGAATACTTGTACCTTCATTGAAATTTGGATTGATAAATAGATACTCCGAGTAGTTCCGTTACTCCGAAAGCGACCATAAATAGATACTTTTATCAATCAAAAATTCACTATTTCTGACCTAATTCTAATCTTTCATTGATGAACCAACCACCATCCTTTATTACTCCCCAACAACACACACTAACTTACTAAATCTCTCTCTCTCTCTCTCTCTCAATTTCACGCACTTCCCATTAGCCCATTTCTTCCCCCTTTTTTTTTTTTTTTTCAAATCTCTCTAAAATTCAAATTCCTGAACTCTCATGCCAACAGAAATGGCAAATTTTCTAGCAAAATGGTGCTTCTTTCTTGCTTTCTTTGTAGCAACAACCTTTGTTACCTCCACCGACATCAATCCATCCACACACAACACATACATAATTTACATGGACAAATGGGCAAAGCCTCAAGAATTCATCAACCACAAACAATGGTATTCTTCAATGATCAAATCCGTCACCACATCAAAAATCAAGACACGCAGCAATAATGCAGAGGATGAAAATAGGATAATCTACAATTACGAAACCGCCTTCCACGGCGTCGCCGCCCGCCTCAATGCAGAAGAGGCGGCGGCGCTGCAGCGGCAAGACGGCGTGACCGCGGTCTTTCCCGAGACCGTGTATCAGCTCCACACCACCAGAAGCCCTCTGTTCCTCGGCCTCGAGCGGCAGGACAGCACGAGCACATTATCGTACAAATCATCGGACTACGACGTCGTTGTGGGCGTGCTGGACACCGGCATATGGCCGGAGAGCCCCAGCTTCAACGACACCGGCATGACGGCGGTCCCCGCCCGGTGGAGAGGTGCGTGCGAGGTTGGCCGCGGCTTCGCGAAGCACCATTGCAACAAGAAAATCGTGGGGGCGAGAGTGTTCTACCGCGGCTACGAGGCGGCCTCGGGTAAGATCAACGAGCAGGCGGAGTACAAGTCGCCCCGGGACCAGGATGGCCATGGCACGCACACGGCGGCAACCGTCGCGGGTGCCGCCGTGCGCGGCGCTAACCTCGTGGGGTATGCCTACGGCACCGCACGAGGGATGGCGCCCGGGGCGAGGATCGCCGCCTACAAGGTCTGCTGGACCGGCGGCTGCTTCAGCTCTGACATCCTCTCTGCTGTCGATCAGGCCGTCGCCGACGGAGTCAACGTTCTGTCGATCTCGTTGGGCGGCGGAGTCTCGTCGTACTTCCGCGACAGCCTCTCCGTCGGCGCTTTCGGGGCGATGGAGAAGGGCGTTTTTATATCGTGCTCCGCCGGCAACGGCGGCCCTGACCCCATCAGCCTCACCAATGTCTCGCCGTGGGTGACCACCGTCGGCGCTAGCACCATGGATAGAGATTTCCCGGCGATGGTTAAGCTCGGAAACGGTCAAATTCTCACCGGAGCTTCGTTATACAAAGGGAGGAGAAATCTTTCAATAAACAAACAATATCCATTAGTCTACCATGGCAGCAACTCAACCAATCTTACACCAAGTTCAATGTGCTTAGAAGGAACTCTCGACCGCCGCTCCGTCGCCGGAAAAATAGTAATCTGCGACAGAGGCATAAGCCCTCGAGTCGAAAAGGGCCAAGTAGTAAAAGACGCCGGCGGAGTAGGCATGATTCTGACCAACACCGCCGCCAACGGGGAGGAGCTCGTCGCCGACTGCCATCTCCTCCCCGCCGTGGCGGTGGGCGAGAAGACGGGGAAGCTCATAAAGCAGCACTACGCCGTCCGCCGCAACGCCACCGCGACTCTCTCATTCCTCGGAACAAAGCTGCGAATCCGGCCGTCGCCGGTAGTAGCAGCATTCTCATCAAGAGGGCCCAACATTCTCTCTCTAGAAATACTAAAGCCGGACATGGTGGCGCCGGGAGTCAACATCCTCGCCGCCTGGACCGGCGAACTGGGGCCCTCAAGCCTCCCCACCGACGACCGGAGAACCAAATTCAACATACTCTCCGGCACGTCAATGTCGTGCCCCCACGTCAGCGGCGTCGCCGCCTTGATCAAATCCAAACATCCCGATTGGAGCCCCGCCGCGATCAAATCCGCGCTGATGACGACGGCTTACATCCACGACAACACGCAGAAGCCTCTAAGCGACGCCGCAGCCGCCACTCCGTCCACCCCCTACGACCACGGCGCCGGCCATATAAATCCGTTGAAAGCCCTAGATCCCGGCCTAATCTACGACATCGGACCGCAGGAATACTTCGAATTCCTCTGCGCTCAAGGGCTGACGTCAGCGGAGCTCGGAGTTTTCTCGAAATTCAACAACAGAAGTTGCAGCGGCCGCCGCCATGGTAACGCCGGCGATCTGAACTACCCGGCGATTTCAGCGGTTTTTCCCGAGTATACGAATGTGTCGGTGCATATCCTCCGTAGAACAGTAACCAACGTAGGTCCGGCGGTGTCGAGCTACCGCGCGGTGGTGTCGCCGTTCAAAGGTGCGGTGGTGAAGGTGGAGCCGTCAACTATGGAGTTCAACAGCAGAGTGAAGAAGATAACGTATAAGGTGACGTTCATCACGAAAGCGAGGCAGTCAACGCCGGAGTTTGGATCTATTATATGGAAGAATGGGGAACATAAAGTGAGAAGTCCGGTGGTGATAACATGGCTGCCGCCATTATAGTTCAACCAAGCTAGCTGCAGATGACGTTTGCGCATGAAGGTGGTGGCATAATAAGGAGAATTTGTTAAAAATCCCCATGTTTTATTTTACCCCTTAATTAAACAACTCTTTTTTCTTTTTCTTTTTTAAATTTAATGAAATGTTTTTTCTTGATCTTGTAGCAAGAATTTAGAATTCTGTAGTTGTTCAATTCGAGGAGAAGCGGAAGCTGAAAAAAGCTTGTTTGACTTGGTTTTTTGTAGTAATAATATTATGAAGTCCAAATTTAATTAATCCACCCTTCAGCATATTTTGTTTACTTACTGTTTGACACGGAGATTAAAGATAATGATAAAAAGATAGAAAGTGGGTATGTCTCATCACTTTTAAAAGGTAAATTCTTTCCTTATTAAAAAGTAGACAAATTAAGTGGAACATCCATTTAAGAAAATAAAGACAAAATGAGTAGAGCGGAAAGAGTATCAAATAGTTTATGCTATAGTGATTTGATCGCGAAGAAAGATTATCTATTGATGATTAGGAGTGTATACGAGCCGAGCCGAGCTGAACACTAGCAGGCTCGAGCTTGGCTTATTAAAAAAATTAAAGGCTCGAGCTCGAGCTCGGCTCGACGGGTAACAACCAAGTTCGAGCTCGGTTCAAGCTCGGCTCGCTAAATATTCGTTTAGACCGAGCTCGAGCTCGAGCGTTCGAGCTCGACTCGGGAAAAAAAAATTATAATTAAAAAATATCAATTATAATTAAAAAAATGTATATTAAAGTATTAAAAATTTCACGAACGTGTTCGTTTAAAAGATTCGCGAGCTAGCTCGTTAGTATTGAACTCGAACGTGTTCGCGAGCCTCTCGAGCCGAATATAGATAAGCTCGAGCTCGGCTCGAAAAAATTGTCGAGCTCATCTCGAGCTCGGCTCGTTTAAGAAACGAACAAATTTCGAACAAACTTTTTTCGAGTCAAGATTCGAATAGCTTGCGAACCGTTTGGCTCATGTACAACCCTATTGATGATCTAGATTCAGAACATTGTGTCGGTCTCAAGAAATGACATTGACACTAATATATGATAATATCATCAATAGTTCAATAGATATTTATTAGATATTTTATCAAATTTTAATACTACTACAAGATACTCCCTTCGTCCACGATAAATTTGCCACAATTTCCTTTTTGGTCCGTCCACAAAAAAATTGCCACATCCATTTATAGTAATAGACCCCACACACCTCACTTACTTTTCCACTCACAACACAATTTAAAACTATATAAAAGTGGGACCCTTATTCCACCCACAATACAATCAACCAACAAATTATTAAAACTCGTGTCATCCACAATGTGGCAAATTTATTGTGGACGGAGGGAGTATTTGTTATAAGGGTGGCGGTCGCACGGTGCTTACCGTTGCACTCCAAGTGTGCCTCTAGCAAAAATAGGCTAGCTCTTCATTTTCCATTTTCAGGAAAACATAAAAAATCAGGATTGAGTCAAACATTACAGACTATTGTCTATATTTCAAATTTACTTTTTGAAGATAATAATGACTTGGTCCTACTCATAAAGTCGTCCTATGTATAAAAAAAATAATATTTACACACATTTTGATATTTCGCCTCATCTTTAAAAATTGTTTGAAAATATTCTAACTTTACATTCACTTTAATATTTAATATGATCTTTAAAAGTTGTGTTGAAATACATTAACTTAATATTTTTTGGAAATTTCACATTTTTTTTTTTTCCAACAAAAATCAGTGTTAACATGGCAGCCAATTTCGTAATGTGGCGATGATTTGTTTTAATTAAACTACGTGTGCATCCATCTTGAGAAATGAAGTCGTTCCATTTTATTTTTTATTATGCTTGGAATGACGCGGTTTGCAATTAGTTAGATATTAATTACAATTATGAGTTAAATATTAATTGCAACGTCAAGAAATCGGCTGCATTTGGTTTTCGCCGGAACAAAAATTAGAAAAATACCACAATATACTCACTTTGGCATTTAAAAAATTTGTTATACACACTTATTTTGAAACAAATTAGTTATACTCAAGTTTACAAAAATACCCTTGGATTGTGACATATTTTATTGGAAAAGTTGCCAATGATTGAGAATATCTTACATTGTGTCATAACTTTTGTCCTTATGTACTTATCTTGCACAATCATTGTGAAATTATCTGCGAATTATTGTTTAAATTGTAGATTTTGCAGATCATTTATTTAGTAAATATTATTTTACATATTTATTTAGTATTAACGAGTACATACAGATAAAAAAATATTGAAGGCCGAAAAATATGTAAATTATACCAAAAGAACAATAATATCATGAAGAACCAAAAAAATGAAGATCCCTCTCGGACAATGGCAAAAAATATTAAGATCCCTCTCGGGCGAGATCTTCTTAAAAAATGTATATGTACGAGAGGAAAATTAATTTTTTATGTCTAGATTTAATTATAAAAATTAACTATGAAATTTTATTATGAATTAGTGCAACATATATTAATATTTGTAATTTTCTTTGATTTATTCATGATTTCGTATTTTTAGACGAATAATTTGATTAAATATATGATTTTTTTGAATTATAAATGCATTGAGAGGTTCCTAAATCAAATCCCTCTCGGTTTAACCAAGTTCCCTCTCGACATACATGAATCCCGCTTGAGCGGGATCTAGACACGTTGTAGATGTCCGAGAGGGATCTTGGTTTTTTATGTCTGGATTTAAATATAAAAATTAACTATGTAATTTTTATGTGAATTAGTGTAAAATATATTAATATTTGTAATTTTTGTGTGATTTATTCATGATTTCGTATTTTTGGACGAATAATCATAATTTGATTAAATATATTATTTTTTTGACTTATAAAGATTATATTATTATAACAGTCAAAATACGAAATCATGAATAAATCACACAAAAATTATAAATATTAATATATTTTGCACTAATTCACATAAAAATTGCATAGTTAATTTTTATATTTAAATCCAGACATAAAAAACCAAGATCCCTCTCGGACATCTACAACGTGTCTAGATCCCGCTCGAGCTGGATTTTATGTATGTCGAGAAGGATCTTGGTTAAACCGAGAGGGATTTGATTTAGGAACCTCTCAATGCATTTATAATTAAAAAAAATCATATATTTAATCAAATTATTAGTCTAAAAATACGAAATCATGAATAAATCAAAGAAAAATTACAAATATTAATATATGTTGCACTAATTCACAATAAAATTTCATAGTTAATTTTTATAATTAAATCTAGACATAAAAAATTAATTTCCCTCTCGGACATCTACATTTTTTAAGAAGATCCCGCCCGAGAGGGATCTTCATTTTTTTTGCCATTGTCCGAGAGGGATCTTCAGTTTTTTGGTTCTTCATGATATTATTGTTCTTTTGGTATAATTTACATATTTTTCGGCCTTCAATATTTCTTTATCTGTACGTACTCGTTAATACTAAATAAATATGTAAAATAATATTTACTAAATAAATAATCTGCAAAATCTACAATTTAAACAATAATTCGCAGATAATTTCACAATGATTGTGCAAGATAAGTACACAAGGACAAAAGTTATGATACAATGTAAGAGATTCTCAATCATTAGCAACTTTTCCAATAAAATATGTCACAATCCAAGGGTATTTTTGTAAACTTGAGTATAGCTAATTTGTTTCAAAATAGGTGTGTATAACAAATTTTTTAAATTTGAAAGTGTGTATAAAAAATTTTCGCTCCAAAAATTATGTGAAAATTTAAAAAAAATTTAAGTTGGTGTGTTTTGACATAATTTTAAAAGATACGTGAAATATTAAAATAAGTGTAAAATTATTAATGTATTTTAAACCTTCAATATTTACCCAAAATAAATGAACGGAAAATGTTCATATTAAGTTATTATACGTGTCAAGTTTAACCTCATAAACCTCATCATTTTTTTTTTTAAATAATAAAAAACTTCGGACCCGTTAAAAATTTCAAAAGTGAAACAATTCAGTTGAATAAATCACACTATCAGTTTCTCACTTGTTTGTCTACAAAATAAAATACTCCCTCCATCCTATTATTGTTGGCACGTTTCTTTTTGGGCACGAGTATTAAGGAGAAGGGTGTTTAAAGGGTAAAAAGATAGAAAGTGGTGGAGCCCACAACTTTTTGTGAGAGAAGGATATTTCCCAAAAAGGAAACATGCCAACTTTAGTGGGACGACCCAAAAAGGAATACATGCCAACAATAATGGGACGGAGGGAGTAAAACATTTGGTAAAAACACTAAAAAAATAACTAAATAAAAAAAATTGAAAAATCTGAACTCCGTTACGCGCCATAGCGGAAAAGACGACACCGTTTTCACCTACAGCGTAGCGCCGGCTGACGGAACTACCGTTCAGACAACCGCTCCGATTTTTCCGATCACCGAATCTGCGCCGTCCGTGAACTGACGTGTGAAGATGTCGACCCTCATCGCCGTCCGAGAGGCGTCCGTGGACGTCAACGGCGGTGGCGAGTACTCTCCTGCCAAGGAGAAAGCGTCGAATCGCGGCGTCTACGGCGGCCGCTCGCTTCTTCTCCACCGGATTCGGCTGCTGCTCGGCAACGCCAAGTACAAGCTCCTGCTCCTGTTCTGCTTCTTCACTTCCCTCTGCTTCCTCAGCTCGAAGATGTCGTCTTTCATGGGGTGGAACCCTCACTATGCTTCTTCCGTTTACTCTCCATCGAGGTTGGTTATCTGTTTCATCTGTTGATTGAGTGGTGCGGTGTTGTTTGTGCTTGATCTGGTTAGTAATTTGATGTTTGGTGCACTTAATTTGGTTATCTGGAGTTCTTCAATGATTATTTGATTTTCATGTTATTGGCAGTTCCTTGTAATATTCTTTAAGATTTAGATTGTAAAATTGGCAGTTAAAGATTAAATATGCCTCATTAAGCCAAAACATTTAATTTTTTATGTGTTGTATTGGGATTGTAATTACTAGAATCGATTTTGGAATTTTGTTTTTCATATTTTGGGATTGAAATTGTGATGATGAATATCTGGGGAGGATGGCTTGTTATATGAAATTGTGATGATGAATATCTATGGTAGTTTTGAATGTGTTCTTGCTTTCTTGGTTTGTGTTAACCTAGTTAAAATGGTAAAAGCTTGTTCTTTCTTTGTGGTGATATGATTCCCTTTACAAAACTGAAGTTAAGCTTGAAAGGTCTTGTTACGATGATCAACATTCGTGTTTCGTCTATACTGTTTTGTTGCAGGGGTGGATACACAGTTCTCATCAACACTTGGAAGAGAAACTCTCTACTTAAGCAGTCTGTTGCTCATTACGCCTCCTGCCAAGGGACCGATGCTATACATGTGGTTTGGAGTGAAAATGATCCACCTTCGTCCAAGCTTAGAGAACATTTGATGCAGATGGTGCTGAAGAAGTCGCAGACAGCTCACAAGGCCAACTTTAGGTTTGACCTAAATGAGGAAGATAACCTGAATAACAGATTCAAACCAATTGAGGATCTCAGGACTGATGCTATATTCTCAGTGGATGATGATGTCATTATTCCTTGTCGAACTTTGGATTTTGCATTCACTGTATGGCAAACTGCTCCACTTACGATGGTGGGTTTTGTTCCTCGTGTGCATTGGCTGGATAGCGAGGTTAGTTGCTTAAATACTAGCTAAATTTGTTGGACACTTGTCTCTCTTTCTTGAGAACACTTGTCCATTTATTTTCAGTTCTTTCTTTAATACACGACTATATGACTTATGAATTGCTGAACAAGTGGAGGTTTGAATGATTTTTGTTATAGAAATAATACCTACAGCTACAGCCGGTATTGATATTTGCCAGTGTTACTATTTATTATCTGATATGTGTCTATACTCTATGCTACTGGGTAATGTGCCCGGCATTGTAGATAGAAACAAATAGTGGAGAATTGTAAATGATGTCTTTGAGGACCTTCTGGAGATGCCAAAACTGTATGACTTAATTACTAACGAAAATCATCAAAGTGTCGAACTCCTCATGGTTACCCTCTGGTGCTTTGCTTATATTGGCCAAGAATACCTACTGATAATGCAATTATAGTCCTCATGGTTTCAAATAATGCCTACAGTCTACCTCATTTGATACTGTATTTGGAGAATTCGTACATGTGTAACTACCAGACAATTGACATCTTTGCATCGTATTTCGTGGCAAAGTAGCTAATTTTAAAGTACTTCAAATCCCCTTCTGTTGATGAAGGTGTTTCTGCTGCTGAAAAATATTGACTGAAAAAGTTTTGAGTAGGATTATTGTCCCCGTCTGGCTATCGTAATGAAGTTCTAATGAGACCCTGAGAAGTGGTTTCTATGCAAGTTATAATGTTATATGAGTAGTTATAAGAACTTCTTATGCTTTACTTTGAATATATTATGGTTTGTTTTGCTTCTAATTCCGTTTTACATGATGAATCCTCCATTCCTTGTAGAGAAGTGATCTGGCCCGTTATGAATATGGAGGATGGTTGTCAGTTTGGTGGACAGGCACTTACAGCATGGTTCTTTCAAAAGCTGCTTTCTTCCACAAGAAGTATTTGGAATTGTACACCAACAAGATGCCATCATCAATTCACAATTACGTAAGCAGGGCAAGGTATGAACAGACTCGATCCCATCTCGTCTCTTTCGTACTTGTAAGATTGTTCATTCAATCGGTTAGTGATTTGTTGATTGTACGTCTGTCTATCACAGGAACTGTGAAGACATAGCAATGTCTCTTCTAGTGGCTAATGCCAGCGGCGGGGCTCCTCCAATCTGGGTTAAAGGTACTACGTTTTTCTTTGATGCATACTAACTGTGTGACTATGTTATTTTTCGTTTTTTCTTGATTAATCTGCTACTCGTGAAAAAATACGCATACATAATATGTATGTATGTTCATATACTTTGACAACTCATCGTACTTAATTATTTTTTCATTATCTTTTCTCTATCAAGCTATAAGATCAACTCGTCTCACACTATTTTATTGGTAGAAAAAAATAAATATAGAATGTGAATCCTGCATGTGTGTTTTGTCCTTGTGAAGAGACAATATTATCCTTATTGTAATTTAGTTATTTATTCTTTTGCTTTAAGATAAACTAAAACTTGTTATTGAAAGTGAAGATTCTACAAAGGGGGATTCAATCCGAATGAATAGCATTTTAGTATCTCTAACCATATATTTCTCATTTCAAGAAAGTGCTTAGAAACCAAGACTATTATATATTTTGATAATAGAATTTGTTCATGTTTTTAAGAATGCTCAAAATGAAACTCATTATGTCACGCAGTACTCAAGGAACTTTTTATTAAATTGGATGAATACAATAAAAGTCGATATTTGCTAAAATTTTATTCAATTCCTTGACAAGTTCGATACAATAGTACAGTAGTTACTATATTTGGCTCCAAATATTCCTTCTAAATCATGTGCTTATAGTTGCTCAATCTTACTATTTTAGGTCATGTTGTCTGTTGATTTGCTTAATATGGGCAGATGTTACATAGATAATATAATTGGTGGCTCTTTTGGTGAACTTTCAGGGAAGATATATGAGATTGGTTCGTCGGGGATCAGCAGTCTCAAGGGGCACGGTGACAAGAGAAAGAAATGCCTTAACGATTTTGTTTCGTTGTATGGAAGAATGCCGTTGGTAACGACCAACGTGAAAGCTGAAGATGCAAGACATGAATGGTCTTGGTAGTTTTGGTATATCATCAATTTATACTGAGATAGAGGCGGTCGCCCCCTCCCCCAAGTTTTTTCAGGTACCAGAGGAGAGGAAAGGTGCAAATTTTTGGTCCTACTCTCTCTCTCTCTCTCTCTCTCTTCAAACATACATATATAACTGCTGTTGTAAAGATGTCTTTATTTTTATTGTTATTGCTTTGAATCTTGATGTAATTATTTGTTTATTTCTACAACTTTTGAATGGTCACTTTCCTATACATTAATAAATGGGATATATACTAATGAGAAAAAACCAAATTTCATCATGTAGGGGAGGAGTTTGAAGAAAACTAAAAATTGATTAGGTGATTATTTTTTTCACTCTTTTTTCTTATGACAAGGATAATGAATTGTTGCTATTCGAGGTATGTACTATATAAACTCTGTTTTCATGCACTAAACTGCAAATTACATGTGAGAAGTGGAAGAGAACAATAGCATTGAAATTGTGAGTAGAGCTGTTAAAAATATTGGGCAGGGCCGGGATGGGCTAGCCCAAAAATCATCGGGTCACATAAAATGGCATCCCAACTCAGCTCGTAATCCTAATTTTAGTACTACAAAATGAATGGATCGGGCAGAGTTTGTTCGTGCCCATCGGGCTTAAATGCATGTCGGGACGAGTCAGGCCAATTTTGACAACTCTAGTTACGAGGTAAAGGCATGAGCGTGCGTAGCCCCACGTGGCTTTAATAGTATTGTTTGATTGCCGACTTTGGCATGTGGACCATTGACTCTTAATTTTGGGGAAATCAAAGATTGATATTTGATAGCAATTAGTCCAAGCAACCCCCACATGCCATCTTATTTCTAAATTGACCATTCCACATTTACTTTATCAAAATTCCTTTTTATTTATTTTATTTTTATTTCATGCCCTTCTTATCCGAATGACACATTTCAAATCTCTCCTCCACTTTTACTTATTCTTCATTTTTGTTTTTATTTCAGAGTTATATTTGATCTTATATTATATTCCTCCCTCCGTCCATAAAAAACGTGGTGCATATTTGATTTGTTGTGAGATATAAAATATTAGTTGAACTACACTAACTTGGGACGGAGGGAGTATATCACACCGCATTTTAATAACTTTCTATTTTTTTAAGATGCGTAATTGTTTTTAATAAAAAAATAATAATACTTTGAATATTTAACGTTTTGTTGAAATAGCAACCTTGTTTAAGAGTATTTAATTGTGTACTAGTTACTGTAGAACTTTAAAGATTATCATTTAATTTGTTAGTATAATGTGAAATGTACAAACTATTATAGATAACTATAATTTTGATTGTTTAATTTACATGGCGGCATGTGAACTTTGTTAAATATTATTTATTGTTTTTAAAAAAAAATCAGTGTCCATCTAAGTATAAATAAATCAAATATACCAAATGAACATGCTAGATATATTTTATTAGCTATTTTAACAAAACAAACGACAATAGTCTCGGGCATGAAATTCTATTAATATCCATTTTTTTATATTGATAATATGTATGTATGTATATATATATATATAGTGTGTGTGTGTGTGTGTGAGATTCACTTTTAAATGTTTAAAATAATATGTACATTCATGTGTTCTTCTGTTATTTGTATTTTATAATTTAAGTCTATATGTCATGTTGCATTTAAATTGTCATCTAGTAAGAACAATAAATGAGTTTTATTTTAAGGTATTAATTACCCAAAAATCACAAACTCTGATAATTTTTTTTTTCCGACGCCAATTTTCAATAATGTATTTAACTTTTTGGTTTGTCGTAATTTCGACACCCCCGATTTATGCAGCAAATAACCCTTGAAACGACATGGTTTCAATGTTGAAATGATGTTATTTTACCGTTGAAAAAATTGATGACATCGGCATTATTATATTAAAAATCAATAAGCTTGACTCATTAATAAAAAGAATTATGAAAGTGATATCTAAATTACTAAATGGATTAAAAGTGGTGATTCATTTGACAATAACTTTTTATTTTTATTCAATGGGTTGAAAGGCTAGCAATTTTCTATGTGAACCTAAGTATTAAATTGAAGGTTATGATTAATCTACAATCCTACTAAGATTACGATACAAATTTCTCCGTTGTCTTAACATTTTTTAATGCCTATATATACTATTATTTTACTCCAAATGCTATGAAGTTGTTTAAAAGAATTTATTACCCAAATTTTGTCAACACTTTATGAAGGTTACCAAGTCTTATTTTAGCGTAGAAAAAAAAGGAGAATAATAGATATATTGAATTATATTGTATTATCATTTCCTATTTTCAAAATGATTGTGAATTTTAAATAATTATTTTTTATTTCAATTTTCATTTTTGGAAGAAAATTAAAAGTTCTAGCCGTTGTCCGAAGGAGCGGCTGTCGGTCTAGAATTGGAGGGCAAGCGACTCGTGAACAATATAATATGTTTATTGTAAATTTGATTTGAAATCCAACTAAAAAAAATTGATATGAAATCACAATAATTAAAATAATCAAATTCCAACAGCTATTTAATGAGTTATACTATTTTAGATTTCGACGAATATCTTAGTGAATTTCAACGGTGTGCTTGTTTGAATGTTGTATTTGTTGTTGTTGTTGTTGTTTTAACACATGAACAAATGTCGAATTTTATACCCATTAAAGTGTTGTTTTATTTCCTTTTTCAGATTCCAACATTTGGAGTGATTTCAGTGTTTCTGTGAGGGTGAACAATATTGTTCGTGTGATTTTTAGTTGACATGAATAGTTATACAAAACGATAATATGTCCAAACAAATTAATAACAGCCACACTGCTGAATATTATCGAATTCTTATTGAATTCATAATTAGAGAGGTGATGTGCTACACACCTTCCGTGAGTACCTTTTGTGGGTGGGTACCTCTCCCGTTTTATCCATATTTACACTATTTTGTTTAATTTTTGATATTGTGTTTTATTCTATTACCTTAGAAATTGTTATTGAAATCGATCAATAAAAATCAAAACTCGATTTCTTCTTTTTCCCTTGAACTTCAAAGAAATGAATAAATAGGAGAAATCGAGCTTTGATTTTTATTGATTTATAAATTTAACGATTTTAATAACAATTTCTAAGGTAATAGAATAAAACACAATATCAAAAATTAAACAAAATAGTGTTAATATGGACGAAACGAGAGAGATGGCCACGAAAGATGCTCACAGAAAGTGTGTAGCTGTTGGATATAATGGTTTTATATCATTATTTATGGTGGTTAATTATTTAATTGAGAATTAAATAATTGGAATATATTCATGTTCTCAAAACCATTAATTGGTGAGTGAGAAATGATATATTTGAGTTGTGTATTGGAGATGAATTTGTTGTAGGCAAATTCATTATTGTGGTGATTCCATATTGGAGGAACGAGGTCGAGCTCGGACCGTGGGCCTTGAATTTGGATTAGACTTGAATTAATTTCGTTAGATTAATTCTCGAACCAATTTATGTGTCAATTGAGCTAGACTCAATGTTATAATCCATAAATCTAATTAAACATTTCATTGTTTAATTGCTTGGGATTTGTCGGCCCAATTCACAAACACATGAAATGATTTGAACAAAATTTATTTGTTTGATTGATAAGAATGTCAGACGCACTTTGGCTATTGATTTCCAAATCAATTTAATGCCAAGTCTTTTGGCCTTTTGTAACCACCGTCTCTTGGCTTTCCTTTGCCGATAAATTGATGGTTTAGCCATCAATTAAGTGACCTTAGAATTCCCCCTATTTGTGCTATATATATTGGCGCCATTTGAGGTTTGTGATGACAACAAATTTGCTCTCATTCATTCTCAAGCATTTTGCATTTCATACTAGTTGCATTGTAGTGTCAAAAGCTCGGTTCTCAAACTCTGTTTCATTCGCCGGAACTATCTCAATTTTCGGTGCTGATATCGAGAAGACGTAGTCGTTTTATCTTTGAAAGACGATACGCCGTACCGTGAGCACTAGCCGGGGCGTATCTCGTCTTGCGGATAGAGGCCTCCTCGACTCGACGAATCAAGTTTGTTATTCGCTATTTCCGTTTATTTCTTTTGTAATATAATTTAGTTCAATTTTGTGTAGTCTTTTTCCTCTATTTTCTGTCCCGTTGTAATTTTGTGCTCGACAGTAGCATCACCTCTATTCATGATTAAGCCATGACATCATTATACATAACGAGAAAATAACAAAAAACCACATGAAAAATGTTGGTCCCAAGACGGATACCTTGGTGTAGAGGGGGGGGGGTGAATACACCAAGGTTTAAAAACTTTTCCAAGTTAAAACTCGTTTGTGTGAAATTTGTCGTGTTCGATCCAAATTTGGATGGCAGCTTGATCGACACAGCTGGCTGTGTGCGGAATGTGGTGGATTTGGAAAGTCCGTCTGTTGCTTCAAATATATTGCAAAGCTCTGTTTCACTTTTCAGTTAGTCAGTTTATGCAGATTGATATGTATGCTCATGAAGGTTAGTAACATGCATAAAACAAAGCGATAAATAACAAGAGCATCTTTAACGTGGTTCGGAGTAACCCCTCCTACATCCACGACCAGATTCACTGGTAATTCACTACCACTTGGTTTCCAAGTACCAAGCAACTTCACAACTCTAACCCGAGCTGTGTTCCAACAGTTTGCGGGCACTGTCAAGCCTACACCTTCAGTTTGCGGGTACTGAAGAACCTAACCACTCGAATTACGCGCTTCGAGCAAGCGTACCTTTACCTAACCTTTCTGGGTTTGGGTTTGGGTATGGGGTTCCAACTGTGAACGAGTTCTTACAATTAAGAACTTCAGAGAGAGATGAACTCGTTCGAAATCTAGGCTTTAGATATTTATTCTGATCTACTCTGCCTATGACTGAATATGTGAACAACTAAGAACACAGCTGACTGGCTGGGTGTTCTTGAAAGATTTGGCTTTGAAGATCGTTGTTCATTTTTCTGTTTTCTTCTATTTCTTCAGTCGTCTTGTCAGCCCCCTCACCAGCAATGGTGGAGGAGAGATATATATAGGTGAAGATTCAAACTAGCCGTTGGAAGAGAGCCGTTTGAATCTTACCTATTCTTGTTGACTTCTGGCCATTACCTACGAAGTAGGTCTGTATCTGCAGAAGCTATTCCTTCTCTGATTTGACTGCGTCAGACAAGATCTTCTGACATCGGGATCTTGTCTTGGAGAAGGTCTTCGTCTTCGAGCTGCTAAGCGTCTCTGCTGTGTCTTCAGCGTTTTGGACTCTGCTGTGTCTTGATTCTGAGCTGTGTCTTTAGACCTGTGCTGTATCATCAATCTGAGCTGTGTCTTCAACCTGAGCTGTGTCACTGACCTGAGCTGTGTTTTAGACCTGAGCTGTGTCATCGACACTAAGCTGGGTCTTTTACACTGAGCTGGGTCTTTGACACTGAGCTGGGTTTCCGTCACTGAGCTGGGTCTTGATACTGCAGGATCTTTGACTCTGCTTGGTCTTGCTCTGCTGAGTCTGCTCTGCTGAGCTGTGTCTTCTGCTGTCTTAAGCTGTCTGCTTAGCTGTGTCTTCAGCTGATCTACCTGTAATCTACGAAACTCTATATGCTCAAACAGGTGAGCTGAAAAACGCTTAGGCTTGTGCGATCATCTACTCAGTTGGGGTCAGCTGGGTTTTGGTATCCAATCAAAACTCTATTAATTTTCCCAACAATTTCCCCCTTTTTGATGATGCCAAAACCTAACTGAGAAAAACGACCTGCTTCCCCCTAAATGAGAAAGTGGGTTTAAAAGATTTCAGCAGAAGATTAAAATTCAGAGTTCGGCTCGGACAAAGAGTTATTGTCATCAGGGTGAGCTTGAGAGCAAAATATTTTAGTTTTATTAATCCACTAAAGATGATTACAAGAGATACAGGATTAACGAACTGAAAACAAACAAAATTAAATCCCAGTAAGCTGGGTCTTCATCTCGGCTGCTTCTGCTGATTCTTCATTCTATCTTCTTCCTTTTGCTCATCCGTTCTTAACCTCGTATCGGTTAAATATCATCTCGCTCCAAATTTTCCCGTATTCTTCTTCGTTGTTTGCCTTGGAAATTTTCCTCCTGATCGCCCATCTGTTTACTTCAGCAATAATCTTTGATTTGTCAGGAAGTTGAGTTCCAGGTATCAACGGAGGCTGGATATGATACAATTTGGGGAGCGATGTTGGATCTTCGCGGTATTTGCGGCGTTGAAGAATGCTTTTGCCGTCATCCCGTCTTGATGAAAAAGCTCATTTAGATGCATCATGAAAGCAATATACGGGGCGTATTTGGGTATGCTCCCAGATAATAGTAATCTTCGATGAACTCAAACTTTGTATGTTCCCAGTCGTCGTTTAGCTCTTCTGGGATCCATTCATCAACTCTTCTCCAGTTCATCGGCATCTGAGACTTTTTCTTTGCAGCTCTTATGTTTGCTCTTTTCTTCGTCGCTTCTTCTCTTCGGCATTTAGCAGACTTTCTTTCTTCTTCTGCTCATCTTGGAGGCTTTTCATCTCTTGCTTTTGCTGAGTTACAAAGTTGCAGAGCCAATGAATATCATTGAGCTGTTCTGGCGTGGCTCCGCTAGCTTTGGCAAGAGGGATGATCATCCTGCTCCATTTCCCTTTCCGTCCAAATTGGTTCCTTCTCGCATCCAAACTTTCAAGAATAACTTCGTCAATCTCTGATTGCATCACTTGGATTTCAGCTACAGCTTTTCCTTTGCCCGTCTTTGAAGTTTTTCTCTTGTCATTACCTTCCCCCTTTTTGGCATTATCAAAAAGAGTGGAGGAGAGGTTGACTACTGTCTCATTCAGCTGGGCCAAGGCTTTGTCAATGTCAGTGATTTTTGTTGAGTTGTCTGCTGTGACTATGTTGAGTTGTGCTGTGCTGCTGCTTCCTGCTTTGAACTGATTGTCCAGCTCCTTGTAAAGATTGAACAGCTGGTGGATGTCAGTTCTGAAGGAGAGAGTTTGCTGTTGGAGAGCGTCCAGCTGGCTGGATAAATCGATGACGCGGCTTTCCAGCGGGGCTTGGAGGTTTGAGATGATCTCAGGGACTCTCTTCTCTAGATGATTTGAATTATCAATACGTTGAGAAACGAGAGACTGTTCGAGATCTCTGCTGGTGCTTTCTTGCAGATTCATAGTGAATCTGTGAACGTCGTCAATGGAAAGTCCATTGCTCTGGACTTGCGATTCTATAGCTGTGATGCGCAGAAGGGTATCCACATTTGATTTGAGTCTATCCTGAAAAAGGATTTCCTCGACTTGTTTGGCAATCTCGTCCTTCATTGCATCAGAGAGCACAACAGGATCCGTCTGGGTTCCGGATTCGGCTTGGCTGGGTTTTACTGCCTCGATCTCGACCAGTGAGCGAGTGTCATCGGCAATTGGACTCTGTGGGGCAGCTTCGGTTGGCTCAACTGTTGCCGCAGTTGGCTCGTCTTCAATCATCATTTCCTCAGCTGTGTTGGCAGGTACAGCTTCATTGGCAGTTTCAACTGGAACGATCCAGCTGAGGTTGCGAAGGTAGGAGTTGGCTTGAGAAATGACTTCCTCAGAAGGTGGTACTTCATCTTGTTTAACCTTCTGAATGAGTATCTGGATCAGCTCGTCTTGATGCTCAAAAGCATCCTGAAGACTTCCAAAGCCAAATGTCTCCTGCAAAGCTGCTTCTTCAGCTTTCAGCTTATCGAAAGTGAAGAACTCCACCATTTCTTCATTTGCGTACCAAGTGGCCATCTTGGTATCCAAATAAAATTTGAAGTCGCTTACGGCGACTAGAGCAGCAGGGAGGGAGGCAAGAGAGGGATAGTGTTGCAGTGCGCTCTTTATTCCTTGAAGTCTGAGGTCCTCGACCCTCATGACTGTGGCAGCACGTGCAATGGCTCTGGGACTGAGGATTTCGATTTCCTCAGAAGAAGAAGTAGGGCTTGATGGTTCAGCTTGGTATTCATCATCCAGCTGCAAAGGAGCGTCAGCTGGATGGGGCTCTTTGGGTGAGCTGGGTGCTGAGAGGTGGGTGGTTTCAGGTACTGAAGAGGTAGGTGAGGATTCTTGGAGATGTACCTGAGGAGGAGGAGGAAGGAGAAGAGAGTGTTGTTGAGGAGGAGATCCAGATGATGTGAGATCAACTGGAGCGGGTTGTGAGGATGCTTGTAGGATTTGGCGAAGTGGAATAGCATCCTCTCGGGTCGAGTGGGGGACCACTATCTGTGGTTCCTCGGCTTCTCGTGAAGCAACCACGAACTCCCTTCCTTGATCTGTGCTGGAGGAGGAATCCCGAGTCGTCTCCTCAAAGAATCGATCTCCATTCGGCCCACTGGCTTATCACCGCTTCTCTGTCGTCTCCTCACTCGGCTTCCCGTCGCCTTAAATTTGAGCTTCTTTTGGCGGTGGAGATCCACTGGCCGAGTTTCCTCCGCGTTTCCTTTTCCCGCTTGAGAGGAGAGGCGGTCTCGTTTTGCCTCCTGCATCTTCTTCTTCCCTTCTGGGGCTGCTTTCTTCATCAATTCAGAGAGCTGACTCTGCTTTTCAAAAAGAACTTTGGACACAGGGAACTCTTCTGCGTCTTTCCACTTGATTTGTCGTCCAGTGGTGTAGTGTTCTATTATGCACGCCGCTTTGGTGCATAAGTAGATGGTTTCCCTACAGCTGAACTTGGTGAAGCTGTCATCTTCGAAGTGAATCTTCTTCGACTCTTTCTCCAGCTTTCCCATGAAGTAGGAGAACCAATCCACAGGGTCATTCCTGAGGATGGCTATCATGGGCTTCAACTTGGGTATGCTGATCTCTCCTTGAGATCCAGCAATACCTAGGATGCACTTCTGGGTCACATCCAGAAGTAGTCTGAATTTGGGCTTGAGCAGTAGCTTGGACATACTCGCTCTGTAGGGTTCCGGCTTGAACAGCATCTGATCCAATTCGGCCTGGATCTCTTCTCTGGTGTAGTTGTCTGGGGAGCGGTCCCCAAGAGTTTTCAAACCAAAAAGCTTGTTCAATATCCGGTTGATGTTGATGTCGACGTCCCAGGGAGTTGTATGCCCTGTCTTTTCTTTGAGTTGGAGGGTGATGTTGGAGCGCAGGCGTTCATCTTTGTTCGTCATCTCCATGAAGAACTCTGCTACTTCCCGGCGGAAGATGTTCTTCGGACGCGCCGTTGCCCATTGAAGTAGGCCTGCCTTGTCGATGAGATCCAGCACCTCCTGGAACTCTGAGTTCTTGTAGTTCTTGAGAGTTAAGCAACTCTCAAAGTGCAATTTTGACATGAGGTTCTCTGATTGGTTCACTCCCGGGGTTATCTTCTTTGGTGCCATTGAAATTTTCTGTAAAGAAGGGTTAGAAGACTACAAGAGAGAAGAGTTTTGCAGAGAGATAAGCAAGAACTTGAATTGCAGAAGATTTTCAGAGATAATAGGTAAAAGAAGGCGATGATTTGCGTATCTTTGATATGTATACATCAACCGTTTATCTTGATGAACGGTTGAGATCTTTAGATTTTAATTCAAGATCTGCGGCTGGGAGAGATTTGCGCAACACGTTAAGTGACGTGCGTATGTCGAGTGTAGGTCACGCGCGCGTGAGGTAGTCAAAACGTTCTGACTTCTCCCTCGACTTTCCCGAGCTACAGTACCCTGCATGCTTTTCATTAAATGCGATGGGATTCGATTTGCTGGATGGCTTATTGACGAATCCTTCTAAGGAATGATTGTGAATTTTGAATTTAAATTCAAATAATTTTATCCTTAAATAGCATATTCCTCAGGGAAGTAAATGAAAGACTGCAAACCTGTCAGCTGAACTTTGTAGTCAGCTGATACCTCTGCTGTGTATCTTTATGTTGAGTCTCCTTCAGTTTAGCTATCCAGCTGAGCTTGATTCCCCCTCAGCTGGTTTCCCTTCCTGAACTGTCAGCTTGGACATAGTATCCATCTGATATTACAGCGGTCTTCTCCTTTGCTTGATTGACAGTTCTTCTCAGCTGAGTATTTGTAGATTTTGCTTGAATTTTAGTCAGCTGAGTTCCCTTTAGCTCTTCGACTGATGTCCAGCGGAGCTTGATTCCCTTTTTGGCTGGGAAAACCTTCTAAGTTTTGGGATCCAGCTGAGTTTGTTCCCCCTCAGCTGGATGGGGCTTTCTTCATCCGGATTGAGCTGATATCAATTGTTGGTCATTCTCAGCTGTATGACTCAGTTTGGAATGAGTCATCTTGTCTTTCTTTTTCTGCTGATAGACATTTGTTTGCGAGGTTCGCCCTCAATTGGATAAACCAATTGGGTTTGATCAGCTGGGTTTGATTCCCCCTGACTTGATAAATTCATTTTGAACTCCTTGGGGTTCCTGCTGAGTTAGTCCAGCTGTGTCCGATTCCTTCTTGATGACACACGGTGATCCAGCTGAGTATTTCCTACTGGATGCTCTTCTTGAAGATCTTGCTGGACTGGGATGAGATCAATTGTTGATACCAATTGATGGTGAATCTGGTGAACTGAGTTCCCCCTAAATTTGATAGTAGGTGGCTTTCTTTTCTCAGCTACTTCCTACTTCACTTGAGTGAATTTTCTCATCACTGGCTCAATTCTTTGATGAGGTCAGTTGCTCCATGATTAGCTGAGTTCATTGTTGCTTTGTGGGGTAGAATCTTCGATTTCCTGTTCTTTGCATCGAACTCACCAGGAAAAACGTTATCACAACAATTAGTAGGACCAAGACGTTTGACGTATTCTTTGATGAGCTTTGAGGTAAGTCATGAGCTTGGATCATCACCGTCTTTCTTTCACGGCAAGCTTGATGACATCCACAATTGCGTCCGTCCTCGACTCGTTATCACTCTTTCGGCACCCAGTTGTGATTGGGTCCGGCTTTGTTGTTGAGGGTTCCATTGATAACCCAGATTTGTCCTTATCTTTTGTGAGTGATACTTCTGGTTGGTCCTTGAATGAGTCCGCTTCTTCTTTGGACCTTGTTGACTCCATTTTCTTTGATGATGTCCATTTCATGGTAGAGTCTCGTTAAGCTTGATATCTAGTTTGATATCCCGTCATGGAATCTTGATTTGAAGCTCGGTTGCTTTCCAGCTTTCTAACCAGCTGAGATCCTTCCCAGCTGTCTTATAAATTGACCTTGATGTCTGTGCTGGATGACATTCTGTCTTTGATTTTGATTCCGCCGCCAGGATTTATCTCTTCTTTGAGCTCGTGATCGGCTAGAGTTCTTCTTTTCTTGGTCTTTGAGTTGCCGATCAGTTTTCTTTTCTGATCGGACTGAGCTTGGAGAGCTGGCTTGATTGAGTACGACCTCTTTGGTACATTGATGACAAGGTTCCAGCTGTGTTTGCATTGGCTGGAGCCAGTCTTTGTTCTGATTCAGCTTTGGCCATCTTCAAGCTCCTGACCATTCAGTCTTCTGCTTGACTTTCTGAGTTTATGATGATGATGGGTCCGTCTGTGATAACATCCCACATCATGTCGTTTTGCGCGCACAGAAATCTTTTGAGTCTGAACTTCCATATCTGATAATCATCGACAGAGAATGTCGGAAGATTCCTGCACAGAGAAGATTCTATGACAGTATGCAATATAATGATTAAAAAAAAAAAAATTTTGAAACTTTGAAGGATCTGTTCAGGTGACCACTATCAGCAATGAAGCTGACTTGACAGATACAGTGATCTTTTGAACCACTGCTCTGATACCAATTGTTGGTCCCAAGACGGATACCTTGGTGTAGAGGGGGGGGGGGTGAATACACCAAGGTTTAAAAACTTTTCCAAGTTAAAACTCGTTTGTGTGAAATTTGTTGTGTTCGATCCAAATTTGGATGGCGGCTTGATCGACACGGTAGGTTGTGCGGAATGTGGTGGATTTGGAAAGTCCGTCTGTTGCTTCAAATATATTGCAAAGCTCTGTTTCACTTTTCAGTTAGTCAGTTTATGCAGATTGATATGTATGCTCATGAAGGTTAGTAACATGCATAAAACAAAGCGATAAATAACAAGAGCATCTTTAACGTGGTTCGGAGTAACCCCTCCTACATCCACGACCAGATTCACTGGTAATTCACTACCACTTGGTTTCCAAGTACCAAGCAACTTCACAACTCTAACCCGAGCTGTGTTCCAACAATTGCGGGCACCGTCAAGCCTACACCTTCGGCCATGGTACTGAAGAACCTAACCACTCGAATTACGCGCTTCGAGCAAGCGTACCTTTACCTAACCTTTCTGGGTTTGGGTTTGGGTATGGGGTTCCAACTGTGAACGAGTTCTTACAATTAAGAACTTCAGAGAGAGATGAACTCGTTCGAAATCTAGGCTTTAGATATTTATTCTGATCTACTCTGCCTATGACTGAATATGTGAACAACTAAGAACACAGCTGACTGGCTGGGTGTTCTTGAAAGATTTGGCTTTGAAGATCGTTGTTCATTTTTCTGTTTTCTTCTATTTCTTCAGTCGTCTTGTCGGCCCCTCACCAAAGAATGGTGGAGGAGAGATATATATAGGTGAAGATTCAAACTAGCCGTTGGAAGAGAGCCGTTTGAATCTTACCTATTCTTGTTGACTTCTGGCCATTACCTACGAAGTAGGTCTGTATCTGCAGAAGCTATTCCTTCTCTGATTTGATCGCGTCGACAAGATCTTCTGACATCGGGATCTTGTCTTGGAGAAGGTCTTCGTCTTCGAGCTGCTAAGCGTCTCTGCTGTGTCTTCAGCGTTTTGGACTCTGCTGTGTCTTGATTCTGAGCTGTGTCTTTAGACCTGTGCTGTATCATCAATCTGAGCTGTGTCTTCAACCTGAGCTGTGTCACTGACCTGAGCTGTGTTTTAGACCTGAGCTGTGTCATCGACACTAAGCTGGGTCTTTTACACTGAGCTGGGTCTTTGACACTGAGCTGGGTTTCCGTCACTGAGCTGGGTCTTGATACTGCAGGATCTTTGACTCTGCTTGGTCTTGCTCTGCTGAGTCTGCTCTGCTGAGCTGTGTCTTCTGTCTTAAGTCGCTCGCTTAGCCGTGTCTTCACTCGATCTACTCCGTAATCTACGAAACTCTATATGCTCAAACAGGTGAGCTGAAAAACGCTTAGGCTTGTGCGATCATCTACTCAGTTGGGGTCAGCTGGGTTTTGGTATCCAATCAAAACTCTATTAATTTTCCCAACAAAAAAAATATATATATTACTAATGATGGCAAAACCTCCTAAATGCACAGCTAGCACTTTTATTTTGGCCTATCATGGAAATTAAGTATCAACATTGATTTTAGGGATGTAACTTTTTATTTTTATATAGTTATGATTATTTCTTTCGCTAATATGACAGCACCTTTTCTGCAAAATAGTGGAATGAAATATGCTTCCATCCAAAAAGAAAGAAAAAAAAGATGATGAAAAGCAAAGTGAAAAAGAAAATAATTTCATAAAAAAAAGTTTCAAGGCTTAATTAATGAATGCTAAGGCATCTTGGTCAATCCCCACTTTTCCTTTTCTTTCTTTTTTCTTTTTTCTTCTTTTTCTCTTTTCACCTCTTTTTAATTTCTCCTTTTTGGAAGCTTGTTTCTTAAGATTTGTTCACTACTTTATATTTTTACTATTCCGATTGACTACTTTTTTTTTCTCTCTCTAAACAACTTCACCAATTTGTTGTAGTAATTTTTATTTGCCAATTTTTTTATTTTTTATTTCAAAATTAAGGGATTGATTAAGTCACTTAATAACACATGTATCCCCTAACCTACCTTGATTAACACGAGACGTTTGCTCAATTTGACAAAATTTAATTTTACCTAAAAATAGAAGCTCTTCTCCGTATAATATAGGAGTAAACAATTCTACAATTTTGGGTTTTAAAAAAAAAAGTTATCACGTAATTTTCATTGAATCACATTAATCACTTAATTATGGTTACAATTAGGTAATTGAAATATTACTTGAATTTGATCTAATAATAGCATAAAAAAGTGGAAAATTAACTATAGTACAATTTGATGATGATGATGATTTAGACATAATTAAATAGATTTTTCCCACCTTCTTACCTACCCATGAACTGAAAATAGCAGCTTTTAAATATTATTAGTCCACCCACTAAATATTTATTCTCATAGAATAAAGAATAACCCTAGAAAAGGTCTCTCTGCATGTCTGGATGAATTAATTTATGGAATCTAACTAACAAGATTTAATTATACATGAAAAATTACAACAATTAAGGAAACAAACAAAGTAATACAACCTACTCTTCACCTATCCCTTCCTTTTTCTTTCTAATTAATCATAGACTTTTTGCGTTAGTATCATTTTTTGTCATGTTTTTTACAAATGTTGGGAATAATGATTAAAAAAAATGTTGGGAATAAATACTAAGCATTAATTGGTTAAATTTCGTAGATGGCTTTATTACCTAAAAATTAGGTTAAGTTTGTATTATTGATGCTATGCCTAGTAAAATACATTAGAGTGTAATTTATCATCAATTGGCAAAAAATTATATATGGGGATGTAATTATGTGTTTTTGGGACCATGGATATTTCACATAATATGTCCTTTACTTGGTTACGATTGTGTATAAATTCAATGACATATTTGCATAATTATAAATATATTATTGGATATGATTGTATACGGATTTTTGACCCCGTCTCATACAAGCTTTTGTGATATATATAAATTATACTCATTTTGCAGTGTTTCTTTTCTATATTATACAAAATTATATCACAATTTTTTTAATTACATATAACCAAAAATCATACATATATAAATTTTCCTCAAAAAACAAATAAATGATGAAAGAAATATTGTATATAAATATTTATATCGTGAAAATCCGCAGTCGATACCTTTGGTGCTTACTGAGTACAATCCCGCTCTTACGTAATAGCATGCAAATCACAAGAAAGACGTAAACCACATTTGAAAAATGGTTTCGACCTATTTAAAGCCTTTGTGGAATTCGAATTCGAGATATTCAACCTTATGAATACCCATTCGACTGTTCCATCATTAAGCCATTTCCAAAAGGACATATTGTAGTATACATTTTCTTTTATTTAATGTCATCTATATTCTTAAATTGCAGAATTAAATATGCAATATTAAGCATCGCATAATTTACTCTAAGATGTCTCAGAAAGTGTGAGCATTACGGAACCCGGAAAACGTTATGAGTTCTTTTTCACTCCATTGGTTTATTTATATATATTTTTTTAATGTTAGTACCAATTAAATGGTTTAATTATTCAATGTGTCCATCAAATCTAAGAAATATTTATTCTTGAACTTTAGTTATCTTTATACTTGAGTTACAATTTTGTTTGGATTAACCTCTCAATATTTTAGATATTTTGTTGATTTAGATTGTCATGCATTAATCAGTTGTTCTTTGGTGTGATGATATTCACTCAAAGAAAGAAAACTTCTATTTTGACGTAGGAAGAATAAAAGACGAAGTCTGACTTTTAATTGACTTAATAAATTCAAATAAATATACGATCATATCATATATTTTTATTCAATGAATACAATTAAAAGAATTGTCACATATTTATTTGTACTTATATAGGTTCCCACCACAGTGTATAGGAAGTTGAGTAGTCTAATTTTCAAATTAATATTTGTTCTCAATGTTTATTATTAAAGAAAAACACAAGTAATCATTGTACATCAATGATTATATATTTGTATAAACAAGGAAATAAAAATGTTACCATTAAAATTAGGGATATTAGTCGGACTGTCCAATCCACTCAATTCCAGGTCAATTCTGTTGGACTATCCAAATACTGGAATAGCAAAAAAAAAAAAAGGGTGGAGCTAATTTTTTGATTTATTTTTAATTTTGAAGTTTTCATGAGATTTAATTTGGTTAAGACTTTTATACAACGATTATCACAAAATGTTGATAATTTACCGATTTTATAGAATATATACCGAGTTTACTCAATTTCTTGTCAGTCTAGAGTCAATTTAATTAGACTGTCGGACTATTCGATTCAGATTTATTAGATCGATTTCTTTCAAATTAAATTTTTTTGTTCCTAACTTTTTCATCGGTTTATTCGGACTAATCGATCTATCGATTTCGAATTGGATTGACATTACTATCTAAAATTTTAGTACAAAAAATAAAAAAGTCTTAAATAGATCCAACGGCCAGAAGCGAATCTGCATAGTAGTCTTAGACCAAATAGAGAGAGGCACTAAAAAGCTTCACACTGAAGCAGAATTATAGATACAATTTCTCCATATCTCTCTCTCTCTCTCTCTCTCTCTCTCTCAATCAACTGCTCCATTTTTGCTGCTCTCATCACTCTGTCATGAGTTGTACCCATTAGCTCCCCGAAAAAAATTACCACTATGCCCTCCCGCCGCCTCCTCTCTCCGCCGCCATCGCCGCCCCACCACCAAACAACCCACATCCTGCCGCCCCTCGCCGGCGGATTGACGGCGGCGTTCTCCTGCCTCCTCCTCCTGGTATTCTGCTTCCGCAGAATCAGCAAGAAACGCACCGCCCCTTCCGCCTCCGACACCGACTCCAAGAAACCCCCCCACCGCCTCTCCTACTCCCTCCTCCGCCGCGCCACCTCCAATTTCTCCCCCTCCCTCCGCCTCGGCCAAGGCGGCTTCGGCTCCGTCTTCCGCGCCGATTTCAAGGCGGTCTACCACTTCGCGAAAGATTCCGGATTCACTCTCTCCCATGGCGCAGTCAAGCTCATGGATTCGGGTTCGTTGCAAGGTGAGCGTGAGTTTCAGAACGAATTGCTTTTCTCTTCAAAGATTGACTGTAAATATGTTGTTTCCGTTGTGGGTTTCTCGTCGAGTCCCAAGAAACGTCGGATGCTTTTAGTTTATGGGCTTATGGAAAATGGTAGCTTGCAAGATTGTCTTTTTCATAAAAAGAGTGAAGAATTGAAAAATTGGGATAAGAGGTTTATGATTGCTCTTAATATAGCAAAGGGTTTGGAGTATTTGCACCATTATTGCGATCCACCGATTATTCATGGCGATATTAAGCCTAGTAATATCTTGTTAGATGGTAGTTTCAATGCCAAGATTGGCGATTTCGGGTTAGCGAGGTTTAAAGCGGAGGATAATGTTATTGTGGAAGGAGAGGTGAAGAAGGATAATGGTGTGGAGGATAATGGATCTATGGTGGAGGAGACGGAGAGTGTGATTACGACTAGTGGGTTCGATGAAGGTGTTGTTGGAGTTGATAGCACACCGGAAAGTGTGATTGTTAGGGTTGAGGCTTCGCCTGAGATGGGGCACGGGGTTGAGTTGTCACCGGAAGTGGATTCAGCTCCGGTGGTGTCTCCTAGGACCGTGGCTGCAATGGCTTCGCCTTCTGATGGATTGGAAAAGACGAGTGTCTCTGAGGGGAACTTCGATAGGTTTAGTGTTGACAGTGGGGGTGAAAGGAGTGTGTCGAAGAAGAAGAAAAAGAAGAGCGTTACCGGGAAAGATTGGTGGTGGAAGCAAGATACCGGAGGGGATGGGGAGTCGGGGAAGGTTAAGGATTATGTGATGGAGTGGATCGGGAATGAGATCAAGAAGGAGAGGCCGAAGAGTGATTGGATTGGGGCATCCTCGAGTTCTAGGGTGGTGGGAAAAGTGGAGAAGAAGAAGAAGAAACGAAGGCAGTTGGACTGGTGGGTGTCGTTGGATGATGAAAAGAACGTGAAGAAAGAAAGGAGGAGACCTGCACGGGAGTGGTGGAAGGAGGAGTATTGTGAAGAGCTCGAGAGGAAGAAGAAGAAGAAAAAGAAGAAACAAGGTCAAGGGTCGATGAGTGATGATTGTTATAGCGAGAATTGGTGGCGGAGGGATGATGAGATGTATGCTGATCGGAAGAAGAAAAGGAGCCGGAGCAGGAGTGGAAGCCGGGGTAGTAAGGGCAGCATGGACTGGTGGTTGGATGGTATGAGCGGCGAGCTTTGGAGAGCGAGGAAGAATAGTTACGATTCTGTTAGTGGGGAGATACCAAAGAGTGGAGGTATAAGTAGCACGCCGAGTATGAGAGGAACTGTTTGCTACATTGCACCGGAGTATGGCGGTGGTGCGGATGTATCTGAGAAGTGTGACGTCTATAGTTTTGGGGTTCTGTTGTTAGTTCTGATTGCTGGACGTAGACCACTTCAGGTGACGGGGTCTCCCATGTCAGAGTTCCAAAGAGCGAATCTTCTGTCATGGGCACGACATCTTGCTCGTGCTGGGAAGCTTCTTGATTTGGTTGATCCAAATATTGAGTCTTATGATAAGGAACGAGCGTTGCTGTGCATCACAGTGGCGCTTCTCTGCCTGCAGAAGTCACCTACACGCCGGCCTTCTATGAAAGATGTAGTGGGGATGCTGAATGGAGACTTAGTCTCCCCTCAGCTACCGGTTGAATTTTCGCCTTCCCCTCCTTCTCGCTACCCGTTTAAGGCTCACAAGAAAGTCCGGTGAGTGGCTGTGTGGTGCCAACTCTTTCATGAAGTTTTAAGCTGTAGATTGTTGTTTGTGACTGATTTCTGTAAAGAAAAGAAAGTATTAAATTAAGAATGCTTCACTAATATGAACTTATGTTGTGATTACATATCTGCATTTAGTATGTTTTCGCATGGTTAGATATCGGGATACTGTTTCAGTTCGAGATATTTTATGACTGAGGATTTTGCTAATTATTCTGTTTTAGGAATACACATTATTCTTCAATTTGTTGCCTGGTATTTTTTTTGTGGGGAATTTGACATTTGCATGAAATTGTCAATTTAAAGATAATGCCAATCTTTCTCCAAAAACATAAAAAAGATAATGCCACTCTAGATTAGTAGGTTTATTATGATTTACATTTCTGTTATATTATGCTCTTCTGTCTTTGTGTCGGGCGTGCATCCTTCTTTTCGGAGGATATTTTGGCGAACTGTGAGGTAAGGTTTTAGGAGTATTATCTAACAAGTTGCAGGTTTGAGGTCTCTGATGATGATACAAGCTGAAGATCACTTGTTCGAGGCCTCCCTAAGATCACGACATTCTTGTCTAGGTAAGTCATCACAACTCCGACAAAACTTGCTTCTCATTTTTTATGGTTTACTTGTGATCTATAATGCATTTTGAGTTTATAAAGGGTCTTCATATTTGACTACTTGATATTACAGTTTCGTTTGATTTGATTTCTCTGCTATGTCGATTTTATCTGAATAAATGCTTTGGAACGTGAGGATGCTCCTATGCTTGTATCTTCATTAGGTTCTTCATTAGGTTTCTTGATATGTCTGATCTCCGAGCAGGAGTTGCACCGTTGCAAAATTTGAAAGAGGCCCTCGACTGTTTTCCTTTTTGCTCGTATTTCAGATAATCGTGCTTTCCTTTCTTACTATTCGTGTCTAGTGTACGTTCTTCGTGCTTTTTGTACGTCTCGTTGTGCAGCAAATAGTCTGGTCCTTTTCCATTCAACATGGTGCAGACTGCAGAGAGATCGATCTAATTGTAGAAACTTGATGAGGTTGGTTGTATATTCTTGTTCTTGTTTGTTTGAAGAAATGGTGTGAATTGATATTTGTTTGTTATTATATGCAACTAGACTGTCATTCATCCACTCGTCTCTTATTTGGTTTTACAAATCAATCTTGATAGTCTTCTTTGTAGAAAATGCCCTCTTAATTGAAGCCGAGTTGATAATACGATAAATCAATGGAAAAACTAAGGGCTCGTTTGGTATTCATATACGTATATCAGATATGGGTATGAATATGGCCCATACCCATAACTTGTGTTTGGTATATCAGTATATGGATATCAAATTGATATCTTTTACATACCTGATATACTAATATTCAACATTTTCATATACCAGTTTTTACTAGTGTATGACTCATATATTTCATTTCCTTCCCACTTGATATTAGTTGATATCTTCAGCATACCAAACATAGATATTAGATTTCAATCTCATACCTAATATCTGATACCCATACCTATACTTGATATCCGATATACTAGTATATGAATACCAAACGGGTCCTAAATGCTTTTGGGCCGTAACTATTTTATTTCCTCTGTTCACGAAATAGACTCCCATTTGGCCGGTTCATCCGTTAATGAGAAAGACTCTCATTTCACATTTTTTTCACTCATAACAAGTGGTATCCTTATTGCATTTACAAAAACATCAATTCATTTATTAAAATTCATGTCCAGCACACAATGAGAATATTTTTTTATTGGACGGAGGAAGTAGTATTTTTCGAGTAAGACTTCCCAAATTTCGAATTGCAGGAAAAAAATTGTGGATTACACTACAAATTAACAAAAAATTAAATATAAATCAATTTGTGCATGTTTGACTCAAAACCCACGTTTCTTGACCTTACTTATAAACGGATTGGGAACAAAACAAATGTAACTTTCAGATGTAGCAAAAAAAATAAAAAAATAAATAAAATCATGCTAATTATTATAATATTACTACATCTCAATTAAACGTCTTAATCACCGTAAACCAACAAAAAATATAGAAATTTCTTAATCATCGTGTAATTAACTTTTGTTGCTTTATAAAATTTTCCACCCTCCCATACGGTTGATGCCCTATTTTTTATTTTTTTTTTCACCTTTTCATTTTTTAATTAACTGATATTTAATTAATTTTATTTGGGGCTTAAATTTTTTTAGTTGAGATTAATAAATTCTAATTTTAATGTACTAAATTTTTATTATAATATAAATTCTAAACTCTGATTAACTAATAAACCTAATTATCCCTTAACGACCCCATGACCACTCCTAATCTCCTTATTAATCATTCCCTAATCTTCATTAATCGTCCCGTGCTGTTCGGTTGCCAAGATTAAATTGGACCAAGATTAGGTGAGATTTAATTGACCCATGATTATTCAAGATAATTTTTGTCATAGGGAGAAGTCAAAACTCATAATGCACGATTAATCCTACATGGCACTATCCTGAGACTAAGTACCGGACCGAATCTATCCAACTAAACAACTATCATAAAATTATATCCAATCTAATCCATCCAAACGAACACCCCAACTCTATATAGTATTTCTGTATTTGTCTAATCTCGCATACCTCGGATTTCCACGTTGAGTTTGCGACAAATATTTCAAACCACTAAATACTTATTAGCTACTCATCTACAGTATCAATATTCGTATTCCCCCAAGATCAATAATTTTTTTTTTTAATATATCGAATCATGCATCTCCAGACGGTTTAAATTATTATTAAAACAATAATTAGAATATTTAGCTCATGTTTATTGCAAATGATGTAGGATTAACTTTACCCTAATCACTCATAAGTGGTTTGATAGGCTGCCTCTTTTGTATTTTAATCCACACTTCATCACTGTCCTTTTCTCAAAAAAAAAAGTTTTTTTTTTGTTTTGTTTTGGTTTCCTTTCATTTAGTATCTATTCTGCACCTCCTCTCTCTCTCTCTCTATCTATGTTTCCTATCACAAGTGATGGGGTATTTGAGTACCCTTCCATATTCTTTGATCAAGCTTGTAGATTTTGCCACTTCAGAGAGGAATGATCATGCTGAAAATGGTGTGAAAAAGAGGCCGAGAAAAATTTCATCGTCGAACGAAGTTCAAGAAAACAACCATGGCGGAAGCGAATCTAAGAAAAATGCTCATAGATTTACAGAAAGGCAGAGAAGGCAAGAAATGGCAGCCCTTTATGCTTCTCTCAGATCCCTTCTCCCTCTTCAATATATCAAGGTATACAAATCAGAAAACCCTAGCTATTTAGCTAACGGAAAAGTTAACATTCCGTTAGATAAGGACCCATTAAAATCGAAAATAAAAGCAGAAAGATTTATTAAAACGAAAAAATTGTACAAAAACCTCATGAAATAAAAAAAAAATCAAAATACAAGAACTCGAGGATGCATTTTGCCTAATAAAATTGTAATTATTTACCATAACATGTTGGGTATATTTGTGATTGAAAAAATACCAACCTTCAACCATCAATTGAACCATCCACACTACCTTTCATGTATAATTATTATAAATGGTAATTAAAAATTTCCTTTTTCTACATATGCTTAATAACTTTATATTATTAAAGAACTATCGGAAGTAAAACTAGGGGTGTCAAAAATGGCCCGGCCCGAAACCGAGCTGGGCTGCACATTTTCAGGCCCGAAACATTTTTCGGGCCGGGCCAAAATTTTTTTTGCCCCGGCCCGAAATGGGTAAAAGCCCAGTTGGCTCGGGCCGGCCCGGAATTTTGACAGCCCTAAGTAAAACTTACATGTACGTATTAAATTTGTTGACAGTTACTGCAAGCAGCTCATCTAATAGAAACAATGATCTCAAAAATGGAATACCATATCACTCACATGGTCAAAGATATCAAATCGCAGGGGCATTTCTGGGTGTGCGGGCTGGGCGACCGCACAAGGCCCGAAAACACAAGGGCCCCCATTTCAATAGGCCCTCATGCCCTGGCACGGATCTTTCTCTGTATATTACAAGTTTACAACCATTTGGTCATGTTCCAAGCTTCTTGGTGTTTATAACATTTTTGGCAAAAGTCTCTTCTTTCTCTTTATATCACAAATTTAACAACCAGTCTTGTTACCAAACTTGTTGTGTTTATAGCATATTTCGCAAAAGTCTCTTTCTCTGTGTATTGCAAAGTTTACAACCATGTGATCATGTTCCAAGCTTGTTGGTGTAATTTTATATAAATAAATTATAATTTCTAAAATATTACTATTCCATAATGTTTATACCTTTTTAGACATAAGTAAAGGGCCAAATTTCAATAAGATCCCGAAACGGTTAAATCCATCAATTCCATAAACGTGAAGATCATTTTTTAGCTCTTATAAATTTTTTCTTTCGAAAAAAAAACCTTTTATAAATTTTTAATTATATTTTATTTTTTAATAAAATTCTAGCAACAATAACACTTTTCAAGTGATTGTTTTAGTTTTTTAATTTGTTTATTATGTAATTTGGTAAAAACAAATTATACTTTACTAAAATATTATCAATTCATGATTTTTTGTTTTAATATTTTCTAACTATAAATAAAATGTCAAATTTTAGAAATTTGCATAGGGCCCCAATTGTCTTTAGCCCCGCTCCTTCAAAGGGCAAACACAATAATGAATAAACTCTGTCATCATTGACTTTGACGGATGTCCTGAACAAAAACTCATGCACACGTGTATACGTGTGTTAGTCTAGTGAAAGTCTGAAAGAGTGATTAATATTCGAGCCAAAAGTTACATGTTTAAGTCCATCGTTACGTGGTCTTTAAAATTTCTTGTAATTTTGTTTAAAAAAAAAATCATGCACACGAGCCTGCAATACCGAAACTAAACTTTTTGGGGTCAATTCTGATTTTATGGAAACATTCGGGTGAAACTGAAAGTTTTAGAAGTTTAAGGGTTAATCTGTAGTTTCTGAAATCTCTTGGCCTATTGCCCAATTATGGAAAATGGCATAGAGCTCTTTTTTCCTCTCTCTCTCTCTCTCAATACAGAAACAGAAACCACAATCAGAAAATTCCCAAATTCCTATCTTTTTCTTCCTTCCGGCAACAAATTTTGCCGCCGTCCGACGTCAGTCTGTGCTTGCGTTTCGCCGGCGCCGTCCGCCGCCTCCTCCGAGTCGCTGTTACTGTTTCGCCACTGACTCAGCCAAGGTTTAGTTACGAGTAAACCTACAATTTTACAGTTTCTTTTCATCCTACAATTTCTATTTCAAGTTTTCGTAAGATTCGTGTGTGTGTGTGTGTGTTTGTTTTTTTGATGAAAGTTGGAATTGAATTTTCTGCTTTAGTAGAAGAAAGTATGAAATGTTATTGTGATCGAATTGTTTTAGTCGAAAGTAGCATGCTTGTATCACTCTTATAGTCATCTTTATCTTAAACTAATATTTATTTCAATTGTGCGCAGTGCGAATCATTGTAATTCACTGCAATATTAAATCTACAGACGATTTCCATAAATCCTATAAATGATTAAAGCTCTTTCTCTCTTCCCATTTTGTTCTCACATTCCCTCTGCGCAAAGGTGTAAACTCTTATCTCCTCTCTGTTGTCATTTATGGTTTCTTTCTTCCGATTTTTGGGTTTCTTTAGCTTCGGGAATTTGCAGATTGGTGGTGAAAATGTCAGCAACAGTTGCGAAGAACATGGATTTTCCGTCCGTCTCCATGGCAGTGAAGCCGCCGGCCCACCCCACTTATGACCTCAAGAGTGTTATACAGCTTGCGCTGTCTGAGGACGCCGGTGATCTAGGTGACTCTCGTTGTATACGAGTTTGATGGAATTCAAATTTTAGTGTTTATGCATACTTTTTACATGAATTATGTGTATGAATGATCAATCAACTGTGAAAAGCCGCGGGTTTTGGGTGGTTTACCTATTTTAGAAATGGGGCTAATGAGGTTTTGTCTGTTATGAATGAGGAATTTTTTTGAACAATGCTTAAATCTTCGTGGGAAAGTGTTTGCATTTTAAAGTTGAGAATTTTTTAATTTCAGATAAATGATTGTTGCATATATTGCTAAAGAATGTCAGAACTATTAGCATGTTTGGCTTCTATATTATGTCTGTCCCTGCATTAACGTGAGAATAGGACTTATTTGATGAAGTGGTATGTCTAAGACTTTCGAAATTTAACAAAATAGGCTTGTAATTTATATGCACTGTAGGGGATGTGACTTGTAAAGCAACGATTCCTGTTGAAATGGAAGTGGAAGCCTATTTTTTGGCAAAGGAGGATGGCATTGTGGCTGGTATTGGATTAGCTGAAATGGTGTTTAATCAGGTGGATCCTTCACTTAAGGTAACTAAGCACTCAGTCTCATGAATACTTACAAATTTTCGTTCTTTTTTAGCTTCTATTTTATGGCCATTTAGAAAAGTAATGCACTTTTTTTAAGTGTTAAGACTTGGTATTCCTCAGGTCGAGTGGTACAGAAAAGATGGTGATAATGTACATAAAGGCCTGCAATTTGGTAAAGTGCATGGTACGTAGGATGCAATTCCTAGAATAATCAAACTTATATCCAGATAACTCGAGTTTGACTGTCCACTGTTACTGCTTAATGATGATATGCAGGAAGAGCACACAGTATTGTCGTGGCTGAAAGAGTTGTTCTTAACTTTATGCAGAGGATGAGTGGAATAGCAACTCTAACGAAGGTGTTCTCATTGTTAGAGTTTCTTAGTATTGTTTATACTTTATATATATCAAATAATGTTTCTTGATTATCGTTGACGTGTCAAGCATGGTTTCCCTATTTAGATATCTAATTTTCTGCAGGCCATGGCAGATGCTGCACGTCCTGCATACATTTTAGAGACCCGAAAAACTGCCCCAGGCTTAAGATTAGTGGATAAATGGGCGGTGTAGATCACTATACTCTTGCCCTGATCTTAATTTCGTTAAGCATTTCCTTTTATTCGTTATGGTCTGACCCTTTACTTGATTATTTTTCAGGTTCTGATAGGTGGAGGTCAGAATCATAGAATGGGTTTGTTTGATATGGTTATGATAAAAGATAATCACATATCTACAGCTGGAGGTGTCGCAAATGCCCTGAAATCTGTCGACCTTTATTTAGAGCAAAATAATCTTCAAATGGGTGTTGAGGTACTCCACTGAGCTTGAATTGTTAGATGCTGCTAATTTTTCATATGCTGAAGATTATGCATGCCGAAACTTCTCACATGCAAAAAACTACTTCACGAAATATTATTGACGCCTTCTGCTAACAGGTTGAAACCAGGACTTTTGAGGAAGTAAATCAAGCACTAAACTATGCATCCACAACAAAGACATCCTTGACCAGAATAATGCTGGATAATATGGTTGTCCCCTTGTCTAATGGCGACGTTGATATATCCATGCTTAAGGAAGCCGTGAAATTGATTGATGGGAGGTTTGAGACTGAGGTAACACTATACTTGTTTCTTCCTTTATTGGTAGTTTATCCCACATATAATCCTCACAGTGCCCTCCATGTAAGCTCATTAAACACATTGACAAACATCCATTCATCAGTTTACTCGGTTCTCTATCATCAAGTCGCTGAGAATTTTCTCTTATACACATTTAGACAATGTCCTTTATGATTCCATGCCTTCTCAGCACATATCCTTATATTAAGTCCATCATAGTAGTTTGGGTCGAGAGAAACAGGCTTAGGCGTTCCTATTGTCTCTCATATCTGGTTGCCCTTCGCATCGCCATACGTTCTAATTCACTATGGTTCTTTTTGTGGCAGGCATCTGGAAATGTCACCCTTGAGACTGTTAACAAGATTGGACAATCTGGAGTCACCTACATTTCTAGGTACTCGTAATTTTTGTGCTCATCTACATCTTTAGGTACTTGTATGTTGTGCTCTTATCATTAGATTTTCCCGTATATTTGCTTGGGACGTCATGAACTAGCTAATCTATCGTCTATTTAGTATTGGTAGAAGTGCCTCGTCTCGCAATTTATGTGCCACAATGTATGTAGACTTTAGATATACATAATTCACAGACCAAACTTTAGGATAAAGTTGGCCTTCCATTCATGGCTGCTTACAGAGAGATCCTTTGAATTGCAGCGGTGCCCTAACACACTCTGTTAAAGCACTTGATATTTCCTTGAAAATCGATACGGAGCTTGCCCTTGAAGTTGGAAAGCGTACAAAACGAGCATGATGATGTTTCGAGCCAAGTTTATCAGAGGGCCATTCAACAACCTGTTGTCTACCGGTAGGGCACCACATTTTTTTTTCACAACACACGCACACATGACTCGAATCTCCGATCTATAGGTTGGAGGGGAAGGGCACCACTCTGAAGTGGTCAGTTTACGAGATTATTTCTGTGGCGTGGATTTGTGAACTGCTCTGCTCTATTATGCCAAAAATAAGTGTTGTATGTGACTGTTAATACCCACTTCGGGTTTGAGCACACTATTAGCCTTCTAGAAGAAGGTGTCCATTATCGTAAACGGGTCAAAGATCAGGCCAGAAACTATAACTAACCTCTTTCTGAAAGAGCTCACCTTGTGATTCCGATACTATATTTCCTACATTAGACACAATAAATCTCAAATATATAAAAATATATACACTCGGGGGCAAATACTTTGCGTGATAGGATAGATTGATAAAACATAGGATTGACTATATGAAGGATTAGATGATCAAACAAGCTCAAAAGTAATCAATCCATCAAAATAAACGGTGTATTGACTTATACCATTTTTATCTATCTATCCTATCATTCAAAGTAAATGGCTCCTAAGGGGGTGTTTGGTTTGATTGATGAGATAGATAATGTTGGATAAGATAGTGTAGGATGTGATTATTTAGATTATTAGTCTTGTGTTTGGATTGCTTGATTGTGGTGTATGATAATTGAAGAACTATGTGAGTGTGTGTTAGTGTGTCTACTACTGTGTGCAGTGTTTGTGTGTGTTTATGTATGATTATTTTGAAATTTTGCATCATAGATTAGACAAGGATTAATAATCAACCAAAATCTGGAATGATAAGTTATCATCCATTTGAATGATTGGATCACGGACCTTGTTATTCATCATTCAAACCAAACATGTGATTAGGTGAGATTATATTATCAATCACTCCTTATCAAGCAAACCAAACGGCCCCTAAATAGTTACATTAAATTTGACTGCTTAACTTATGATCAACATATTTTGAGTGACTAAACCTTTGTCACGCTTGACAGTAATAGTTGAGATTCACAATATAGAAACTAACTACCCATCTCTATTAATAATAACACTAAGATTTGGCTCCTTAAATAAAAAAGAAAAAAAAAAGATTTGGTCACTTAAATAATCCTTTCTTTATTTTGCTCGCCGATCACGTTTTATCAAAACCTTAATTTTTCAATAATGTAAAAAATAACAAAATCTAACCACGTTATTAAAGAAGAATATATACATCTAGTTAAATAAATCAATTTGCGCATGTTTTGCTCAAAAACCACGTTTCATGACCTTAAAACGGTTTAAGAAGAAAACAAATGTTTCTTTCAGCGCCTTTGAAAATATTTTACAGTAACATTAAACGTCTTAATCGCCGTAATTAACCGACAAAAAATAAAGAACTTTCTCCATCACCGTGTAATTAACTTTATTGCTTTTCAAAAGTTTCCACCCTCCGACCACTAAAATAATATTCCCTCCCTCTCTGAAGCCGCCTTATTATATTCGTACGTTCCTGAAAATTGTGGTCTTTCTGTTGGGAAAATTATAAGGTTTCGATTTGATATCAAAACCCAACTGATTCTCCAATCGAATAGATGATCGTGTCAACCTAAATAGTGTTTTCCAGCTCGCCTGTTTGAGCCTTAGATGTTCTAGGTTTACAGGTTAAGGAAGCGGAAGACAGCAGTCGACCCAAATTGTGTCTACGGCGAGAGTCGGCTAGCGGAAGAAGAATCGACCAAATGTGTTCCTGAGTCACTAGCAAAAGAAAGCAGACGTCAACCTTCAGCTGAGTGATCCAAACAGAGCTCGATCAAGTCAAGAGAATTCGAGCCGAGTTCAAAACACAATGGTCCATTGTACGAACAAAGGAACTATCTCTGAAGACTCCACTTCAAGACAGTCCAGCTCTGAATTCAAAAGCCAGCTCTAAAGGCAGAAGATCCCGGAATCAGAGGAAGTCAACCTACCTCGACCAATGAGGGATTGCCAGATCAGCATCCTAGACTTCAGAACCTAGGATGTGACACAAATGAAGACAGATGCAGATACGCCCAACGGCAGATCTTGTATTTAAGAAGAGTAGGTAAGATTCAAACGGCTCCTCTAACGGCTAGTCTTGAATCTCTACCTATATAAACCCGTCTTCAACCTTAGGATCAGATACGAAAAACTCTCTACAAGCTTTCATTATCTGAAATCATCATTCTTTCAAAAGCTCTCAAGCAGTTCTACATAGATCAAAGAACACTTTATCTTAAAGTGTTTCTAGTTAAGAAACTGCTTAGTTTTTCGTCTGTTCCCTAGGCCAAAACTCATTGTATATCTTAAGCCTAGATTTCAAACGAGTTTATCATACTCTGAAGTTCTTAATTGTAAGAACTCGTTCATAGTTGGAACCCCATACCCAAACCCAAACCCAGAAAGGTTAGGTAAAGGTACGCTTGCTCGAAGCGCGTAATTCGAGTGGTTAGGTTCTTCAGTACCCGGAAACTGAAGGTGTATAGGCTTGACAATGCCCGCAAACTGTTGGAACACAGCTCGGGTTAGAGTTGTGAAGTTGCTTGGTACTTGGAAACCAAGTGGTAGTGGATTACCAGTGAACCTGGTCGTGGACGTAGGAGGTGTTACTCCGAACCACGTAAAAACCCGCGTGCTTCTTACTCTCTCTCTTTACATTTGCTTTATATTCAGCTGTGTACTAACTCCTTCATATCATTGCATATTTGTTCAAAACTACACAACACAGCTGCTCTCCAAAGACAACTGTGTCTCTCTAAAAGTTGCACAGCTTGACTAAGTTGAAAACGTTAAGATAATCTTTTCAAACTGAGTTTTTCTAAGTAACCGAGCTAAGTTTTCAAACCACCACTTTCCGCACCGCCAGCTGAGTTATTTACCCAGCTGACCCTCCCCAGCTGGATCAATAACTGAGCTCACCAACTCTGTGTTTTAACTTGAAAAAGTTTCGAAAAATCTACTTGGTGCATTCACCCCCCCTCTACACCAAGTTCCCAGCTCAGGGACCATCAATTGGTATCAGAGCAGTGGTTCAAAAGACCACCGTTTCTGTATCAAGAGATCTCTCTTGCTCTGTGTCAGTGGTCAACTGAACAGATCCGTTTTTCAGAAAAACTCATCTTATTACATACTGCACATGTCTATGGATTCTTATCTTAACAGGAATCTCCCCACATTCTCGGTAGACGACTATGCAATCTGGAAATTCAGATTGAAAAGCTTTCTTTGTGCACATCACGACATGATGTGGGACGTCATCACAGACGGACCCATCCTTATCTATAAACAAGGAAATGAACTCGTACCTGCTCATGATGGAGGACAACCAGAATACCGGCCAATTCTCAAGCCAAAGAAGGATTACTCGTCAGAAGAACGAAAGCAAGCTGGTCTGGACAGCTTCGCAAGAAACACCATCTCATCAACAGTCTCAAATGCCTACCTGAGTAAGATCATCAAGTGCGAGACAACCAAAGAGATGTGGGAAATACTTGCCAAGCTATGTGAAGGATCTGAAGAAATCAAAGAAAACAAATTCACAATAGCTTGCCAAAAATTCGACAACTTCAAGCAGCTAGCCAACGAGTCCATCGAAGCGATGGAGCTGGAAAACATAGTCATCGAGATAGAGACAATCAGAACTGGAAAGTATACCCAGCGGGAAAAAAATCTAAAGGTTCTTTCAGCTCTTTCATCTGAATGGAACACTTACAAGGTAGTTCACCAAAGTCAAAGTGACTTGGGTGATCTATCTACAGAAAGGTTGTTCTCACTCTTAAAAGCCAACGAATACAACTTGAAGATCACTCAAGAAGAATCTTCAAGCAGACAGAATGACGGAGAACTCACCCCAGCTCCAAAAGAAATAGCTTTCAGAGCCAACTCTGAAAAGTCAGCTGAGTCCTCCAAGATGAAGAAGGACAAAAAGGATATGAGCAAAGAGGAGCTACTCGAAGAAATTGCCATGATGGTGAAAAATTATAACAGACTCAACACCAGCAAGGGCAAATACAAGAAGTTCTTTAGGACTTACAGAGATAAGTACGCAGCAGCTGATGAGAAGTCAGCTGACCAACGAACAGGTGAAGGTTGCTTCAACTGCAAGGAACCAGGACACTACCGACAAGATTGTCCAAAGCTGTCCAAGAAAGACAAAGACCAATTAAAAGCTAAGGCAGCTGACAGAAGGAGAGCTTATATCGCTGATGAAGAATCAGAGTGCAAGAAAATGGATGACATGCCATTTTCAGACTCGGAAGAAGAAGCCCTGATGGCCCATGATGAACCTGATTGGGATACATGCTTCATGGGACAAACAGACGGCATCGATGAAGATGAGGTAACGTCTCGAACTCTAAATCTATCTAACATCTCACCATCACACGATCACTCTACACAGGACTCAGAATCTGGACTACCTGATTGGAGTCTAGTAGAGAAAGTAATGAACGATTCCAAGGAGCTTCAAGAGATCCTTGACGTCATTATGTGTGAGAATGCCGAGCTGAGGCGGAACTGAAAAAGACAAAAGTATCAGACACAGCTGATACAACTCAGCTCCAACAGGAAGTCGTTTCACTAAAAGACAAAATAGTGAAACAAGATCAGCTGATGAAGAAATTCAACACTGAGAAGAAACAGCTGATAGAAGATGTGGAAAAGGTCACAGCTGAATCGGAAAGGAAGTCAGCTGAGATCATTGAGCTGAAAAGCACCGAAGAGGTACTATCTAAAAAGATAGTAGCTCTCATCAAAGCCACGTCAACAATGGACGAGATCATTAGTGCTCAGCGTCCAGCAACACTCAAAGCGGGACTGGGATACAACGAATCAAAGGATGCCTCAAACATTGCCTCCACAAGTGGAACAAAGGTTATGTTTGTACGTGCAAATGAACCTTCAATCCCAAAGAAATTTCAAAGATCAACATTTGAGGACACGGCGGACATCGGGAAGAACGGTGAAACATTCTCAAGCTCCGTCGAGGACACAAGCGGACGTCAAGAAGAATAAATGAAACAGTCTCAAACTCCGTCGAGGACACAGCAGACATCAAGAAGGTCAGCTGTGCGACAACCTCAAGCCCAACTCAGACAGCAACGTGCTCAACCTCAACGAAGACCACAGGCTGGATTTTACAGACACCAACACAAAGACTAAAGACGTTGATCGATATCAACCAAGATATCGTAGATACCCACTGATACCACTCATACGAGTATCACCGGATAATCATTTCCACCACAAGTATCACATGAGACAAGAGAGACTAAGGAACGTCTCAGCTAGGCACACAGCTGGAAACCAAAAGAAATCCAGACAACAAAACAAGAAGACACGAAGATCAAGACCCCACCAAAGAATAACAAGAACACAAAGAATGTGTATATCGACTCACTGGGAGAATTGTCGATCAAATGACCCAATTCGAGTCATCAAGCGTATCCGGGTCGTCAAAGGATCTATGTCTAACCCACAAGGACCCAATTAAAACCGGGTACCCGAATTTTAACTTTTTGTTTAGGTTGCAAGGAATCGACGCATCTCTGAGGAGTCGATGAGAACGCTTTGGTACTTGGACGAGTGGATGTTCCAAGCACATGACGCACCTAAAGCATCTACTCCAGAGTATATTGAGCGTACAGTCCACAAGTAACATTTGGTGACAACTCCAAAGGCCTAACCAAAGGTTATGGTACATTTAAAACTAGAAATGTTATAATCCCAAATGTTTCTTATGTACAAGGATTGCAACATAACTTGCTTTCCATTAGCCAATTCTGCGACAATGGTTTTTCTGTCAAGTTTGATGCACGGGGATGCACAAAAGAAGCACAGGAAACCAAGCAGATACTCCTAAGAGGGAAAAGAGAAGGAAATATGTACTTCGCCGACTGAACAAGAAATCCCAGACTTGTCTTGTATCAAAAAGCAAGAATGAAGTCACCGTCGTGGTACGTACGGCTGAATCATCTCAACTTCAAGACAATCAACAAACTGGCTAGGAACCAGCTCGCTAATGGAATTCCAAATCAAGTATATGACAAAAGTCATATGTGCAGCGCGTGTCAACAAGGAAAGCAAACAAGAATTTCATTCTCTCTCAAGCCAGCTCAGTCAACTGATCGAGTTCTTCAACTTCTTCACATGGATCTTTTTGGTCCAAGCTTACTCCAAGAAGCTTCAATGGCGAGAAAATATACTGCGGTCGTTGTGGATGATTTCTCAAGATTCACATGGGTATCATTCTTGTACCGTAAGAGCGAAACGAGAACTAAGCTACCTATCCCGCCGGAAAGATTATCAACACGAAGGAGTGCAAGATAATGGCAATAAGATCGTATCGTGGAACGGAGTTTCTAAATGAAACTATTTATGATTTTTGCGAGAAGAACGGAGTTCAACACCAAACATCTGCAGCCTCGCACACCTCAGCAGAATGGTGTAGCAGAAAGAAGAAACAGAACTCTCAAGGAAGCAGCTACCTCAATGCTAGCTAGCTCTGCCATTCCAAAGAAGTTCTGGGCTGAAGCAATCAACACAGCTTGCTTCACTCAGAATTGCTCCCTACTCACATCAAGGCAAGGAAAGACACCGTATGAGCTATGGAACAACAGAATACCATACATTGGATATTTCAAGGTATTCGGATCCAAATGTCACATTCTCAATAATGGGAAGACACAGCTCAAGACGTTCGACGAAAAGACAGACCGAGGAGTATTCCTTGGTTACTCCGCTGTGAGTAAAGCATACGAAGTTTTCAACGAAGAACTCAAATAGTCGAAGTAACTCCACATGTTACCTTTGACGAATCCTCCTTCGAATATAGAGATTCTATCAAACGAAGAAGCGAAGGAGAATCTTCAAGATTGATTCAGACAAGGGCTCAAGAGAATAGAATCAGGAATCTGGCCGAACCATTAATTTGGGACAATGAACCAGAGGAGGAAATTCAAATCAACCAAGAAGCTCCACCTGCTGGAAATCGAGAAGAAGCTTCAACGCCAAATCAAGGGGGAACATCATCAGCTGGAAATCCAAACACAGCTGAGTCCCCAGCTCCATCTCCAGCTGAGCCTCTACAGAAGTCACCTCAAAATCCAAATCAAGGAGAATCAATCTCTCAAGACTTAACTCCAGAGCAACTCCAAGACAGACGAAATTTAGCCACTTCAAGCATCAATCAACTGGAAGAAGAAATTCGTAAGAGGAGAAGATGGATTGAAGATCATCCATCATCAGCAATCATTGGAGAACCATCTGACCAAGTCAAAACCAGAAGCTCAGCTGCTCAAGCTTCATCGGATCATCAAGAAGCAGCTGACACAGTTCAACTCTCAGTAGAGCTAGAACTGACGGTCTATGATGAAGACACAGCTCTAATGGCGTGTTACGTAGCTCAAGTGCCAGAGCCTCAATCAATTCTCGAAGCTTTGAAGAGTGTGCCTTGGACAAATGCCATGCAAGAAGAGCTGAACGAATTCCTCAGAAATTGTGTTTGGGAATTAGTCGACAGATCTCAAGAAGTCAAAGTCATAGGACTCAAATGGATTTTCAAGAACAAAATAGATACACTGGGAGTCGTCATCAGAAACAAAGCTCGACTCGTGGCCAAGGGCTACACTCAGCAGGAAGGAATTGACTTCGAAGAATCTTTTGCTCCAGTAGCACGATTGGAAGCAATCAGACTATTTCTCGCCTTTGCAGCATATCACAAATTCAAGGTCTATCAAATGGATGTGAAGTGTGCATTCTTAAATGGAGAAATCAAAGAAGATGTCTACGTTGAACAACCTCCAGGATTCGAAGTAGAAGGAAATAAAGTCTACAAGCTAAAGAAGGCTCTTTATGGATTAAAGCAAGCACCTCGAGCTTGGTATGACACTATGTCAAATTTTCTCATATCCAAAGGATTCAAGAAGGGCTCAGTAGACAGAACTCTCTTCACCATCAAGTCAGGAGAAGATATCCTGGTTGTTCAAATCTACGTAGACGACATCATCTTTGGATCAAGATCAAGCTTCTTATGCCAAAGATTTGGAGAGATGATGTCAGAGAAGTTCCAAATGTCCATGATGGGAGAAATGAGTTTCTTCCTAGGACTTCAAGTCAAGCAATCTTCAGAAGGGATCTTCATAAATCAATCCAAATACGTGAAAGATTTGATCGCCAAATATGGAGTTCAATCCAGCAGAACTGTAAAGATTCCAATGAACACCAACTCAAGATTGAACCAGGAAGGGAGGTCGATTGATTCCAAAGAAATACAAGAGGGATAATAGGATCCTGCCGTATTTAACAAAGAAGTCGTCCGACATCTCTTTCGCAATCGGAGTGTGTGCCGATTTCAAGTTGATCCAAGGAAGCACATGCACGACGACAAGAACATTCTCAAATATCTCAAAGGAACTCGAATGTTGGGGTACATGGTACCCATTTGAAGACAATCTACGGTTGGATACTCGGATTCGAACTTATTTGGAGATCGATTGGACGAGAAAATCAACTTCGGGAACTTGTCGGTTCGTAGGAAGTAAGTTGATTTCATGGTTTTCAAAGAAACAAACGTGCGTCGCAACTTCCACGACGAAGCGAGAATATATGGCCGGCTGGAAGCTCTTCTTCCGCAAATTCTCTGAAACATCACTGGATGACTATGAAGTAAAAGCTGGACAGTTCCAATTTTACGTGATAGCTCTAGTGCGATTGCCATTTCGGAAAATCCAAGATTTCACACAAGATGCAAGCATGTAGACGTACGACATCATTTCATCGTAGATCACGTAGAAAAGAAGGATGTGATTGTTGAGAAAATTCACACGTACATACGGCGGGCCGATATTCTCACAAACCGCCGATAGAAGCAAGATTCAAAATGCTTTGTGCGGATTACTTGGACTTCTCAACCCGGACGATGCTTCACCTGAATGGAAGCGGACCACCGAATACAAGCAAATCAACCGAAATTCGAATCAATGTCACTGATATCACCGAGAAAGAATTCACTAAACCAGATGCTTTGAAAGGAAAGGATTATTCGGTGAGGAACTACTGGAACCACGATGACCCAAAGACACCCACTCAACCGAGGTATCACCGACTACAATGATCACCGAGAGGTTTGCAACAACATTAATTACTCCTACTCAATCATTTTTGTCAACTCACATCTTGTCATTTCTAATAAATCTTAATTAAAAGTCTGCAAAGAATTGAATAATGGGAGTTTCGAGGCAAAAGTCAAAACGCCTCAACCGTTCTCTCTCGCGCATTAACTCACATCCTCTAATCAAGAAATTGACATGACGCGAGAATCACTCCCAGTCGTAGATCTTCTTATCAATAGACAAATCTTGATCGTCCATTCATCAAGAAAGCTCTTTAAATATGCTAGAAGATATACGCATCAACCCTAGAAAGTTTTTCAGCACTCTTTCTTATTTCCATCAATTGGTATTGCTTGTTTCTACTAACAAAAGATGCAGAAGAAGAACATGGAATCCAGAAAGATATCTCCCGAAGCCGATCAAACTTGAAGAACCTGTCAAAGCTTCAAGATAAGAGTTGCTTAACTCTCAGGAACCTCAAAGAAGACGGAAGTCTAGAAGAAGGTGAAGCCCATCGACAGAACTAGGCCAGCGCAGTAGGAGACTGCAAAGCTCAAGAACGTCATCCACCAGGAAGGTGCAGAAAACTTTCTGGGAATGACAAATGAAAAAGACCTCCTCAGCCCCACTGTTTCTCTCAACATAAAAAAAAAGAGAACAGGACACACAACTCCCTGGGATGCAAAAATCAACGTCAACAGACCTGGACCAGATGTTGATAAAACCGGAGTATTCAAGAGCATTCATGTCAAAGCTCTTACTCCACCACAGGAGGCACAGAAAAAGATGCAGGAGACAAAACAGCATGCATCTAACTCCGTCCCAGCTGGGAATCAGAGACAACTTGAGGAGACAAAATATACTGAAGCACTGTCTTCAAACCGAAGACTCAAGTCAAAGGTGCTCAGTCAGTCAGCAGAGAAGCCAGCTGACATTATGAGAGAATTCGTAATCACTCTCCGAGGAGCAGAAGGCCCACAAGCGGTCGTTTCTTTCAGTGGAAGAAAAGTTCACATCCCTGCGTGAACATAATCATCACCAACACCGCAACAGAGTATTCCAGCTGAACAACCAAGCTTAAACCCTAAGACAGATGGGATACTTCAACCGCCTTCTCCTCAGTTTCCTTCAGCTCCTCAGGGACACCTTCTTCGAGATCTTTCAATAAAAGATGCTCAAGTCCCTGCACCAAGCTCAAATGAGAAACATCACCAAGCCAACGATCACCTGCAGCTGGATGATGATGATATGAGCTGAATACAAGTCCCTCAGTCTTGAATCGGACTTTCTCATTCAATCTAAGAAGTCTGAAGAAGCAAAATTGCAAGGAATGAAGTTATGCCCGACTCAGAAGATGCTATCTCCCGTGCTAACTCATCCTCCAAGCACTCACCGGACCGCCCCCCGAATCGAGCCAAGGACGCTGTGTCTGCAATCACAGCTGAGGCTAATGCAACAGAAGAAGAGCCAGCTAACACAACAGCTGAGCCACTTAGACTCTAAACCTCGCTGCTCAGAGCTGAAAACCACAGTTTCGCCAAACTAAAACATCGCAACAACCGATGGTGTATATCTCTCACCCTGTTTTGATCATGCCAAAAAGAGAGAAGTAAGGGAGAAGAGAGACAAGTCAATGAAGAGGCAAACTGTTGAGCTAGAGGAACCAGCTGAATCAGAATCAGCTGAAGAAGAGACGAGTCAAAAGAAAGAAGCAACGGATGCAGAAGAGAAGACCCAGCCAACTGAAGACTGAAGGACTGAAGACTGAAGTTTTGAAGTTTTTTTTCTTCTTTCTTTTTCATGTGTTATAATGTATTTTCTTACATTAATAAAACACAAGTTTTTTTTCTGCGTCATAAGTTGTCTCAGTTAGGTTTTGGCATCATCAAAAAGGGGGAAATTGTTGGGAAAATTATAAGGTTTCGATTTGATACCAAAACCCAACTGATTTTCCAACCGAATAGATGATCGCTTCAACCTAAATAGTGTTTTCCAGCTCGCCTGTTTGAGCCTTAGATGTTCTAGGTTTACAGGTTAAGGAAGCGGAAGACAGCAGTCGACCCAGCTGTGTCTACAGTAGGAGTCAGCTAGCGGAAGACAGCAGTCGACCCAGCTGTGTTCACAGCTGGAGTCAGCTAGCAAAAGAAAGCAGACGTCAACCTTCAGCCGAGTGATCCAGCAGAGCCTGATCAAGCTGAAGAGAATTCGAGCTGAGTTCAAAACACAGCTGGTCCAAATTGCGAACAAAGGAACTATCTCCGAAGACTCCACTTCAAGACGGTCCGGCTACGAATTCAAAAGCCGGCTCTAAAGGCGAGAAGATCCGGAATCGAGAGGAAGTCAACCTACCTCGACCAATGAGGGATTGCCGAGATCGACATCCTAGACTTGAGAACCTAGGATGTGACACAAATGAAGACAGTGCGGATACGCCCAACGACAGATCTTGTATTTAAGAAGAGTAGGTAAGATTCAAACGGCTCCTCCAACGGCTAGTCTTGAATCTCTACCTATATAAACCCGTCTTCAACCTCAGGATCAGATACGAAAAACTCTCTACAAGCTTTCATTATCTGAAATCATCATTCTTTCAAAAGCTCTCAAGCAGTTCTACATAGATCAAAGAACACTTTATCTTAAAGTGTTTCTAGTTAAGAAACTGCTTAGTTTTTCGTCTGTTCCCTAGGCCAAACTCATTGTATATCTTAAGCCTAGATTTCGAACGAGTTTATCATACTCTGAAGTTCTTAATTGTAAGAACTCGTTCATAGTTGGAACCCCATACCCAAACCCAAACCCAGAAAGGTTAGGTAAAGGTACGCTTGCTCGAAGCGCGTAATTCGAGTGGTTAGGTTCTTCAGTACCCGGAAACTGAAGGTGTATAGGCTTGACAGTGCCCGCAAACTGTTGGAACACAGCTCGGGTTAGAGTTGTGAAGTTGCTTGGTACTTGGAAACCAAGTGGTAGTGGATTACCAGTGAACCTGGTCGTGGACGTAGGAGGTGTTACTCCGAACCACGTAAAAACCCGCGTGCCTCTTACTCTCTCTCTTTACATTTGCTTTATATTCAACTGTGTACTAACTCCTTCATATCATTGCATATTTGTTCAAAACTACACAACACAGCTGCTCTCCAAAGACAGCTGTGTCTCTCTAAAAGTTGCACAACTTGACTAAGTTGAAAACGTTAAGATAATCTTTTCAAACTGAGTTTTTCTAAGTAACCGAGCTAAGTTTTCAAACCACCACTTTCCGCACCGCCAGCTGAGTTATTTACCCAGCTGACCCTCCCCAGCTGGATCAATAACTGAGCTCACCAACTCTGTGTTTTAACTTGAAAAAGTTTCGAAAAATCTACTTGGTGCATTCACCCCCCCTCTACACCAAGTACCCAGCTCATGGACCATCACTTTCTTTTTTTTTACATGATCTTGCTCACTTTTTTTACATGTCCTTTTGTCCGATTGAATGTGAAATTAACTTTTTAGCATTCTCTCTTTGCACATTAAAATCTAGGCCAATTTCTACAATTAGTTTGGGGGAATTGGGCTCAATTATGTTGGTCATGTTATTTCACTAACTAGCTTTGAGCATCATATTGGGCTTGCATGCAAAGAAAATGACTTCAGAGTTATGGATTTGTGTTGTTTGAAATATTTGGAATCATAGAAATGTACGGTGTTCAAAAATTTGACGAGCAATGACGATGACTTGATCAAGATGATCAAAGTAATATTTTGGTTTTGATGCCAATTTATATCCTAGTGCTTCTTGTTTTAGTTTGGGAGATTGGATCTATAATCCACTCATTGTTTTGATTTGGTTTGAGAATGTTTCCTATTATGTTTTTGGAAACTTTGTAATTTCTTGATGGATTGCACCCCTCGTGCGTGTTTGAATTTTTTTTCGTTCATAAAAATAAAAAATTAAACTAAAACATAATTAATTAAAATCAAAGAAAAGAATACGAGAAAACCAAAAAAAAATTGAACATATATGGGACAGAATTTTCCAAGTGGGAAAATACTTGTAAATATCACAATACAACACGTATAGATTACTTTGGTTGGAATATTATTTCTAACTATTTAACTGGTCATAATTATATGTTTGATAATTTTTTTAATTACAATATCTAGATTTGTCGGACCCTACAAATCTTTCTCTTGCGCAAATTATTGTCATTATGATACCATTTGTATTTCCTCGTTTGTTTTAGGGAAAAAATTGACATAATCCTATGATTTGATCTACATAGATAATGAAATTTCAAATATTCAAAATCCAATTTCGTACGTAAAGTTTAAAATATGTTAATACAGTTTACTCCATTTTTATACGGAAAATCCTATAATAAAATGGATGTTGACAAGGGAAAATGACCCCTAGATTTGGGTGATATATACAATATGGAATATACAATATTGGGAGATAAAAAAGAGTTACACATGGGAAAAAATATAAATGGATTGAATTCCTCCACGGCCTCGTAATTGGAGTTTCGTCCACATGCTACACGTGTTCGACATAAAAAGTATCAGTAAATTCGAACTTGAAAACTTTGATCTTAAAAATACTCACTCTTATCAGTAGATTGTTATATCATATATCCAAACCAACGATATTTATGTATACTTATAAGTAGTGGTGGTGAGTATTTTAGAAAGAAAAAAAAATTACCTCCCGGAGAGGATTTAAAAAGTTATTAATTCAGTTAATAATAAAAAAAAACTAAAATGAAAACTTAGTCATCATCTTGAAAAAAATTGAAATTATATGTACCTTTTTGAATATATACCAATTTCCGCATGTTTTTAATTCAAAAAACACGTTTTTTTTTGGGGTAATTAACTAATTAATTAAGAAGAAAACAAAATTTAACTCTCCTCTTTATTGTCGCTTTGTAAAACTAATTCGTTTTTAATTATTGAACTTTAACGTCTTAATCCTACAGAGTAATTAGCTTTATTGTTTTACAAAAAAGTTTCCACCCTCTCACGCTCTCACCACTAATTAATACTATAATAGGAGCTGTCGTTTATATATTTGTCTAATCACATATTCCTTGATTTTCCCTGTTGAGATTTTTATTAATTAATTAATTAATCATCAACAGTAATTAACATTATTCGCATTCTTCCAAAATTGGTTTTATTTATATCATGCATCTCTAAACAAATTGAACAATCATTAATTTAGTAATTAGGTCAAGGACCACTTAATTAAATATCTTTTAGGCTAACTGTACCTTAATTAATTTGTGTGATTTACTGTTGATTCAATAAGCTGCTCATGGGTAATTTATAAGGACACTTACCTTCATCACTGTTTTCCTATTCAATCAAAAAAAAAAAAAAAAGAATAAGAAAGAAAAAATTTAATCTTTTTTTTTATTTTTAAAATACATAAGTTTACAGTCGCGCACTTATGGCGTACAATTTTTCCAACTAGAAAATACTTCGATTCACACCTCTCTAAATATATACCACATAAAACTTCTTCTTGTTATCGCTATAACTTCGATTCATATCGATGAACCCTAGCCTAAGTGGAAATTAAAGTTGAGGCCATAAATTTCTTCTTAAACAAGAGATCTATAGTTCAAGTCCGTCAATGTATGGGTTGTCTTTCCATTTCATATATGTATTTATTTAGTTTATACTAGCTTATTAGTACTGTGATGATATTGTGTTTTATATAAAATTATTTGTAATATCATGAATTTGTGAAGTGATAATGTAAATGTAACTTGTATCAATCTAAAAAAAAAAAAAAACTTCGATTCATTATATTTAATTAAGATTTATAAATTATTAGGATTGATTATTCCATAATTAAGGTACATAATTTTTTAAAATTTCAATTTATAGTGATAAACGCTAATTATGATATTTTTACTATCATAAGAAATATTATTAAAACGACAAATTTAATAGTGTGAAATTAGTGGAGCATAAAAACCTAAAGACATGTTTTGCCTTATATCAATTTATGCATGTTTTGCTCGAAAACCACGTTCCTAACCTTTCTTCAAATAACGTCATTTGCTAATTAAAATTACGTGTCATTGCTAATTATAATTAGAGTACAGAGTTATTTTAGGACTTTAACTTTTGCCATTTTGCAAAAGTAGGACACATTTTTTCGGGCTTCCAATTATAGGACAAAATTTAAAAAATTAATCATCATCAGGACAGATTTGGGCCCGATTTATGATGGTCGGGCTAAGTTCCACGTGTGGTCAATTAAAGGGCCCGATGCCCATGTGGATGCCCATGTGTCAATTTCATAATAAAAAATTTAAAAATCAAAACTAATTAATTCAAAATTTAAATTAGTAAATTCAATATTAACTCCCATAAAAAGAAATCACGTTGCAGAAAAAAAAAAAAAGAAACCCAAATCATATCTCACCCCCAATTCGAAGAACCCTAGTCCCAAATCGATTGCCCAGACTAAATCGAAGTGATATAATCGACTCTGAAACAAGGTGAAAGCAAGGCGCGAAAAATCGGGCCCTTTAATTGAGCACATGTGGGCATCCACATGGGCAGACACATTTTACTAATTTTGCTAATTTTAATTTTGAATTAATTAGTTTTGATTTTTAAATTTTATTATGAAATTGATACATGGGCAGACACATGGGCATCGGGCCCTTTAATTGGGCCCAAATCTGTCCTGATGATGATTAATTTTTTAAATTTTATCCTATGATTGGAAGCCCGAAAAAATGTGTCCTACTTTTGCAAAAGGACAAAAGTTAAAGTCCTAAAATAACTCTGTAGTCTTATAATTACATGTATTAATCTGTAAAGTCTTAATTAATCATACATTAGGCTGTGTGTTTAATTATTAATTAATTTGTACAGTTTGTTATTCCCAGATCCATGCCAAGATTTGCCGAAAATACTGTAACAATTTTTTAACTTATCATCAAACAGTAATTTTTCTTGGATTTTACCCAAAATATATTAAATCAAAGCATTAATCATGAATCTCTATACAACGTAAACACTTATTAAAATAATACTAGGTGACCACACTATAAACCCTATTTTTTATTTTTATTTTTTTATTTTTTGTTTTTTCGTATGAGGTGGAGAGTGGAGACTTACTGTTTGTTTGATAGGCTGCTTGATTTTTTGTATTTAAAACCACACTCCTTCACTCTATTCCTCATATAGAAAGAAAAAATTCATCTCTCTCTCTCTCTCTCTCTCTCTTCAGATCCTGGGGTACTGAAAAGAATGTTTCCTATTTCGAGCGAAGGGGTATTTGAGGATCCTTCGATATTTTTAGAGGGAGATAAATTTCTTGAAGATCTTCTTGCAGATTGTCCTATTTTAGAGGGAAATGAAAATACTGAAAAGATTGCGAGAAAGAGGCCAAGAACAAAGGTTTCATCATCAAGCGAAGTTCAAGAAAACAACGAAGAAGGCAAGAAAAATGCTCATAGATTTACAGAAAAGCAGAGAAGGCAAGAAATGTCAGCCCTCTACTCTTCTCTCAGATCCCTTCTCCCTCTAGAATATGTCAAGGTAATCAAAATTAATTAATTAAAAGTACTCTACCCTTTTCAATTTTACCTCAAAATATCACAATATTCATATATATGACGACATATTTTATTTCATATAGGGGAAGAGAGCTATATCTGATCACATGCAGCAGGCTGTGAAGTATATCAACGATATGAAGAAGAAAGTGGAAGAAATGCAGAAAAGGAGAGATGAGTTGAAGAAGTTGAGTACTAATGTAGCAAGGGCTTCTGCTGTTGCTGAGGATTCGAACACGAATGCCGACGCCGGCGATTCGACTAATTTTGTGAAGATAAATCTGTTGAGAGATGGGATGGAGATCTTGATTAGTAGCAGCCTTCATAAGGAAAGTTTTCCTCTTTCAAAGGTGTTTGAAGATTTGCTTGAGAGAAAGTTTAATGTAATTAATTGCGTTTCTACCACATGCGCCTCATACTACCTCCACAAAATTCATATCGAGGTACATTTAATTACGTTTTCATATAAGATGTGTTCTTACCAGATCCGCTCTATATGTGTAAAGGAGTTGTTAGGGTTTCTGCTATGGTAATTCCTACATTTGATTTTTGGTTATTAATTTTATTTTTAACTCATTTTAATTTGATTTCATATCTTCAGAATAATGATGCCACAAGCATTGATCTACCTGAGCTCCAAGAGCAACTGGAAAATTTGCTTAGATTTTCTTAATTAAATGAAATTCGAGCTGCAAGAGCAACTGGAAATTTTGTTTAGATTTTCTTAAATTTATGTGAAATTCGTAAATATAAATCGTTGTATGTTTTTTTTCTAGTATTGGAATTTATTAATTGTTACGTACAATCTTAGCTCATTGTTTTCATTTATATCTGCTCTTGATTTTTGTACATAATATTGTTGAGATTGATATTTTCTCACATTCAGATTACTGTGTCTAAGAGTTTTTGATATCCAGCTATTGGAATTTAATTTTTCCCATCCTTGTAATTATTTTGATTTGAATTATTGTTATCAAATTAATCTTCTATGCTTGTATTCGAATTTGATGATCATGTTATTAATTAGCTAGTCTCAATTTGCTTTGCAGCTGCTTCTCTCTTCTCATCTAGAAGATCAAGTTCTTTTGTTTTTTCCGTTCATAATTAAATAGAAATTAGGAATGTGGCATTATATATAGTTTTTGTTTTCTCATTGATCAGATGCTCCTTAACATTTTTTTTTGTGGCTAAAATTAGATATTTGAAATTTAAGTATTAGTGAATTGGTGGAATATGAACCAAAAGGTTATGCTAAAATTGCATGAGATCGCCTTCATGAAAATTTCATACTGAGTATATATATTATAGGAACGTTATTTGATGTTGCAGAGTGTTCGTTAGCTCAGCAGTAATGTGGTTAATATGGGCGGATCAAGGGGCCGGGCAATCCCCGCGGTCGCCCGAGTAATTTTAGGTTGAATTTTTCATTTCCCCCCACTATTACATACTCCCTCCGTCCCTGATAACTGTGTTATATGTTGACCGGTCTAGGTTTTAAGAAATGTTTGGTTGAAAGTGTGTTGAGTGGATAAATGTGTGGTAGATGTTTTTAGGGTGGAAAATGGGATCCATCATTTTAAAAATATGTGGTAGATTTTAAAGGAGTTGTGTGAGGTCATGTCCCAAAATGGAAATAAATGAAAGTGATACACTTTTTAGGGACGGACGAAGAATTGGTGATATAGTTACCAGGGACGGAGGGAGTATATAACTGTAATCCCGCCCGTCCAAATTCGTGTATAAATACATAAACATAATCTTGTCCGATCACTTTTGAAATCGTAGATCCGTCCCTGATGGTTAATGACTGAGACCAAAAGGTTTCAAATTTAAATCCACAGCATGTTCCTTAAAATTTAGTGTTCGTTCGTGCATATCATCGAAACTCTCTCTTTCTAGTGCCTTTCAGTTCATTATTTTCCAAAAGTTTCCACTTCTCCCCTAAAAAAATAAAATAAAACTAAATAGATAAACTTTCCACCCAGCTCTCACGAGCAAGATAGACTAGAAAAAAAAAAGTAATTCGTATTTTAGTGTAATGTCTTATTCCTCGGTTTTCCATGTGTGAGATTTAATAACCAATCATGAACAGTAACATTTTATTCCTTTTCTGCAGAGATGAATTTTTTTAAACCAATCATCTATTATTAAAATAGTACTAGCTAGATTAGGCACCACTCTATATATAGCAAATGCTGTACGGCTAATTCTTTCATTATTAATTAGTCATATGCGATTTACTGTAGCTTTAATAGGCTGTAAATTGGGATCTCTCTCTCTCTCTCAAGAAAAAGAACCTTAATTATTGAATAAAGATGTTTCCAAGAGAAGTTTCATATCATTGGGTTTAACTGTTTAAGAAGATATATATTGAGGTAAAGTGATTTCTTTTTTATGAAGTGATGATTCTATATTTTGCTTAGAATTTGATTTGTTGCTGAAATAGCATATATAAACTAGAACTTGATTTTTTCGGGCCAGTTCTATTGGCCTATTCTGACCGGATTGTGTTAGAAATTTCCAATTCTAATTCTATAATTTTCGATCTATTCGGACCAACTGTTACGGGTTGGATTCACGACATGTCTAATAGTTCAATCGCATAGTTGAAATCTTTGCACTAAACTTTAGTGGTGTGACATTATATTACTCTTGTAACAAGCTATAATAATTAGGCATGCTCATAATTTGGCCAACTTCACCATTATTAGCCGTCGAAATTTTGGTATTTGCCTCCTTTTTCAGGCATTATCGATATATTTTATGATTTTGGAACTTCTCATATATGGTTAAGGTTCAATAATTTATCTTATTTTATATGAAAACGACAAGACTAAGCATATTTATTGAAATAATTAATACGATGAATTTAAAAAAAAGAATACAAATAATTAAATGTGTAAATAAGTAGAGTTTTATTTTAAAGCATGACCCAAATGAAAATTGAACGAAATTCAGAACAAAAAATATATATATTCAAATTGAGAACATAATTGAAAAAATTTCGATAGTTTAATCATTTAATTGATACAATTATGAAAAACCTAAGTCGAATAGTTTAACCCATTTTATTTTTAACACAAGATTAAAATTAAATTTTCTAGTCCAATGGTAATTTAACGTATTCAAGCCCAAAGTTGTTCTTCATGTAAATAGTGTGACCAATTTTATTTGTTTGATTGTTTTGGCCCAAAAGATTTGATTCTGAGCGCAATTTCTGTCAAACTCTGAGCCCATGACTTCTGTGGGCCCAAATTAGATTATTGAACACACACACAAGGACACAAAATGTTATTTAGGCCAATATATATCGTTTAATGTCCTACAATTGTAAGCCCGAACCAAATGTCCTCTTCTCGTCACAATACTAAAGTTAGTGTCCTACTGAAAAATTAAACTCTCAAAAAGTGTATGATGAAATGCTTGAGAGAGATAACGTCCTTAAAAGAAAATAAAAATTGAAAAAATGAATAATTGCTAGAGAGTCCATTGAGTCCATACATATATACTGCTTAAACGTTCATTATCCACTCGATATGTACAAACACCATCAAAATAATTCAAACTCCCCACATTGATCACATCATGCTTCATTCCTAAATAAAAAAACAGTTCCAAAATAATAATAATAAAATAGAAAAACCAAATTATTCACAAACTTGAAATTTTCTTTAATTTAGTTATTAATCTAACCCTTAACTATTACTTGGCATATGGCTTCCACCAATCTATCGTGCAGCTCCATTACATCAAGGCTCTTCATATCCCTAGCCTGAAAAAATAACAGGTAATTTTATCAAATTTCGAATTAATTTATAAATTTATAAAGGGTGTAAGAACACACACAACTTGCTCCAAAGTTTCTTTACCTTAGTATCGAATTTATGAAGAAATCCTCCCTTTGTTCTTGTGGAAACGCAGCTAAAGACATCGAGCTCTCTCTCCACCAGCTGCGCAAGAACTCGAGAGAGCTCGAAATCGGGGCTTTTGCTGCTGATGAGGATCTCCAGTCCATCTCCGACCTCGTGTATGGCCACACAGTTATCACAACCATCTGATTTTTCAACATTCTTGCCACGAGACGAAGAAATCTCCGATTTCTTCAGATCATCTCTGCGATTTCTCAGTTCTTCGATGTTCTTATGCATCTGTCTTATGTAGCTCTCTGCTTCCTCCAGTTGATCGCATACAGAGCTTCTCTCCTTTGTGAAAAAAAAAAACATGCATAAAAGATAAGATCATATTTATCAAGTTATTGCACAGGAACGAGAGGCAGGTTACCCTCGTCATAAAAAAAAACACAGAACGAGTTTTAATCATTTGAGTCCCAAATTGATAGTTTTCATAGATATAGACATAAAGTTTTGATCATTTAAGTCCTAAATTTGCAGTTTTCAACCCTAAATCGAAAAAACCTAACTTTTCTTTCAAACCCTAAATCAACCCTAGTTTATCATCTTTCTTGATTTTGACCATGTAAACCCTAGAACATGGCTTTCCCTAAATAACCCTAAATATTCTCTCTCACTAAAACTCACCTTGTTGGGAAGAAGGGCGCGCAGAGAGAGATAAAGTTTCGACATTTGTTGTCTCCTCCTCTTTTCAATCTCTCTGTGCATAACCCTTCTGTCATTGCATTCATGGCTGCTCTGATCTGCCTTCCGTCGTCGCTGCGGAGATCGGAAGTTTGTTGCTCGGCTCCGCTGCTCGGCGTTGCTGCGGGCGGCGGAGAAGGTAATTAAATTCCCTTCCGACAAAGAATGGTCGGAAATAAGATGGTGTGGGATTTGATGTTGTTGAGGAGTAGTTGGGGTGGCAAAACCCAGCTCATCACATGGCTGTAAAGAGAACATGATTAGTTATGACAAGATCTTCAAAATCTTGTTTTCAAATGGATTTTGGTGGAGATTACGATCAAGAAATGGATATGGTTGGTCGGAATTTGTTGTTGATAAGGATTAATGTCTTAAGATTCCATTGGAAAAATTCTTAAAGAAAGAGAGAGAAGAGATGATGAGGACCCACCTTGCTCAATAATCATTTCAAATTAAATATTGTTTATGGATGGATCTTGCTTTCTTCACTATTATTATTCAAACTAAAGCTAAGTTCCCACCTCATGTTGCTTACACATTGCCCATTTTTTTAATTAGTGTTGATTAATGGGAGAGAAGTAGCAAATACACTCCTAACATATATATACCCCTATAAAAAATTAAAAAATAGAAAATTAACATTGTTGTTAGTCAAATTATAGAAAATAAAAAATTTAAAAAATGGAAAATTGTTAACGGTGTTAGTCATCCATTAGAGACGAGGGGGTTTTCGCACTATTTATGGCACGTTGGGGTGCTGACAGCTCCAAATCAAAAAATAGAGAGGTAAATATGATAGGAGGTATTTGCTATAATGGAGTGGAGTGTTTGTAGTCAAAAGATCGTAAATTTGAATATCACCAACTATAGGTTTATTGCCAGTAGCAAACCATTTCCGGGCCGTGGTTCCAAACAATTGGAACCGTAACTGGCCGTGCAATGAGTTGAATTATGCACATAGAGAGTTTTCATAGTACGACTGCAGGCTGTTACATAGAAGCGGTGTAGATTTTAAAACGGTACTTGATAGCGCAACATTTGTCCTTACTTTGTGAGAATGATTAGACTAATTGTCAGAATAGTATATTAAATCGACTTATAGACCTTTGAACATGACATTCATGTTCAATCTGGGACGTGATAATTTTTTAAATTAAATACGATTGCAATGTCATTGTTTATTAATAAAAAATAACTAAATAAGAAAAATACTTGATCAGAAAGATAGTTAAATGCGATAAAAATTTACCAAATTCTGTAGACAGTACACCACTGCCAGTTTTTATTTTTATTTTTATCTTTTGGAATTACTTTATACTATATAGAGAAAAGTGATGTGCTACTCACCTTCCGTGAACATCACTCTCGTTTTGTCCATATTAAGATCATTTTTTTAATTTTTATATTGTGTTTTATTATAATACTTTAAAAATTGTTATTGAGGTAGTTGAATTTATAAATTAATAAAAATCAAAGCTCGATTTGTTCTTTTTCCCTTTAACTTTAAAGAAATGAATAAATAGAACAAATTAATCGACTTTTGATTTTTATGTAAGTTGTAAATTTAATTATCTTAATAACAATTTTGAAGGTTATAGAATAAAACTCAATATAAAACAATTATTTTCAACAAAATCTTAGATACTCCTTCCGTACGTCCATGAATAGTGCGACTATCTTTGTGACTGGAGAAAGGGATCGCGATAAAATAGTTGCAGTATTCGTGGACGGAGAGAGTATTAATTGTAGATCAGATTGCCAAGAATGCAGATCCAAACACGCTGACCTACCGTATCAGCTTCTTGATCGTAAGAATCTGTTTGAAGAACTTATGTTACTATTATATAAATTTAAATATACAAAAACTAAAATATATATGAGCTGGTTTTTTAATTCCAGCTACTTCTCAAGGACATATATCAAATCTCGTATGATCTGATTAAAATTGTCGGATCAATTTATGAAATCATAAAAATGCATGCGCACTTGATATATTTCATTAATTTTTGGATAAAATCTTGATTTTTCTGATTCAAAATATTTATCTTTTTCTTAAAAGACTTTTGCTACATGTTTTTATTTGTAAGCCAGCTCAATATTCTTTATTCATGGAATTCCAATGGACCCATAAACTCATCGAGAGACAAATTAGATAAATCTTGGATCGACGATTCCAACCGAGTCGAGCTCGAGTTAATTTGTTGAGCTCGGTTGAGTTCGAGTCGAATTCGAACATGAATATATTTGGTTTTAATGAACTCGATGACACTATAGGATAGTTTTGCATGGAAGTTTCGCTCTACCCTACAAATTAAGCTGTCTTAAATTATTTATCTTTAACTATATCACAAAAATTAGTGTTATATCGTTTGACAGGTTCCATTCAAATTTACTCTCCATTTCTCAAATAATTGTGTGGATGTTTGAACGGATTTTGGACTTGATCTAAGTATGAGGATCGTCTGACGGGTTGACGCAGAACTTCTCATAACTACTCCCTCCGTCCCGCTATTAGTGGCTCATTTTCCCTTTTGGGTTGTCCCGCTATTAGTGGTCCGGATTTAAAATAGCAAAAATTAACCCTTTAAAAAGTATGGACCCTACAAAATTTCAAAATAGAAAAAGTGAAACCTAAAACGTCCTAGCAAATTTTAGGGTAATTAATGCTCAAACTGTCCTTATGGAAAATTTTAAAATAGAAAAAGTGAAACCTAAAACGTACGTCCTAGCAACTCCCATTATTTTTTTTATTGCCAGGTTTAAAATTTTTTATTTCTAGGAAGATCCCACACTAGGGAGTTCCCAAAATTAAGAAAAAACAAAAACATAAACTATTTTAAAATTTGAAACTATATAGCATCTTGAAATTCTGTTGACAGATCATAGGGGGCAATATGCTGTCATGCATACATAATTTTGTCAATCTGCATCCACTTAATTCTCCATGTATTTAATAAAATGCATGTATATTTATCATGAGAATATAAGTTTGAGCTGATTAAATAAATCTGTACCAACTGCCTAAATTTATATATATATCCTCCTATATTAATCATCTCTACTAGTATTCAGATCTCTCTCATGCATGCATGCAAATTGTTAGGCTACAGTAGTATATGATATCCAACTTCAATATTACAAAATGCAGATCAAAATATTGTCTCCCTTGCACTCTAGATTTATTGCCAAACAAAATAAATTTGACATAGTTTATATGTATCTCTTTCAAAATTAATTTTGCCAGAGTGTAACTAAGGTTGGTATTTATATAGTAGCGTGATTATCTTACATAGTTACATGCAAAGGTAGAGACAACAAAACAACACATTCAAATGTGCGAATTTTAATAGGGTCGGTGTCAATTTTATCACAGTAAATAAATAATCACAATTTTATAAATACAAAATCTATTAAATTTTATGCCGAGGCTATTTTTCGTCTCCGCGCTTCCATTGAATTCAACCGCTAGCTTCCAATGTGTCGACCGCCTCAAACTTTGTATTTCACATAAATGGGATCTCCGGTTACCAAATGTGTTTCTTGGTGCCGGAAATGGTCCCGGAATAAAACTGGATTGAGTATGAAATTGTCATTATCTATTTATTCCGATAAAATTCACACACCGACCCATATTATTAGGATAAAATGATATATTATTCCTCTCAAAATCATGCACAAATGTTTGAACACCACCAAGATAATTCATAAAGTGCACATAGTTAGCAATTAAACTGATCACAGTCCTAAATCAAACAAGCAGCCAATTATTCATAAATTAACTGCAAATTCTCACTCACTTGCTAGATATATATATATATATAACTCTTATTACTTGATAGTGTTCTTCAATCCATCCTGCAACCCCCAAATATCAAGGCTCTTCATGTTGCTGCCCTGCAATTCATGGACTTATTCAAATTAATTTTGTGAGAAAACAACATTTTTTTTTTGTTTTGCAATATAGGGCTTCATTAATCTTACCTTAGTCTCAATTTTATGGAGAAATCCATCCTTTGTTCTTGAGGAAACACAGCTAACGACATCGAGCTCTCTCTCCGAAAGATGTGTAAGTACCTCAGTAATCTCAAACGCGGAGTCTTCGTTGCTGATGAGGATCTCCAATCCATCTAGAACACGGTTTATCACGACACGATTTTCCAATTTATTAGTTCCAGAGGAAGAAGAAGATTTTTGTGATTTCTTGAGGTTGTCTCTGCGACTTCTCAAATCTTGGATCTTATTATGCATATGTTTTATGTAATTCGCAGCCTCCTCCATTTGATCACTTACAGAAATTCTCCCCTATATATTAAAAAAAAAAAAAACATGAAGACCTTAATAATTAGAGATAGATCTAAATTACCAAGCTTGAATACAGGCTCGGACGTAGAAATATATCTCTGTAGAGATGCTAAATTGATATTTTCCGATGAAGAGATGGTAAAATTGATTTTTTTTTTTGTTTTGGAAAATACATAAGTTTAAGGATTTTCGATTGGGGAGTGCTTCAGCAGACCCTAACACCCCTTGCAACCGCTCCGGGATATAGTATCAGAAAAAACCCTAATTTTTATCTTTCCCATCTTTCTGGATTTTGATAGTTTAAATAAGGGTTTCAGCTTTAACCAAAAAAACATGGCTTCCTAGCTAACTGGTAAGTAAAAAGACATATATAACCCTAGATCACCTTGTTATGCTCCGGGGGAAGAAGGGCGCGGAGGGAATTATAAAGATTGGAAGCTTCTTCTCTCCTCTTCCTCTCAATATCTCTGTGCCTAACCCTCCTATCAAAGCTGCATCCATACCTGTTCTGACCATTTTGCCCCTGCCGCCGCGATCCGGAGTCTGTGCTTTGGTTCAGCTGCTTCTCTCTTGTAGCAGAGAAGCTAATGAAATTGCTTTCCAGTAAAGAATGATCCATAATTTGATATTCTTGAGGGGTAGTTTGGACAGCAAAAACCAGCTCATCACATGGCTGTAAAGAAAACATGATTAGTTATAATTCAAGATCTTCAAATCTTATTTTGAATTGGATTTTGATCAAGAAATGGATACGGTTGGTGAAATTTTTTGTTCATCTGCAAGAATAATTGTATAAGCTAATTTCTTTGAATAAATTCTCAGACTAGAGAGAGAGAGAGGAGGAGGAGGGAGAAGAGAGGACCCCACATTGTTTATTTCGAATTTTGTTAGTGGATGGTGATGGTCACTTGCTTTCTACAGCATTATTTAATTTAAACACTTATAGTGAAAGGGAGTTCCCACCGAATATTGCTTTCACACGAAGAATAAATACACACATAAATATATAATTGATTAATTGGCCGATCGATTTTCTTTAAGTGTTGATTCGGTGTAAGTACTACTCCCTCCGTCCATGTAAAATGTGGTACAGCTTGTGTGACACACGTTTTAAGAAATATTTGATAGATGTTTGTTGAGTGGAAAAAGAAACCATCTCTTTTGATTTGTTGATGTTTAAAATATAAGAGAGTGTGTGAGGTCATATACAAAAAAAGAAATAACACAATTAATGTAGACGAACGAATATAGTAATAAGACCACGGTTTTTATGGACGGAATGAGTATATCCTACTGTACAACGGAGCCTGACATTTTTCGAGAGGACGCAACTAATCATAATTTTTTTATATATGCGTTTGAATAAACTTAAAAATGTAGAAATAAATAAGAATTTTATTGAAATTGTAGTCCGATTTAAAATTACGTCAAAACATTAAAAGAAATATGTTAAACACAATCAGCGAGCCCATAACATTTCTCATCGTACTTCACGTTAAGAAATCACTCTCTTATGAAATTAGATCCATATAATAAGATACACTCTTTTATAAAATCATTCCATTTATCTACGAAACAAGTAAATAAACTTAAATAATGAACAAAATTTAGTATATTTCAAGCTTTAGTATTCATAAACAAGACTTATTCTCGTACTCATAGTAATAAAATAGAAGTTACTTCAGTTCGTGGCACCACCTTTCAACCAATATGCAAAACTGACACGACCTTAAAAATATGCAAATTAAGAAAACTCTTATATTTTGAGAAGTTGCAAAATATGGCACAAAACAAAAATTTTGGGCTCGCAAAAGTAACTAACACTACAACAAAATGTGTCTCATTCTCCACTCACTACACATCTACCTAACATCCTTCTTAAAACCCGCGCCCCTTCTTCCGGACCACACTTATCAGGGACGGAGGGAGTATAAGATAAGAAAAACCTTTTCTATCTAAAATTCTTCAAATTTTGATAAGATTTATCTACTTTTATACTGTATTTTTATTATTTAAATCTAATATTTTTACGTACATCGCACATACTATCCTGCCTTTCAACTGGGGAATTTATGAGCAAGTACGGTAGCCGGCCGCAAAAGTTGTGTGAATATATCTAAATATGATACAAAATTTCATTATCCATGTTTTCTGACTGTTCTAATTTGTTGCTGTCTGTTGTTGCTTGTGAAGAAATTAATAATATTATTACATCCCATATATGAATGCATTCATGAGAGAGAATCAGATAGTCCATGATTTTATTCTCTTGAGGAGTTGTTTGGATTCCATCAACCACCTCATGTTTACTGCTCGATTCTAAAGACGAAGAAGCATCTTTAATTAGTTATATATATATATATATTATATGTATGAGGATCTTCATACATATCTAATTTTGAATTGGATTTAGTAGAGCTTGAAATCAAGATGGAGATATGGTTGGTGAGGCTGCACTTAAGTACATCAGTGGTCCTATTAATGTCTGGAATTTGCCCATTTTAAGATTTTCTGAATGGGAAGTGATTTTAATTGTATATATATCCTTTTTAGTGGAGCGCACCGTACGGTCCGTGCGGTCCACAATGTTTTTATTTTTTATTTTTAATTAATTAATATTTAATTAATTATAACTGAGACTTTATAAACTCTAGCTAATTGGAGCTTAATGAACCTTAATTAAAATTAATAAATCCTAATTGTGATTAATAAATTCTAATTAATTCTAATAGTGTTTAATTACATATTAATTAATTAAATTTTAAAAAATAAGAAATAAATAAAAAATAGAGTGGACCTCACCGCACCGTACGTTGACCGCTCCTGAATTTTGCCTTTTATAAGTTTTAGCATACTTCCTTCTAGGAAAGGAGGAGGCCATGAAAACTCATGTAAGTGTGTGCGTGTGTTAGTTTAGTGGTTAATGTCCGGACCAAGGGTCTCGGGTTCAAGTTCACCATCACGCGGCCTTTAAAATTTCTTGTAATGTTTGTTAAAAAAAAAAAAAAAAAACTCATGCAAGTATGGATTTTAGGACAGACTTTGAATTTTGGGATCGAGAATCTTTTGTTTGGTAGTCCTATTGATTATAAATCTGTGCTTTTATGAAGGATTAATGAAATTTGAAAACAATCATTTTTACTACTGAAGTTCACTATAACATACGATCGCATCAATATGATGCGATTGTATGTTATAGTATTGTGTTTAGTTGTGAAATGATCAGTTATAATCAGGTCCATTGATCGCGGATCGAGTTATAATTTAGACTCATTTATTATCAAATCGAATTTGGACGGACTATATATTTAACATAAATTATTTATATAATGCGATCTTATTCAAGCTTAATCGACCTTTTGAAAACTATAGGAATTATGTTATTCTAAAGAGATTTAATGTATTTACTAAAATCAATCATTTTCTTATAACAAATTATATATATTAGTTCAGTAATTAATTAATAGATATATCATGCATTATCATGATGACATCTGCTTTTAAAATTAAGGAAGTAATCTCTTTATAAGATCATTGGAATATATATGCATATGCATGATAATCCACAATATTATTATTACCTGATAATATACCATTTCGTGATTTACTACATAATTTATTTACTTAATAATAATTCAATAAATACTAACACTTAATCATATTGCTGCAACTCATCTCAGCTTATCCCAAGCAGAAGTTAATTAAAATTCTTACATGATGATTAATTAATAATATACACGCGGCATGAAAAAATATCAAAAAATTAACTGCATGCGCATAATTTTCTACACTCAACTAGCCCACGAATTATGAAAAATAAAAAATTAAATATCATGATATTGGACAGAATGTAGAAAAATAGATCAATTTGAGAAAACGGATAAACAAAATATATAATCCGTACAACATTAATCTCAATGATTGGATATATCATTGATTAGTGCAACATTAAAATGATTTTATATATATATATATACATATATACCAACCCCATAAATATTAAATATCGATATATCCATTCAAAAATATATTCTCCTTTTCAGGTTTCTTAATTCTCATGCACATGCTCACATTTCATGGATGCTAGCTGGTTGTCAGGTTATATACAATCACGCGAGGATCCAAAAATGCAAATAAAAAATCAAATATATATTTAAAAATTAACTTAAACTAACATTCGTGCAGATCATTGAGAATTAATGCATTGTCAATTAATGAAGAAGAAATTTAGTTAGGTATACCGTATATATATATCCATTGATTCGCATGCAACACCATAATATTGCTTATATTATTCCATTAAGTTGTTAATAAGTAATCGTTGTTAACGACTACAACAATGTTTATCGGTTCGTATAGTCAAGTTCGAGTTGAGCGTGCGTGCATTAATTATTTGTTTGAGGTTTATATAACCTACCAACCTTGTATCAGAAATTGATCAATGAAATATTTTGTCACGAGTTCTTCATAGTGAACACGGAGTCTCGTTTGCTCAAAAGGCGAGTACAAGCTATAGCTCCAATTTTGCCTTTCAAGCAAGCTAACAAGTCTCCTTTTTCACCTTGTCAGCGGTGAAGAACTCCTGATAAAATATTTCATTAATTAATTTTCAGTGTAAACCTCAAACAAAGAAGATGCGCACTAATAAGCTCAAATTCGACCACGGACCGATACACATTGCAGTATCTGTTGACACTCAACGATTAGTTATTAACTAAATAAACTTAATGGAAATAATATAAATAATAATAATAATAATAATAATGAGAATAATTTGGTGGTGCATGCATACCATTCATACACGAGCACATGCACACCCTAAAAACCATAGCCACCTATGGAAACATGTTGGTGTTCAAAATCTTGTCCTATTTTAATTTAAGTTTGGGAAACTTAATGAAGAATTATGATTGTTCATTTTCTTCAAGAAGATTTCTTTTCCCATTGCACTCGAAGTTTCCAAACATGGACTGTAATCAGGAAGAAATTTCATGGTATATATGAACTCGAATCTCAAAAATGGTTAACAAGGAAGAAATTAACAAACAAAAATTCTTGATTTAATCCCAACAAGATTCAAGATACCTCAGTAGCAGAAATCAAACTTTGCTAAAATCTAGTGAATATAGTTTCAACACAAAGAGAGAGAGAGAGAGAGAGAGAGAGAGAGAGAGAGAGAGAGAGAGAGAGAGAGAGAGAGAGAGAGAGAGAGAGATGCTACTTCTAAGTGTAACAAATTAAACAAAGTATTGATAAAATCTGAGGAATTTAACTAGCTAACCCAAATTACTTGATGACCTTGCTCAATCTATCTTTCAGCACAAATACATCAACATTTGTCATACCTCTAACCTGCAACAAGACATACATAATTAATAGAGAAGATAATCATATAAATTAGTAATTCAACCAAAATTCAAGGCCCTTAACTATTGGTGAATATACTTGTAAAAATAATTTTTGCCCTAATTTTTTCTCTTAATTAATTAATTTACCTCAACCTGGATTCTGTGTACAAATCTCTTTTTCATTCTGCTTGAAACACTGCTAATCACATCAAGATCACTCTGCTGCAATTCTGCAAGAACTCGCGACAGCCCTAAATCCGAACTTTTGATGCTATGTGAGATCAATATCTCCATTCCATTCGTGACCATGTTTATCATCACGTTATCAGTTTCATTTAAAGTTTCTGGATTTTCTCTTGATGAATTAAACAAATTACTTTTCAACTTGTCCCTGCGAATTTTCAGTTCTTCAATATTTTTCTCCATCCTTTTTATGTGAATCGCAGCTTCTTCCATTTGATCACAAACGCTGCGTTTTCCCTTCAAGCACATAGCCAAATAACATGAATAAGTCTTGTAGTTTTCATATCAAGATATTACAAAATTTGTGATCCTATTAATTTAGGGGAAAAAACCCTAAAAATTTAATTTTCATGCAAGAGTTTCAAATTAACCATCTCAACTCTAGGGTTTGAGTTTTGATCCATAACATCGCCTGCAAATTTATATTATCCCATGCACCAACAAATTATCACATGATAAAAGTAGCAAAACTAAAAATTAAAATTAAAATTAAATTTACCTTGATCTGATCATCTGGAAGAAGAGATCTGAGAGAAGAATATAGGTTCGACATTTCTTGCCTTCTCTTCCTTTCCACCTCACGATGCATAACCTTCTTGCTGCTGCATTCATCTCTGCTTTCCTTTTTCCTTCGTCGTTGCAGCCCGAAATCCGTTCCTCTACTCAGTTCTTTGTCGTTGCTGCCGATGGAGAAGTTGATTAAATTATTTTCCAGGAAATGGAAATCAGAATTTGTTATCAGATCTTCATGGATTTGATATCCTTGGGAAGAAGTAGTTGGGGTTCCAAAAGCTAAGTCATGAGTATTAGTTGGTTGTGAGGGAAACATCTTTAGTTATTTGAAGATCTTCAAAATCTTAATTATTTTGAATGGGATTAAATTTTGTGATGCTCACAATCAAGAAGAGGATACGGTTGGTTTAGTGCGTTGAGATCTGCAATGCGATTCTATGGAAAATTAATTGTTCTTAGAGAAGGAGATGCTATGTTATAAATATATATAAATGGCCCTACTTTGCAGATTTTTATATTGTTTTTTTATATGTATGATGACTGACTTTGGACAATGTACTCTTAACAAATTAAATAAACGAAAGAACCTCAAAAAAAAGAAAAAAGAGGAAGAAAGAACCTCAAAACAAAGAAAAAGAAGAAGAAAGAACCTCAGTCCATTTGATAAAGTGTTCACACATGAAATAATTAAACTCATAATAGCCAATGTCTTGATTGACCGAAAATTTTGGAGTTTGAGTATTTACATCCCACTTGTGTTCCACATTTAATTTATTTTTTTTAGTTTTTTTCATTTTTTTTCTTTAATTTCATTTAGTTTAGTTTTGTAGTTATTAATTATGATAGGTTACACCCAATTAGGATATATAATATTATTTTTTTCACAATTTAATTTTATTTCTTAGTGAATAACTGATTACAAGAGTTAATTATTCCATAATTAGAGTATATATAATTGTTTTTTGTAGAGTATATAATTGTTTTTAAGCTTCAATTTTTATTAATAAAGTGTTAATTACACATGACTCAATTTTTAGCTTTATAATAAATATTACTAGTATTAAATTAATGAATTTAATAATGAGACTTGTATGGACTCTAAAATGTTGGAACGAAGGATCCAAACCGAATCAATTATGCGTTCATATTTCGTGTGTATCAGGTGGCCTAAATGCTTTTATTAATCAATCAATATATTATTTGTCTAAAGTAAGACACTAAACATCATAGATAATTTAAAATGAGCATTAATGTAGGGTCACACCGTCCATCACCTTGTTTTAGGGAAATCTTCCATGGAACCCATGCATGAAATTATTTGCAAATCTTGATCATACTCTTGATAAAAACCTAATTAAAAATTAGATTTTGAAGATCCTAAGATAGCTAAAGATGTTTCCTTTCCAACCTAATGGTGAGATAGTTTTTGGAACTCCAACTACTTCTCATGGATAGCTAATCAAATTATCATCGATTTGTCGTTCATGGATCTCAATGCTTCCTCCCAAAACAATTCAATAAATTGTATGGATCATGCTCTCTCTCAAAATAATACAATCATATTCTCTTGCAGCAGCAACGACGTCGAAAGATTAGGTTTAGGGTTGTCCGAACAAAGGCAGAAGGAGAGAAATAACGAAATGAAGAGGAGGCAAGAAATGTCCCAACTTGTTCTTCTCTTTGCTCACTTGTTAATTCCTCTTGGGAAGATAGACTTGAATTTATTAAATATCATTTAATTTACTAAGTCATGATGTTCTTGATCAAACTACATAACCCTAGTTTCAGATGGTTTGAGTTTCAAAGATTAGTACAGATTTCGGGTGCTTCGGTTATTGCTTAAATTTTGTGTAAAGCGGTATGTTTGTATACATCAAGGTGAAACTTTCCATTTTGAGAAAGCCAAAATAGGGCAAAAAAAAATTAAATGGTTTTTTCTATTTCTGAAATGTTAGATAATCGATCGATTTGGAGTTTAGCTGAGCATGTGTACCATCTTGCAGGCCCTCAGGCTATTGAGGTATGGAGTCTGAAGGTACTGGGCACTACAGCATGATCACGGTGATCCAACGTAACTAGGCGTGTTTTGTGCTATGAGTATATATATATATATATATATATATAATTGTTTTCTCTATTGTAATTGTATCTAGAAAATCATATATATAGAGAAATTCCTGATTTGGTAGCATAGTAAAATCATATATTTGTGTTTTATACACATCGTAACGAACCGGATCAACAATTTTGTTTTTTTTTTGTTTTTCCATTTCTTTCATGAATTATTGTGTGCGTATTTTCTAATACGGACATGTTGAATCTTGTTGTACTATTACAAGTGCAGCATAGACTGCGCAACGAGTCAACGACCGCCATCAAGTAATTATATATATATATATATATATATGCGCAATTCAAATGCCTTGAATTATAGTACCATGAAATATATAGCTAGAGTACAACGTTTTTTTAGGATTTTAATTTTTGCCGTTTTGCAAAAATAGGACAGAGTTTTTTGGGCTTCCAATTATAGGACATAAATTTAAAAATTGATCATTCCCAAGACAGATTTGGGCCCGATTTTTAAGTTTCGGGCTATTCTGCATTTATGCAGCCCGATGCATATGTGGCTGCCAACTAATGCTTAGGTGGTTGCCACATAATACATGAATAAGAAAAAAAAGTAAATTAAAATGATTTTAATAAAAGATTAATAAAAAAAGTAAATTAAAATAATTTTAATAAAAGATTAATAAAAAAAAGAAATAAAATGAAGAGATGAATGGACGGCTTAGTTGGCACCCATGTAGGAATGGGCCGACAAATGGACCTCATGTGACAGACAGGTGCAACTTAGTCCTATCGGGCCGAAATCTGTCATGGGAATGATCAATTTTAAAACTTTTGTCCTTAAATTGGAAGTAAATCTGTCCTATTTTTACGTCAAAAGTTACGGTCCTAAAAAAACGCAGGACTCATATATATATATATATATATATATATATATTTATATATATATATTAATTTGTTAGATGATGGTGGGAGTCTTTTTCTTTTTTGGGTGTGTCTGTGATATATGACGGGGGTCTTTGTCTTTTTCTTTTTTTTATTGCATTGAGTTTTTCAGTAGTATATATATAGAAAGGAATACATAATTAAGTTAGCTTCAAGTGATATGTGCATGGGGCGAATTTAATAGTAATTAATTATGTGGCTTAATTTAAGTACGCGTTTAAGTTAAAAAATCATATGATAGTGACAAAATCTTACATCATATGAAGTTGAGCTTTATCTATTTACATATCTCTAACAAAAGTTCTAAGAATATAGTAATAAATCTTACATCATATATATGAAGTTGAGCTTTATCAATTGGACTGGATATTTATTTTAATTTGGATAAAAAAAAACCTATAAAAATCCTAGCTACATTTCTTGTTAAGAATGTGTTTTGTCAAACAAGATATATTTGTTGTCAAGGGTTTCAAATTAACCACAAATTTCGCAGACGACGTCGTCTATTGCAGCTTGAAGTCGAAGATAATCCACTTGGATTAAACAAATGATATACGTCCGATTTCTGGTGGCCGGATAAATTGGAATTGATCCCATTTGCAATTAACAAACTGAAAAATAGGGTATAATTTGCTACACATTGAGAGTGATAATATTGTAAACCAAATATAGGCTTAAGTTGGTGATTTAATATGCAATTAATATTATTATGCACCAATATTTAAAATTTGTTCTCTCAATAATTCTTTCTTCTTTCCTCTCTGTCTTGCATTAATTACTAGTTTGTGCAAGCAGCATTAATATCTGCAATCGTCGGATAATATAGAGAGATTCAAACCAGCTCATCTTTGTTGCTTTCTTTCTTTTTCTGATACAAAACAGCTCATTTTGTTGGTTGTAAAGAAAAGAATATGTTTTCAATAACTTTCCTCAATTATTGTTATTTACTACTGTGGGACTAATTCTATTGAATTTTTAATTCTTGCAGAAGACATGATTAGCGGGAATCAGCAGCAGTGGCCCAAACTAGGGTGGTATACGAATCAAATAATTTTGGTTCGGTTCGGTATTCGATTCGAATTTTTGATATTCGAATTCGAAAATTTATGATTCGAATACAAATACAAATATTTTTTTTTGATTCGATTAGTTATCAAACACGAATTCAAAATCATGGTATTCGATTCGGTATTCGAAAATATTCGAATATATATAAATATATATATATATATTTGATATTCATAAATATATATTTGTGTGTATATATATATATATTAAAAACTAAAATAGAAAAATTAAAATAAACAAAAGAAGGAAATTTCATATAAAATACATTATTTTAGAAAAATTTCCTTCAAAATTGCGAATCGAATATATTCGAATCGAATCGAATAGTCTAAAAAATAAGGAAATTTCAAATCGAATATTTGAATTGTATTGTTTATAAAACATTTAAAAAATCGAATCGAATATTCGAATAGTTTTGAATATTCGCGAATAGCAGTTCGAATCGAATACGAATAAAAAATAAGATTCGAAATCGAATCGAATATCGAATCGAATATGCGAATATTTTTTCGAATCGAATCGAATACAGTGATATTCGCTTCGATTCGATTCGTATACATCCCTAGCCCAAACCCACTCTAAAATCTCAATAAACAACATATATAATTACAAAAATCAAAATTCTTATAGTTGAAATTTTTAGGGTTAATTGCATTCAAAGGCATAATTTAGAATCAAATTGTGATTATAACACTACTATCAAATCTTGGCAAACGCGATACCTAATCTTTTAATTGACGTGGATATTTAAGTTTCCACGTCAAATTTTTTTTATTCCACGTAAAAAAATTTTTACAGGTAGATTTTTTGTATTATCATGATCACTCAAAATTATCACTTTCAAGCATTTTATCGAACACTTTCGTGGCTCAACAAATGTATATAAACTTCAATTTTCATTTATTTTTCTTGATAATAAATAGGTGGAAATCTAGATTGATTGAAAACTAAATCTTTACGCAACATTTTAAGGTGACATAAGAAGTTTGATTCCTTTATTCCAGACATCGTCAAATCACATTTCGATTCCTTATTTGTGTTTAATTAATTGTTATATTACATGTATAGATGAATTCAAGCTTTGTGTCGCGAGCAATCCTCCTTAGTAAACAGGAGTTTTTCATTACCTACGACGTACACGACGAGCCTCAATTATTGAGGCCCGGAAAGTGTTCGATGAAATATTTGAAAGAGACGATTTTGGATTTTATAAAAGAAAAATCTACTTGGAAATAGAAAATTCCACGTCAGATTTTCGGTGTATGGAGATACTGTCCCAATTGCAACAAATAATAAAACGCTTCAAAATAAATCCTTTTTTGTTTAATTTCATACAGAAGATCATACTCGTATCTCTTTGATATAGATTATTTGACACTTAAGAAAATATTATTTTCTGATTACTTCTAATTAAATGAGTTTTAGAAGTTCATCTTTTACAACTGCAAATTTAAAAATTCTTTTTCATCTTTATTGTGTTTCTTGGTTGAATATGTAAGTAAATTCTTAATAACCATGCACATTAAATGACAATAGGTATTTTTTAAAGCTCAAAATTACGAGGAAATCTAACATTATCTGTAAATATAATTTTAATATTTTTTCTTTTGCAGATGATTTAGTTTTAGAATATATATATATATATATATATATATATATTATAAAATGTTGTCAATGCAATATAAGAATGTCAAAATCATACCATATATTTGGTATCTATCAATTTTGATTTTTGAAATCCTCCTATGTATTTCGCATATTCCAAAACTATTAAGTAGCCCGTCGAAATTTCGACGAGAAATAACTTATGTTTTGATTTAAGTGTATACATTTTAAAAAAAATTATATTTTATTTAGAAGTTGTGATGTTCGCATATATATAATTAGGAATTGGAATGCATATTCATTCATTAAGTATTTTTCAAATTTAAATTTGTTTAGAAATTTTCTACATATTGTCGTTCTAATCTCAATTAAAACAGTAACTTTATTGTATATACCCATCTCAAATCCGTTGGCTAATACTCGATAAAAATCTGAACACTTTAAACTTAATATTAACTAAAATTAATAAAAAAATCTTCTTTTTATGTCTATTTGAACCGTCTCGTTGGTTTATGCTAAATTGATATCTCTAATCCAAAAGGCCAAAAAAATAAAATATATAAATTAATATTGCATAAAATACAGAATTTAAGATAAATAGAAATGGCGAACCGTGGACGTTATCTGTTAATGATGTCTCTATTATACTTCCTCTCTTGACCTCTGATGTACACAAACCTAGTGCGCTGAGGGTGTTGTCATGTTTAATACTCGATAAAAATATGAACACTACAAGTAATATTAATTAAAAATAGTAAAAATAGTAAAAATCCTTCTTTCTAGTGTTATTTGAACCGTCTCGTTGTTTTATGCAAAATTACTCGATAAAAATCTGAACAAAGTTAGTATTAATTAAAATTAGTAAAAATCTTTCATTCTAGTGTTACTTGAATCGTCTCGTTGTTTTATGCAAAATTACTCGATAAAAATGTGAACAAATTTAATATTAATTAAAATTAGTAAAAATCCTTTTTTTTTTAAATATATTTGAACCGTCTCGTTGGTTCATGCTAAATTATATATGTAATCTTCGCCAAAATGCCGAAAAAAAAATATGTTTACATCTCTAAATTTTTTTATTCTTTTTTTAACTATTTATATTTTTTCTAGCAAACACTAATCGAAGTTTTTAGAAAAACATGAATGAAAATTGAAGAGGATACCATGTAGACGACATGTTGATAAAATATATATAATTAGTCTTCATAGGGAGTTCATTTACAAATTTTACATTGGGCACTTAAAATGCTAATTTGCTTTGTTAAATTTTGTCAGTTACTTTAAATTTAATTATTAGCGCTACTTAGAGACTAACTTAAAAAATAATTTTATTTCTAATATCTAAACATAATTCAAAATGACAATTCTTCTAATATATACTATAGTGTCATAATATGACACATAAAAGTCTATTAGAATTCAACAACAACATGGATAGACCAAAACTACAATGTTTAATAGTTTATTAGAAGTTAAGGATGATGGTCCCTGAGCTAGGTATTTGGTGTAGAGGGGGAGTGAATACACCAAATAGATTTTTAGAAACTTTTTCTCGAGTTAAATCACGGAGTTGGTGAGCTCAGTTATCGATCCAGCTGGGGAGGGTCAGCTGGATAAATAACTCAGCTGGCGGTGCGGAAAGTGGTGGTTTGAAAACTTAGCTCGGTTACTTAGAAAAACTCAGTTTGAAAAGATTAACTTTATGTTTTCAGCTTAGTCAAGTTGTGCAACTTTCAGAGAGACACAGCTGTCTTTGGAGTCCAGCTGCGTGTGTAGTTTTGAACAAATATGCAATGATATGAAAGAGTTAGTACAAAACTGAATATAAAGAGAAAGAAAAGAGCACGCGAGTTTTTACGTGGTTCGGAGTAACACCTCCTACGTCCACGACCATGTTCACTGGTAATCCACTACCACTTGGTTTCCAAGTACCAAGCAACTTCACAACTCTAACCCGAGCTGTGTTCCAACAGTTTGTGGGCACTGTCAAGCCTAACCTTTCAGTTTACGGGTACTGAAAAAACCTTACACACTTGAATTTCCCGCTTCAAGCAAGCGTAACCTTGACCTAACCTTTCTGGGTAAGAGGGGTTTGGTTTGGGGTTCCAACTGTGAACGAGTTCTTACAATTAAGAACTTTAGAGTATGATGAACTCGTTCAAAATCTAGGCTTAAGATGTACAAAGAGTTTGGCCTAGGGAACAGACGAAAAACTAAGCAGTTTCTGAACTAGAAACACTTTAAGATAAAGTGTTCTTTGATCTATGTAGAACTGCTTGAGAGCTTTTGAAAGATTGATGATTTCAGATAATGAAAGCTTGTAGAGGGTTTTTCGTATCTGATCCTGAGGTTGAAGACGGTTTTATATAGGTAGAGATTCAAGACTAGCCGTTGGAGGAGCCGTTTAAATCTTACCTACTCTTCTTAAATTCAAGATCTGCCGTTGGGCGAATCTGCACCTGTCTTCATTTGTGTCACATCCTAGGTCCTGAAGTCTAGGATGCTGATTTGGCAATCCCTCATTGGTCGAGGTATGATGACTTCCTCTGACGCCGGGATCTTCTGCCTTTGGAGCTGGCTTTTGAATTCGTAGCCGGATCGTCTTGAACTGAAGTCTTCGAGATAGTTCCCTTTGTTCGTACAGTGGACCGGCCGTGTTTTGAACTCGGCTCGAATTCTCTTCGCCTTGATCATGCTCACGGAGGACTCACCGAAGGTTGACGTCTGTCGTCTTTTGCTAGCCGACACCCTGCCGTAAACACTGGTCGACCGTCGTCTTCTGCTAGCCGACTCCCCGCCGTAGACACGACTGGTCGACCGTCGTCTTCCGCTTCCTTAACCTGTAAACCTAGAAAATCTAAAGTTCAAACAGGCTAGCTGGAAAACACTATTTAGGTTGACGCGATCATCTATTCGGTTGGAGAAGCAGTTGGGTTTTGGTATCAAATCAAAACCTTATAATTTTCCCAACAATTTCCCCCTTTTTGATGATGCCAAAACCTAACTGAGACAACTTATGACGCAGAAAAACTTGTGTTTTATTAATGTAAGAATATACATTATAACACAGGAAAAAGAAAGAAGAAAAAAAAATCTTCAAATCTTCAGTCTTCAATCCCAGTTGGCTGGGTCTTCTCTTCTGCATCCGTTGCTTCTTTCTTTTGACTCGTCTCTTCAGCTGATTCTGATTCAGCTGGTTTCTCTAGCTCAACAGTTTGCCTCTTCTTTGACTTGTCTCTCTTCTCCCTTACTTTCCCCTTTTTGGCATGATCAAACAGGGTGGGAGAGATACACCATCGGCTGTTGCGATGTTTTAGTTTGGCGAAATTGTGGTTTTCAGCTCTGAGCAGCGAGGTTTAGAGTCTAAGTGGCTCAGCTGCTGTATTAGCTGGCTCTTCTTCAGTAGCATTAGCCTCAGCTGTGATTGCAGACACAGCGTCCTTGGCCTGATTCAGCTGGGGTAGTCCAGCTGAGTGCTTGGATGGATGAGTTGGCACGGGAGATAGCATCTTCTGAGTCGGGCACAACTTCATTCCTTGCAATTTTGCTTCTTCAGACTTCTTAGATTGAATGAGAAAGTCTGATTCAGCACTTGAGGGACTTGTGTTCAGCTCATATCATCATCATCCAGCTGCAGTTGATCATTGGATGGGTGATGTTTCTCATTTGAGCTTGGTGCAGGGGCTTGAGCATCTTTCATCGGAAGATCTCGAAGCTGGTATCCCTGTGGAGCTGAAGGAAACTGAGGAGAAGGCGGTTGAAGTATTCCATCTGTGTTCGGGTTTAAGCTTGGTTGATCAGCTGGAATACTCCGTTGCGGTGTTGGTGACGATGATGTTCACGCAGGTGCATGAACTTCTCCTCCACCGTAAGAAACGACCGCTTGTGGGCCTTCTGCTCCTAGGAGAGTTATTACGAATTCTCTCATAATGTCAGCTGGCTTCTCGGCTGACTGACTGAGCACCTTTGACTTGAGTCTTATGTTTGAAGATGGTGCTTCAGCATGTTTTGTCTCCTCAAGTTGTCTCCGATTCCCAGCTGGGACGAAGATAGATGCATGTTGCTTTGTCTCATGCATCTTTTTCTGTGCCTCCTGTGGTGGAGCAAGAGCTTTGTCATGACTGCTCTTGAATACTCCGACTTTATCAACATTTGGTCCAGGTCTGTTGACGTTGATTTTTGCATCCCAGGGAGTTGTATGTCCCGTTCTTTCTTTTATGTTGAGAGAATCAGTGAGGCTGAGGAGGTCTTTTTCCTTTGACATTCCCAGGAAGTTTTCTGCACCTTCCTGGTGAATGACGTTCTTGAGCTTTGCAGTCTCTCACTGCGCTGGCCTGGATCTGTTGAAGGGCTTCACCTTCTTCTGGACTTCCGTCTTCTTTGAGAGTTAAGCAACTCTTATCTTGAAGCTTTGACAGATTCTTCAAGTTTGATCGGCTTCGGGAGATATCTTTCTGGATTCCATGTTCTTCTTCTGCATCTTTTGTTAGTAGAAATAAATAATACCAATTGATGGAAATAAGAAAGAATGTCAAAAAACTTTTTAGGGATGATGCAATGCTTTACGTATATCTTCTAGCATATTTAAAGAGCTTTCTTGATGAATGGACGATCAAGATTTGTCTATTGATAAGAAGATCTACGACTAGGAGTGATTCTCGTGTCATGTCAATTTCTTGATTAGAAGATGTGAGTTAATGCACGAGAGAGAACGGTTGAGGCATTTTGACTTTTGCCTCGAAACTCCCATGATTCAATTCTTTGCAGACTCTTAATTAAGATTGATTAGATATGACAAGATATGAGTTGACAGAAAAACAGATTGAGTAGGTGTAATTAATGTTGTTGCAAACCTCTCAGCTGATCATTGTAGTCAGCTGATACCTCGGTTGAGTGGGTGTGCTGGGTCATCGTGGTTCCAGTTGGTTCCCCCTCAGCTGAATAATTATTCACTTTTAGCATCTGGTTTAGCTGAATTCTTTCTCAGCTGATATCAGTGACGTTGATTCTGAATTGCAGTTGTCTGCTTGCATTCAGCTGGGTCTGCTTCCATTCAGCTGGGTGAAGTATCGTCTAGGTTGAGTAGTCCAAGTAATCCGCACAGCATTTTGAATCTTGCTTCTATCAGTGGTTTTGTGAGAATATCAGCCCGCTGTATGTCTGTGTGAATTTTCTCAACAATCACCTTCTTCTTTTCTACGTGATCTCTGATGAAATGATGTCGTACGTCTACATGCATGCATCTTGTGTGAAGTACTGGATTCTCTGAAATGGCAATCGCACTTGAGCTATCACAGAAAATTGGAACCTGTCCAGTTTTCACTTCATAGTCATCCAAATTGATGTTTCACCGTAGAATTTGTGAGCAGCAGCTTCCAGCGGCCATATATTCTGCTTCTGTCGTGGAAGTTGCGACGCACGTTTGTTTCTTTGAAAACCATGAAATCAACTTACTTCCTAAGAACTGACAAGTTCCTGAAGTTGATTTTTTATCCAACCGATCTCCAGCGAAGTCTGAGTCTGAGTATCCAGTCAGCTGTAGATTGTCTTCACGGTACCATGTACCAACATTCTGAGTTCCTTTGAGATATTTGAGAATGTTCTTCGCTGCTTGCATGTGTGCTTCCTTTGGATCAACTTGAAATCTGGCACACACTCCGACTGCGAAAGAGATGTCTGGACGACTTGCTGTTAGATACAGCAGGGATCCTATTATCCCTCTGTATTTGCTGGAATCAACTGACTTCCCTTCGCTTCTCGGTTCAATCTTCCAGTTGGTGTTCATTGGAATCTTTACAATTCTGCTGGATTGAACTCCATACTTGGCGATCAAGTCTTTCACGTATTTGGATTGATTTATGAAAATCCCTTCTGATGATTGCTTGACTTGAAGTCCTAGGAAGAAACTCATTTCTCCCATCATGGACATTTGGAACTTCTCTGACATCATCTCTCCAAATCTTTGGCATAAGAAGCTTGATCTTGATCCAAAGATGATGTCGTCTACGTAGATTTGAACAACCAGGATATCTTCTCCTGACTTGATGGTAAAGAGAGTTCTGTCTACTGAGCCCTTCTTGAATCCTTTGGATACGAGAAAATTTAACAGAGTGTCATACCAAGCTCGAGGTGCTTGCTTCAATCCATAAAGAGCCTTCTTTAGCTTGTAGACTTTATTTCCTTCTACTTCAAATCCTGGAGGTTGTTCAACGTAGACATCTTCTTTGATTTCTCCATTTAAGAATGCACACTTCACATCCATTTGATAGACCTTGAATTTGTGATGTGCTGCATAGGCGAGAAAGAGTCTGATTGCTTCCAATCGTGCTACTGGAGCAAATGATTCTTCGAAGTCAATTTCTTCCTGCTGAGTGTAGCCCTTGGCAACCAGTTGAGCTTTGTTTCTGATGACGACTCCCAGGGTATCTAATTTGTTCTTGAATATCCATTTGAGTCCTATGACTTTGACTTCTTGAGGACCAATTCCCAGACATAATTTCTGAGGAATTCGTTCAGCTCTTCTTGCATGGCGTTTGTCCAAGGCACGCTCTTCAAAGCTTCGAGAATTGATTGAGGCTCTGGCACTTGAGCTACGTAACACGCCATTAGAGCTGTGTCTTCATCATAGACCGTCAGTCCTAGCTCTACTGAGAGTTGAGCTGTGTCAGCTGCTTCTTGATGATCCGATGAAGCTTGAGCAGCTGAGCTTCTGGTTTTGACTTGGTCATATGGTTCTCCAATGATTGCTGATGATGGATGATCTTCGATCCATCTTCTCCTCTTACGAATTTCTTCTTCCAATTGATTGATGCTTGATGTGGCTAAATTTCGTCTGACTTGGAGTTGCTCATGAGTTAAGTCTTGAGAGATTGGTTCTCTTTGATTTAGATTTTGAGGAAACTTCTGTAGAGGCTCAGTTGGAGATGGAGCTGGGGACTCAGCTGTGTTTGGATTTTCAGCTGATGATGTTCCCCCTTGATTTGGCGTTGAAGATTCTTCTCGATTTCCAGCTGGTGGAGCTTCTTGGTTGATTTGAAGTTCCTCCTCTGGCTCATCGTCCCAAATTAATGGTTCGGCCAGATTTTTGATTCTATTTTCTTGAGCTCTTGTCTGAATCAGTCTTGAAGATTCTCCTTCATTTCTTCGTTTGATAGACTCTCTATATTCGAAGGAGGATTCGTCAAAGGTAACATGTGGAGTTACTTCGACTATTTGAGTTCTTCTGTTGAAGACTCTGTATGCTTTACTCACAGCGGAGTAACCAAGAAATACTCCTCGGTCTGTCTTTTCGTCGAACGTCTTGAGCTGTGTCTTCCCATTATTGAGAATGTGACATTTGGATCCGAATACCTTGAAATATCCAATGTATGGTATTCTGTTGTTCCATAGCTCATACGGTGTCTTTCCTTGCCTTGATGTGAGTAGGGAGCGATTCTGAGTGAAGCAAGCTGTGTTGATTGCTTCAGCCCAGAACTTCTTTGGAATGGCAGAGCTAGCTAACATTGAGGTAGCTGCTTCCTTGAGAGTTCTGTTTCTTCTTTCTGCTACACCATTCTGCTGAGGTGTGCGTGCTGCAGATGTTTGGTGTTGAATTCCGTTCTTCTCGCATTAATCATAAATAGTTTCATTCAGAAACTCCGTTCCATGATCTGATCTTATTGACATTATCTTGCACTCCTTCTGTATTGATAATCTTTCCAGCAGGATTGGCAGCTTAGTCCTGGTTTCGCTCTTCTGGTACAAGAATGATACCCATGTGAATCTTGAGAAATCATCCACAACGACCAGAGTATATTTTCTGCCATTGAAGCTTGCTGGAGTAACAGGACCAAAAAGATCCATGTGAAGAAGTTGAAGTACTCGATCAGTTGACTGAACTGGCTTGAGAGAGAATGAAATTCTTGTCTGCTTTCCTTGTTGACACGCGCTGCACATATGACTTTTGTCATATACTTGATCTGGAATTCCATTAGCGAGCTGGTTCCTAGCCAGTTTGTTGATTGTCTTGAAGTTGAGATGATGATGGTCCCTGAGCTGGGTACTTGGTGTAGAGGGGGGGTGAATACACCAAGTAGATTTTTCGAAACTTTTATCAAGTTAAAACGGAGTTGAGTGAGAGCTCAGTTATTGATCCAGCTGGGGAGGGTCAGCTGGGTAAACAACTCAGCTGGCGGTGCGGAAAGTGGTGGTTTGAAAACTTAGCTCAGTTACTTAGAAAAACTCAGTTTGAAAATATTAACTTATCGTTTTCAGCTTAGTCAGGTTGTGCAACTTTTCGAGAGACACAGCTGTCTTTGGAGAGCAGCTGTGTGTGCAGTTTTGAACAAGTATGCAATGATATGAAGGCGTTAGTACACAGCTGAATATAAAGCAAAAGTAAAGAGAGAGAGAGAAGCACGCGAGTTTTTACGTGGTTCGGAGTAACACCTCCTACGTCCACGACCAGTGTTCACCGGTAATCCACTACCACTTGGTTTCCAAGTACCAAGCAACTTCACAACTCTAACCCGAGCCGTGTTCCAACAAGCGGGCACCGTCAAGCCTATACACCTTCGCTTACGGGTGCGAAGAACCTAACCACTCGAATTACGCGCTTCGAGCAAGCGTACCTTTACCTAACCTTTCTGGGTTTGGGTTTGGGTATGGGGTTCCAACTGTGAACGAGTTCTTACAATTAAGAACTTCAGAGAATGATGAACTCGTTCGAAATCTAGGCTTTAGATATACAATGAGTTTGGCCTAGGGAACGGACGAAAAACTAAGCAGTTTCTTAACTAGAAACACTTTAAGATAAAGTGTTCTTTGATCTATGTAGAACCGCTTGAGAGCTTTTGAAAGAATAAAGATTCAGATAATGAAAGCTTGTAGAGAGTTTTTCGTGTTTGATCCTGAGGTTGAAGACGGGTTTATATAGGTGGAGATTCAAGACTAGCCGTTGGAGGAGCCGTTTGAATCTTACCTACTATTCTTAAATACAAGATCTACCGTTGGGCGTATCTGCACCTGTCTTCATTTGTGTCACATCCTAGGTTCTGAAGTCTAGGATGCTGATCTGGCAATCCCTCATTGGTCGAGGTAGGTTGACTTTCTCTCGATTCCGGGATCTTCGCCTTCGTAGCCGGCTTTTGAATTCGTAGCCGGATCGTCTCGACGTGGAGTCTTCGGAGATAGTTCCTTTGTTCTCGTACAAATGACCAGCCGTGTTTTGAACTCGCTCGAATTCTCTTCGCCTTGATCGAGCTCTGCCGGATCACTCAGTGAAGGTTGATGCTCGCCGTTCTTTTGCTAGCCGACTCACCGTGAACACACTCGGGTCGACCGTCGTCTTCCGCTAGCCGACTCCCGCCGTAGACACACGGGTCGATCGTCGTCTTCCGCTTCCTTAACCTGTAATCCTAGAACATTTTAAGGCTCAAACAGGCGAGCTGGAAAACACTATTTAGGTTGGCGCGATCATCTATTCGGTTGGAGAATCAGTTGGGTTTTTGGTATCAAATCGAAACCTTATAATTTTCCCAACAATTTCCCCCTTTTTGATGATGCCAAAACCTAACTGAGACAACTTATGATGCAGAGAAACTTGTGTTTTATTAATGTAAGAAAATACATTATAACACAGGAAAAAGAAAGAAGGAAAAAAAATCTTCAGTCTTCAATCCTTCAGTCTTCAGTCCTTCAGTCGCCTGGGTCTTCTCTTCTGCATCCGTTGCTTCTTTCTTTTGACTCGTCTCTTCTTCAGCTGATTCTGATTCAGCTGGTTCCTCTAGCTCAACAGTTTGCCTCTTCATTGACTTGTCTCTCTTCTCCCTTACTTCCCCCTTTTTTGGCATGATCAAAACAGGGTGTGAGATATACACCATCGGCTGTTGCGATGTTTTAGTTTGGTGAAACTGTGGTTTTCAGCTCTGAGCGGCGAGGTTTAGAGTCTTAGTGGCTCAGCTGTTGTATTAGCTGGCTCTTCTTCAGTTGCATTAGCCTCGAGTGATTGCGAACACGGCGTCCTTGGCACTGATTCGGTGGCGGTCAGTGAGTGCTTGGAGGGATGAGTTAGCACGGGAGATAGCATCTTCTGAGTCGGGCATAACTTCATTCCTTGCAGTTTTGCTTCTTCAGACTTCTTAGATTGAATGAGAAAGTCTGATTCAGCACTTGAGGGAGTTGTATTCAGCTCATATCATCATCATCCAGCTGCAGGTGATCGTTGGCTGGGTGATGTTTCTTATTTGAGCTTGGTGCAGGGACTTGAGCATCTTTTATTGAAAGATCTCGAAGAAGGTGTCCCTGTGGAGCTGAAGGAAACTGAGGAGAAGGCGGTTGAAGTATCCCATCTGTCTTGGGGTTTAAGCTTGGTTGTTCAGCTGGAATATTCCGTTGCGGTGTTGGTGATGATTATGTTCAAGCAGGGACGTGAACTTCTCTTCCACCGTAAGAAACGACCGCTTGTGGGCCTTCTGCTCCTCAGAGAGTGATTACGAATTCTCTCATAATGTCAGCTGGCTTCTCTGTCGATCGACCGAGCACCTTTGACTTGAGTCTTCGGTTTGAAGACAAGGCTTCAAGATATTTTGTCTCCTCAAGTTGTCTCCGATTCACTTGGGACGGAGTTAGATGCATGCCGCTTTGTCTCCCGCATCTTTTCTCGTGCTCTCGTGGCGGAGCAAGAGCTTTGAAATGACTGCTCTTGAATACTCCGGTTTCATCAATATCTGGTCCAGGTCTGTTGACGTTGATTTTTGCATCCCAGGAAGTTGTGTGTCCCGTTCTCTCTTTTATGATGAGAGAAACAGTGGGGCTGAGGAGGTCTTTTTCCTTTGTCATTCCCAGAAAGTTTTCTGCACCTTCCTGGTGGATGACGTTCTTGAGTTTTGCGATCTCTACCGCGCCGGCTCGGTTCTGTCGATGGGCTTCACCTTCTTCTGGACTTCCGTCTTCTTTGAGGTTCCTGAGAGTTAAGCAACTCTTATCTTGAAGCTTTGACTGATTCTTCAGGTTTGATTGGCTTCGGGAGACATCTTTCTGGATTCCATGTTCTTTTTCTGCATCTTTTGTTAGTAGAAACAAACAATACCAATTGATGGAAATAAGAAAGAATGCAAAAAAAAAAAACTTTCTAGGTTTGACGCGTATATCTTCTAGCATATTTAAAGAGATTTCTTGAAGAATGGACGATCAAGATTTGTCTGTTGATAAGAAGATCTACGACTGGGAGTGATTCTCGCGTCATGTCAATTTAATGCGCGAGAGAGAACGGTTGAGGCGCTTTGACTTTTGCCTCGAAACTCCCATTATTCAATTCTTTGCAGACTTTTAATTAAGATTGATTAGAAATGACAAGATGTGAGTTGACAGAAAACAGATTGAGTAGGTGTAATTAATGTTGTTTTAAACCTCTCAGCTGATCATTGTAGTCAGCTGATACCTCGGTTGAGTGGGTGTGCTGGGTCATCGTGGTTCCAGCTGGTTCCCCCTCAGCTGAATAATCCTTTCCTTTCAGCATCTGGTTTAGCTGAATTCTTTCTCAGCTGATATCAGTGACATTGATTCCGATTTTCGATTGATCGTTTGTATTCAATTTGGTCTCGTTCCATTCATTGGTCTGCTTGCATTCACTGTCTGCTCGTTCATTTGGTCTGCTTCCGTTCACTGGTCTGCTTCCGTTCGGGTGAAGCATCGTCCGGGTTGAGAAGTCCAAGTAATCCGCACATTTTGAATCTTGCTTCTATCGCCGGTTTTGTGAGAATATCAGCCCGCTGTATGTCAGTGTGAATTTTCTCAACAATCACATCCTTCTTTTCTACGTGATCTCTGATGAAATGATGTCGTACGTCTACATGCTTGCATCTTGTGTGAAGTACCGGATTCTCTCGAAATGGCAATCGCACTTGAGCTATCACGTAAAATTGGAACTCCGTCCAGCTTTTACTTCATAGTCATCCATTGATGTTTCAACAGAGAATTTGCGAGCAGCTTCCAACGGCCATATATTCGCTTCGTCGTGGAAGTTGCGACGCACGTTTGTTTCTTTGAAAACCATGAAATCAACTTACTTCCTAAGAACCGACAAGTTCCCGAAGTTGATTTTCGTCCAATCGATCTCCAAGTCCGAATCCGAGTATCCAAATACCGTAGATTGTCTTCACTGGGTACCACCAACATTCCGAGTTCCTTTGAGATATTTGAGAATGTTCTTGGTCGCTTGCATGTGTGCTTCCTTTGGATCAACTTGAAATCCGGCACACACTCGGATCACGAAAGAGATGTCCGGACGACTTGTTGTTAGATACGACAGGATCCTATTATCCCTCCGTATTTGGGAATCAACCGACTTCCTTCGTATCCCGGTTCAATCTTCCAGCTTGGTGTTCATTGGAATCTTTACGCTTCGCTTGATTGAACTCCATACTTGGCGATCAAATCTTTCACGTATTTTGATTGATTTATGAAGATCCCTTCTGAAGATTGCTTGACTTGAAGTCCTAGGAAGAAACTCATTTCTCCCATCATGGACATGTGGAACTTCTCTCGACATCATCTCTCCAAATCTTTGGCATAAGAAGCTTGATCTTGATCCAAAGATGATGTCGTCTACGTAGATTTGAACAACCGGGATATCTTCTCCCGACTTGATGGTGAAGAGAGTTCGTCTACCGAGCCCTTCTTGAATCCTTTGGATATGAGAAAATTTGACGGAGTGTCATACCAAGCTCGAGGTGCTTGCTTTAATCCATAAAGAGCCTTCTTTAGTTTGTAGACTTTATTTCCTTCTACTTCGAATCCCGGAGGTTGTTCAACATAGACATCTTCTTTGATTTCTCCATTTAGGAATGCACACTTCACATCCATTTGATAGACCTTGAATTTGTGATGTGCTGCAAAGGCGAGAAATAGTCTGATTGCTTCCAATCGTGCTACTGGAGCAAAGGATTCTTCGAAGTCAATTCCTTCCTGCTGAGTGTAGCCTTTGGCAACGAGTCGAGCTTTGTTTCTGATGATGACTCCACAGGTATCAATTTTGTTCTTGAATATCCATTTGAGTCCTATGACTTTGACTTCTTGAGGTCCGTCGACTAATTCCCGTACACAATTTACGAGGAATTCGTTCGACTCTTCTTGCATGGCATTTGTCCAAGGCACACTCTTCAAAGCTTCGAGAATTGATTGAGGCTCGGCACTTGAGCTACGTAACACGCCATTAGAGCCGTGTCTTCATCATAGACCGTCGCCTAGCTCTACCGAGAGTTGAGCCGTGTCACCGCCTCTTGATGATCCGATGAAGCTTGAGTACCGAGCTTCGGTTTTGACTTGGTCAGAAGGTTCTCCAATGATTGCTGATGATGGATGATCTTCAATCCATCTTCTTCTCTTACGAATTTCTTCTTCCAGTTGATTGATGCTTGAAGTGGCTAAATTTCGTCTGTCTTGGAGTTGCTCTGGAGTTACGTTTTGAGAGATTGATTCTTCTTGATTTGAATTTTGAGGTGACTTCTGAAGAGGTTCAGCTGGAGATGGAGCTGGGGACTCAGCTGTGTTTGGATTCCTAGCTGATGATGTTCCCCCTTGATTTGGCGTTGAAGCTTCTTCTCGATTTCCAGCTGGTGGAGCTTCTTGGTTGATTTGAATTTCCTCCTCTGGCTCATTGTCCCAAATTAATGGTTCGGCCAGATTCCTGATTCTATTCTCTTGAGCCCTTGTCTGAATCAATCTTGAAGATTCTCCTTCGCTTCTTCGTTTGATAGAATCTCTATATTCGAAGGAGTATTCGTCAAAGGTAACATGTGGAGTTACTTCGACTATTTGAGTTCTTCTGTTGAAGACTCTGTATGCTTTACTCACAGCGGAGTAACCAAGAAATACTCCTCGGTCTGTCTTTTCGTCGAACGTCTTGAGCTGTGTCTTCTCATTATTGAGAATGTGACATTTGGATCCAAATACCTTGAAATATCCAATGTATGGTATTCTGTTGTTCCATAGCTCATACGATGTCTTTCCTTGCCTTGATGTGAGTAGGGAGCGATTCTGAGTGAAGCAAGCTGTGTTGATTGCTTCAGCCCAGAACTTCTTTGGAATGGCAGAGCTAGCTAGCATTGAGGTAGCTGCTTCCTTGAGAGTTCTGTTTCTTCGTTCTGCTACACCATTCTGCTGAGGTGTGCGAGCTGCAGATGTTTGGTGTTGAACTCCGTTCTTCTCGCAAAAATCATAAATAGTTTCATTTAGAAACTCCGTTCCACGATCTGATCTTATTGCCATTATCTTGCACTCCTTCTGTGTTGATAATCTTTCCAGCAGGATAGGCAGCTTAGTTCTCGTTTCGCTCTTCTGGTACAAGAATGATACCCATGTGAATCTTGAGAAATCATCCACAACGACCAGAGTATATTTTCTGCCATTGAAGCTTGCTGGAGTAACTGGACCAAAAAGATCCATGTGAAGAAGTTAAAGAACTCGATCAGTTGACTGAGCTGGCTTGAGAGAGAATGAAATTCTTGTTTGTTTTCCTTGTTGACACGCGCTGCACATATGACTTTTGTCATATACTTGATCTGGAATTCCATTAGCGAGCTGGTTCCTAGCCAGTTTGTTGATTGTCTTGAAGTTGAGATGATTCAGCCGTACGTGCCACGACGACTTCATTCTTCGCTTTTTGATACAAGACAAGTCTCCGGAGGCATTGTTCTTCCGGTCAAGTACATATTTCCTTCTCTTTTCCCTCTTAGGAGTATCTGCTTGGTTTCCCTGTGCTTCACTGTGCATCCCTGTGCATCAAACTTGACAGAAAAACCGTTGTCGCAGAATTGGCTAATGGAAAGCAAGTTATGTTGCAATCCTTGTACATAAGAAACTTTTGGGATTATAACATTTCTAGTTTTAAATGTACCATAACCTTTGGTTAGGCCTTTGGAGTTGTCACCAAATGTTACTTGTGGACCTGTACGCTCAATATACTCCTGGAGTAGATGCTTTAGGTGCGTCATGTGCTTGGAACATCCACTGTCCAAGTACCAAAGTGTTCTCATCGACTCCTCAGAGATGCGTCTATTCCTTGCAACCTAAACAAAAAATTAAAATTCAGGTACCCAGTTTTAATTGGGTCCTTGTGGGTTAGACAGAGATCCTTTGACGACCCAGATCTGCTTGATGACTCGAATTGGGTCATTTGATCTGATAATTCTCCCAGCTGAGTCGATATTCATATTCATTGTGTTTTTCTTTTGTTGCTGGCGTGGTCTTGATCTTCGTGTCTTCTTGTTTTGTTGTCTGGATTTCTTTTGGTTTCCAGCTGTGTGCCTAGCTGAGACGTTCCTTAGTCTCTGCTGTCTCATGTGATACTGTGGCTGGAAATGATTATCCAGCTGATACTCGTATGAGTGGTATCCAACTGGGTATCTCTGATATCTTGGTTGATATCGATCAACGTACTGGTGCTGTGGCTTGTATCTGTAAAATCCAGCTTGTGGTCTTCGTTGAGGTTGAGCACGTTGCTGTCTGAGTTGGGCTTGAGGTTGTCGCACAGCTGACCTTCTTGATGTCTGCTGTGTTCTCAACGGAGTTTGAGACTGTTTCACAGCTGTTCTTCTTGACGTCTGCTGTGTCCTCGACGGAGCTTGAGAATGTTTCACAGCTGTTCTTCCCGACGCCTGCTGTGTCCTCAACTGTTGATGCTGAGCTGCTGAGATTGAAGGTTCATTTGCACGTACAAACATAACCTTTGTTCCACTTGTGGAGGCAATGTTTGAGGCATCCTTTGATTCGTTGTATCCCAGTCCCGCTTTGAGTGCTGCTGGACGCTGAGCACTAATGATCTCGTCCATTGTTGACGTGGCTTTGATGAGAGCTACTATCTTTTTAGATAGTACCTCTTCGGTGCTTTTCAGCTCAATGATCTCAGCTGACTTCCTTTCCGATTCAGCTGTGACCTTTTCCACATCTTCTATCAGCTGTTTCTTCTCAGTGTTGAATTTCTTCATCAGCTGATCTTGTTTCACTATTTTGTCTTTTAGTGAAACGACTTCCTGTTGGAGCTGAGTTGTATCAGCTGTGTCTGATACTTTTGTCTTTTCCAGTTCCGCCTTCAGCTCGGCATTCTCACACATAATGACGTCAAGGATCTCTTGAAGCTCCTTGGAATCGTTCATTACTTTCTCTACTAGACTCCAATCAGGTAGTCCAGATTCTGAGTCCTGTGTAGAGTGATCGTGTGATGGTGAGATGTTAGATAGATTTAGAGTTCTAGACGTTACCTCATCTTCATCGATGCCGTCTGTTTGTCCCATGAAGCATGTAACCCAATCAGGTTCATGATTGGCCATCAGGGCTTCTTCTTCCGAGTCTGAAAATGGCATTTCATCCATTTTCTTGCACTCTGATTCTTCATCAGCGATATAAGCTCTCCTTTTGTCTGCTGCCTTAGCTTTTAATTGGTCTTTGTCTTTCTTGGACAGCTTTGGACAATCTTGTCGGTAGTGTCCTGGTTCCTTGCAGTTGAAGCAACCTTCACCTGTTCGTTGGTCAGCTGACTTCTCATCAGCTGCTGCGTACTTATCTCTGTAAGTCCTAAAGAACTTCTTGTATTTGCCCTTGCTGGTGTTGAGTCTGTTATAACTTTTCACCATCATGGCAATTTCTTCGAGTAGCTCCTCTTTGCTCATATCCTTTTTGTCCTTCTTCGTCTTGGAGGACTCAGCTGACTTGACATGGTGACTTTTCGCAGTTGGCTCGAAAGCTATTTCTTTTGGAGGTAGGGTGAGTTCTCCGTCATTAAATACCTTGAAGATTCTTCTTGAGTGATCTTCAAGTTGTATTCGTTGGCTTTTAAGAGTGAGAACAACCTTTATATAGATAGATCACCCAAGTCACTTCGACTTTGGTGAACTACCTTGTAAGTGTTCCATTCAGCTGAAAGAAATTTGAAAGAACCTTTAGATTCTTTTCCCGCTGGGTATATTTCCCAGTTCTGATTGTCTCTATCTCAATGACTATGTTTGAGAACCTTAGCTCCATCGCTTCGATGGACTCGTTGGCTAGCTGCTTGAAGTTGTCGAATTTTTGGCAAGCTATTGTGAATTTGTTTTCTTTGATTTCTTCAGATCCTTCACATAGCTTGGCAAGTATTTCCCACATCTCTTTGGCTGTCTCGCACTTGATAATCTTACTCAGGTAGGCGTTTGAGACTGTTGATGAGATGGTGTTTCTTGCGAAGCTGTCCAGCCCAGCTTGCTTTTGTTCTTCTGACGAGTAATCCTTCTTTGGCTTGAGAATTGGCCGGTATTCTGGTTGTCCTCCATCATGAGCAGGTACGAGTTCATTTCCTTGTTTATAAATAAGGATGGGTCCGTCTGTGATGACGTCCCACATCATGTCGTGATGTGCACAAAGGAAGCTTTTCAATCTGAATTTCCAGATTGCATAGTCGTCTACCGAGAAGGTGGAGAGATTCCTGTTAAGATAAGAATCCATAGACATGTGCAGTATGTAATAATATGAGTTTTTCTGAAAAACGGATCTGTTCAGTTGACCACTGACACAGAGCGTCAAGAGAGATCTCTTGATACAGAAACGGTGGTCTTTTGAACCACTGCTCTGATACCAATTGATGGTCCCTGAGCTGGGTACTTGGTGTAGAGGGGGGGTGAATACACCAAGTAGATTTTTCGAAACTTTTATCAAGTTAAAACGGAGTTGAGTGAGAGCTCAGTTATTGATCCAGCTGGGGAGGGTCAGCTGGGTAAACAACTCAGTTGGCGGTGCGGAAAGTGGTGGTTTGAAAACTTAGCTCAGTTACTTAGAAAAACTCAGTTTGAAAATATTAACTTATCGTTTTCAGCTTAGTCAGGTTGTGCAACTTTTCGAGAGACACAGCTGTCTTTGGAGAGCAGCTGTGTGTGCAGTTTTGAACAAGTATGCAATGATATGAAGGCGTTAGTATACAGCTGAATATAAAGCAAAAGTAAAGAGAGAGAGAGAGAAGCACGCGAGTTTTTACGTGGTTCGGAGTAACACCTCCTACGTCCACGACCAGGTTCACTGGTAATCCACTACCACTTGGTTTCCAAGTACCAAGCAACTTCACAACTCTAACCCGAGCTGTGTTCCAACAGTTTGCGGGCACTGTCAAGCCTATACACCTTCAGTTTACGGGTACTGAAGAACCTAACCACTCGAATTACGCGCTTCGAGCAAGCGTACCTTTACCTAACCTTTCTGGGTTTGGGTTTGGGTATGGGGTTCCAACTATGAACGAGTTCTTACAATTAAGAACTTCAGAGTATGATGAACTCGTTCGAAATCTAGGCTTAAGATATACAATGAGTTTGGCCTAGGTAACAGACGAAAAACTAAGCAGTTTCTTAACTAGAAACACTTTAAGATAAAGTGTTCTTTGATCTATGTAGAACTGCTTGAGAGCTTTTGAAAGAATAATGATTTCAGATAATGAAAGCTTGTAGAGAGTTTTTCGTGTCTGATCCTGAGGTTGAAGACGGGTTTATATAGGTAGAGATTCAGGACTAGCCGTTGGAGGAGCCGTTTGAATCTTACCTACTCTTCTTAAATACAAGATCTGCCGTTGGGCGTATCTGCACCTGTCTTCATTTGTGTCACATCCTAGGTTCAAGTCTAGGATGCGTCGGCAATCCCTCATTGGTCGAGGTAGGTTGACTTCCTTCGATTCCGGATCTTTCGCCTTTAGAGCCGGCTTTTGAATTCGTAGCCGGACTGTCTCGACGTGGAGTCTTCGGAGATAGTTCCTTTGTTCTGCAATTTGGACAGGTGTGTTTTGAACTCGGCTCGAATTCTCTTCGGCTTGATCGAGCTCTGTTGGATCACTCGAGTGAAGGTTGACGCCTTCTTGTCTTTTGCTAGTGACTCCATTTGTGAACACGGTAGGTCGATTCTTGTCTTCCATTGGGACTCTGCCGTAGACACGGTAGGTCGATTCTTGTCTTCCGCTTCCTTAACCTGTAATCCTAGAACATTTTAAGGCTCAAACAGGCGAGCTGGAAAACACTATTTAAGTTGGCGCGATCATCTATTCGGTTGGAGAATCAGTTGGGTTTTGGTATCAAATCGAAACCTTATAATTTTCCCAACAGATGATTCAAATGGCCGCGCTGATGTGCCTACCGACTTCATTGTTGCTTTTCGATACAAGACAAGTCTCGGAGGGCCGCCGTTCCAAGAAAGTACATATTTCCTTCTCTTTTCCCTCTTAGGAGTATCTGCTTGGTTTCCCTGTGCTTCACTGTGCATCAAACTTGACAGAAAAACCGTTGTCGCAGAATTGGCTGATGGAAAGCAAGTTATGTTGCAATCCTTGTACATAAGAAACATTTGGGATTATAACATTTCTAGTTTTAAATGTACCATAACCTTTGGTTAGGCCTTTGGAGTTGTCACCAAATGTTACTTGTGGACCTGTACGCTCGATATACTCCTGGAGTAGATGCTTTAGGTGCATCATGTGCTTGGAACATCCACTGTCCAAGTACCATAGCGTTCTCATCGACTCCTCAGAGATGTGTCGATTCCTTGCAACCTAAACAAAAAATTAAAATTCAGGTACCCAGTTTTAATTGGGTCATTGTGGGTTAGACAGAGATCCTTTGATGACCCAGATCTGCTTGATGACTCGAATTGGGTCATTTGATCTGATAATTCTCCCAGCTGAGTCGATATACACATTCTTTGTGTTCTTCGGTTGTTACTGGCGGGGTCTTGATCTCCGTGTCTTCCCGTTTTGATGTCTTGATTTCTTTTGGTTTCCAGCTGTGTGCATAGCTGAGACGTTCCTTTGTCTCTGCTGTCTCATGTGATGCTGTGGCTGGAAATGATTATCCAGCTGGTACTCATATGAGTGGTATCCAGCTGGGTATCTCTGATATCCCGGTTGATATCGTTCAACGTGCCTTCTTTATTCGGTATCTGTGAAATCCAGCATGTTGTCTTCGTTGAGGTTGAGCACGTTGCTGTCTGAGTTGGGCTTGAGGTTGTCGCACAGCTGACCTTCTTGATGCCTGCTGTGTCTTCGACGGAGCTTGAGGATGTTTCACAGCTGGTCTTCCTGACGTCTGCTGTGTACTCAACTGTTGATGCTGAGCTGCTGGGATTGGAGGTTCGTTTGCACGTACAAACATTACCTTTGTTCCACTTGTGGAGGCAATGTTTGAGGCATCCTTTGATTCGTTGTATCCCAGTCCTGCTTTGAGTGCCGCTGGACGCTAAGCACTAATGATCTCGTCCATTGTTGACGTGGCTTTGATAAGAGCTACTATCTTCTTAGATAGTACCTCTTCGGTGCTTTTCAGCTCAATGATCTCAGCTGACTTCTTTTCCGATTCAGCTGTGACCTTTTCCACATCTTCTATCAGCTGTTTCTTCTCATAGTAGAATTCCTTCATCAGCTGATCTTGTTTCACTATTTTGTCTTTTAGTGAAACGACTTCCTGTTGAAGCTGAGTTGTATCAGCTGCGTCTGATACTTTTATCTTTTCCAGTTCCGCCTTCAGCTCGGCATTCTCACACATAATGACGTCAAGGATCTCTTGAAGCTCCTTGGAATCATTCATTACTTTCTCTACTAGATTCCAATCAGGTAGTCCAGATTCTGAGACCTGTGTAGAGTGTTCGTGTGATGGTGAGATGTTAGATAGATTTTGAGTTCGAGACATTACCTCATCTTCATCGATGCCGTCTGTTTGTCACATGAAGCATGTATCCCAATCAGGTTCATCATGGGCCATCAGGGCTTCTTCTTCCGAGTCTGAAAATGGCATGTCATCCATTTTGTTGCACTCTGATTCTTCATCGGTGTTGGGAAAATTAATAGAGTTTTGATTGGATACCAAAACCCAGCTGACCCCAACCGAGTAGATGATCGCACAAGCCTAAGCATTTTTCAGCTCACCTGTTTGAGCTTATAGAGTTTCTTAGTTTACAGGTAGATTCGCTGAAGACAGCAGAAGACACAGCTAAGCAGACAGCTTAAGAACTCAGCGGAAGCGGACTCGGCGAGCAAGACCAAGCAGAGTCAAAGATCCTACAGTATCAAGACCCAGCTCAGTGACGGAAGCCCAGCTCAGTGTCAAAGACCCAACTCAGTGTAAAAGACCCAGCTTAGTGTCGATGACACAGCTCAGGTCTAAACAGCTCAGGTCAGTGACACAGCTCAGGTTGAAGACACAGCTCAGATTGATGTTACAGCACAGGTCTAAGATACAGCTCAGAGTCGAGACGCAGCAGAGTCCAAGACGCTGAAGACACAGCAGAGATGCTTGACAGCTCGAAGACAAAGACCTTCTCCAAGATAAGATCCCGATGTCAGAAGATCTTGTCTGACGCAGTCAAATCAGAGAAGGAATAGCCTCTGCAGATGCAGACCTACTTCGTAGGTAAAGGCCAGAAGTCAACAAGAGTATGTAAGATTCAAACGGCTCTCTTCCAACGGCTAGTTTGAATCTCCACCTATATTTATACCTCCTCACCATTGAATAGAAGAAGCTGGTGAGGCTGGCAAGACGACTGAAGAAATAAAAGAAAACATAAAAATGAACAACGATCTACAAAGCCAAATCTTTCTAGAACACCCAGCCAGTCAGCTGTGTTCTTTGTTGTTCACATATTCAGTCATAGGCAGAATAGATCAGAATAAATATCTTAAGCCTAGTCTGAACGAGTTCATCATACTCCTTGTTCTTCATTGTAAGAACTCGTTCATAGTTGAAAAACCATACCCAAACCAAAACCCAGAAAGGTTAGGTAAAGGTACGCTTGCTCGAAGCGTGTAATTCGAGTGGTTAGGTTCTTCAATACCCGGAAACTGAAGGTGTAGGCTTGACAGTGCCCGCAAACTGTTGGAACACAGCTCGGGTTAGAGTTGTGAAGTTGCTTGGTACTTGGAAACCAAGTGGTAGTGAATTACCAGTGAATCTGGTCGTGGACGTAGGAGGGGTTACTCCGAACCACGTTAAAAATGCTCTTGTTATTTATCGCTTTGTTTTATGCATGTTACTAACTCTCATAAGCATACATTTCAATCTGCATAAACTGACTAACTGAAAAGTGAAACAGAGCTTTGCAATATATTTGAAGCAACAGACGGACTTTCCAAATCCACCACATTCCGCACACAGCCAGCTGTGTCGATCAAGCTGTCATCCAGCTGGATCGAACACAGCCAGCTCACTCAAAAGAGTTTTAACTTAAAAAAGTTTTTAAACCTTGGTGTATTCACCCCCCCTCTACACCAAGGTATCCGTCTTGGGACCAACAATTGGTATCAGAGCAGTGGTTCAAAAGATCACAACGTATTCATCAAGTCAGCATTTCATTGCTGATAATGGTCACCTGAACAGATCCTTAATTTTTTTTCAAAATCTTTTTGAAATCATTATATTGCATACTGTCATGGAATCTTCTATGTGCAGGAATCTTCCAACATTCTCAGTCGATGATTATCAGATATGAAAGTTCCGATTCAAAAGCTTTCTGTGCGCGCAAAACGACATGATGTGGGATGTTATCACAGACGGACCCATCATCATCATGAAATCAGAAAGACAAGCAGAAACCTTACCTGGAGCTGAACCAGTACTCCGGCAAGTTGTGAAGCCCAAAAGAGAGTACTCTCCAGAAGAAAGAAGACAAGCTGGATTGGATAGCTACGCTCGCAACGTCATCTCCTCAACGGTGACGGACGCTTATCTCAGCAAGATCATCAACTGCGAGACAGCTAAGGGGATGTGGGACACTCTAGCCAAGCTGTGTGAAGGCTCAGAGGAAATTAAAGAGAACAAATTCTCAGTTGCATGCCAGAAGTTCGACAACTTCAAGCAACTCCCCTACGAGTCCATCGAGCAAATGGAGCTCAGATTCTCCAACCTTGTCATCAAGATCGAGACGATCCGAACTGGAAAATATACAGTTCGAGATAAGAACTTGAAAGTTCTTTCAGCTCTCTCCTCAAAATGGTGTACACACAAAGTGGTTCACCAAAGCAGAACTGATCTTGGCAGCATGGAGACGGAAAAATTATTCTCCATCTTGAAAGCCAACGAATTTGATCTGGGGATCACAAGCAGAGAATCATCCAGCCGGATAAATGAAACGGAGCTGAATCCCAAGGCAAAGGAGATAGCTCTCAGTGCAGAGTCAAGAAGATCAGCTCAATCAGCTCAGACTGAAAAAGTCAGAAAGGAGTTCAAAAATATGAGCAAAGAAGAATTGCACGAAGAAGTTGCCATGCTTGTACGGAGCATCAATAGGCTGGATCACAGCAAGGAAATGTACAAGAAGATCGTGAAGGTTCATCACGACAAGCAACTCTACCCAAAGAGAAACCCAGCTGAGTCATCCTCCGTGAGAAAGGATAAAAGGTTCGAATCGAGCGAAATGGATAATGATCAAATCTCCGTCTCCGACTCAGATGAGGATGATTGCTCTGATTAAGATGTCTGAAACATCTTATTGATTCAACCAACGAAGAAAATGAAGAAACCCAACTAGCTGATCAGACCAATCAGAAATAAAGACAAATTTGGATACAAACCGAAAATTCAACGGTCATTCAGCTGAGTACATTGGTCTCAAGAAAAGAATAGAGAAGCAGTACTTGAACCAGCTGGATTAGGGACAGCTGTCTACTTGCTATACAAACTGAGACTTCATCAAAGAAATGAGCTGATGGTGAGAAAATCCGCTCAAACGAAGTAGGATGCAGCTGAAGAAAATGCCACCTACTATCAAATCAAGATTATCCATTGTTGGGAAAATTCACATCGAAGCACAATCTGCTGAAATCCAAGTCAAGATGATGTGTGAATTATTTGGACTGCTCAAACCGGATAAAGAAAAGCTCATCCAGCTGATGGGGAACAAACTCAGCTGGATCCCAAAACTCAGAAGGATTTTCTAGCCAAAAAGGGAATCAAGCTCCGCTGGACATCAGTAGAAGAGCTAAAGGGAACTCAGCTGACTAAAATTCAAGCAAAATCTACAAATACTCAGCTGAGGAGAACTGTCAATCAAGCAAAGGAGAAGACCGCTGTAATATCAGATGGATACTATGTCCAAGCTGACCGTTCAGGAAGGGAAACCAGCTGAGGGGGAATCAAGCTCAGCTGGATAGTTAAATTGAAGGAGTAACTCAACATAAAGAAACACAGCCGAGGTATCAGCTGACTACAAAGTTCAGCTGACAGGTTTGCAGTCTTTCATTTACTTCCCTGAGGAATATGCTATTTAAGGATAAAATTATTTGAATTTAAATTCAAAATTCACAAACATTCATTAGAAGGATTCGTCAATAAGCCATCTAGCAAATCGAATCCCATCGCATTTAATGAAAAGCATGCAGGGTACTGTAGCTCGGAAAAGTCGAGGCAGAAGTCAGAACGTTTTGACTACCTCACGCGCGCGTGACCTACAATCTACATACGCACGTCACTTAACGTGTTGCACAAATCTCTCCCAGCCGCAGATCTTGAATTCAAATCTAAAGATCTCAATCGTTCATCAAAATAGACGGTTGATATATATATCAAAGATATGCAAATCGTCGCCATATTTACTTATTATCTCTGAAATTTTTCTGCAAATCAAGTTCTTGTTTATCTCTCTGCAAAACTGTTTTCTCTTGTACTCTTCTAACTCCTCAATACAGATATATTCAATGGCACCAAAGAAGATAACCCCAGGAGCGAACCAATCGGAGAACCTCATGTCAAAGCTACACTTTGAGAGTTGTTTAACTCTCAAGAACTACAAGAACTCGGAGTTCCAGGAGGTGCTGGATCTCATCGAGAATGCAGGCCTACTTCAATGGGCGACGGCGCGTCCGAAGAACATCTTCCGCCGGAAAGTAGCAGAGTTCTTCATGGAGATGACGAACAGAGAAGAACGTCTCCGCTCCAACATCACCCTCCAACTCAAAGAAAAGACAGGGCATACAACTCCCTGGGACGTCGACATCAACATCAACCGGATATTGAACAAGCTGTTCGGATTGACAACTCTTGGGGACCGCTCTCCAGACAACTACACCAGAGAAGAGATCCAGGCCGAACTGGATCAGATGCTGTTCAAGCCGGAACCCTACAGGGCGAGTATGTCCAAGCTACTACTCAAGCCCAAATTCAGACTGCTTCTGGATATCACCCAGAAGTGTATTCTAGGTATCGCTGGATCTCAAGGAGAGATCAGCATACCCAAGCTGAAGCCCATGATAGCCATCCTCAGGAATGATCCTGTGGATTGGTTCTCCTACTTTATGGGAAAGTTGGAGAAGGAGTCGAAGAAAATTCACTTCGAAGATGACAGCTTCACCAAATTCAGCTGTAGGGAGACCATCTATTTATGCACCAAGGCGGCGTGCATAATAGAACACTACACAACTGGACGGCAAATCAAGTGGAAAGACACAGAAGAGTTCCCTATGTCCAAAGTTCTTTTTAAAAACAAAGTCAGCTCTCTGACTTGATGAAGAAAGCAGCCCCTGAAGGGAAGAAAAAGATGCAGGAGGCAAAACAAGACCGCTCTCTCCTCTCAACCGGGAAAAGGAAACGACAGAGGAAACTCGGCCATTTGGATCTCCACCGCCAAAAGAAGCTCAAATTTAAGGCGTAAGCAAGCCGGTGAGGAGACGAGAGAAGCCGGTGACAAGCCATCGAATGGAGATCGCCGGCGAGGAGACGACTCGGGATTCCTCCTCCAAAGACACGGATCAAGGAAGAGAGTTCGTGATTGCTTCACGTGGGCGAGGAACCACGGTATAGTGGTCCCCCACCCTGACCCGGAGGATGCTATTCCACTTCGCCAAATCCTTCAAGCATCCTCACAACCCGCTCCAGTTGATCTCACATCATCTGGATCTCCTCCTCAACAACACTCTCTTCTCCTTCCGCCTCAACAACACTCTCTTCTCCTTCCTCCTCATCCTCAGGTACCTCTCCAAGAATCCTCGCCTATTTCTTCAATACCTGAAACCACCCATCTTTCAACACCCAGCTCACCTAAAGAACCCCATCCAGCTGACGCTCCTTTGCAGCTGGATGATGAATACCAAGCTGCCATCCAGCTGGATCGAACACAGCCAGCTCACTCAAAAGAGTTTTAACTTGGAAAAGTTTTTAAACCTTGGTGTATTCACCCCCCCTCTACACCAAGGTATCCGTCTTGGGACCAACAATCGGCGATATAAGCTCTCCTTCTGTCAGCTGCCTTAGCTTTCAGTTGGTATTTGTCTTTCTTGGACAACTTTGGACAATCTAGCCGGTAGTGTCCTGGTTCCTTGCAGTTGAAGCAACCTTCTTCTGTTCGTTTGTCAGCTGACTTCTCATCAGCTGCTGCGTACTTGTCTCTGTAAGTTCTTGCGAACTTCTTGTATTTGCCCTTGCTGGTGTTGAGTCTGATGTAGTTTTTGACCAGCATGGCTATTTCTTCAAGTAGCTCTTCCTTGCTCATGTCCTTCTTATCCTTCTTCGATGACTCAGCTGACTGCATGTATGCGGATTTGTCAGAGTTGGCTCTGAACGCAATCTCCTTTGTTGCAGGTGTCAGCTCTCCATCATTCTGATTGCTTGAAGATTCTTTCATTGTAACCTTCAAGTTGTACTCGTTGGCTTTGAGCAGGGAGTATAATCTTTCAGTTGAAAGATCACCTAAGTCACTTCGACTTTGGTGTACCACCTTATAGGTGTTCCATTCAGCTGTGAGCGCTGAAAGAACTTTTAGATTCTTTTCTCGCTGGGTATATTTCCCAGTTCTGTTGGTTTCTATTTCTACCACAATGTTGGAGAATCTGAGTTCCATCCCTTCGATGGACTCGTTGACCAGCTGCTTAAAGTTATCAAACTTCTGGCATGCAATCGTGAATTTATTCTCCTTTATCTCCTCCGACCCTTCGCATAGTTTTGCTAGGGTTTTCCACATCTCCTTTGCGGTTTCACAGTTGATGATTTTGCTGAGGTAGGCATTGGAGACCGTTGAAGATATGGTGTTCCTCGCGAAGCTGTCTAGTCCAGTCTGATTCCTTTCTTCTGAGGTGTGCTCATTCTTGGGCTTGGGAATGAGCTGATATCTTGGTTGTTCGCCATCTTGAGTTGGTACAAGCTCGTTCTCTTATTTGTAGATGATGATGGGTCCGTCTGTGATGAGGTCCCATATTATATCGTGATGCGCACAGAGAAAGCTCTTCAGTCTGAACTTCCATATTGCATAATCGTCTACCGAGAAGGTGGGAAGATTCCTGTTAAGATAAGAATCCATAGAAATATGCAGTATGTAATAATATGAGTTTTTCACAAAGAGGATCTGCTCAGATGACCACTGACAGATTGTCAAGAGAGATCTCTTGATACAGAAATGGTGGTCTGTTGAACCACTACTCTGATACCAATTGATGGTCCCTGAGCTAGGTATTTGGTGTAGATGGGGGGGGGTGAATACACCAAATAGATTTTTAGAAACTTTTTCTCGAGTTAAATCACGGAGTTGGTGAGCTCAGTTATCGATCCAGCTGGGGAGGGTCAGCTGGGTAAATAACTCAGCTGGCGGTGCGGAAAGTGGTGGTTTGAAAACTTAGCTCGGTTACTTAGAAAAACTCAGTTTGAAAAGATTAACTTTATGTTTTCAGCTTAGTCAAGTTGTGCAACTTTCAGAGAGACACAGCTGTCTTTGGAGAGCAGCTGTGTGTGCAGTTTTGAACAAATATGCAATGATATGAAAGAGTTAGTACAAAACTAAATATAAAGAGAAATAAAAGAGCACGCGAGTTTTTACGTGGTTCGGAGTAACACCTCCTACGTCCACGACCAGGTTCACTGGTAATCCACTACCACTTGGTTTTCAAGTACCAAGCAACTTCACAACTCTAACCCGAGCTGTGTTCCAACAAGCGGGCATCGTCAAGCCTAACCTTTCGGTTTACGGTACCGAAAAACCTTACACACTTGAATTTCCCGCTTCAAGCAAGCGTAACCTTGACCTAACCTTTCTGGGTAAGAGGGGTTTGGTTTGGGGTTCCAACTGTGAACGAGTTCTTACAATTAAGAACTTTAGAGTATGATGAACTCGTTCGAAATCTAGGCTTAAGATGTACAAAGAGTTTGGCCTAGGGAACAGACGAAAAACTAAGCAGTTTCTGAACTAGAAACACTTTAAGATAAAGTGTTCTTTGATCTATGTAGAACTGCTTGAGAGCTTTTGAAAGATTGATGATTTCAGATAATGAAAGCTTGTAGAAGGTTTTTCGTATCTGATCCTGAGGTTGAAGACGGGTTTATATAGGTAGAGATTCAAGACTAGCCGTTGGAGGAGCCGTTTGAATCTTACCTACTCTTCTTAAATTCAAGATCTGCCGTTGGGCGAATCTGCACCTGTCTTCATTTGTGTCACATCCTAGGTCCTGAAGTCTAGGATGCTGATTTGGCAATCCCTCATTGGTCGAGGTATGTTGACTTCCTCTGACGTCGGGATCTTCTGCCTTTGGAGCTGGCTTTTGAATTCAGAGCTGGACTGTCTTGAACTGAAGTCTTCAGAGATAGTTCCCTTTGTTCTGTACAGCTGGACCGGCTGTGTTTTGAACTCAGCTCGAATTCTCTTCAGCTTGATCATGCTCTGCTGGAGGACTCAGCTGAAGGTTGACGCCGTCTTTTGCTAGCCGACTCTGCTCGTAAATACACTGGGTCGACCGTCGTCTTCTGCTAGCTGACTCCTGCTGTAGACACAGCTGGGTCGACTGCTGTCTTCCGCTTCCTTAACCTGTAAACCTAGAAAATCTAAAGCTCAAACAGGCGAGCTGGAAAACACTATTTAGGTTGACGCGATCATCTATTCGGTTGGAGAAGCAGTTGGGTTTTGGTATCAAATCAAAACCTTATAATTTTCCCAACAAATGACATTACACACGGAAAGATAAATACAAATAGATTACAAATATTAATTAAATACATACTAATGAATATAATAATAATCATAATGATAGATTCGAATTAGAATATATATATATATATATATAAATTAATTAAATTGATTGACTAATACTTTTCGAGCACTTGCAATTCTATGCATAATCTAATTGACGATATAATTTTATAATTGTATAATATAATAAAGGAAACTAATTTAATGAATATATATACTGTCACATAAGTCAAGATAGAAACGTATAAAAATTTCTGTAATATTACATATATATGTATATATTATATGAATTAAGAATGTACTATAAAATAAGGGTTTATAAAAATGTATTCTGAAATTATTATTATTTTAATATGCATAATAGAAAAAATTAATTAAATAGAGGAAAAGATAAATATGAGATGTGATTAATAGATAAACATGTGATATTTCAAGAATATGAAATTAATAAAATTTTAATTAATAAAAATTATAGAATATATATGAATTAAAATTAGACAAATTACCAGAATAAAGGAAATTCTGAACGGAACACCGTGGATGGTGCAACTTTATTTTCGTATTAGTAATAGATGGTACTCTAATACATTGTCTCTCTCCTCAAAATAAATAAAAATAAGGGGAAAATGGGATAATAGCACTTTTAAGATTAAAAATACTAATAATAGCACCAATTTTTAAAAAATACAATTAATAGCACTTATGGACATATTTACCCCTCCTTCCTTTTTCTATTTGAGAATTCACGAATTTTAATTCGTAAATTCACGAATTCTAATTTGTGAATTCACAAATTTAAATTTGTGATTTCACTCGTCATATCAAATACATCTTCTTCAAATTTAAAATATTAATCACGAGTTTTAATTTGTGAATTCACGAATTCTAATATGTGATTTCACGCATGAGAAAGGAGGTCGCCGGACGGAAGACGTTGCTGGAAAATTGCTACCGGAAATAAAAAGGGAGGTGCACCGCCGTCACTTTGAGACAGAGATATAAGTTAGAGTTTTGATTCTTCAAAATTAGAGAATTAGGCACAAATTGAATCATGTGAAAAAAATATTTTTAATCATGAAGGGTAAAAATACACAGAAGTGCTATTATTTATGTTTTTAAAAATTGATGCTATAATTAATGTTTTTTCCCTAAAAGTACTATAATCCTACCATATCTCTAAAAATAAAACGCTGCAGTCTCGCTTATAGCCCCTATTATTCTTGAATAATCAAATCTTCAATATGATTTTTCCACAATTTCTAAAGATATAACATACCAAAAATTAATTTTAAAAGTTTCATCCCAAAATTGAAAATCCTAGATGTCACCGTCACCTTCTCTTTCTATTACTGACTACTCAATTTTTTCTTCACATCTAATAAAATTAATTTGAGTTTCTGATCAAAGCGATGGGTTGTTGTTGATTTGGGTTTAATAAGATATGCTCCCTCTTTATCGATAGCAATGTTCCTCTTTTCTTTTTTATCTGTCTCATTAGCATAGTCTCATTTTAAAAGTGGAAATAATTAACTCTTCAACAGTTGTGAAACCTACCACTTCTTTTTACTTTTATTTCTTAATAACCGTGTTCAAAACAAGTCAGATCATCGAGTTGTCAAATTCAACCTTCACCCGAATAATTGAGACTCTAGACTCTAGAATGCAGACTTTCGAAACCCTCAAACAATTTTTAAATTCAAACATGCATTAAATTAACTTCGTTCGAAATATTGATTCAATATCAAGGCAATGAAATTATATGATATCGATTTTGTAACCCAACGATGCACGTTTAATCAAATATATATATTTTTTAGGTCTTGAAAAAAGTAGGCGAACCTTTCGTTAAGACGGCACCCAAATTTTTTAATATCTTTTTAGAATACCCCCAAATTAAATCCAATAAACCTTTGGGAAGTTCAAAAAGTCAAAATTTAGTAGTCCATTTTAAACTTTTTAAAGTTGATTCACATTTCAATAATGCCTTAAATATCACGTGGCGACGACCATCCCTTGTGCACTCTCCAACAGTTATGGAACAGAGAAATAAATACTTTTTCTTTCACTTCTTAATTATTCCATCCTCTTCCTCTCCTCCAATAAATTCTATAATTATTCGATTTTTTATTTAATGATTAATCATGAGTAAAAAGAATAAATTTATCCACTTTAATATACAAATTTTGGCAGCAAGAGATACTTATCCGGAAACAGAGAGAATGTATCATTTTGTCTTGACATGTTTACTAATTAAGAAATTTTAAATTAAGATAAAATTAGTGTTATTTTTACTATTCATTTTACGAAAAGATTGCTCAAGTTATGCTGCATGCAGATTAAACAACGAAGAATATAGGTTAATGTAATCATAATTAATATAAGAGCATTGATACTGGATTCTTCAGTATTTCAGTAGAATATTCTAGCGTTGTTGTGAATTATAGATGATGAGATTAAGAAATATTTAATTATATAATTAAGGTGGTTAAGCAGGAAAAGTATATATTTCGGACTATTACATGCAGTAATAGAGAGACAAAAAAAAAAGGATTGTGTGGCAAATATTATGTATTTGTCCATTTTAATTTAAAGTACAATTAACTTTATACATACATATTAGAAATTGAGGTCCGCAACATTCTCATATTCATAATTATTAAATAATAATATTAGAACATGTACTATTAATATTCGTCTAGATGTTTACTATGTAATCATGTACGCAAGCAATTAATAATATGAAAAAAAAAAAAAACACATACACACACCATATTGCAAAAACTAATACAGGTCAAAGAGGATTTTCTCTTTCTCCATTTCATTTTATTGTATTTTATTCGCAAATGGGTCTTTAAAATTTTCTTGGCTCAACTCTATCCTAATTTTTTTTTCTTAATTTTAACTGATAATGGGTCCTTAAATTTTCATATGGTTCGGAATCTCAAAATTTGTATTATATGATACATTAATTCGAGCCAATTATACGTATTTGTTAATACATCAAAAATATATATGATATCTATCACGAAATACAAATTAAATTTGAGGAACCAAATAAAGCAAATCAAAGTCCTAGAAAATTCAATAATAGCATACTACAAAATTTTGAAACTCCAATCTAATTTAACAAAAAGTTGGGTCCAATAATTACATAATAGTTGATGATTCACATGGGTTATTAATTGACAACCAATTTAATTTAAAGTGCTTAAAATTTTTAATTTATCATTACTTATATATGTCAAATTAAGGATAGGTCATGCGACTCATGCTGCTTTATTTATTTAAACTATACTCCCTCGGTCCCGATAGCAAGATCTCGGTTTTCTTTTTCGTTTGTCCCAATAACAAAGTCTTATTCAAAAAATGGAAACAATTAACTCTTCAAAAGCTATGAGATCTGCCACTTTTTATTTTTTTACTCATGTTTTTTAATAATCGTGCCTAAAGCAAGCGAGACCTTGCTATTGGGACGGAGGGAGTAATATCTAATGTCATGTCACGATATTTATTTATGAAACAATTGTACAAATTTTCAACTAAAATCTTTAATTGATGCTCTTGGTCGGGAAGGATAACACAACTATTCTTGTCCACCACAACTGCATAATCTTTTGCTCACTCAAAAGTTGATAACAAGTCTTTTTCTAGGCTAATCATATTGATAAATAATTAAAGATCATGATTAATTTTAATGGATAAGTTTTTTCTATTACTCCTTCCGTCTCGTTCATCTTGATATGTATTCCTGTTTAGACCGTTTCACTCATTTTGACACGTTTTCATTTATGAAAATAATTATGGCTCACTTAGAAAATCACTTTATTCACTTTAAAAGCATTTTTATTCACTTCAAAAATACTTTATATCACTTTATTAACTACACTAAATATCACATTTACACTTAATACTCTTCTTCTTAATAACTGTGCAAAAAATAAACGTGTCAAGATAAACGGAACGGAGATAGTATATAATTAGAAATAAAGTAAACACTATAATAAGTATACGCATTGTACTTTCCCTAATGATCACAATGTAATTTTCATAAAACATTATTTGATTTACTAGCAACTCTAATTAACAGAAATAGTGTGACAGTCTTAAAATAATAGAAATTGTAGGGCTAAAGTAGCATGTAAATTCATGTCTACAGGGAAAGCTACTGAGATTTGGGTGTGATCGGTCTTATAGTGCAATTGAATAAAAAGTGATAATTTTCATGAAAAATTGATGACGAATAGTGATAATTATTCTTTTACTCTATAACTAGTTAAAATATCAAATGACAATTATTATGAAGAAAAATTTTCATAATATGACAACTATTCTAGAAAAAAAATTGACTATTCGGATCTGACCACATGGTAAGACCGACCACATCCAAGTTCACCTCCTTCAACAAATTTAAAGTTTTCGATATCAATATATGTAGTTATATTAATATGAAAAAATTGCTAATTATATTGTACCTTTTTCTGTAGTTTACTTTAGTAAACAAAATATTTTAGACGTTTCGAGATAGAAGTAAAAGACTACCTTGGCTACATAGTACTCCCTCTGTCCACGAAAAAAATGCATGTTTAGTTTCGACATGAGTTTTAATAAATGAGTTGAGTTTGTTATTAGTAGAATAATGGACCCACTTATTATATATTTTTAAATTACTTTTAAATAATGAGTTGAGTGTGGATAAGGATCCTACTTGTTATTTGTGGTGAGTTCAATAATGGTAAAATGAGTAAATAATAGGTTGAATGGAGGGTTAAAATTAAGTGAATTAATGTTTGGTCATATTGCTAAAAATGGAACGTGTATCTTTTTTTGTGGACGGTCCGAAATGCAAATATGTGCATCTTTTTCATGTACGGAGGAAGTAGTTATTATCTATTTCTTTTTTTAAACATTAAAACAAAAAACGAATATTAAATAAATCAAATGTTGGTGACAAGCCCTCAATACTAATAAAGAGTTTAAATAGTTTCAACATGTTGCTATGAATTCGTAGAGGCCCCATATCACTATAACTATAAAACTTAATAGATTAATTAATTCTACATTGACAAGAAGAATATCTCACAAATGTTAAGTACTAACGAGGTTAAATTTTTATGATGACTTCATGTAAATAAACTTTAATATGAACAATATATATAAACACCCCCCCCCCCCAAAAAAAAAACCCCAATTAGTACTTATAAATCAATTATTTGGATTATTGATCTTTGTATAATCTACCATTATCATAAAAAGAAGAATTATTGTATATATTAAATAACAGTATGGTGAAATAAACATTGTTGAATAAAAAAAAGGGCAATGTCATAAAATGCGTGTAGTTAAATATATAAATAAATTAATTGTCATGGTTCCTAAGTTAATTCATGAGAACTAGTTTTTATGTGATCCTACCCCTATATGTGAGTGTCTAGCATATTTTCCATTTCATATTTAATAAAATATTTTCTAAAAAGATATGCTAGCTAATTTGGGAATTAAAACGTTGAATAAAATATAATATAAAATAATACAAAATTAAACGATATACTCTAAAAATAAAAATAGGACATTTTACAAAACTATATTCACTTTACTCTAAGACCATGAGCTATATCACTCCGTCATAATCTAATCATAAATCATTGATTAAATCATGCAAAACCTTCTTCCACAACCATTGACTTATTCAATCTTATTAATTATATGATGATAGGTGCCGTGGGCACTAAACATATACTATATATAAAAGAAAAATGTGTATATTAAAATTATTATTAATGATATCCATCTCATTAATTAAAAAAAAATCCACAACCAAATAAAAAGGTAAGGTAAGGTAGGGTCATTTTGTATAGCAAATCGTTCGATCTAATAGGTAATCCAAATCTTACTAAATTAATAAAAAAAAAAATTTAATACCTCTCCTATATATATAAGCTACATCCATATCTCGAAATCTGTAAATTAATATTTCTTTTCATCATCATAAAAAATGTTTCCTCCAAATGATCTAGATGATGATCTTCTTCTTCTTTTCAATGAACCTTCAATAATTCTTGAACATGTTTTAAATATAGATGAAACTCTTTTAGATAATCAAGAATTTGTTTCCAAAAGCTCCAAAAAAAGGCAAAGAACCCCAAAATCAGCTCCCAAACAAAAAAAGTTTGATGAAGAAAAGGAAGAAAGCGATGTTAGGAAAACTATGCATAGAGAGATTGAGAGGCAAAGAAGGCAAGAAATGTCTACTCTCTACTCCTCACTTCGAGAACTTCTCCCTCTTGAATATATCAAGGTAAATAATTAATTTTATGTATATATATATTTTTTCTTTATAATCTATTTATATAGAATATTTCGGGTCCTAAATCGATAGATCTCGAATTAGGGTAAACGGTCCGTATCCGACCACATGCATGAGGCCGCGAATTACATAAAAGACATGGAGAAGAAGATCGAGGAGTTGCAATTACGGAGAGATAAGCTGAAAAATGCATCTGTTTATGACAATCGAGAGTCGAATATTAATTTTAAACCGAATTTTGTAGTGGTGAATTGTTGTTATAACGGTGTTGAGATTTTGATTAATTATGGGATGAAAGAGGGTTATGGATTTGGCCTATCAAGAGTTCTTGTGGAATTGATTCAAACCGGACTTGAAATAGTCAGCTGCATTTGTAATAAAGTGAATGGCAGATTGTTGTACAAAATTCATACTGAGGTAAGAATTAGTGAATAGGGAATTAATTTTTTTTTTTTTTACATTTTTTATTTCTGGTAATCGTTCATATGTTTGTAATTACTTTGATTTTTTTTTTTGTAATTATCGATTTGCAGGTAAATACTTTGGCATATATAAATTTGTGTGAGCTGCAGCAAAGACTGGCGAATGTCATCAATTGAGACAAAAATCTTGAAAAGATTGTTTCAAGATCAACATTTCATTGGGATGCTCCGGATTTACACAGATATATTGATTTTTTTTTATTTGATTAGTAATAGGATAATATTTGAATGTTTGGGATTTTTTTTTTTTTTTATAATTTGGAGTTCTGAAGTTTGATTTCATCATCGTCATAAAGAAATGTGCTTGTATTTGGATCGTTGGAAGAAAATAAACTTCATATCTTTATTGTTTATAATACATTTGAGCGATATGGAATATATATAGTCCTAAAAATATTAATTTTAACCCTAATAACTATAGAAGCCTTGAAAGATGGGGCGTTTCAGCGATATGTTGCAATTCTAGCATCATTTTGATGAGATATATCTACCTAAACATTTTACTATTATTTATCAGAGAATACTTTAATAAATTTTGTTAAACTATGTATTAAATTATTTACCAATTTCGAGTTTGGATGTTTATTATATATATATATATAGGGCGCGGATCAAATAAGAACACTTTCTTATGTGAGAAATAAGAACAAATCTGGACCCTTGATCTTTGATAATCTATGGTCTAGATTTAACCGTGCATTTAATTACTCTAATTTATGCATTTCAATGCTAATGCATTAAGTTATTGTAGTTTATGCATTAAAATATTTATGCATTTAGTTTCTGCATTTTATGCATCTCCGATGTAATAAAAATGCATTGTTCTTACGTTCTTATATAAGATGTGTTCTTACCAGATCCGCTCTATATATATATATATATATATAGGGGTGAGTTAGTATAAAAACAATTCCTCACGTGAGAACTTGAGAACATGCTTAAATTTATATATAGTCATGCTTAAATCAATATATAGTTTTGCTTAATAAGATTCATGCTTTTTTGCATAAATAATAATGCTTATATAAAATCATACTTAAATCTATATATATTTATGCTTCGAATAATAAAAACCATAGATCATACAAAGATCAACGGTTCAGATTGATTCCTAGTTCCCACACTTGGACTAGTTTCTATATGATCCAATCCCTATATATATATATATATATATATATATATATATAGGAATGATATGTCGCTTACCTTTCGTGGGTACCAATCACCATTCGTCCATATTAGCATCATTCTTTTTAATTTTTTTATTGATTTAGATTCTAATACCCTAAAAATTAATATTGGAATCATTAAATATACAAAAATACATAAAATTAAAGCTCGATTTGTCTTATTATTCATTTATTTGAAGTTAGAGGAAAAATGAATAAATCGAGCTTTGATTTTTATGTATTTGGTATATTTAATGATTCAAATATTAATTTTTAGGGTATTAGAATCTAAATCAATAAAAAATTAAAAAGAATGATGCTAATATGGCTAAACGGTGATCGGTGCCCACGAAATGTGCTCACGGAAGGTGAGCGATAAATACATAGAGGGGTTGATTCACAAATAAAATATTTTTTCCGTAAAAAATAATAATAATGCATTTTATGTACTAAAATAATGTATTTTATGCATTATTACAATACACTGTCATAATAATGCATTTTTGATTTACTACAATGTGTTGTTACGATAATGCATTCCATGTTCGATTATAATGCACCGGTCAATAACAACCGTTGATCTACAGAGATCAGTGGTCCAAATCGCTTCTTATTTCTTACGGGAAAAGAATTTTACATATGATCTCTTCTATATATATATATATATATAAGCATCCCAATTCGCGACATTATTGCCAGAAAATCGCAAATTTCAACTATTATTTAATTATCAATTAGAGTAAAGTTGTTTATTTAAGAAAGGGAAAAAAAGCAGCATCCCAATTAGCGACATCTGAAAATCGCAAATTTCAATTATTTAATTATCAATTTCGAGTTCAGTTGTTTATTTAAGAAAGGAAAAAAAAAAGCATCCCAATCCGCGACATTATTGCCAGAAAATCGCAAATATCAATTTCGAGTTTAGTTGTTTACTTTGGGGGGGGGTGGGGGGGGGCGATAAAATTTTTGCATATTAATCTTGAAAAATTAGAAAATTTAGTAATGTTGCATTAATGATCAATACTATAGCTATAGCTAGTTCGACATTGTATAACAAACTCTGTTTGTAATTTACTTAGTCCCATCTACGTTTGACAAAATTATTAATCCAAAATTTCAAACATTATCTATATCTTACATTCATTTATAATCTTTACATTTTAATTCCCAACCAACGTGACGAATTTTAATTTATACATATGGAAAATGTTTATATCTAATTGAAAGTGTAAGAATATATAAATTAATGTTTTCATTCAAGCCTATTATAATTTATCACAATTTGATTGTTGAAATCATTTATTTTAGGGATATAATTTGGTTTAAATCCATAAAGAATACTCAAAATCCAGTTTTTGCCATGAACTTCTAATTTGATTTTTAAAATCAACCTCCGGCAATTCCCCTCAATTGGGAAGTCTTTGATAGAGTGGTTTTTTTTCTCTTTTTTTTTTAATACAAAACAACGTAGTTTCGTATGAGGTGATCACGCAAATTCATATATCCGGTGAGATGATTCATCACTCCAATATCGAAAAATAGAGATGGGCCTTTTTTAGAATAACTCGTAAAGTACATGATTTTTTTGAAAAAAATTAAAGCATGTCACAAATAAAAAAATATTAAAAGTTCGGAATACAAACAATAAATAACCCAATAAAATATTCCCTCCATCAATGAATCGTTTTTAATTATAAGATGTTTTGGTCGTTTTGATTTATTTTTCTTATGAGAAGTACTTTTCTTTTACCAAGATATATAGTTTTCTCTCGTCTCCTGTTAAAATTTATCAATTTCCAATTCTCCCATTAAAACTCTCAAATTTTTCTCTCGAGATCTTTTTACTCTAATTTTACCACCAATGACCCATTTTCTGTTAATTAATGGTTTTTAATCTTAATGCAAAAGTCAAAACATCTTATAATTAAAAACAGATGGAGTATATATGTGAAAGAAGACCTCATGCCTAATAAACAAAACTTTGAGAACATAATTTTATATATCTGACGAGATATTGGGCATTTAATTATGTACAAGTCCAACTAGTAATTAGAATTAATTATTCATGATTAAGTTTAATTATAAATTGTTGGTCTCAAGTACGACTTTGGTTCTGCTTACGTGCAAATTGTGTTTATTATAGCTGTCGGCTAGGATATCTGTGGTGTGAGATTCTCAAGACTATATCTCTCCTTAAGACAAGGAAAAAAAAAGTATATTTGATTATTTAGAGAAAAGGAAAGATATTATTTAGTTATTAATTTGTATGTTTAAACCCTATTTAAATGGTCATTTGTACTCCCTCCGTTTTTTTTAAATGTCCTATTTAGCTTAATTTTTTGTTTTCATATAAGTGTCCTATCTCAAAATTTGAGAGTAAATTAATGACATTTTTCCAATTTTATCCTTATTTAATGCTTCTAGTAATTTGTTAATTAGTTGTATGTATACATTAATGATGGTAATTAATAAGGTTACATAGGTAAATTTCTTTATTTTCTTGGTATGTGTAATTTGACGGTGGGGGACACTTATAAAAGAACGGAGAAAGTATGAATTTTGATACTTTCATAAACCCCTATATTATATGTGAAATAGTTTAGTAAAAAGCATGCATATTCAAGTTCAGAAATATATAGGCTACAAAAAAACAATTTCAATGTCATCGTATCAGGATGTGAATATTAAAATTAAAATTAAAGTAACAAAATACAAACATATTAAATTCGCATGTAATAACGCAGAAACATTTGACAGATTAATCAATAGTAGTTGTTATAATGAGCAAATAATAATTGAGTGATGTAAGCGAATCCCAAGTAATAATAATAATAATAATAATAATAATAATAATAATAATAATAATAATAATAATAATAATAATAATAATAATAATAATAATAATAATAATAATAATAATATGTAGTTGCAATGCTGTCAAAACTCCAAATCGCATTTAAGAGAGAGAGGACAAGGAAAAAGGAAGATATCAACACAAACAGTGACACTCACGTGCGGCTGCCGCACGATGTGACGGTCCAGTTCATTAAGGATAGATTAATTAATATTCGAATAAATTGCATTAAATTAATTATAAAATCTAATTGTAAATTATTAAATTCTATTTAATAAATAATTAATTCTAAAAATTTATGATTAATTAAGAGTTTGGGAATTAAGGGTTTAGGGGCCGCGGGATCCAAATTTTCGTCCAAAAAATATGACGTAATTTACTATATCCCACAAAAATACATTATAAAAACATACTCCCTCCGTCCCGATAAGTGTGGTCCGGAGGAAGTAGCACGGATTTTAAGAAGGATGTTAGGTAGATGTGTAGTGAGTGGAGAATAAGACCCACTTTGTTGTAGTGTTAGTTACTTTTAAATGGTAAAAGGGTAAAATTTTAAGTGGTGTCATATCCATTTAAGGAAAGACCACACTTATGAGAAACGGACGAAAAAAGGAAAGTTGACTACATTTATCAGGGACGGATGGAGTACTATGTAACATAATTTGTAATAGAGCATCTTAAAACGAGGTCAATATTAGGGTGCAAATTATGACATACAATTTTATGTTATATTATCGTATTAGCAATCATTCTCCAAGTCATTTGAAATTCTGTTAGCTTGCTGGCTGAAATTATTACAAAGTTTTTAATTAATTAAATAAAAGAGTTACAGGTGAAGCAGCTGGCCCACCAAGGCGATAAATTATAAATCCTGTCGGAAAATCGTGATATTTTTATCAACACACGGTCAAGGTCATAGTTGCCAAATCAATAGTTACATTAATTATTACTTAATTAATTATAATAAAAGATTTCTAAGAATCTCTTAGTTTGAATAATACCTATTAATTAAGACATCAATTATAGAAACCCTAATGCATATTTGCCTCTATTTGTGCTTATCCATTTCTTTAATTTTATTCTTTTTTTTAAAGATATGGAAAGATATTCTACCCCATTTATCCCTTTACAGCAAGATGAAATTCCCATCAATTTTCCAGATTTCTCGATGTACGAAGTCGGATTTCATCAAATTCTATCTCTCATTGATACACCAAAAGTAGTAGAAAAAAATTATGGAAAAAATAAAATGTCATGCAATTTGCAGGAAACTGCAGATGCAAGAATTAATCATGAGTTGGAGAAGAAAATACTGCACAGAGAAATAGAGAGAGAAAGGAGGAAAGAAATGGCTGCTCTTTATTCTTCTCTCTTTTCAGTCTTGCCTTCCAAAAGTATTAAGGTAAAGAAAAAAAAAGGGTTCATCCATTTAAAATACATCAACTTTATCCCGTTTTAAGTTTTTTCTATTACATTGAAATCTTGTTTCCAAATACATAATTAATTTAAGATTAATTTTTTACAATTTTTCCACAAGTTCTAATTTCGATGATTTGATTTCTCACATGGCAGTCGGATTTTTCACACATTTATCAATGCTAGGAATTAAATATCCGGAATTAGAACTTGTGGGAACATTACAAAACATCTTAAATTCATATATTTGGAAACAAGATTTCAAAATCATGAAGGAAAAAAAATCCAAAAATATGGTAAAATTCGAGTATTTTAAACCTATTAATCCAAACGAAAAAAAGATGAATTTTAATGTTATACTGTTTTTTATTTTTACTAGACTGCATGTAGCACAAATTCGGATAATACTTTGATATTAATGAAAAATTTATATTTTTCAAGGGCATGAGGTCGGCATCAGATCAAATTCATGAGGCTATAAAGTACTCTCTCCGTCCCATTATTCTTGTCTTGTATTCCTTTTTGGGTTGTCCCATTATTCTTGTCCTGTTTCCATAAAAGAAAATATGCTTCTCTTACAAAAAGTTATGGGCTCCACCACTTTCTATCTTTTTACCCTTTAAACACTCTTCTCCTTAATACCCGTGCCCAAAAGAAATGAGACAAGAATAATGGGACGGAGGTAGTATATAAGATGTATGAAGAATAAAAATAGGCAGCTAGAAATCAAGAGGGACAAAATAAAGAAATCGAAAGAAAATGAAAAATTAGGTTTCTTGAGAGAGAAAGGGAGCTCTAGCAGGACTTTATTGCCTAGTACAGTAACGGTGCAGCGGTGTACGGTCGGCGTTGAGGTCTTGATCAGCTGTGGCTTCGCGGCAGAAGGGCGAAGCCTTCGCCTATCAGGTATCCTGCAACTGCTATTCGAGGAGGGGCTAGATGTTGTCGACTGTAATTCCACTAAATTTAATGGAAGGGTATATTACATGATCCAATCTGAGGTATATATATGTTCGAATTAATCAAGTATATATGATATGAATAGACTTTTTTTTTTTTTTTTAATTTCTTAACTTTTGACTTACATAGGATTAGTTTTATTTCATTTTTAGGGCCTAAGTTGTCCGAATATCGATATTCAAATGCTGCAAGGAAAGCTGACACGTAGTATCGAAAAATATGGCGATCAATCTGGATAGAACATAATGCTTGCAGTTATGTGAAAGGTGAATAATGAATTTTTTCATCGATTTTTTATATTTGGTATATGAGTTATTTGATTACAACATTAATTATCCCAATAAATGGAATTATTCTTTTATATTCTACATTTAACAATCAAGCTGCCTGTTCTAAGACATACTAAACCATGAGAACTTATTGACAGTCATTTTCCTGCGTATTTATATCAATTAACGTAAAATATGATAAATTATATTAGTATCGAAAAATAACATTCTAACAATATTTATGAATTTTTCTTATAAGCCCAAAACTTAAGGCTGCCTTTCTTTGCTTAATAAAATGACTGGCACCATGGCCAAATTATATAATTTAATATATGATCTATTTTGGATTTCGTAAGGCCCATTAGATTAGTTGATTGGGCCAAATCCAAATAAAATATGTATATTGGGCCAAATCAAAATAAAATATATCTATGGGCCTAATCTAAATAAAATATATCTTTTGGGCCTAATTCAAATATAATAGTTAACGATCAATAATATTCTCGATTTTGCAAAAACCATGTTTAAGTCGTAAACTCTTCTCATGGGCTCCGGTTAATATAAAGAGTTGACTAATTAATTCTGAGAGCATTTTCTAAAAATGTCTCAATATTTACAAAAATAATTTATATTTCAAGATTTCAATATTTTTCACAGTAATATCTCAATCTCCATAGCACAGAAAAATGTACGTATCACGCCGAGGTCTGAAATATTCTAATAAAATAAAAAATTATAAACTGAAAAAAGTGTGGTATATTTGTGCCTGCTCTTAAGCTGTTCGACGAAATAACTGACAGAGATTTGGCTTGGAATCATGTGATTTATTATCGGATTTGGAAAGAGAGGCGCAAATTCATGAATAAATGCTTCTTTTTTCGTCATCAATCATTATCATATTTTAAATGAAAAGCGAAATTAAATTCCGTCACCAATTTCTATGTTGTTTTATTCTGCTTTACAGTGGGGTAAACAATGAATTATGAATATAATTCTGCTATGCATAAGTCGAAATTAAATAGTCACCCTAATTAATTAAATCTAGCGTACAAGCTTTATCAACTGAGCACCGAAGGTACAACATAATGAAGCTCAGATTCCCACCCAATATTAGCAGCAGCAACCCAATTATTGCTATCTTGATATCCATATCTGCCTTCTAATGGCGGGAGTGGGGCCCACGAACTCGACGCTGCATTCATCACTTGTACATCCTTCCTTGTTTTATTGTTATTAATTGCTATCACTTCACTCAGTGGATTACAGTTGTACGCCAAATCCATGGCCGACAATGTACAACCTTTTGATGCATTCATCAAGAACGGATCCACGTCATCATAGCTCATCATGTGTGGTTGCCAAGTGGCCAATTGTGGTTCGGCCCCTAGCCATTCGAAGCTCGAATCCGGGCCCACCGGACAAATCTTCTGGCTCGAAATGACGTCGTTTTTATCATTAACCGGGTCATCGACCCGACCGGTGACGTGCACTTGATCGAGAACACAATGATCGGCTGCCGTTTTTAACGTACGAGGAGGCAAGGGCTGTCGATCGCCTTTCGCCGCCATGTTATTGCCGTAACGATTGCCATCGAAAGAAGCGTTGCCTTGGATCAATACGCGAGAGCTCTTCTTGTTAAATAGTTTGGCCATGAGTGCACCGACGAGGTCCTTGGCCTCGTCGGTCCTGCACATGGCGTCAAAGGAGAAGGGCTCCGCGTTGTCAGGCAACGCGGAGCCCGGACCCGACTGAGGCAGCTCGAAGTTGGTGCGGGCGTTCGCGCCCCTTAACTGTCTGGCTGCCTTGTCGTAGGCTCGGGCCGCGTCTTCGGCCGTGTCGAAAGTCCCGAGCCATAACCTAACTTTTTGCAACGAGTCCTTGATCTCGGCGACCCACCTCCCCGACGGCCGCTGGCGGACACCGACGAACTTGTGGTGGCCCCGCGACGACGTTTTCCGTCGGACTCGGGCCCCCTCATCGCCTGCAGCCGGTGTATTTTGCTTCATTTATTAGCATAGTTTGCTAGTGTTCTCAAAGTTTTTGGGTGCGATGAGGAATTAATTTACTTATACTCGTCGCTAGGAATGAAAGGAATCATACTACCTCCATTTATAGACATATACTAAATGCCAATAAAAGGAGCATTGTTGAAATTTGATGTGTATATTTAATATAAATGTGGATGTCACAAGTTGCAGGCCTTGATTTTGTCATTGAATAATCCGAAAAGAATGGGCTGATTATTACAAGAAATTTAACATTTTTATAAGATTAATATGTAGTATATATTTAAATATTAATCGATGTTTTGTTGAAAGGGTCATATAGAAGGGCTATTGGTTTGATCATGGTCCACATGATGGAAACTAAGGGAACAATCCAATAATTTCATTTCGAATTAATTTGATTTCGAATTAAATATCGAACTTTAAATCAATTTTGTACTAACATAATTTAGCGGGAGTTTGTGTGCATGTGTTGACCTAGCAGTAGTGTAGTTAATGCCAGAGGCCAAAAGATTTCAGGTTCGAGTCCACCGTAGCACGGTATTTAAATTTAAATGTTACAATTTTCAAAAAATAACTGAGCGATGTTCACTCAGTGAGCACCAAAAATGGTGGTGGCGGGTTCCACAACATCAAACTAAGAAATAATGTTCTTTATTTATATGATCTTGGACTAATTATCAGCAACACACTTGAGATCCTATGTCTCATTTTCATATATCATACTTGTGTACCACTTTCATTTTTATAGTTTTTGATTCGATCTTTTCTTTAATTTTAATTTCAGTTTAGTTTTGTAACTACTAATTAGGATTTATCATACACGACTAAGGTATATAATTATATTTAGCATTTTGTGGTGGGGAACTTTTAACCATTTAAAAAGTGGATAGTTGGTAATAATAGTGTCCTAACTTGATCAATTCCATTTCATCAGTCTCTAACTAAGCTCCAAGATAAAACTATGTACGTAGCTAGGTTACTAGACAAATCCTATGTCAAATTTTAAGAACTAGCATCCAATTATATCCTTGCCATATTTAAATCGACTGGATGGTATCATATAAATTAATGAGTCACTTTCTTTGTTTAAGAGTTATCGACAAATCAAATCATCACTTATGTCCCGATTTACAATTGCAAAATTATTTTGAAGTGTAGCAAATATATATACACAATCACTCTGCACACGTCAAAAATAGGTAACCATATCATAATTTAAATTGTAGGAGGATACATCCCATGAAAAAATTGCAAAGAATCTTAAAGTCGTGTATTTAAAAACAACTTTTTAAAGATCATAGAAAAATAAAAAACAGTGTAAAGTTCGTGTGTTTAGAAATAATTTTTAAATGTAATTGAAAAAACCAAAAACGTGATAAAGTTTATGTATTTTAACCCAATTAACCTTAGATTTTTTATAATTGGCATCACGCTTGTTTTTTTTTAGATAATCGGAATTCTGATGTGGCCTCACATAGATTCGTTTTCTTTTTACGTGGCCCTTTTTAATTTCAATGTAAATTTTTTATTTTCTTTTCAATTTACTGGTAGATTTTTTTATATAACTCAAAATCATCTCTTTCAAGCATTTTATCGAACAGTTTCAGACATCAGTTGAAGAATGAATGAATCTTGAAGACTTTGGCCTTGTGCTCGCACTCAACCGGCAGAATACTGTCGATTAAAATGAAATGAAAGAGCTAAAAAAAATTAAAATGAAACACAAGTGGGACAATGAAAAAACACTTGGAACTTTTCATTCCACTGTCGATTGTTTTATATTTTTTTCTTCCTTCAATTTCAATCTTTTGTGTTGTATTTTAATTTTATAATTATGAATTAGGATTCATTAATCTAATTAGGATATATAATTATTTTTAGTATTTAATTTCAGTTTAATTAATAAATAATTGATTATTTCATAAATAGGGTATATAATTTGTGTAAACTTCAATTTTTTGTAATAAGCTATTGTTAATTAGAATTCATTACGTAAATACTAATAATTTTTATTTCATACAGAGGAATATGTATTAGTAAAATAATAAAATTAATAGTGGGAATAATGCGACAAAGTTGTGATACAGATGATCCAAAACGATCAAAAAGTGAGATGGAGAATCTCAAGTGCATTCGAAGAGCTATAGGAATAATAATTAATTAAAACCACTGCATATAGTTCTGCAACTATCTATAAATTTAGTTTAGGCATCCAAACGAAGAGCTAGTTTCCCCCATTTTAATAACAGAACATTGTAAAATAAATAAATCAAATTAGATGGTGACATAATGTTGAAAAGGTCCAAAAAAAAAATAAACAAATAAATCCAAGAAAGTATGTTTCTTACGCTTACGCACAAACGATATTATTATATGGTCCTTGACTTCCAAGGCTGCATTTTGTCCTTCACACTGAAATTAGATCTCTTCTCATTTTGGCATCGATTTTCACTAGATTTAATTTGCTTTCTTCTTTAGATTCCAAAAATTCAAATTCTTGAATTTTTCCGAGTTCATCAAAATTAAGGAGAAAAAAGATGATCAAAATAATCTGTAAATGTCTTTTTTGCGTCTCAATCGAGAAACAACCTAAAATCAGGTAACTTAATTGATCACTTCTTGTAGTTCTATACTCCGTTTGTTTTTGAAGATGTTTTAGTTTGATATGATCTCTCTCTCTCTCTCTCTCTCTCTCTCTCTCTCTCTCTCTCAAGCAGGCAAAGAGACTATCCATGGGAGATGTACACTCTGAAAGAGCTAGTCCACGCCACAAACAACTTTCACAACGATAACAAAATTGGAGAAGGAGGATTCGGAACCGTTTATTGGGGACGAACGAGTAAAGGAATCGAGGTAATTAATTATTTCATTTAATCTCTAATTTTTCTTAAATCTAAGAAATTATAAATAAATTAAAATGAAATTTTTAATTTTTAATTAAGGTGGCGGTGAAAAGGCTGAAGGCGATGACTGCGAAAGCAGAGATGGAGTTTGCTGTTGAAGTAGAGATTCTTGGAAGGGTTAGGCATAAGAATTTATTAGGGTTAAGAGGATTTTATGCAGGTGGAGATGAAAGGCTAATTGTGTATGATTATATGCCTAATCATAGCTTAATTACTCATTTACATGGTCACCTTGCTTCTGATTGCCTTTTGGATTGGCCTCGAAGGATGAAAATAGCAATTGGATCAGCCGAGGGATTAGCGTAAGTACAAATTAATTAATTATTTTTTTTAATATTGTCATCTAAATTTGTCTAAATTCGAATCCATATTCTAATTGCAAAAGTTTCTAAATTGATGTTTTTGGTGTAACAATTCAAAGATCGTGTTCAAAAATTATAATGTGTAAAAATCGCGTTAATATATGCAATTATCCCTTTTTCTTTTGTTATTCTCAATCTTGATTTTTTTTTTTTTGGTAATTGTAATATTAAATCTCAATTTCTGGTGCGTCCTCTTAAGTTACTTGCACCACGATGCGAACCCTCACATCATACACAGAGACATAAAAGCGAGCAACGTGCTACTCGACTTGGAATTCGAGGCAAAAGTAGCCGATTTCGGATTCGCGAAGCTGATCCCGCAAGGGGTGAGTCATGTAACAACAAGGGTGAAAGGAACCCTAGGTTACTTAGCCCCCGAATACGCCATGTGGGGGAAAGTCTCCGAGAGTTGCGACGTATACAGCTTTGGAATCTTGCTTCTCGAGATCATCAGCGCCCGGAAGCCACTCGAGAAGCTTCAGGGTGGGCTCAAGCGCGACATCGTGCAGTGGGCCACCCCGTTCCTCAGCAAGGGAGCATTTGATCACATTGCGGACCCGAGGTTGAAGGGTAAATTCGACATAGATGAGCTCAAGAGAGTCATCGCCATCGCGGTGAGGTGCACGGATAGCGAGGCGGAGAATAGGCCGAGCATGTCGGAGGTGGTGGCTTGGCTCAAGGGCGGCACGGGGAGCAGGAGGAGAGAAATTCGGAAACAGAAATATAGTACTGAGGATGAATTATACGATAATGATCAAGAGAAGAGGATGATGAATTATGAGGTGGAGAAATAAGTGACAGCAAGGAACAAACCCTAGCTAGGGTTTGCTTATGGACCAGTTTTATTCATCAGATTGGATTTTATTATTAGGGTTTGCTGTTGTTTTGTGATTAGTTATAGTTGGGATGCAAATTTAAAGTTAAGAAGTTCTAAAGGAAATGTAAATAATCATGGGATCGATCGAGTTTTTGTTAATACCATGTAACTTGTTCTTTAATTATATCAAATTTAATCAATAAAATGAAACCTTCGAAGTTATTGATTCAGAAAGTCCAAATTAATCTTTCAACGAAGTTATAATTTTGTGACAAAAATTTGGGAGCGATCATTTTAAGTTTTTAACAACTTTGCATATATTGTCTCACACTTATAGATTTAATCAAATTACGTAGCGTTGCATATAACTTTAATTAAATTTAAAATGTAAACATATTGCACAACAATATTACTAAAATCGTGTGGTTTGGTTTTAGCAAATGGCTTTATGTTGCGGATTTCTTGTGGCCGTCCCTTTTATTCCTTCAGTACTATTCAACGATGAAGACTAATATATATATATATAGGGATTGGTTAGTATAAAAATCGGTCCTCCCGTTCAAACTATAAACCATATTTTTTTCAATATATAATCATGTTTTTTAATATATACAATAATACTTAATATTGATATTTCGATTCATGCTTTTTGTATAAAAAATAATGCTTATATAAATTCATGCTTTTTTTGTACTATTTTCATGCTTTGATTATTAACAACCGTAGATTATACCATGATCAACGGTTGAGATTAGTTTGTAGTTTTTACATGGGGACTAGTTTTTATATGAACCAAATCCTATATAGGGATGTGTTATATATATATAGGGATGAGTTACTATAGAAATTATTCCTCCCACGAGAACTTGAGAACATGCTTAAATCTATATATATTCATGCTTAAATCAATATATAGTCATGCTTAATAAGATTCATGCTTTTTTGCATAAACAATAATGCTTATATAAAATCATGCTTAAATCTATATATATTCATGCTTTGAATAATGACAAGCATAAATCATACAAAGATCAATGGTTCAGATTGGTTCCTAATTCCCACACTAGGAATAGTTTCTATATGAACCAATCCCTATATATATATATATATATATATATATATATATATATATATGGAGAGAATCATATAGGAATTCATCTTTATATGAGTCCGTAGGAAACATGCATTTTTATCACACAAGTTAATGCACAAATTGCATTATTTTAATGCATAAACATATGTTTTTATTTAAGAGTCGAGCGAGGGGAGCCGAAGGCCTCGGAGCGAGTTAAAGGACATTAATGTTGCCACAATCATTATCTATAAATTAAAATCGGAGACGAAGGCGGAGACGAAAAAAATGTGCTTTGCTATGTTTGTGCATTAAAGTACTGCATTTTGTGCATTTCCCAAGTCATAAAAATGCATGGTTCCTACAGACTCATATAAGAATGAGTTCCTACCAGATCCACACACTCTCTCTCTATATATATATATTAATGTTAGGGTCGTTAATAAATCTGTATATCCCTGAAACTGGAATTTCTTTGATTAGTTTGATTGTTTTGAGCAAATTGGTTTATAATTTAGTATTGAGGTCACATATCTAATCTTTTTTAAGTCGTTAATTAATATCCAAACACTTTAATCTTTTCGATTTTATCACAAGAAAGGGAAAAAAGAAATAATTAGCATGACAAGCAGGAAAAGCTTGATCTAGTAGGCTTGAAATAAAGGAATTTGGTGTTTTGAAGGAAAAATTAATGACGAAATTAATCCTATACATAAATATGAGGTGAAATTTTAGTTTCAAAGATATCTGGTTTAATAACGTTAGTTCTATAAAGTAAAATCCACAATTTGAGAACGAAGCCGGACTTGGGTGCGGTCTCCCCTCATCCCCATTTTTTTTTTTCTGTTTCTTTTTAAATTTTAATTTTAATTAATTAATCTAATTAAAAATAATAAAATTTAATTGAAATTAATATATTATAATTAAGTTACGTGAATTTTAATTACCTAATTACCTTTAAATTCCCCTAATTTTTCCCTCATAATCACCTAACCCCTAAACAATAATTGGTGTGGATGTTCGTACCGTACGGCTGCCACACATAAACTTTTGCATGTTTTTAAGAATTTATCAGAAATTGCAAAATCATTTTCGGTGGATTTTTTTACCCATGGAAAAAGTGATACTAAATTTTAAAAAGTTAAAACAACTTGTACTACTTCAGTCTCACAATAAGTGTCTCGTTTCTTTTCTAAAAGCAACTTATAACATGTGATATATATGTGTGGTTGCACGAGATGCGCATTACTTTAAATTCAAATTTAATGCCTAATAGTTCAAGTCTTCAAATCAAATACTCACTCCGTCTCATAATAAGTGTCTCATTTTATTTACACAATGGTATTTAGAAGAAGGATGATTAAAAAATAAAAAGATAGAAAGTGGTGGAGATCACATTTTTTGTGAGAGCTAGAAAGTGGTTTTCACATTGAATATGAGACACTTATACTGGGACAGTCCAAAATAAAAAGTAAGACGCTTATTGTGATACGGAGAGAGTAATTTTTTTTCATATTATGAAAATCTCCGCACTAGGTAAAACTAATGTCCCTAGATAATAACTTAGAGTAAAAAGTTTTTTTAGGCCACTAAGTATATGCGTTTTGCGAAAATAGGACAACCTTTTGCGGGCTTGCAATTTTAGGACAAAGTTTCAAAAATTAAGCATTTGCATGCCAAAAAAAGCCCGATCGGGCTAAAAGGCACGTGTTTTGCACGTGATGGTATTTTTCTCAGCCCAGTGATGATGTGGCTGCCAACTAAGTGCCACGTATTTTGGCCTACAAATGCTTAATTTTTAAAACTTTGTCCTAAAATTGCAAGCCAGCAAAATATTGTCCTATTTTCGCAAAACGCCTATACTTTGTGGCCAAAAAAAACTTTGTACTCTAAGGAATGATAAGAAAGAGATGGTGATAGTGAGGAAGAGAGAGTAGACAGAGGAAAAATGGGTGAAGGATGTTGTCGGCGGTGGTGGTGGCCACTGCCGGCGGTCGGTGGCAGAGGTGGACGGGGAGAGAGACACATAATATATACTACCTCCGTCCCATGATAAGTGGCTACTTTCTTTTGGGCACGGGTATTTAGGAGTAGAGTGTTTAAAGGGTAAAAAGATAAAAAGTGGTGGAGCCCACATCTTTTGTGTGAGAGAGGGTATTTTCATATTAGGAAAGTGGCCACTTATGATGGGACAGCCCAATAAGGAAATGTGGCCACTTATGACGGGACGGAGGGAGTATAAGACATGAGACCAAACAATTAATAAAATGTGAAATTCAAATTTAACCAAATAGATCAATCTTTTGCGGACTTGCAATTTTAAGACAGTTTCAAAAATTAAGCATTTGTAGGCCAAAAAAATGAGATGGCAATGATGTGGCACTTAGTTGGCAGCCACATCATCATCGGGCCGAGAAAAATACCATCACGTGCGTTTTAGCCCGATCGGGCTTTTTTTGGCCTGCAAATGCTTAATTTTTGAAACTTTGTCCTAAAATTGCAAGCCCGCAAAAGGTTGTCCTATTTTTGCAAAACGCATATACTTAGTGGCCTAAAAAAACTCTGTACTCTAATAACTTACATACCACCTATGAAGCATGAATACGTCTAGGAGGGTGTCATACTCATTCCAATACGTATTTAATATGAATACTCAAAAAATAGGTCCAAAATACATATTTAATACGTATTAATTAATTAATTAATATTTATTTTTAAAAATAAAATACGTTTTTATTACGGTCAAAATACGTATTTGAGAAGTCAGTAGCCATATTTTTCTGGACTCGTTCGTCGGTCTCTCTTGAAAATAGAACAGAATCTCTCTTCCTTAAAACTTACCGCCGCCATTGCCGGTCACGCCGCTGACTGGGCTAGCATCGACAATTGGGTCCGCCGTTTATTTCATCTTTAATCTTCAGGTTTGATTTCGTCATTTGGTTTTGAATGATACATCAGTCTTTTCTTCCTTTCAGGTGTGTATGAGAGAGTGAGAGAGAGGGTGTAGAGCGGCGTACACAGTTAATGAAATCCTAATTCTTAATGTCCTAATCATCCACGTTTTGGGGCTTGGGTTAGGGTGAATATTTTTATTTTCCTCTTATTACAGAAAAAGTCTACTAACAAAAGTCCTGTATGGCCCATGTCAATTACTATATTGTTTTACTTTGCTAGTTATTTGTTTTATTTTAAAATGAATTGTGTTCATATAATTTTCATAATATTATTATAAATAAACATAAACGTATTTTCAACGTATACGTATCTTATTTTTTGGAAATAAGCGTATTTTCGTATCGTATCGTATTCGTATGTCATATTCATATCCGTACCTGTACTTCTTAGCATACCACACATAAAAGATAGATTATGCATAAAAAGTTATCAAGCGTGTTAGTTCTACTTATAAATTTCAAACATGAGATATTTAGGGTGTATTTACTTTGATTGTAAGGAAAATAATGGAAAGAAAATCATCTCCCTTTAAACCCTTCATTTCTTGTCCCTCCTTTCTGTATATTAGAATTTCACTTTTTCTTATTCCTTCTTTTCACTCCAAAAAAGGAAAATATTATCGCACTAAATACCTCATGATAATATTTTCTCTCCTTAGAGTGAAAAGAAGAAATAAGAAAGGTGATATTTTAATCTATAAAAAAAAAGGACTCGAAATGAGGAATTTAAAAAAGAGGATTTTCTTTTCCTCCACTTTCACTTACAATCAAAATAAACACAACCTTCTCCTCAAAAAAAAAAAAAAAACACAACCTTAATCACACAATCCAAAAAAATTAAAAATACACAATCAAAATAAACACACCCATAAAATTTCTAGACCACATCCAAAAAATCTAAGAATCACGTAATTTACCAACTAAATTGAGTCAACTTGTAAGACGTGACATGTGCAGGAGCGTTATGCTTTTATTCTAATTTAATGCCCAATATTTGACTTCAAATCCCAAATAAATTAAATTTAATCGTGTGTACCACTCAGAAATTACTTAGGACGATATACTTCATCCTATTATCTTCGCAATTCTCTCTATATATCTCTCTCTCTCTCTCTCTCCCTCTCAAAACATCAGAATGCCTCCAATGGATCCAATTACTTACGTGGGATTCATCCGAAACGCCGACGCCTCGGTCACGCGCATACCGAACTTTTTTCCGGCGACCGCCGCCTCCGCCGATCCATCAAATCCCGTTCTTACCAAGGATATTCCCATCAATCAAGAAACCGGCACGTGGGCCCGTCTCTATCTTTCACGGCCGAAGTCAGCCGCCGCTCCGGCGACCAAACTCCACGTCATAGTTTACTACCACGGCGGCGGCTTCATCATTTGCAGCGCCGCCTCAACCATGTTCCAGAAGCTCCTCTCCGGCATTGCCCTCGAGCTCCCGGCGGTGGTGGTATCGTTGGAGTACCGTCTGGCGCCGGAGCACCGCCTCCCTGCCGCCTACGACGACTGCGCGGAAGCGCTGCACTGGCTCAAAGCCGCCGACGACGAGTGGCTGAGCAAGTACGCTGATCTGTCCAAGTGTTACATCATGGGCACTAGCGCCGGCGGAAATATAGCGTACCACGTGGCGTTACGGGAGGCGGCGGCGGGGGCGGAAGGGGTGGCGCCGGTGAAGATCCGAGGGCTGATATTGCACCATCCGTTTTTCGTGTTGGAAACAGAAAGTAGAGAACAAGAAAGAAGATAAAGAAAGCAATATATGATAGATGAACTCAAAAGCTGATACTTTATTGAATGATACGAAGAGGAATTTATAGCCCTCTAAACAACTGAAAGATAGCAACGGGAAGATAATCATCAACAGAAAAATCAGAAATCCTAGCCACTAACAAGACACGATATCTGCTAACTAGAAATACTAGAAAATAGGGATAACAAAATAACTAACAAGGACTAAGTCTAAATCGAAATCAATGATGAATCAGCAATCTTCATTCAACACTCCCCCTTGATTCATAATTGCATACTCCAAGTTGACTTCTGAACTTGATATGCTTCTCTGACGGCAGCGACTTGGTGAAAATATCCGCCAATTGTTCATGTGTGCTGCAAAACTTCAAGGAAATTGAACCATCAGCAACCAAGTCTCTTATAAAATGAAACTTGATATCGATGTGCTTCGTTCTTCCGTGCAAGACTGGGTTCTTCTTCATCGCAATAGCTGATCGATTATCACAGAAAATATCAGTTGCCTGCTTTTGTTCTTGATCAAAGTCAGCTAATACTCTTCTCAGCCACGTTGCTTGACATGCTGAAGAAGTGGCAGCCACATATTCTGCTTCGGTTGTCGAAAGTGCCGTCACTCCTTATTTTTTTGAGCTCCATGTTACTGCTCCTGACCCAAGGTTGAAGACGAAGCCCGACGTACTTTTTCTATCGTCCAAAGATCCTGCCCAATCACTGTCAGTAAATCCAACTAAAGTGAATTCAGCAACATTTGGATACCAAATTCCAAAATCTTGAGTTCCAGCTATATAGCGAAGATTTCTCTTTGCAGCTCCAAAATGTTGTCTTGTCGGATTATGCATAAACCTGGAAACCATGCCAACAGCGAAAGCAATATCGGGTTTGGTATGTGTCAGATAAATCAGCCCACCAACGAGGCTTCTAAAATTCCTTGCGTCTGCCTTCTCGGTACCATCTTCAAGCTGCAACTTTTCATTTACATTCATTGGAGTAACAGTAGCTTTGCAACTAGCCATGTTGAAGCGCTTAAGAAGATCTTCTGCATACTTTCTTTGAGAGACAAACACATCATCCTCTCCTTGCTTGATTTCTAAACCAAGAAAATAATGCAGCAGCCCCAAATCTGTCATCTCAAACACGTTCATCATACTCTCTTTTAATTCAGTAGTAAGAGAGTGAGATGATCCCATATAAATTATATCATCGACATAAACACAAACGAGCAGCAGACTATTGTTACCTCCTTTCTTCATGTAAAGGGTCGGCTCATTACCACTTCTTTCGAATCCATTTTGCTCAAAAAATGAATCGATCTTGCTGTACCATGCCCGTAGAGCCTGCTTCAAGCCATACAATGCTTTTCTCAATCTATACACCTTATCTTCCATGCCCTCAACAATAAATCCTTCTGGCTGCACTACATAGACTTCTTTTTCCAACTCTCCATTTAAAAATGCAGATTTGACATCAAGTTGATAAATAGGCCACTTAAGATGCGCAGCTAAGGCTAAGAACATTCTCACCGTTTCTAAGCGAGCAACCAGAGAGAATGTTTCGTCGAAGTCGATGCCATATTGTTGTGCATATCCCTTAGCCACCAACCGAGCTTTGTGTTTCTGCACGCTCCCATCTGTATTGTACTTTGTCTTGAACACCCACTTCAGACCAATTGCACTTTTATCTTCAGGCAAGTCTGAAAGTATCCAAGTTTCATTCTTTTCAATTGCCGCAATTTCCTCCTCCATTGCTTTGCGCCACTCCACATGTTCAGCAGCATCATCGAAGTAATTTGGATCTGCAAACATAAGAGCAAATGTACATTTTTCATAAACTTCTGCTAGAGATCTATATCCCCGTGGAGGTGGTGTTTCAGCAGATGATGATGAGCTATTTGAAGAGGAAGATATGGTGGTATTTGGTGAATTTATTGGACTGGTTTGTGGAGTGTTTAGAGAAGTAGTGTTTGGAGAATTTGTGAGGGTGTTATGTGGAGAATTTGGGGGGCTGCTTTGTGGTGAATTTGGTGGTGAATCTGGAGTAGGATCGGCAATATTTGGAATAGGAGAAAGCTGAATTTGTGAGTCATCTTGATTGCTCTCCCAATTCCAGCTTGCATCTTCGTGAAAGATTACATCCCTGTTGATAATAATCTTGCCACTAAGAGGATTATACAGCTTGTATGCTTTGGATTGAGAAGAATACCCGATGAAGATGCACTTTGTTGATTTCTCATCGAGTTTACGGCGATTTTGAGAGCTTACCAAAGCATAAGCTACACATCCGAACACCTTCAAGTGGCTCACCGTTGGCTTTGATCCTCTCCAGGCTTCGTATGGAGTGCGATTTAGGACCGCCTTTGTGGGTGATATGTTCAACAAAAATACAGCAACTGCAATTGCTTCTGCCCAAAAAGAGTTTGGGAGCCCTTTTGACTTTAACATGCTTGTTGCCATTTCAACCACCGTACGATTTTTCCTCTCCGCCACTCCATTTTGCTGGGGCGTATAGGGTGCTGTCAACTCCCTGCGTATACCATTAGCTTCACAAAAGATGTTAAATTCTTTAGAGCAAAACTCACCACCCCTATCTGTACGCAGAGCCTTTATGCTGGAATCACTCTGCTTCTCCACCATGGCTTTAAAATTCTTGAAATTCTCAAAGGCTTCGGATTTATCTTTGAGAAAATAAACCAAGCTCATGCGACTATAATCATCCGTAAGTAGTAAGAAATACTCACTTCCACCAATTGATCGAGTATTCATACGTCCGCACAAGTCTGCATGAATTAATTCAAGACATTTCGAAGCTCTCCAAGATGCACTATTAGGAAATGATCGCCTGGTTTGTTTCCCATAGATACATCCTTCACATATATCAAAAGAGTTAATCTTAGGTAATCCAAGAACCATACCTTTCTGACTTAGAATCATTAAGCCCTTTATATTGAGATGTCCATATCTCAAATGCCATAATCTCGACTCATCTTGTTTACTGGAAACAAGAGCATAATCATCCACGTTCGACACTCGCGTGAAACATTTTGTTCTCTGCCATGCAAACTTTTGCAATAATTTGCCCAGAACTCTTTTCTTTGATAACACAAAAGTCATCATCAAACAATACCATATATCCAGTTTTCAACAATTGTCCAACACTCAGTAAATTATGAGCCAAACGTGGAATGAAATAGACATCATAGATGAGTTTGATTTTACCAAGGCTATTCTTTACTGCGACAATGCCTTTCCCTTCTACTTAAATTGCCTTGTCGTCACCTAGCCTGACTTCAGTTTTGTAAGACTCATCAAGCTCTTTAAATATCTTCTTGCTGCCACACATATGATTTGAGCAGCCGCTATCGACGAACCAAACATCTTTCGGCATATCAAGATCTGCACATGCCATGAATAACTTGCTCTCCTCTTCATCTTGCTGAGCATAATTCAGTTGGCTCTCCTTGGACCAGCAATCAGCTTGAACGTGCCCAAATTTGCCGCATTTGTGACACTGGATATGACTCTTGCTGCCTTGTTGATCACCAGCAGGTTATCTCTGCGCAGCTCGTGGATCTGCTCTACCACGACCTCGACCTCAGCCATGTCCTCGACCTCAGAAACCTCCTCTGCTTCGTCCTCTTGCCGTAGAGAATTCTTTATGGTTGGATGATTCCCCTCTCACTTGAAAAGCTTTTTCATCATTCTTTTCAAATGATCCGTTGATTCTTGACTCATGTGCTTGAAGAGAACCCATCAGTTCCTAAAATGTAAAAACTGATAGATCCTTGGATTCCTCAATTGCTGCTACTACATGATCAAACTTTGGAGTCAAGCTTCTGAGTACCTTTTCAACGATGGTCTGGTCCGTAATCTTTTCTCCATAGGACCGCATCTGACTGACTATTGCCATTGCCTTTGACAGAAAATCAGCCACCGATTCTCCGTTCTTCATGGTCAACGTTTCAAAGTCACGTCGGAGTGATTGCAATCTCACGACAATGACCTTTGAATCACCTTGAAATTCACATTTCAAGATCGACCAGGCTTGCTTTGAGGTCGTTGCCGCCGCAATTCTGGAGAAGACACCATCGTGAACTGCTTGCTGGATGATTGCCATCGCCTTGGAATCTTTCTTCCGGTTCTCCCTCAATCTGTTCATATCTGCATCAGGGTCTGCATATCCCTGTTCTACGAAGTCCCAAAGATCTTGAGACTTCAGTAGAGTCTTCATACGAATACTCCAGAATTCGTATCCTTCTCCCTTGAAGACTGGTATGAGTGGTTGTGTTGCACTCATTGAACTCCCGTTACTGGCCATGGAACCTGGCTCTAGATGCCACAAATGTTGGAAACAGAAAGTAGAGAACAAGAAAGAAGATAAAGAAAGCAATATATGATAGATGAACTCAAAAGCTGATACTTTATTGAATGATACGAAGAGGAATTTATAGCCCTCTAAACAACTGAAAGATAGCAACGGGAAGATAATCTTCAACAGAAAAATCAGAAATCCTAGCCACTAACAAGACACGATATCTGCTAACTAGAAATACTAGAAAATAGGGATAACAAAATAACTAACAAGGACTAAGTCTAAATGCTGAGCTGTCAATGATGAATCAGCAATCTTCATTCAACATTTCGGTGTGGTGGAGAGGACCCCGTCGGAGATACGGTTGGTTGACGACGCGGTGCTTCCGCCGCGTGCGACGGATCTGATGTGGGACCTATCGCTGCCCGTTGGGGCTGACCGCGATCACCATTACTGCAATCCGATGAAGGAGGAGAGAGAAGGGATTGTAGAGAAGATGAAGGGAGAAGGGTGGAAGATCTTGATTACGTGCTGCGATGGGGATCCTCTTGTTGATTGCCAAATGGAATTGGCGGGAATGATGAGAGAGAAAGGTGTGAATGTGATTCAAGAGTTTAGTGAGGGAGGATTCCATGGAATTGAGCTTGTTGATGACTCCAAAGCTAGATTCTTTTATGGGGTCCTCAAGAATTTTCTACTTACTTTGTGAGTTTTCATTTGGATCTCATTTTCTTCATCTATTGTTTGAGTACAGAGTTATTTTAGGACAATAACTTTTGTCGTTTTGCAAAAATAGGACAAACTTTTTCGGGCTTTCAATTATAGGACAAAATTTAAAACATTAACCATTCTCAGGACACATTTGAGCCCGATTTATAAATTTCGGGCCAATTTACACGGACTCATCACGTGCTTTGAATTGTGGAGCCCGATGCTGAGTTGGCTGCCACATAAACAAGTTCTGGAACTCAAGAAACTCAAAGTATATGGCACACAAGAAGAATTCTTCCACACTCTAGCATGCATCTTCAAAATTTCTCTCACCCTCTCCTTGTCTTCACCCCACTCTCAACTTGAAGCACCAAGCACAACTTCGCCACCACTCCAATCTGCACCATCTCCTGCAAAATCGCCGCCGTCGCCGAGAACTTCGCAACCGAATGCGGGCTTCTCGCCGCCCTCTCGCTGGCGGCTTGCAAAACCCTAAGTATCTTCTTCGAGCCGTGCTGCAACAACGTAGTCCCCTCCGCGCACTGGCACTTTTTGAAATTGGCTTTTGAATAGAGGGATTTGAGGTCTTTTGCTGAGGATATTTTAGTGCAGCTTGGTGAAGATAAAGGAGAAGACGTCAATTTGGGGGATTTTTTTTTTTGTCAATCTCAATTTGGGAGAATTGAATCGGCATAGGTTTAGGAGCCCGACGTGCCATGGAAGCTGAGAGAGAGAGAGATGATGGTCCACGGCAGAGGTGGTCGGCGATGGAGGTGGTCGATGGTAGTGGTGGGCTACTTTTTTGGGAAAGAGATGAAAGTGAGGGTGGAGACGAGACAGAAATTAATTTTTTCGTTTTAATTTCTTTTTATTTTTTATTTAAGTCTTATTCATATGTAATTATTGAGTGGGTCGCTTAGATGGCGGCTACATAGGTATTGAGCTGCATAAATGAGCTCACATGACAAACAAATGCGAATTAGCCCGAAAATCATAAATCGGGCTCAAATGTGTCCTAGGAATGATTATTTTGTGAATTTTTGTCCTACAATTGGAAGCCCGAAAAAGATTGTCCTATTTTTGCAAAACGGCAAAAGTTAGTATCCTTAAATAACTATGTACTCTCTATTGTTTAGCAACTTGCGATCCTATTGGTTATTGGTAGGACTAATAATTTTTGACACGATACGAACATGTACGAAGTTAATGAGTTAGTATTCAATGTTCGTGTTCTTATTGTGTTGTGCTATATAGTATTGTATCAATAAATTGTAACATCCACAATTTGAGAATGAAGTGGACTTGGGTGCTGGCACTCCTAATCTCCATATTTTTCTTTTTCTTTTTAATTTTTAACTTTAATTCATAAATCTCATTAAAAATAATTGATATTGAAATCAATAAAAATCCAAATATCAATAAATAAATAATAATAATAAATAATATAAATAATAAAAGAATTAACAATTGAGAAAAAAATTAATGTAGGCATGTTGATTAATATTTGGATGACCCATCTAGAATTTATATACTCTTACGTGTCTCAAACCCGATTAAAAAGTAATTTTACTACTTATTCTCGTTCCAAGTCCGTATAATATTACCCGCTAATTATCCAAACTCATTTAAATTTATTAAATATCTGAATAATCAAATATAAATTGTACAATATATAATTGGATTACAATTTTTCAGCCATAATTCTTCCTTTTTCTTGTCTATTCGTATCGGTCTGTTCGTTTCTGGCTAAATTGACATTTTTACCTATCAAACTTGGTTCCATCATCGGAGTGGGATCCAAATATCCTGCCCATATTCAAATTGGAGAGAGTTCAAAAAGATTATGAAAATATGAAAAAAATAAATAAAGAAAAGTCCATGTAATTAATGATGCTCAGAATTCGCAATGTTAATGTATATGAACCCGTTTTGAATTTATGAAACTCGGACTCGTTTCGAACCTGATTTAAAACGTGACTTATCATTGTGATTATTTAGAGAACAACTTAAAAAATAATCTGCATTGATGAAATTCATGACACTGAGACATTTCGCCTCAAAATATCTACTCCAAAATTTATATACCACATACTTTAGCAACTGAATTGAGTAAACTTGTAATACATGGCAATAGTAAAGAAAGTGCAAATTATAAACCAAGAAACTTATACTGAAATACTAGAACCATATGGTCAAACTAATAATGAAAAAAAAAAGTTGGACTAAAGGTGAAAATTTGAGGCTTTTTGTTGTGCCAAATAGTTGTCTTGAAATCCCAAAAGTAACCAAATAAATTAAATAAAATCATGCGTCTCAGAAATTACTTAGCACCATACTTCATCTTATCTTCGCAATTCTCTTTTTCCACAAAAAAAAATCTTCGCAATTCTCTCTCTCTCTCTCTCTCTCAAAACTTCACAATGACTACAATCGATCCAATTACTAACATGGGAATCATCCGAAACGCCGACGCCTCTGTCACGCGCATACCGAACTTTATTCCGGCGACCGCCGCCTCCGCCGATCCATCAAATCCCGTTCTCACCAAGGATGTTCCCATCAATCAAGAAACCGGCACGTGGGCCCGTCTCTATCTACCCCGGCCGCAGTCCGCCGCCGCTCCGGAGACGAAGCTCCCCGTCATAGTTTACTACCACGGCGGCGGCTTCATCATTTGCAGCGCCGCCTCAACCATCTTCCAGAAGATCCTCTCCAACATCGTCCTCGAGGTCCCGGCGGTGATGGTGTCGGTGGAGTACCGTCTGGCGCCGGAGCACCGCCTCCCCGCCGCCTACGACGACTGCGCGGAAGCGCTGCACTGGCTCAAAGCCGCCGACGACGAGTGGCTGAGCAAGTACGCCGATCTGTCCAAGTGTTACATCATGGGCAGTAGCGCCGGCGGAAATATAGCGTACCACGTAGCGTTACGAGAGGCGGCGGCGGGGGCGGAGCGGCTGGCGCCGGTGAATATCCGAGGGCTGATATTGCACCAACCGTTTTTCGGTGGGGTGGAGAGGACCCCATCGGAGATACGGCTGGTTGACGACGCGGTGCTTCCGCCGCGTGCGGCGGATCTGATGTGGGACCTATCGCTGCCCGTTGGGGCTGACCGCGATCACCATTACTGCAATCCGATGAAGGAGGAGAGAGAAGGGATTGTAGAGAAGATGAAGGGAGAAGGGTGGAAGATCTTGATTACGTGCTGCGATGGGGATCCTCTTGTTGATCGCCAAATGGAATTGGCGGGAATGATGAGAGAGAAAGGATTGAATGTAATTCAAGAGTTTAGTGAGGGAGGATGCCATGGAGTTGAGCTTTATGATGACTCCAAAGCCAGACTCTTTTATGGGGTTCTCAAGAATTTTGTACTAGGAACTTAATGAGTTAGCGTTTAGTCTAACTGCGTTCGTGTTTGTATTGTATCGTATCGTATCAATAAAATGAAATGGTGTCACCGTTCATGCTTGCATTGTATCGTATCAATTAAATGAAATTGTGTCATATTCATATTTGTATAGTATATATCGGTGTTTGTACACCGAACCGATTATTAATGAACGGTATTTGTGTTTGGTCTTATAATCGACACGACAAACAGGTATTATAAATCTTGATTATTGAGAGATTCCAGAGTCTTTTGAGAAATTAAAGATTCGGATTCAAACTCATATATTCAATAAAAATTAATTTGATTCATCTTTCTGTATGATCCTATCATACAAGATTTTGTGTTTGGTTTATTTTGTCAACTACAATTCCAACATTTGTACTTCTATGGAATATAGTGTCTGAGAAATATTATAAAGTAGGTTCATGGTTTTATAGTACGTGTCGAGGGCATCGTTTTGGCATAAAAAAAAACACTCAAAATTAGGTTGTAAATAAATTAAGCTATTCGTGAGGCTCAATAAAAGATCATTCAAAATTTATTAAGAAGCTTGTTTGCTAATGTTTGATCATGTCGGTATTTCAACTCGTTAACTCGTGAGCAATTTTGTTAAGTGATTTAGTTTAAAAATATAAAATTATTAATTAGATATCTTATAATCCTCCGTTCCATTGATCTTGTCCTCCTTTCCTTATTGGATTGTTCCATTCATCTTGTCTCATTCCAAAAATTAAACAATTAACTCTTCAAGGTAACAGGACCTACCCACTTTCTATCTTTTACCCTTCTCTTTAATAACATGTCGAACAGTAACACGATAAGTTCAATGGGCTAGAGGGAGTTTTTATACTACAATTAGTAATATTTAATTAAGTATCTAACTAACTTAATTTTTTTATAACAAAATAGTAAATATATTATATTATTGTGAATAAAATAATTTATATTTTAAAAATATACTTAATATTTTAAATGCAAGTCTAAATTTAGAAAACTTGTTTAGGCTCGATTAAGCTCGAATAAGTTTGTGAGCATCGAAGTATTCGGTAAATAAAATTCAATGCTCGATTCGAAAATAAATGAGTCAAACTTGAGCATGACAATATTCTACTAGATTCGATTATAAAAATATATCAATCAAGCCCAATTAGGGCCCTACTTTATATAAACCCATTTACACTAGTGGGCCTCATTAACCCAAAGGAAGCCAATCTTTAATAGAATCATGTCGGCCATCGCGCAGTCGTACAATTTTAACGGATAATTTTAAATATAGTCCTCAAATCTCTCACTATAGTTCGGAATTAAATTAATAATAAATTAAATTATAAAAGCACTGTTATATCCTTATAGCCCCAAATTAAAATTATAATTAAATAATACTAACAAAATAAACCCCAAAACTATAATCATTAGTATAGGCCCTGAAAAATAAAAGATACGTATAAGAAGATGGAAGAAGAACACAAGGAAGAAATATCACAGACGACAAAGTATGTTGATTATTCTTCATACTTACTCTCTTATTCATATTTGTTTGTCATAGTATTTTTTGATTGTTTGGTAATAGTATTAAAAGAATGAAGCAGAAATATTATAGTTCTCAACCATGATTAACAAAGAGAATTGAATAAAATATTTTCTTGAAAAGTAAATAGAGAAGATAACTCCGTGAAATCCAATTAAATTCTTTAATGGAAAATTTGTAGTGGCGATTGTTGTGCTCGGGTAATTATTTCCTTCATCCAGGAATAATTATTCAACTTTTAATTATCGGAGCTAGCCGTTGGAGAGAGCTCGCCATTTCACTTATTCCTATAATCACTTTACAGAAATGGATTCAGATTCTTTGTTCTATAATTTGGAAATGAAAATTTTTGGGTAAATGAAAACATAGCCAGCCGAAGAACAGACAGATAAATCGTTGGGGGGCTATGAATGTATGCGGCTATAGAATAAATATTTCTTTTTAATTAAAATTTCAAATTGGAGTTATTGGGGTATAAGGGTATTTTCATAATTTAATTTACTATTAATTTAATTTGGGGGCTATACTAAGAGATTTGGGGGCTATGTTTAAAATTACCCAATTTTAACATGTATTTAAAAGTATTTAATTTGTATATAATTTTATTTTATTATTATATATAGTTAACATAATAATTTTACAAATTAAATAAGTTCTAATTACAATTGAAAAACACATGAGCTGAAAAAATAACAATAATTGTGAAATTTATGAATGAAAATTGGTACAAAACAGAAATTCAATCATTCAATTACATTTTTGAATTTTCTGAATTTTTTGAAAAGAAATGACGAAATCAAAATTGTCATTGTCACTGGATGGTCGGATGTGAGTACGGATGGCAATGGATCTTGGATCCGGTCCAAATTCGTGGATTCAGATCCGTTTTAAAGGATCTGGATTTTAAAATTTTGTATTCGACGGATCCGGATCGGATCTAGATCTATATAAAAAAAATTCGGATCGGATCTGAATCTTGAATTTTCATATCCTGGTTATTATTCAAATATTCTATTTTATAATTACAAAAAATCAATACATTATTTCTAATAAGTGATAACAAAAAAAATCAATACATTATTTCTATTATTTGAATTTTTTGTGAGAGGAAAGATTTAGCAGATAAAATTAAGAAAGAATTTTAGCGCTGAGCCGAGCTGATTGGAAGCAACTGGAAACGAAAGATATAGGAGAGAGTGGACTTTTATCTCAAACGACAACGTTTCTTTGTTTGGCACATAGTGGGACAGGGTCTTTGGGACACAAGATCCCAACCGACCTACATGCGCGGCGCAAGTCGGCCTTTTTTTTTTTTTTTGGAACGCGTCGGCCTATTTTTATTACAAGGAAAATAATACACTCCCCAAATCCTCTCTCTCTCTCTCCCCTCAACTTTCTCTCTCCCAATTTGTCTCCACTTTTCTTTTCTAACTTCTTCCTCACACTTTGGATGCTCACCATGTCTTGGATCGATCCAACCAGTGACCCATACGGTTTCATAGGATTCACCCGAAACGCCGACAGCTCCGCCGCCCGTAAGGCCGATTTCCTCCCGACGACCGCCGCCTCCTCCGACCCTTCAAATCCCGTTCTCACAAAGGACGTTCCTATCAATCAACAAAACCAGACATGGGCTCGTCTCTACCTGCCCGCCGCCGCCGCTCCGGCCACCAAACTTCCCGTCATACTCTACTTTCACGGCAGCGGCTTCGTCGTGGCCAGCGCCGCCACCTCGATGTTCCAGAAGTTCTGCTCCGACGTCGTTCTAGACATCCCGGCCGTGATGGTGTCGGTGGAGTACCGTCTCTGCCCGGAGCACCGCCTCCCCGCCGCCTACGACGACGGCGTGGAAGCCCTGCACTGGCTCAAAGCCGCCGACGACGAGTGGCTGACTGGCCACGCCGATCTGTCCAAGTGCTACGTCATGGGCACGAGCGCCGGCGGCAATATAGCGTACCACGTGGCGTTTCGAGAGGCGGCTGCGGCGGCGGAGCGGGTGAATATCCGAGGGTTCATATTGCACCAACCGTTTTTCGGCGGGGTGGAGAGGAGCCCGTCGGAGATGAGACTGGCCGATAACAAGATGCTGCCACCGTGCTTGACGGATGTTATGTGGGACCTATCGCTGCCCGTTGGGGCTGACCGTGATCACCATTACTGCAATCCGATGAAGGAGGTGAAAGTAGAGGCTTTGGAGAAGATGAAGGAACGAGGTTGGAAGTTTGTAGTAACGGGCAGCTATGGAGATGCCCTAATTGACCGACAAATTGAGATGGCAAGAATGTTGGAAGAGAATGGTTTGAATGTGATCAAAGACTTTTCTCAAGAAGGATTTCATGGAATTGAGCTGGTTATTGAGACAAAAGCAAGAATCTTTAATGGGATTCTCAAGAATTTTATGCTTACTTCATGACTTGTTAATTGTAAAGTACTCCCTCCATTTCCGAATAAACATTTGAAATTCACTATTTTACTTTCGTTGTCCCAAGTATGAATCTGTATATGTTATATTAATATTGTAGTGGGTTACCATCTAGGATAATTTGGATCCTCAATTGTCTTTTGTATTTCATCATCTAGTGGAATTGAGCTCGATAAAAACTTGTTCGAAATTTATTAAGAAGCTTGTTTGCTAATGTGCCAAGTTTGATTATAACAGTATTTCGACTCGTTAACTCATGAGCAATATTTTCGTTAAGTGATTTAATTTGAAGATATAAAATTATTAATTAGATATTTTATACTTCCTCTGCCTCATTGATCTTGTCCTACTTTCCTTTTTGGGTTGTTCGATTCATCTTGTCTCATTGAAAAAATGAAACAATTGACTCTTCAAAAGTAATGAGATCTACCAACTTTATATCTTTTTACCCTTCTGCTTAATAACCACTTCAAACAGTAACACGATAAGTTCAATAGGGCAAAGGTCAGAGGGGTTTTTTTTATACCACAATTAGTAATATTTAAATTAAGTATCTAACTAACTTAATTTTTAATAACAAAATAGTATATATATTATATTATTGTGAATAAAATAATTTATATTTTTAAAAAATAATTAATATTTTAAATATAAGTCTAAATTTAGAAAACTCGTTTATGCTCGAATAAGTTCGTGAGCATCGAAGTATTTGGTAAATAAAGCTCGATGCTTTATTTGAAAATAAACGGATCAAACTTGAGCATGACAATATTCGGCTCAACTCGATAACACCCTAAACGGAGTCTATTTGAGACGTCTACAAATTTAATTCCTAAAAACGTTAAAATTACTTAAAAAACTACAAAAGTATATCAATCAAGCCCAATTAGGGCCCTGGTTTATATAAACCCATTTACACTAGTGGGCCTCATTAACCCATTTCATCATGATCTATTATATCCGTTAGATTTTATAATAATTGTATACCCTACTTACCATTTTGAAATTATAAAATTACCACACATATCATAAATCCAAAATATGCAATAGAAGATAATACACAATTAGATAATAGAGGATATCATTTGCATGGTAGGAGGTGAGTTACCTATGCATTCAATTAGCAACTAATTATACTATATATAAATTTATTATTAAACTAAACTACTATATAAAAATTCACCTACCTACTATACTGAATATATGTTGTAGATAATTTCATATTTCTTTTTTTTTATATATCGTGGGAAATAGCAGACGAGCTGCGCATTGGGTAAACTATGTTCCTGTGCAATAGTCTGCAAACCACACAAGGTAGGTAAATTACAATTTTCAAGTACATGTGTGACATATTCGATCTATAGAGACATTAACAGTGTTTGAACTCAAAACCTTTGACATCAAGCAAAATAAACTACCATTAGGTCATCCCCAAACAGACTAATTTAATATTCATAACCAAATATAATATTAATACTTTATATGTAAAAGATATATATAATCAAATCTATGAGGGCTTATCCTAAAGTGTAATCATAAAATGAGTAATCATGGTGTTCACAGTTGTTGGCTTAAATTGAAAATTGGGAAACAAGCCCATAAAATTTAATTTTATGGCCGAATATGCAAAACTGAAACATTCACCACTTTAATAGGCGCTAGGTACCAGTAGCTAGTTAATGTAAAATATTAGAAGGAAAATTCTAAATATAGTCTCATTTTAGTTTTTATAGCCAATTAATTAAAAAAATTATAAAAACTATTTATTCATATTATTTGGGGCTATAATTATTATTCAATAAGAATATTAAATTTGAAAGTTTTGGGGTAAAATAGTACAATTATTATATTTTTTATTATTTTTTTAAATAGGGACTGTAAGAATAAAATAGAGACTACGTTTAGAATTACTCATATTAAAATCTCATCGAAAGGTACATTTGTCACTACAAAAATGGAAAGTTTGACCAACATGATACACAAAATCACATAATCGAGGTACATAGTCACCACTTAGACATTCCTTATTTTGGTGATGAGATGCGGATGTTGGACTAGAGGATCTCTTACACTCGTAGATTTTAATGGACCCTACTAGAAAAATCTAAACTGTAGGCCTTAGATGTAGAACCTAATCTTGTACTTATTCCGTCACGCTTATATTGTCTTGTTATTGTTTGACACGAAGATTAAGAATAAGGGTAAAAAGATAGAAAGCGGGTAGGACCATCACTTTTGAATGGTTTTAAAGTGTTAATTCTTTCCTTATTTAAAACAAGACACTTTGAATGGGACAACGTAATAAGAAAAAGAAGACAATATGAATGGAAGGGAGGGAGTATCAAATTCGAAAATAAAACATAAACCTACTTTGACATAACACAAATAAGAATCACGGTCGTCGTTGTTATTATTATTATTATTATTATTATTATTATTGCCTGCCTAGTCCTTCCTGGCTATGTAGGTTTCCCATGAGCCAAAAGAAAAGCCCATTGGGCAATATATGTATATATTGATTTTTCCTCTCTCCTTTTTCACCTTTATCTTCTATTATTTGTTGAGGGATGATAAATTTGAACCCTTCTTATCTGTTGCACAAAAAGATGATATTATGGACCTATTGATTTTATCAAAAAAGAATCTCAAATTTTTTTTATCAAAATAGATTTTATTAAATGGAACCTGATAAGTTGACAACGAAGAGCAACTCAGTTGGTAAGACGTTTCCTCTCCAACCTTAAGGTTGGGGGTTCGAGTCATATGTGTGTGTGTTGTGAAACTCAAAATAAAAAATGAAACCTGATAAGTTGTCTCAAAATTAATATCAAAAACCTTATATTACGTGTGGTGAACAATTTTATTTGTACAAAAAGATTTTGGTTTATGTTGTTCTTGTATATATGCCTTTTAAGTTTCTTTTCACGATTTATTTCCGTTTACGCCATCAAGCAAAAAAAATAAAATGAATAATAATAATAATTTAATTAAATAAATTAAATTAAACTGGACCAAAAAATTCGAAATTGCGTGATTGGGCTTAAAGATGTTAACTATAGACCATAAATATGCTCAAAGATAACCATCATTAGCCCATGATTTCGAGTATCATGCTACAAAAGGTTGAACAATTATTAGATAATCCAATTATTAAGCAAGGAGCTTATTCATTATAACAATTTGAATGTTGACCGTTTTACCCAGTAATTCGATAAAAAGTGGCAATTTTTTTTTTACCTTGTAACTAGTTAAAAATATTAAATGTCATTTATCATTAAGAAAAATGATAATTCATATCTAGCTGTACAGTAAGGCCGACCGCACTCAAATCTACATCATTCTTATTTAGAAGATTAAACAATTGTTCACTCCCTCCGTTCTTTTTTAAGTGTCTTATTTAGCTCAATTTTTTGTTTCCAAATAAGTGTCTTATTTCAAAATTTGAGAGTAAAATAGATTTATCTATTTTATCTATATTGTTATTATTAAATCTATATCTATACTATACTAAATAATGGAGTTTTGACTTTATTTACATATGTTGCCATTTTCCCTCCAAAATCAATTTAGTGGATAATAAATATTGACCTTTAGTTATATTATGAATTATGAATAATATATGTTGATAAATTACTCTATACATCTCATTTCTTCATTATCATGTTTGAGCTTTAAAAATTGAAGTCTAGATCATGATATGAGGGCGTATCATTTCATACAATAAGACACTCCCTCCGTTCTTTTATAAGTGTCCTCTACCGTCAAATTACACATGCCAAGGAAATAAAGAAATTTACCTATGTAACCTTATTAATTACCATCATTAATGTATACATACAACTAATTGACAAATTACGATAAACATTAAATAAGGATAAAATAGGAAGATAGATAGATAGGACACTTATTTGGAAACAAATATTGAGCTATATAGATTTAATAATAACAATATAGATAGATAGATAGATAGATAGATAGATAGATAGATAGATAGATATTAATTAATTAAATATATAAAAATTAGAATGTATTAAATTAATATTGCACAAAATACGAATTTTAAATTAAAATAAGAATAGCGAATAGAGGACGCGCCAGGTAGGCAGTATATAAATATCTCTATTAGTAATATAGAAAATCCAGAAAAGTCCACATAGGATCTTAATTAAATTAAGGTGGTGCTATGAAATTATTAATTAGGTCAAATTAAATTGAAGACATAATTTATTGAGCCAAAACTATTTATTTGATCAAATTAAATTGAAAAAAGTATTATTTGGATAGATTATTTATTTGGTTAAATTAAATTAAATAAACTATTTAGTTGACCAACACAATTTAAATGATCAAATTAAATTTGTGGCGCTTTTTTTTTACAGATCTATATAATTAAAAATAGGAAATTAAACTTATGTTAATCCATCATTCATAGATAAAGATGAGTTTTAATTAAAAATAATATGTGGAAGGATATTTTGAGAATATTAAATACATAAAAACTAGAATTTACTCCCTCCGTCCACCAATAGTGTGACACATTTGGGTGGCACGAGTTTTAAGAAAAGTAAGGTAAATGTTATATTTGAGTTGAGAAAGGGAACCACCATTTTGAATTTGTTTGAAATTTAAAATATAAGGGAGTGATGGGTCATGTACTAAAATAGAAAGTGCACATTCTTTATGGACGTACCAAAATGAAATTATTTCTACACTCTTAATGTAAGGAAGAAGTATCAATTAATATTACACATTTATAAAATTCAAGATAAATAGAAATAATGAATGAAGGACGCGCATCTTGCTCAGATATTCAGGAAAGATAATCTATGGTCATTCTTACACACAAATATTGCAAAGTACATTACAAAATAACTTAAAATACGAATATAGAAATTCTAAAACATAACAACCAAACGTATTGCGCACTAAAAACAACAAAAATACGGTTGCGAGGTAAATGAATCAATTAAAACAATATATACAAATTTATTCGGGGAATAATTGGTGGAAACATCGCAAGGGAGAGAGAGAGGTGCAAAAAGGAATGACCCAAATTTTTGAAAGAGATTGTTTTCAAAAATATTGAGATGTGTATTAATTAACTATTAAGATGTAGGCGTGAAAATCGATAATCCATTCCTTACCTGAAAATTATGATGTAATTTGTGTGGTACGGGTCAGTCTTAAAAAAAGTTTGCTAATGTTTATCGAGTAGAAAAATGGATCCATCACTTTTGATTTGTTGTGAGGTTTAAAATAGTCACTCCATCCTTGAAAATTGTGATCTTATTGTTTTATTCTTCCGTCTCTCAAAATTGTGATCTTTTCTTTTTTTGTACATGACCCCGAGAAATTCTACTCCATCCGTCTCATTCAATATGGCCTAATTATTTTCGGCACGGAGACTAAGAAGAAGAGAATTAGGTATAATAAAGTGTTAATAAAGTACTCCATTCGTCCCTGATAAGTGTGGTCCGGAGGAAGGGGCACGAGTTTTAAGAAGGATGCTAGATAGATGTGTAGTAAGTGGAGAATGGAACCCACTTTGTTGTAGTGTTAGTTATTTTTAAAGGGTAAAAGAGTAAAATTTTAAGTGGGTCATATCCATTTAAGGAAGGACCACACTTATGGGGGACAGACAAAAAAGGAAAGTGAACTACACTTATCAGAGACGGAGGGAGTAACTTTTTAGTCAATAAAGTTATTTTTAGTCAATAAAGTGCTAATAAAGTGCCTTTTTAGCCTAAAGTAAGCTTTAATTCTTTCCATAAAAGGAAATAGGCCATATTGAATGGGACGGCCCAAAAAGGAAAACATGTCATATTGAACGGGACGGATGGAGTATTGTACATGTACTGTTGTACACACACTACACCCACCTCTCACATGAGATTATTTTAATAATATAAATAGAATTTTCCACATGACCCCACCCACATCCTTATATTTTAAAAACCTCACAACAAATCAAAAGTGATGGATATCTTTTCTCCACTATACAAACATCTGCCAAATATTTATTAAAATCTGTGCCACACAAATTGCATTACAATTTTTAGGAACGAAAAGAGTATAAGGAAGTGGGTGGGTCATGTATAAAAAAGAAAAAAATCACAATTTTGAGGGATGAAGGAATAAGGTAATAAAATCACAATTTTCAGGGACGGGGGAGTATATGCAATGTTAATATATATTATATATCTATTATATGAATAGATATTGATATGATGAATACTAATTAGTCAAATACATAAAAAAAAATACTAGAATATATGATTAATAATATACTCCCTCCGTCTCCAAAAGTGTTGCATATTTGATTCGTTGTGATATATAAAATATTAGTTGAACCATACTAATCAAAATATGAAATTCAAGATAAATCGGAATGACGTATGGAGGACGCAACATGTGTAAATGCATTTCGCTATTAGTAATAGATTTAATTTAATGCCAAATATATAGTTCAAGTCTTCAAATCAAAAGATAAATAAATTAATAATTTTTTTATGTTATGGAAATTTACCCACTTGCTATCTTCGTGTGCTTTAGATAAACATTTATATAATAATCTGCATTTGATGAAATTCAAACACGAGAAATTATAAACCACACTTTATAGCAACTGAATTGAGTATACTTGTAATACGGGGCATGTGCGGGAGATGCGCTATACTTTTAATGCCTAATAGTTAGCTTTAAATCCCAAAAACAACCAAATAAATTTAATAAATTAAATTATAAAATCATGTGTACCATACTACCATTCTGAAATTACATAGCTAGGTCCATATACTTCATCTTCTCTTCGCAATTCTCTCTCTCTCTCTCTCTCTCCCTAAACTTCACAATGACTCCAATCGATCCAATTACTAACATGGGATTCATCCGAAACGCCGACGCCTCACTCACACGCATACCGAATTATTTTCCGGCGACCGCCGCCTCCGCCGATCCATCAAATCCCGTTCTCACCAAGGATGTTCCCATCAATCAAGAAACCGGCACGTGGGCCCGTCTCTATCTACCCCGGCCGCAGTGCGCCGCCGCTCCGGCGACCAAGCTCCCCGTTGTAGTTTACTACCACGGCGGCGGCTTCATCATTTGCAGCGCCGCCTCAACCATGTTCCAGAAGTTCCTCTCCGACATCGTCCTCGAGGTCCCGGCGGTGATGGTGTCGGTGGAGTACCGTCTGGCGCCGGAGCACCGCCTCCCCGCCGCCTACGACGACTGCGCGGAAGCGCTGCACTGGCTCAAAGCCGCCGACGACGAGTGGCTGAGCAAGTACGCCGACCTGTCCAAGTGTTACATCATGGGCAGTAGCGCCGGCGGAAATATAGCGTACCACGTAGCGTTACGAGAGGCGGCGGCGGGGGCGGAGCGTCTGGCGCCGGTTAATATCCGAGGGCTGATATTGCACCAACCGTTTTTCGGTGGGGTGGAGAGGACCCCATCGGAGATACGGCTGGTTGACGACGCGGTGCTTCCGCCGCGTGCGACGGATCTGATGTGGGACCTATCGCTGCCCGTTGGGGCTGACCGCGATCACCATTACTGCAATCCGATGAAGGAGGAGAGAGAAGGGATTGTAGAGAAGATGAAGGAACGAGGTTGGAAGTTTGTAGTAACGGGCAGCTATGGAGATGCCCTAATTGACCGACAAATTGAGATGGCAAGAATGTTGGAAGAGAATGGTTTGAATGTGATCAAAGACTTTTCTCAAGAAGGATTTCATGGAATTGAGCTGGTTATTGAGACAAAAGCAAGAATCTTTAATGGGATTCTCAAGAATTTTATGCTTACTTCATGACTTGTTGTAGAGTACGTACTCCTCCGTCTTCCAATAAATATTTGGGATTTATTATTTTACTTTCGTTGTCCTAAGTATGGACTCGTATATGTTATATTAATTGTTGTGGTTACATACCACCTAGGACAATTCGGATCCTGTATTGCCTTTTGTATTTCATCATCTATTGTATTCGATAAATTTTATAATAATTGTATAACTTAATTTGGTGGAATAAACATTACTTAATTATCATGCTGAAATTATAAAATTGCCACATATCGTAAATCCAAAATATGCAATAGAAGATGAAACATAATTAGGCAATAGAGGATATCATTTGCATCCTAGGAGGAGTTACCTATGCATTCAATTAGCAACTAATTATACTATTTATAAATTTATTATTAGGTTAAACTCCTATAAATTCACCTTCCTACTACATTGAATATATGTTGTAGATAATTTAATATTTCTTTTTTTCTTTAATATCGTGGGAACCCATTCACAAGCTATCTTCAGTGTGCACTGGGTAAACTCTCGTCTCTGTGCAAGCCTGCAAACCACACATAACGGGTAAACCATATTTTTCAAGTACAAGTGTGATATGCTCGATCTATAGAGACATTAGCGCAATTTTGAATCCGAGACCTTTGACTCAAGCAACCAACCCTATCACTAGCTAGGACATCCCCAAGCAGACTAATTTAATATGTCTAACCCAACATAATATTGATGATACCTTATTAATCGTTTGGTAGGAGTGATTATGGTGTATAATATCTCTATGACACCCTAATATCTTGTTTTGTACGAAGTATACGGCCCTTTATAAAGTTCGGGCCCGTATGAATAATACTTAATTTTGTTGTTATGTATACTGCCTATGAGGTGGTATACATAATACTGCAACTAATTATAGCAATAAATTACTATATGTGTTGCAGAGAATTTAATACATCATACCAAATGAAATATTAATTCTTTATATTTATAAAACATCACAGTCAAACATATCAAGCCTTATCCTATAATTCGTACCAAACAAGTTCATAAGATATGTATAGTCAAATCTATCATGCCTTATCCATACTGCCAATCAAACATAAAGTGTAATCATAAAATGAGTAATCATTGTGTTCACAATGTGGGCTTAAATTGAACATTGGGAAACAAGCACATAAAATTTCATTTTATGGCCCAATATGTAAAGCTGAGTAAATCACATTCACCACTTTAATAGGCGTTAGGTACAACAAGCTAGCTGGTTAATGAAGCATATTAGAATCTTATCGGAAAGTACATTTGTTATTACAAAAATTGAAAATTTGAACAAAATGATACACAAAATCACATCATCGAGGTATATAGTCACCACTTAGACGTTCCATGTTTTTGTAATGAGACGCGAATTTTGGACTAGAGGATCTCGTACACTCATAGATTTTAATCCTACCAAAGCATTATTATTATTATTATTATTATTATTATTATTATTATTATTATTATTATTATTATTATTATTATTACTCTCTCCGTCCCTCATAAGTGAGGTGCATATTTGATTAAATGTGAGGTATAAAGTATTAGTTGAACCACACTAACTTGAGACGGAATGAGTATTATTATTGTCTGCCTAGTCCTTCCTGGCTATGTAGGTTTCCCATGAGCCCAAAGAAAAGCCCAAAGATGATATTATGTACCTATTAATTTTATCAAAAAAGAATCTCAAAAAACAAATATCAAAATAGATTTTATTAAATGAAATCTAATAAGTTGACAACGAAGCGCAATTCAGTTGATAAGATACTTCCACTCTAACCTTAAGGTCGGGGGTTTGAGTCTTGTGTGGGTGTGTTGTGAAACTCGAAATAAAAAATGAAACCTGATAAGTTGTCTCAAAATTAATACTCCCTCCGTTCCAATCATATAGGCTTGTTTTCCTTTTTCGGATGTCCCAAATATATAGGCCAGTTTCTATAAAAAGTAATGTTTTTTTAATTCATTTACTAATTTATTCTTATTCAATTCTTGGATTGCCTCATAATCAAACAATAAATAAGGTCATAGTAGGAAGTTTGCTTGTATAATTTGTATTTCCAATAATTTCTTAATCCTAGTGCAAAACTCCAATCAGCCTATATGATTGGGACGGAGGGAGTATCAAAAACCTATATTACGTGCATGTGGTGAACAATTTTATTTATACAAAAAGATTTTGGTTTATGTTGTTCTTGTATATATGCCTTTTAAGTTTCTTTTCATGATTTATTTCCGTTTACGCCATCAAGCAAAAATAATAATAATTTAATTAAATAAATTAAATTAAACTTGACGAAAAAGTTCGAAATTGCGTGATTGGGCTTAAAGATGTTAACTATAGACCATAAATATGTTCAAAGATAACCATCATCAAAGGAGCCCATGATTTCGAGTATCATGCTACAAAAGGTTGAACAATTATTAGATAATCCAATTATTAAGCAAGGAGCTTATTCATTATAACAAATATTTGAATGTTGACCGTCTTATCCAGTGCTTCGATAAAAAGTGATAATTATTACTCCAATTATTAAGCAAGGAGTATTTTTTTTACCTTGTAACTAGTTTAAAATATCAAAGGTCATTTATCATTAAGAAAAATGATAATTCATATCTAGTTGTACAGTAAGTCGACCGCACTCAAATCTACATCATTCTTATTTAGAAGATTAAACAATTTTTTTATCTTATTGTATGAAATGATACGCCCTCATATCATGATCTTTTATATTATAATCCCTCCGTCCCAATAGCAAGGTCTCACTTCTTTAATTGATGAGAGTATTAATTAATAGAAGTGAGACCTTGCTATTGGGACGGAGGGAGTAAATAGTTATCGAAAATTGAAATTAAGTTGGAAAATAATATTTTGTTCGTATCTATTTTACTTTAGATTATCATGCTAGTAGATTGTCATCATTTAGTTAATAAGTACTTGTCTATTAGTTGTAACATAAATTGTCCATTAGTTTATCTAAAAATAGCAATTTTATGATATGAATTGCTCTTTATATAAACTAGCTCATCTAAGTGTTACATGTCCAAACATGCACATTACAACTCGCATCGTTTTCATACATATATCAAAATTAAATTAATTAAGGATAAGTTCAAAGTTTTTGGACAGGTTGTTGTTATCAAGTTGGAAAAGGAAATTCAACATTATTGATATATATCAAATTACGCGTCACTTTCTAATATTACCCACGTAAGAAAATGCCGAAGTAAAAAGAAAACAAAACACAAAACAAAAAATCAATAAAATAGGACAATTAATTTTATTTTATTTTAGTTTCTGAGGTGGATAAGAAGAGGTAAAATCAAATTGCATGTTTTCGAAAATTTGTCGTGTTCTGATTTTTTATATTTGTATTTATTATACGTGATCACATTCTTGAAATCGTTGTCAGACGATAAAAATTGCTAAAAGAAAAGACAAACGAATGGAAGAAACAAAATTCTTTGAAATAAATTAATCAACCGTTGTGTGTGTTTCACATGCTGGCATCTAATTATAGAGCCAAAATTAATTAAGGTTAAATTATTAATTAAGAATTAAGTATCACAACTAAAATCTGTCATCGTATTTGTCCTTATAGGGTGGCTCTAGATTTGCCAACTTGAAATACACCCTAATCTACTAGCAATAATGCTCTAATTTAAACATTTAAGAAATATATATATATATTCAAATGAGAGAGATTTCTTCTTGATTTTTGGCATGATGAATATTCCAATCAAATAGTACGTAGTTTACTGATTACAGATATTATTCCAAAATATTGGTTTGTTATTGTAACATCAATCATCGCGTAATTTTTCTTATTTTATACTGATAACATCTACTCCCTCCGTTCTTTTATAAATGCCCCCCACTGTCAAATTACACATATCAAATAAATAAAGAAATTTACTTATGTAACCTTATTAATTACCATCATTAATGTATACATACAACTAATTAACAAATTACGAGAAACATTAAATAAGGATAAAATAGGAAGAATACCATTATTTTACTCTCAAATTTTGAAATATGACACTTATTTGGAAACAAAAAATTGACCTAAATGGGACACTTAAAAAAGAACGGAGGGAGTATACTTATTGCCTTTAATTTTAGATATTCTATTTTTAGATAATTTCAAATACTTATCTTATTTCGTATTTTTTTTTTGAATTTCTTACTCATGTAACTAGAGGTATTCATCTTCTTTGTACAATTGAGAGACCAGATTAGGAAACACAATCCTCCATTTCCCAACTAAAAAAATGAGTTGTATGTATTTATTTATTTAAAGTAAATCTAGATAACGATAAAAGGGCAAGATAAGATAAAAATATTACAAATAAGCGACCGCCACAAAAAAAAAGAAAAAAGAAGAAGAAGGGAAATTGTAATAAAGGAGAAAAGGAGTTAAAATGTTGAAGTCAGTGATGGAGATAGATTTGTATGTAGCGATGCTATTTCTTTTTCCTCTTGGGTACATATATTAATGTAAGAAAATTACCATATATTCTAGTAATCCTTTATTTTTGTGATTTCCAAAGTGATATTTTAAAAATTGGGGCAATCAATGATGAAAAACAAGAATTGTTTGTCTTGTTAATAAGAACAAGAATTGATAAGTTAAATTATAGTACTTTTAATTAGGGGGAGGTCAGAGCATTCATGTGAGAGGAGGGGTAGCTAGTGTAAATTAATTAAGAAGAAAATCTGTTTTGCACAAAAATCCAATACAGCTGCTAAATACTCATGGCTTTGCTGTGACCAATTCGATAACATGACATCCTAAATTCTAGTTAGAGATAATGTCTAATTAATTAATTTTTTGAGATTCGATTCACTAAGTAATGTGACAAATTGTTCATCTCTAGGATCCTCCAAGATTAATGGTATGCTATGCGTCACTCTCTCTTTCTCTCTCTCTCAAAAATGTGGATTTATTATTTTTAGTGCATTGTCCGCGTACTACCGAAGCTCATACATTATAGGATAAATTAATATGTAAATCCTAAACTACTTCAGCACTACAAAAAATAATTTAACTATCAATTATACACATTTTAATCATGAACTATCGATTTTGTATCAAAATATAGCCCATCAATTTTTCGGACTCGAAAAGTCTATGAAACTACGATATGTCGGAATCCACACTGACCTAATTAATATTAATAAAAAAATGCGTTGACAATTAAACGACTTTGTTAAGTGTACAAAACATGGACTCCGTTTAGTCCGCGTTGGATTTATATTTTCTTTTACTTATTAAGTGTACAAAACGATGTCGTTTAATAGTCAACGTGTTTCTATTAATTTTAATTAAAATCCACCATGTACTCCACATGTCATCTAAACTTTTCGAGTTGAAAAAAGGGATACCCGATTATATATGATACAAAATCGATAGTTCATGATTAAAATATATATTATTAATAGTTAACTATTAAAATCCATATTTTTATAGTAAATTATATGACATATTCACATGTCCCAGCCCGACACGTGTGGTTGAACCCACATTTTTTTATGAAAAAGAGAAAAATTGTGGTCCAACTACAACGCGTATGTCCATTAATGTATAGATTTCGATAGTACATTAACACCCATTAAATAGTTGATATATGGTTTAAATTAAATCGTGTAAATACGGTTTAACGTTAATTTAGATGACCAGATTTTGTAACATATACTAGAAAGAAAAATTAAAATAGCAAGTGTGACTGGAAACTTTGTACATACTATGCTTATAATTCTTTGGTTATAATATTTTATTAATCCGTCACCGATGACGCAGACAAACTTAATACTATAAAATTCAGTTCGGAAATATTGAACTATATACAACTTGTTTTATAGTGTTAGTGATAAATTAAGTGAAATTAAGAGAAGCTTACCATCCAATATATAACAGTATTTGAGATTTCAAAACTTCTTCAAAACTCAAGACATTAATTATTATAAGAACAATTCCAAATCCGAAGCCAATTTAGAAATGTTTTGATGGTGTGATAACATATATTCACACACACACACACCCCTTCTATAAAATGTGTAAATAATGTATAATATGAAAATACGTGGGATTATAAATTAAGTGATTTTTGCAGACAATTAATTAAGACATTACAAACAGTTGATCTCAGTTAGACAGTCAAAAATAGGCCTTACGACCTGTCCGACCTGACGAGGTGGCCCGAAATTTGGTGTGTATGAACGGTAAAAATAGAGGATCGACTGAATTTCGAGCATGTCCGATTTCGGCCCGAAATGACTTCAGTATGATGGATCAACTCTGCCCGGCTCGATTCAATTTGATCCGATCAGTTTGACAGCTCTAACCTCAATGATAATAGTGGTTATAGTATAATTTGCAACAAAAATGTGTGAAGATTGATGAGGTTGAGAAGGGGGAGGAGAGAGAGAGAAAGAGACAAAGAAGGGTAGGATAGGTGGGGCTTGTCCGATTTCGGCTCGAAATGACTTTAAGTATGATAGACTCTGATCGGCCCGACTCAATTTGATCCGTCAGTTCGACAGCTCTAACCTCAATAATTATAGTAATTAATTTGCAACAAAAATGTGTGTAGATTGATCTGAGGTTGAGAGGCGGGGGAAAGAAAGAGACAAACAAGGGTATGATATGCGGGACATGTCCGATTTCGACCAGAAATGACTTTAAATATGATGGACTCTCCTCGGCCCGATTCAATTTGATCCGATCAATTTGACAGCTCTAACCTGAATGATAATAGTGGTTATAGTAATTAATTACTACTTTGCAACAAAAATGTATGTAGATTGATGATGTTGAGGAGGGAGGAGAGAGAGAAAGGGAGAGAGAGAAAGAGACAAAGAAGGGTAGGATAGGTGGAATCCCTGACATAATCCACAAAAATGTCGTGTAGTGAGAGAAGAGAAAGGTAGGAAGGAACCAAAAAAATACATAAGGTTTTGGGAAGGAGCAGATGCAGAGCCATTGGCCTTTCACAAACAAACAAAGGGTTGCCACGTGAAGTTGGGCCTTTTCGCAACCCATTAGTATACGATAGGGACTATCAATACCTTCTCACCTTTTTATGGTCTTTTTACGTTTGCCAAGTCTCAATACCTCTCCCTCTCTCTCTCCTCTCTCTCTCTACTACTATGTATATATATTTTGTAATGTTATCATGATACGTGCGACGTATATTAATTTAAATAAATATATTTTATCGTAATTACGAAGAATTATAGATACAATTTGTATCTATTATATATATATATATATAAAATTATTAAATTACTCATAAAAATTAAAATAAGTTACATATACGGTAAGTATAACGAAAACAAGTAAGAATCATACTTTAATAGTGTGTGTATATATATATATATATGATGTGGATGGTTCGCGATCCACCTTAAATAAATATAGAAAACGGTCAGAATATACATACAAATGCAGATTTTGAACGGTGAGTTGCACTTGAGTGCATCATGATGTATCTATACATCCGACTCAACCCGACCCGATCCGGTCAGCGTTGACCGATCAATGTCTGACCGTTGACTTTTTCATTTTTTTTTCCTCTCCGTCTTCGGCTCCGATTTTAATTTATAGATAATGATTGTGGCAACATTAATGTTTTTTAGCTCGCTTTGAGGCCTTCGGCTCTCCTCGCTCGACTCTTAAAAAAAATTTTAAAAATAAAATAAAAAGTCAACTTTGTCAACGTTGACCATTGACCGGTCAACGTTGACCAAACGGGTCAGGCGGGTCGGGTCGCGGGTCGGATTGAACCGGATGTATGGTACATCATGATGTACATGAATTTTTGCCTTGAACGGTACCAGTTAAAGGTGATTTCCTCGTCACCGAAACCGCCTAACACCTGCAAAACAAGCCGGAGGTAGTTATGGCGTGAGCACTCCCACATCCAAGTTAGTGAGAGCGGTTAGATATCTGGCAATAAATATGCATAGATATGGAGAAATAATGATAAAAAAAAGCTTATATCCGTTCGAATGAAGAGTAATGTATTTATAGTTTTACCTTATAAGAGTATAATAGTCTTTTTGGTACTAGAATCTCCGTCAAGCTCTAATTTTGTTTCTTTAGAGTTGGGCTTGGTCCACTTAAATGTTTTACACTGTTGCGTTTATGTCAACTAGCATTGCACCCGTGCGTTGCATCGGTATAATGCATTTTAAAAATATATAAATTATCAAATCACATAAATAATGAGTATTAATTACTCCATCCATCCACGATATTTAGGACATAATTATTTTTGGAGTGTCCATCATATTTATACCATTTTTCTTTTGGGATAATACCCCACACACATTCATTATTTTATACCTCACAACTACTCATTATAGTGGGTCTTTTTTCTCTACTCCCAAATACTACCTACCTAATATTTATTAAAATCACACCCTACGTGACCTATATTTCATAGACAGAGGGAGTATAAAATTTCAAGCAACAAAAGAGAATAATAATATATTAGTTTTTCAGTATATAAATTAATAAGGACATTTCTAAGTATAACATTAACAAATACAACATACTCCCTCCGTCCACGAAATGTATTTTATGTCCATTTGGTTAATGCTCTTCTCGTGCCACTAAAGTTGTGCTATATATTTCGTGAACGGAGGGAGTATCAAACATTATGAAAAATTTTCTTTTTACACAACATCACACACCAATACCTTCAAACATTTCCAATTTGAAACTCTTGAAATATCCACATAAAATTGTCGAAAAACTGTCTGTCACACATAAAATGCATTAATCATCTAATATGTTAATTATGAAATAACACAATAAAATATAAAATTCATGCATTACATCAATATTTTTTAAAAAGAAACATTCAATCCAAATAACATTAATAATTATGACATATACTTCTTATTGAGAAATTCTTTGTACAAAATATTTCCACTAACCAATATTTTGTATATGTCTTCATTTAAAATATATAAGTATTTAAAAAATACATTTATTTTCCAGTTTACAATACACAAAAATAGAGAAACCCATTTTTTATATATTTTTGAAAATGCAATTTCGATTAAAATCCATTTCAAAATGCCATTAGAATTAAAGATGAACAATCATCATAATTATTTCAACTAATTTTACCATTTTTAATAATTCTTCATTTTTGGTAACTTCTATACATATCGAAATATATATTTTTAACTGTATTTTAAATATTTTTTCACTATTATATTTTTAAAATATTTAGGAATCTAAATAATGAAAATAATAAAATTATTTTGGCGACTATTCATTGCACTAATTTTAAAAAAATATATATATCTTAATCAAAATAGTGTTGTGTTAAATTAGAACATTTATTATATAAATAATAAATATAAAAAATAGAAATTTAATTATATAATCCCAAAAATTCAATTAAATAAGCAAAATCCACAACCATTCAATTTTATTAAACAATTCAATTTTTTTTAAGCCAAAAAATGATAAGCAAGAAAGGAGGTATATAGTAATTGACCATCATATATTATTCATTACCTATAAAATGACTTCAAGTCAATACCTATTATCCACTAAATTGGTTTTGGAGGGAAACGGTAAATTTGTTAATAAAGCTACAACTCTCTTATTTAGTATTAGTATAGATTTGAAGATCCCTAGTATTTTACTTATAAAATTATAAAAAAAATTCTAACAATTTGAAAATTATGTTGTAAATCGAAAAATATTTAAAATTCACGCTAACAGACTTTTTTTCTCATATCAATTACTCCCTCCGTCCCTGATAAGTGTAGTCCACTTTCCTTTTTCGTCCGTCCCCCATAAGTGTGGTCCTTCCTTAAATCGATATGACCCCACTTAAAATTTTACTCTTTTATCTTTTAAAAGTAACTAACACTACAACAAAGTGGATCTCATTCTCCACTCACTACACATCTACCTAACATTCTTTTTTAAAACTCGTGTCCCTCCCTTCGAAACCACACTTATCAGGGACGGAGGAACTACCTTGTAAAAGCATTTTAATAGAAGTGGAAGCTCTTAAACCAGAATAAATTTAGTCAAACTCGAGTTCAAAAAAATTTAAGCTTCACAAGAAGGCAATATAATAATTTTAATTAAAAACAAATTTACTGCTTCCCTCCTTTCTTTTTGCAACGGTAACAACTAACAACCGAACAAAAATATCGCGAATTTTCCATCTGCATAACTGTAAACAGTCATAGAATTATCAATTAAAATAAACTCGCTTATCCAGAAAATTAAATATGTTGCAAATTTTCAAAGTGAATATAGGCCAAGTAAATTAATAGTGACATGACTGATGAGGTTATAATTATGTGGGGGGGGGACCTGCACTCTCTCCCACATTTCTACTACAAGCAACAAAAATTAAAGAAAAAAAAAACATTTTAAAAACTATTCTTTGATATACATGTATATTACTCGTTGGAGGAATGTTATGACGTTCACCTCCTGTGAGCACTGATCACCGTTTGTTCATATTAACAGTATTATTTTTAAATTAATTTATTGTTTCATATACTTATTCCAATACCCTAGAAACTAATACTGAAAACATTAATTAAATCTTTAAAACACATAAAAATCAAAGCCCGGTTTATTTTTTCCCCCCTAATTTCAAAGAAATGAATAAATAAGACATATCAAACTTTAATTTTTATGTATTTTATAGATTTAATAATTTCAATATTAATTTCTACAGTATTAAAATAAAAATAATAATATAAATATGGATAAACGGAAATCGGTATTTACGAAAAGTGTTCACGGAAGCGTCAGAAGAATGTTGCAGCGTACAAGGACAAAGAGAAGACAAGTTCCGAAGTATTCGTTTGGAATTGCACTCTATAAGTATAAATATAATAATAGCCAAATAGTACTTCCAAGACTCCAGATATATATTATAAGAATATATGGTGTCAATAACAACCCCATTCCACATAAATCCATTGCATCCAACATCTCTCTATCCTCTTTGGCATTTTAACATATTCTTCTATTTCATGATTCTTCATGGCGTCATCTTCTTGTATTATTAGGCCAGCACAGCATGCGGCCCGCCGCACGCTGGACTGGTCTTATCAGTAAATTAATTAATATTTAATTAAATCTAATTAAATTAGCATATTAATTCTAATTATGAGTTATTTAATTGTAATCGAGGTTTAATTATTCGGAGGATTTAAGTAGGTCGGGTAGAGGCGAATTTTATGGCTGTCTCTTAATGTTATATCTATGCGTGTTTTATGTATAGTGACTTTTTTTTTCGTGATTTTGATTCATATTCTAAATCTTGAGAACTTTTAAAATTACTAAAATTTCTCTCTTTTGATTGTTTAATTTTTTACTCAAAGTTACGCGTGCATATTGAGTAAATAATATTTGTGCCATGCGGTACAAAAACATTTAAATGATACCTTAATGTAATAAGGAAGCTTAATAATCTCTCTCTCTCTTCTCTCTCTCTCATGGAGAGTGGGAAATATAGCATCATGATTGATGATCCGTTAATGAAAGGACAAAGGCAAGTGTACCTTTTGGTTGAGGGATCTACATTGGACACCATTATGAAGAAGTCGATGTTGTGAAAGATATCGAGAATCTTTACATATATGTGAAATTACAAAATTGCATCCTTCACCATAACTTATTCCCATTATTCACAATTCCCCATATATCTAATATTTCAAATTAGTTAATTAATTTCCCCCAAAAAAAAAAAAGAGTCCTCAAAATCTTGCATATTAGTCTTCCAACATATAATCCACAACTACGACAACAACATGGTATTATTCGACTGCTGCTGCTGTTGAAGAATCCATTTTGCAAATGTTTTCATCGTGTTCATGTCGGCCCTGTAGTGTTTCTGCGTGAATTCGAGCAGCGACGGCCAACTGAAATCCGGATATATCCTCGGATTCGTCGAATCCACCAGCTGCGGCGGCGGCCGCACCACCTTATCCTTCTTCGGGCACAGAAAGAAAGCCAGAGATTTCCTACTACTCTTACTATTCACCACTGCTCTGTGCAAGCAACTCTTGTACCTCCCATTTGATAGTGCCTGTACGCAGGGGCGGAGCCAGAAATTTTTCGTCAGCGGGGCCCAACTTGTAATAGAACTTCAAAGATAAAATTAGAAGTTAATGACATTTGTAACGTGGTCCTAATTACCATGAATGTGTCACCGATGTTGACCACGAAGGCATCGCGATTAGGGCTAATCGCGTGCCATTGATCGTCTACCAACACTTGCAATCCACCAACGTCGTCTTGGTGTAGTATAGTAAGCGACGTGGGGTCGCAGTGCGGCCCCGTGCCTAAGGTCTCCTCGGGCCTCTGGCACGGGGGATAATAGTTCAATCTCATTATTGATTCGTTTTCCTCGAAGAATTCTTTGAAGTGACTGCGATCCACGCCTAGGCTCAGGGCTAATAGCTCCATGATCCCGAGGGACAATCGGCTCATGGCGCTACAATATTTTTCGTACACTATCCTGCAAATCATATATAAATATATTAAATAAAGATTCAGTTCAATCTCGACCGCTCCCCTGTTATAAAAGTAATATAATTAAAGAAATTAAAATAGAAAAAAGTGACATACCCCAAGTGTGTGAAATTTTCACCTAGTGTCCTATTGAAGTAGTCTTGGACAATGTGAGGGGAGTTGGTGTTGGGAGAGTACTCAAAGGAGAGAGTCTCCTTCCATGGAAGCTTGGTGGAGAACCTGCCGGTGAAGCTGCTGGCGTAGCCGCAATGCTCGCCGAGGCGGCGCTGGGCGCGTTGCTTGTGGTGGAGGGGTTGGAGGAAGAAGTGGTCCATGTGATTATGGGCGTCGGAAATGAGGGCGGCGTCGACGCCGTGATTGACGACGAGGAAGAAGCCGTGCTTCCTGCAGGCCTCGCCGACGAGGGCGGAGGCTCGGAGGGCGGCGGCGGGGTCGCCGGAGAGGAAGCCGCCGAGGTCGATCAACGGGACGTGGAGCTCCGGCGGGTTGGCGCAGGGCTTCTCGTCGTCCGGCCACACGAACTGCGGCGGTATGTCGGATTGGTGCTGCAGAAGCTTCGCGTCGAAGACGAGAGGCTTTTTGGGGTCTTTAATATTAGTGGACTGAGGCGTGGAGGGCTCGCTCGCAATCATGCAGTTGATGGTCATTGCATGAAGTGTGTGTTGTGTGTGTTTGTAGAATCTAGAGAGAGAGAGAGAGAGAGAGAGGGGGGGCGTTTGAATGGGGCAATTGGTGAAGAAAACTTAGAATCTTTATAGTGTCCCTGCGTCTGTCCCCAACAGGAACAACAAAAATGGGTTATTTGCAGAGAAGGGTCTGAGGAGAGAGAGAATTGCAGAGGAGGGCCTGAGGGGAGAGAGAGAGAGAGAGAGAGAGAGAGTTTAGGGAATGGTAGGTGATATTTTTTTTTGTTGTTTCTATAAGCGGTTCCCGATGGGTTTTGGCGTTTCTTTTGGTGGGACGGAGTGAAAACAAACAAGATTTTACCCAGCCTGATTTCTATTCAAATGCTCATAACAGAGTTTTGTCTTCATATGTAATTCAGATAATTTTATGCTAGGTCGAACACTGGTAGATCGATCTAGAGGATAAATTTAATAAATCGATAAAGTTTGTGAAAAGTTATTTCAGACAATAAAAAATAAAGTTGAAAATCATTACAAATATTATCTCATGAAAAAACTTAAGAAATAATATCGGTCAAATATTGAACTCTCGTACCTTTTAAGTTTTTTGTATCGCCAAAACTATATTATGATTTTCTTTAGCATGACTTTTCAATTTATTACTCCCTCCGTCCACTCAATTTATCACGTTACTGTTCGGCAAAAAGATAAAGAATAAGAATAAGTAAAGAATTTGCATTGAAGACAAGGGCAAAATAAGAAATTTGATGTCATTTTTCTGTTGAGTTTCGAAATAATGACAGTTATTCAGAAACAATTTTTATTTTTAAATATTTATGCGAGGACGGATGGAGTATTTGGTATGATACTTTTCAGATTGTGAATAATCAGGAATTATTGGATTATTGAACTAATTTTATAAGGTTCCGAAAATTGTGAATGCTCTGGTTAATTTACATTATTTTTTGGGTTAATTGCCTCTAAATCCATAAATTTTAGGTGAATTCTGATTTTTCCTATAAAATATGAAGTTAGTCCCCTAAATACATGACCTTTTAAATTTCCTGAAATTTACCTTGAAATCACTTTCCGGCCAACTCAAAACACACGAGGCGTCGGATTTAATTTCCTGAGAATTTGTTGGGTACGAATTTATTTGAGACATCGACGTCAAGGTTGATCGTCGGCCGTTTATGTCACAAATGCAAAATTCGACATCATGTGTGTTTTAATTTGATCGGAAAATGATTTGGGGGTAAATTTTAGAAAGCTTAAAAGTTCATGTATTTACAAGAGATTAATTTTATAGTTTATTTATTTATTTATTTATTTGAAAACACTAATTTTATAGTTTATTGAAAAAATCAAAATTCAAGTTAAAGTTTATGAATTTAGAGATAATTAAACCTTTTTCTTTAACGACGAATTTACCCTAACGAGACTTGAATAGCCGATATCTCCTTATCGGTTTTTAAATTCATTTATATATATTCAATAAATGTCACGTGTGAAATAACAAAATCAGCCAACGGAATTCAAATGGTAAAGTTAAGACACCAAAATTTCTCCTTAGTTAGATATTTTTTAGTCAATTTTCATTAAAGTGTAAATTATCTTCTCATTTTATATGGATAAGTTTTAGTAGTAGTTTGATTAGAGATATTTAAAAACACATAACAAGATGAGCATTGAGCATATTCTTTTGCATTTGCATACGACAAAGTTATAATTTTAGATCCAACTCAAGTTTTAGGGAAGAAAAATATTTTGTTTAAAGAAATATATTGTGAGAAGTACATCAATCAATAATTATTAAATAAATATTTCCCTAAAAAAATATTATTAAATATCTGTACATTCTATTTATCACGTATGGTTCCAAAGAAATAATGAATTAAAAAATAACTTGGCTGTACATAATTTATGAAGGTTATTTGGATATTTTGGAAATTTTTACTAGGGGTAAATTTGAGTATTATACGATTCTACTGGGATAAAATTGACCAGTGGACCAAAAAGTTAAGGGTATTCCTGACATATTTCCTTTCTAGGACAGGGACTAGTTCGTCATTTCAGCTATGCGTAAACTTAATAGATTTGAGTATTCAAAGTTCTTTTTAGTGTAACATTGATCATTTGACCAAGGTTAACATAAAAAATCACTCGACCATTTTTCAATTATATCCTAAATTATTGAATTTAACCAATTAATTATATTTCAAAATACGGAAAACTATGATAATCTATTTCCAGACAAATTTTTCGATACTTGATTAAAGATTTAAAGCTTAGTATGATCGTCAGGAAGCGTGACATATATTGTTTTTATGTTACATAACCCAAAACAACGTAAGTTTTTTTTTTTTTTTTTTTGTCTTCAACCTCAAAACTAATGCGGTATTAAAAACATTACTTTTACACGCTTAAAAAAAAAAAACTTTACTTTTACACATGTATGTCCACATCATAATTTAACAATCCTACTTATCTTTTCGATCCATAAAAATTATGTTCAGGATAAATTTGCATATATTTCTTGTAGTTTGTAGTATATTTGGTTAAAGTCGATAGTTGAGTATAGAGGCGGACTCTCATACAACCGGTCTTACATGAGACCGGACCCGGATTGACCCGACCCGATCAAACGTGTCAACCCAATACAGTTGACTTTCCCTTTTTTTTTAATTCGATTTTTTAATTTTTTTTTCTTCTCCGCCTTCGGCTCCGATTTTAATTTATAGATAATGATTGTGGTAACATTAATGTTTTTTAACTTGCTCCGAGACCTTCGGCTCCCCTCGCTCGACTCTTAAATAAAAAGAATAAAAAAAATTGAAAAAAAGAACAAAAAAAGAACAAAAAAATGAAAAAAGAATTAAAAAATCATAAAAAAATAAAAAGTTAGGCGCGTGTCATACAGGCGCCGATTAAAAAAAATTGTACGGCGCATGTATCGCACGCGCCCGACTTAACGGTCGATAGCGGGCGCGTGGGTTCGGTCGTACCGTACGACCGGTCACACCTAAGTCTTTTGTCTTGAATATTCAACATTGGGAATTATATGATTGAGATTTTGAAATATTAGGGAGTAAATATCATTGAAAAATTGAACTTATCAAGAGTTGACCTTTTAGTTGATGAAGGAAAACAGCTGCGGAATTTGGTGATAAATCTGCTGTTCTTTCACATGATAGTGTTTCAAGTGGGCATGGCTTGTTCCCCAACCTTTAGCCCATCAAGGCCCCAATTTTGTGACAATTTCTTGCAATTGCCAATGCTATGTTGACACCAAGTGGTACCACATGCCTTATAGACTTGTACCTCATCATCAATTTTTGCCCAATCTTGTCGTGGATAATTTTAAGAAAATTGAAGCCATACGTGCTCATACCACGACGTGTATAATTTGCCAAATATGGATATATCCCTTCATTTTTCCAATCTTTGTCCAACAATAGTAAATAGTAAATAGTAAATAGCTATTGCATTGTGTAATTAGTGATCTAATAATGATCCAGGGATGTCAACCAGAACAATCCAATAGCTTCTAGATCAGTCCTATCTAGACGAATCAGACTGGATTATTTTTTGCTAGATTTTTTCTACTATAATTCTCATTTTCGACCTATTCAAACTAATTCATCGATTTTGGGTTAGATTGACATCCCTTCCGGTGATTCAGGCTAGAACTTTGGTTATTTATTGTAATCTTGACAATAATGGATCTTGATGACCAATACTGAATTTTTTCTGGCTAGAAATTTTCGACCTTAAATTCGATTCGTGTGGATTCTTCCCCATCCTAAGTTTTCAAGCCAATCCGTCAGTTTCAGCTGAATTGATATCCTTACAGCTATCCGATCTAGAACTTTAGTTAATTACAGTAAACTTTATCCAAGATTTCCCCCCAAATTTTGTCACAATATTGAAGCAACAACATGGTGAAGCTGTCACAACTTTGCCAACATACCTAGCTATAAATGCCTAATTAATTGACCCATATATATCATGTGGCCCTAACATCTCTTTAGTTTCTTGTTTTTAATTAATTGTCATTAATCTTAGATTCATGCACACATGCATTCCATCATTTGTCACAACTTTTATTAGAATCCAAAAACATGTTTGGCCGACTAGCTAGCTAGCTGCATGTTAATTATGTAATAAGATAATAAGAGGCCCCAAGGGGCAAAAGAATAATAATCTAATTACATGAAATTAATGTTTTTAAGGTCTAAGATCGATCAACTAATTATTTAAACATTTTAGTTTTCCAAATCCCATTGGGCTTTAGTACTCCATTTGTACTGCAAAGAAACGACCAACTTTTATTTATATAAAATTTGTTGAAATGCTGGAAAGAATGAAGAATATATATATATATATATATATTAATATTTCGACTTTAGTTGGGGAAATACTACTATGAAGATGAAATTATTTGAATATATATTTGTCTCGACGCTACAACTTAGCATGCATTCATATAGAGAATTATGCAACTGGCTTCCACTATATTTATCCTTTTGTAGTCGCATCTTTCCAGCTCCAACTCAAACAACAAATTCTTGTTTCTTTTCAAAATTATATAAACAAATAATATATTAATTGGATTAAAAAAATTCACTTTCTATTTCCAACTTTAAACCTTACCAATTTTATCCCGATCTTCTCAATTTGTAACAATTTTATTATTGGAATAATGGAAAGGCTGTGGGTTCATGTGATCAGTTTGTGCATAACTCTTAAATAACAGCCTCAAGTAGATGTAAAAATAATAATTAATCAAAGAGCTGCTGCTCACACACGAGATCATCTATTCTATTTTTTGTTCTTCACTTGTTTCTCAACTTTTTCTTCGAATTCAATTAATTTTTTGTATTTTATGATTATTAAGTAGAGTTGAACTTATCATAACCGGTTAGAATTAATTATTTCGTAATTAATTTCAATTTAAATAATATTTTGAATGTGGTTATACATATGTGACACCAAAAAGGTGAGACATAAAAGTTGTACACATGCCTAGAAGAAAATATTATCTATGTGAAGTATAAAGTTTAAACAATTCGACCGTACTCCCTTCTCCACATAAGTAGTCCTAAAATTATATTTCGTTTTATGTTGATGAAAATTATAGTATTTTCTTATTTAACCATCTTAATTGGACGTGAACAACCTTCCATTAATTGTTTATGAGTAAATTTGCCCGTAACTTGCATGACTATACTTTTTCCAAATGTATTAAATAGCTAGAGTTTCTATATACGAAAGAGGAAATAATTACTACTTTTGATCGAGGAAGAACAATCTCCACATAATTTGAATTAAAAACATATTATAAATTTTAAGGTCCACGACAAAAACAGACTATCTCGAATGAGATACATTATATATATATATATATATATATATGTGTGTGTGTGTGTGTGTGTGTGTTTACTGATCAGTCAAATCAAGGCCATCCTTATTTCCCACCTAATGTGTTGTATAATATGGCTATTCCTTCAAATCAAATTCCCATTTCAATAACAACAACCAAAATAGAAAAAAAATAAATGTATATTTATATATATATATATATAACAACAACCACATTAATTTCTTCTATTATTATTATATTTTTTTTATTTGGCATACATCTGGTAGCTTCTACAAACATGCTGACACATTAACTACTAAAATATCAACTTATAGTTAATTTCTTCTATCTCATTCTCCATAATTACTTTTATATATATATATATATATATATATATTCATTTTTTTCTCTTATTTGGTGGTGGGGGGAGGGATGTGTTTGATCTCCATGTAATGCGTGAACCAATTTCGAAAATTCAGATTATAATAAAGTTTCACAAAAATGGTACAATAAAGAAAATGAATGGGTTTAAAGTAGATAATTAAGTAGTATATATACAGGTGAGATTACTACACCGCACGCAGGCGGAACCACTATACCACTAAACAAGGTCGAAAAATATTACACTGCACGCATGCGGTACCTATCACTAAGAAGAGACTTGTGGTACCTCAGCTAGCCATGCACTTGAGCTATGCCTTAATTCGCTATTTTATTTTTTTTCGTATCATTAACTAATATGCCCTAATTAATACATGCACGTATGATATTATTTATACAGGTAATATATACACTTTGATGTATTCAAATGAACAAATAAAACCATCATTTATAATTTATAATTAAGTACAAACTCGTGTGATATCAAAGAATCAGAAAATGACAAAATAAACGCTATGATTACTAATAGCATTAAGTCATTGTTTAGCAAATAAAAAACAATTAATTTGCAGTTGAAACATGAAAGTGGTGCTTCACGATTTTGATGGATTTAGCTCATACTCAAAGTCAACGCCACCTTTATTTGTTTATTTATTTTGGATGGGTTTAAGTGTGTAATAAAGCTAATCACAATCAAATTAAATCAATTTTCAGAAGAAAAAAAATCCTTGAATAGACACAACTTAAAGTGGCCAATCATTTTCGTTAATTGAGCTCCTGTAGCAAGACGCTATATTTATTATCTATTTAATTAATTTAGGTTTTTTTTAGATCATTCAATTAATCTAGTTGGTTGCAAGAAAATACCAAATCTTTTCCCACTGTATATATAATTAATACTTTTTATATGCACTTGAGACTTTCCAAAAGATACTTATGATAGACAGCTATAGTTTTTGTTATTTAAATTTTTATTTCGAAACCATTATTTGGTTATCCAACGATAAAACTTTTTACTTTAAATTGCTCTAGCATGTTAAAAAGAAATGTATCTTAAATGAGAAATTCAACTTTAACATGAAAATCTATGCGGTAATATTACCATCACAACATTGATAAACTCAGTAACATGCCCACTCATAAACATGTAGAGCTGGCAAAGTCAGCAGTCCGGCCCGAAGCAATGGGGGAAACTTTGGGAAGAACCGGCCCGAAATCAAATTATAGAACATTTTTATCGGGTCGGGTCGGGCTCTAAATATATAATTGATAAACCCAGTAATATGTCCACTCATAAGTAGCTAGAGCTGGCAATGACTGCGAAGTCACCGGTCTGGCCCGACCCGAGCCCATAGGGCAAATGAAAATTTTTAGACTGGACCCCGCCCAAAAATATGTCTGGTCCAATTTTTCATAGCCCGACCCATAAATCAAATTATAGTGTATTTTTGTCGGACTAGGTCCACCGGGTCGAAGGGCATTTTCGGCTAGCTGATTAAAAATATGTCAGGTCTAATTCAGTAAAGCCCAACTCGGCCCGTCGGGTAGGGATCGGGCCTAATTTGCCAGCTCTCTATAAGCAGATGATCAGATGATCGTATAATTGCGATGCTTTCGGGAAACGAAAAATTACAAAGAAAACAAAAGGGAGGGAGAAAAAATCTTGAAGAAAAAGACAAGGTGAGGTGGGGGGAGGGGGGAGGTCCATCATCCATGGATGGAGGCAACTAACATGGTGGTGGAATGGCACCAACTTCATGCAGACAAAAAGTGGGGCAATTCAGTTTTTTTTCTCCTCAAACAACAAATCAGTTGGAAGTGACAGACCCAGCAAGATTGGACCTTAACACAAAAAACCAATGTACTCAATAAATCCCAAAAGATAGAAAGCAAAGCATCTTGTTCTAATCTAATGTAATGTAATGAAACCACTACACTACACTACAATACAATACAATACAACTACATTAATTAATTTTTTATTTTTTTATCACCCTATTTCGTTATCCACTGCATATATAAACATATAAATATTGATCATTTTTTTATATATATTTGCTATGCCGTGTCTTTACCTTATATTTTATTTGGTGGGACTCATCAAGAACTTAGATCTGGTGACAGATGGGGAGCAAAGACAATCTATTTCTATCTTTGATGATTTTGGATTTTTTTTTTTTTTTTTTTCAGAATTTGTGTGAGGAATGATTTCAAGAAAAGTGTTGTTCCCACAAAATATACAAGATTATCATTTGAATCTGATAGTTATTGGAATGAACAAACTGGCATGCATGTCACTTTACACCAGGCACAAACTACCAAAGTTTGATAGAATCAACTACTTTTGATTTAACCAAATAATCAAATGAAATGAGATAATATTTTCTACAATTACATATATAGTTTAATAAAAGTTACAGCAGAATACCAAGAAATGTTAAATTACCTCGATTCTTATGAGACCGGAAGCAAAAAAATTCGAACTATAAAGATACCTTCTTTTTTACTCCCTCCGTCCCAATAGCAAGGTCTCGCTTTCCTTTTTTAGCTGTCCCATAGCAAGGTCTCATTCCAAAAATGGAAATAATCAACTCTTCAAAAGCTGTAGGACCTACCACTTTTTCTCCTTTTACTCTTGTTTCTTAATAACCGTGCCCAAAGCAAGTGAGACCTTGCTATTGGGACGAAGGGAGTATATTTTAACAAAGTCTTACTTATTTCAATCCTTCTACTTATGGGAGAAGAATTGTTCAAGTCAAAACTATTATCAAAATTGATTTATTTTCTTAAGAAACTTGAATGTATCAAGGGAATAATTGCAATGCTCAAGTGTTCTACAACAGAGACCCAAAAGATCTATTTTCCAATCTTTTAAAATTTAGTTTCTTTTGGCTCTTGAGTTTTGATTCAATTATTGTGAGATTGTGCCACAAAATATTCCTCCATTATATTTTGTTAAAATGGTGGTGCAACATTGAAATGTAAATTACTTCTCACAATGATTTTTCATTTAACAGAGTTTAATAACCGTATCAGGATGATGGGGAAATGATGTCTAGTTATTCATGACTGTTGAAAAAAATGACTCATCACTATTTATGTAATTACTTGCTTTTGTGTAATTAATTACTATTTTTTGTTTGCCATATAAAGAATAATTAGTCATTCTACATAATAATTATATGTATTTTGAAAAGTCAACAACGGAGAAATAGTGATATCCAGAGTCTGATTTTACCATGGCGTTCAAAAGTTTGCCTAAATTCCCAAAAATATCGCAGTTAAAAAAGTATCATTCTAAATTTAGAGGTGACCAAAAAAATCGAAACCGCCGAAACCGGAATCGAACCGCCGGTTCCGGTTTGGAACCGAAAACCGTATCGACAGCGGTTCGGTTTCAGTTCCAAAGTTGTGAAACCAAGAACCTCTGATTTCGGTTCCGAACCGCCAGTTTCTCATTTTTTTTTTTAATTCTAATACTCAACATTTAGGTAATATACAAAAATGTTCCGAGTGCAATTTTATTGGATCGAAAAAATCAACGTGTTTAAATGAAGGAGATAATAATTGTTGTTCATCAAAATCTCGACATTTGGTGGTTGGTGAAAACATGAATGACTGCTCCACAGTGCAAGTTACCAAGTCTGAATTGAGTAATTCAATCAAATCATATTTCAAGAAAAATTTTAGGGAAATTTGGAAACAAATAAAAAATTTATCTAGTTTTTCGCCTATATAAAATCCTCGAGACAATATTAGTTTGTGATTTCTACCTAAATATGATGCAAAATAAAATTGTTGTAATTATCTCGATAATATTATGGAAAAGTAATAAAATTTATAGTAAATATCATGCAATGAAATAATAATTTGTTTTACCGTTATCTAGATGCATATTTCTTTGTTATGCCACAAGCCAACGGGAGTAGAAAATAAAGATATATAAAATAAAAGCACAGATAATCTGCTGTATATATATTTGCTAGAATTCTTTCAATATCAAATCTTGGAGAATCATAGAATACACTTCATACATTCAAAATAGTTCAAGATGCTGGCTGAGGTAGGGCAAAATATATCGAAACCGGATGACTTACATCGACAAAGCATCGGGATCTTCTGTTGTTTGGCTCGACTTTGAATCGAACGATGCAGTTACATGCAAATCTCTGTCCACGGGGCCGAAAGTTTTCAATCAGTTAGACAAGGAAAGACGGTAACATCAACACATATCACGCGTAGTAGTTGAAAAAGAATACGTTCTCAAGATCCGGTGAAAATGTAACTTCCAACAATCTATACTCACGGGATCAGATTCTCTAGTTGAGACACTGCATCGCGTAATGCATGCAGAGCCATCTTCTTTACCTATTTCGAGTAATGAAATAGTACGATGGTTAGTACATTCGACCAAATTTCTACACAATACTGGAAAGAGCTGCACATAGGTGCCAATATCAATCAAAGTCATTTGCCATGATAACAAATTGCATAAGACAAGTTTACAACGAGAACATGTTGATTTATTGACACTCGAACATCACGAACAATTTATACAAGCGTCTTAAGAAAACAATCGAATTTCCACCTACTTAACAGAACACAATACCTAAAAGACACATCTTAATTATCAAAACAAAAGCATGCATACCTCCAATTTATCCTCCTTGGCTCTGTGGTTCTGGGGAAGAACGCGAAATTCTTCAGTCAAGCGAATGCACTCTCCGATATTTTCCGGGGAAACAAAGTCCATAGCAACTTTTATGCAAGACTGCAAAATCCAACAAGGCAACAAGAATGAGACCAGTTGGGCCACCATTATAAGAATAGTAACAAGAATTATCTATCTCAGATAACTATTTTTAATTTAAAAAGAAAACAAAAAATTAAATAAATAATTCAACACATTATGAAGTTATTTATGGAACTGCATGGCATTTGTAAAGGTTCCTAACATTTCTACTAATCCTTCAATTCCTCTTGTTCCAATGGTTTCGAGCTTATACACTAGGAAGTCGCAACATTCCCCAACAGGGAGACAAACTAAATATCAGTCCTTCGATGGAGAACATAAAGGGTATTAAACGTAGGTCTTTACAACACAAAAATAATACAGAGTATGCACTGCATTCAAATATATGATGTATAGTATATATACACATGTATAAAATCTAACATACACCTGAAAATTGCAACCAATGGGGGTTGGGAAGTGATCAATGTATCGCACATTGAAGTTATCAAGTTAGATGCCATTCAAGCATCTACTAATGGGAAAGAAACCAATATCCAGAGTACTAAGAATTTAGGTACATAATAGTAAATAGTTGCAGTCAAGAATATAATATATTGCAAGAACGAGTTGAAACTTAATGGGCGTTACCTTGAGGTTTCGAACTTGATGAGGGCATCCGGCAGGAATGAAAACCGCCTCCCCTAGATGTTGCACAAAAGTCCAGGGCTCAACTCCTATACAAATAATAGAGCACAACAAATTAGGGAGAGTAATGAAAAGGGAACTTCATCAAAGGCTGCAAACAACAAACCAAATTCCTCCTTGAGTTTTGCTTTATGGTAAGAGTTCAAGTATAAGCTCTGATCATGAATCGGGTGGACAACCTGTACATAACCACAAGACAAAGAGTTAGTATAAAAACTAAAAAGCCAAACAATAATAATTTAAAACAAAGAAACACATATTCATTATCATATAAATGCATATTTTCACCTCATGATACATATTTCCAATACATAAGATGCGGCCAAGATTTTCAAAAATTGACTTCTCCTGTTAGAGGGACAATAGAACTCTTCTCAAGTAGAGATATTTGCAATATAGGAGGAATGTTTGTATCAACCATCTGATTAACATACATGTTAGAGAACAATGCCTATAATTTACATGGGATCTCTATTTTTAGTTATTATATTTGTTCCCGAAGTTATAGTATGTTCTTACCCTATCTGTTCGATGTCATATATGTACTAGGATTGTGTAGGATTGTGAATGATTGAAACCTCTTGAAGCCCATGCTCTGGATGTCCGTCCAAGCCTTCAATTTTTGTCATCAAAAACCATTTCTCGGTCAACTTATCAACTCAATTACTCTGCCACCAGATGTCTTACCATAAAATTAAAAAAATTGGCAGCCAACTCTTCTATTGTTTTTAGGATAGAATTGGAACACATCGAAAAGATTGCGATCAAATTGATAGATAATTACACTTAATCCCTCCTAATCAGCCCTAATCCCCAAACCTTATGCCTCGGTCCAATAACTGGACCGCACCAAAGTTTTTGCATTTAATGACTTTGTCCCATTTCAAAAGTCCCAAATAGTCACACACGAATGTTAAGAAAGCGAGTTGTTTATAATAAAGCTGAAAAGAGAAAGTTTTTTTTGTCAAACGAGCCGGGCTAGGCCAGGTCAAGTTGTGTAGACCCACCAGCATATAGGCCAAGCTCAACCAAGGCCCACTAGTGGAGTGGGCTGGGCTTTTCATAAAAATAGGTCCATTTTGCTTAACTGGGCCGGGCCAGCCCATACTAAGCTTGGGTCGGACTTAGAGATGTCAACTGGGCCGGGCCGGCCCAGCCCAATCCGGCCCAAGCCCAGTATGGGCTGGCCCGGGCCAGTAAATGTGTGGGCCTGGACTTGGGCCAACCATTGAAATGGGCCTAATTTCCAGCCCAGAACCGGGCCCGTTCCGGGCTTTGTTCTTCATGGGGCTAAAATGGGCTTTCTTTTTTAGGAAGGCCCAGCCCAGGCCTATTAGTGGGGGTGGGCCGAGATGGGATACACACTAAAAAGCCCGTTATGGGCCTAGGCCGGGCCGGGCCGGGCCGACCCAGCCCAGTTGAAAACTTTAATCGGGCTCGCTGGCCGTCTCAGCCCACTTGATAACAACAAAAAGTAACTTTTTTTGGTATTTCTAAAATGACTATTAAAAGGAATAGAGAAAAAGCAACTTCATTGGTTAATCCGAATGACATATTGTGTAATTTATGAGTTATAATGGATTATTTATTATGTGTTGTGTAATGTAGTTTCTATTTTAGAAAATGAGACTAATGAAATAGGACGTCCAAATAAGGAAAATGAGACTTTTGAAATGGGATGGGACTATGAATTATTTCTTTTTAATGAATGGAAAAGGTAACATAAATTTAAGATAAGTAATCAAGTCGAGCACGAGCTTATTGAGTAACCGAGAGGAATATAAGTTTGTAAAGGATTCACTAGTCATATTTTATATGTTGAACCAATAACATAAGGTACAAAGCAGCAAGAGAAACACTACCTCATTTCATCAATCACCCACAAAAGGAACCAATGATTGGAATTCGAATGAATCGAAGATGCTGCTTCATTTCCATGCTCAAAGAGGGACTTCAGCTAAGAGGAACTTAGCTGACACGATATTCCCACCTTTTGCTCCAGTTCGCTAAATCTTTGGCAAACTTAGTGTTCGTGTCAAAGATAACCTCAAACATAATATCACACTATGCCCATTATGCTATCCTCCTTTGATCCGAGGATCCTACCAGTAAACATCAATTTCTTTCACGACATAGCAGTTGTTCGACTTTCGACCATTCGAACTTCACATATAGTTCTCCAATGGAAAGCAAAGATTACCGGTTAACACCTTCGCTTAGAAAATCACATTTTGGAGAGGTTGAAGATTTTGAGAATTTTGATGATATGAATTAAGCAAAGAATAAATTATGAAAGCAAGAAAACAAACGAATTGTTTACTCAGTTCATCACAATGTGACGAAGTCTGGGGGCGCTGCTTGGCACTGCTTGCAGAGTTTTTCACTAGAATATTTTCGAATACAATTATATGAGATGAGACGTCTATCAATAATAGGAATTCAACCCTAATCCAACTCAAATTAGGACTCCGTCATAATTGACAAAAACAACCTTACTAACAAGCGGACGAAGTTGGATTGCCGTAAGCGTGGCTTGGTATTCAGTACATACAGGCTCCACAACTCAACACTTGGCACACTACCATTTCCTTGAAGGATTTCAATATTCTAGACTCATATTCTCCTATAACATTTTATAGGTGTCGCCAACATCATTTTTCTCTACATAAATTCAAACGTGAGATTGATCACCAGTAGTAGAAAGATCAATTGTGAAAACCCTTTCCCTTGGAAATTCTCCAAATTTTGTATTTGTCTGAAAGTTCTTTAGCCTTTAACAACCCAAGATTAGCTAATTTCTTCCTCCACCGCAACAGGTGCATTCACTACATCAACTGAGTCGAGGTAAACCACTAAATTAATTGGTTGTGCTCCTGGATGCGTATTTAAATCGGGTTGAGGCCCGACTTGGATATGGGCCCCCAAGGTATCATTTTATGTCGATCACCCGGGGGGTATGCGCTAGAGCCCTTGACTGGCACTCCAGAACCCGCCAACGCTCGTAAAACCCAGGAGAGTCGGTCCTCCATTCATCCGACAGAGGTGTTAATGGAGATCTACTATAATTTCGCACGTGAGGGGTGATTTCTTGGTTTCGTCCGGTCATTAATAACTTGAAGATAGAAACAACGCTTGTAAGGAGTCCCATTAAAACCAAGGAATATACGCTTGCCCATATCCACACCAGAATAAATAGAGTTTACCAAAAAACCCTACTAGTGGAGGAAGACCTCCTAGGGATAAGAGACATAGGCTAAAGAGAGACAAAAAAAGGATCTTTTGTGTATAATCATGTACAATCTCGAAGGTTATCAGTTCCGGTATGTAGATTGTAGACCAAATAATACAATGCAAGCAAAAGCTCCTATATTCATGGAGATATAGAACAACATATAAGTTATCATGCTTGCATATCCATTATTTAAGTCTCCAACAATTGTTTCAAAAATTACATAACATCCAATTTGACCTAAGGAAAAATATGCAAACCAGCCTGACCATCAAATTGGACTTACTTATATACTTGCATGCAAGCATTATAAGTTGCATAGCGTCTTACTCTTACATGGAATTTTCTCATCAAACAAGCAGACGTGTTCCTTTTGATATACGTGTGAACCGGGACCGAGATATGGACCATTTAGACTTCATCCACTAATAAAATGCCCATGGGTGAAGCATATATAGTGGTCATTCTTAATTGCATATTACATAGAACACCTACTTCACAAAGATGTGGTAAGTAAAGAAGAGATTGAATCAATGACATCCCGAAAGTCCAAAAAAGATATACTAATTATCAAATAATCAATCGGCCTACATCACCAAATAATATTCCCAATGAAATCTAAAAACACACAGATAATCAAGGATAGGATAAATCGCTCCAAAATCAAAATAGGGATATCACAATAATCAACGAGATTATTGTGATCTTGCAATTACACCAGAGAATCACTTACTGATTATACAACAATACTAACTGCGGACTCAAAGATGGAATCAACCTTAGCCTACTTTATTTTTCGAACATTAAGAATATTAGGCAAATCGCATGTACAATAAAGAGCAATTAATTTTAAAATGTAACAAAAAAAATCAGAAGAAAAATAACCCAACATATACCAAAATTGAAGACATAAAAAGCTTGGCAAGTGATAATGCAGATTCTTTTTAAATGCGAAATAATATAATTGGATACAAATCAAAGTAAAATATCAAGATATATCAGCATGAATTCACAAATGCAAATCATCACAAAAATGAGCTACAAGAAGCATACTCTAATACGCAATTCTGTGATCTGTTGGACCAGAAGAAGAACATCTAGGATATGGTTACTTTGGGTGATGGATTAGATTGACGGTACATATGATTGAGTATTTGAAGGATTAGACGATATGCAGTGGATTGGCTTATATTATTTTTATGTATCTAAGCTATGTAAACAACCCCTTAAAGGACTATGAGTCTATGACCCTAAGCAGCAGACTAGGATACCACCTCAAAAACATATATATTATGATTCTTTGAAACATCACAGAACTTTACTAATTTCCAAAAAAAAAAAAAAAGGCCATAACAAGTTTCTGCTCCAAGAAACAAATTCAGTTAAACTTATGTAAATAACAAGTTTGTACATACCTGCGGTACCGGACAACCAAAAGTATGCCTAAATTCTTTATGGTGCTTTAGAAGATATTCCTCAAGCTTGGGGACATCTTGCCGTCGAAATATGTCCCAAACTGCACCACCCTGTATAACATCTAATGAAGTGCAAGATATGCAAACTCAGTCAGACAAGGAAAGAGCTAACACGTACAAGCATATTAGGGGGAAAGAACAATTACCTTTTCCTGCTCTCTCATTAATTTCTTTAGCATTTTTCTCTTCATTGTCTAATGAAAATTCCAAAGCGTGATTTGATGCTTTCAAATTTTTTATAAGCAAATCCTTATCTCCAGAATTTATGGCATAAGAGTCAGTATCTTCCAGATTTCTCTCATCACCATTCACCACGGAATCAAAATTTATACTCCGGTCTCCAGAAGAGTGTGAATGCTCTATTCCATCTCCAGCAGCAGCATGGCCAACAGAGAGCAATGTGGAGCATTCAGCCTCTATATTTAAGTGGCCACCAAACTCTTGTATGGCAGCCCCAGTTTCTCCCTGATCTGTATTAACAGGACAGAAAAGTTCTTTCTGGTCTTGTTCGGCATGACTTCTTTTTAGTTTCTGAATTTTTGAAAGCTGTTCTGTGTTAGTAACCACATCAGCAGTATGCATCAAAATATTCACCTGCAGAATCAGATAAATTCAATATTAATATTAAAAAAAATTACAAAAAGCTTGTGAAATAAAAAACAAGAATATAATTTAAATAAGTGTAAACAAGTAGCACAACATTCAACAATATCTACAAAAATATATCCAACATCTGCTAATTAATGGGAACGGCATCCAAAAATTTGAAGTCAAATGTACTGGATATCGAACTCAACAAGCTCATTAAGGCACAAGCAAAATGCAAAAATACCATGGCATAGATATAGTATAACCTCTACAGTCACCTAAGACATCAGCAAGTCATTATCCAGAAAATTGAATCTTTACAGTTTTGTACAAATTTTAAATTGATGTATTTAACTGATTTAACTGGACAAATATACTTCAGTTGATGTAGGGTAACGTAATTCGAACAGTGGATTCCTAGAGTCCCTTTCAAGTATATAGAGCTTCTGCAGACTGCATCAATATGATCCATGATATGTGGCAGACCAAGCTAACCTCTTCTGTAATATATTAGCTTCAATGCAATAAAGAGATCTTCACAGGTGTATAGTGATGCTCCTATTCATTACATCTTGAGCATGTTGTGCCTTTAGATTTGTATCAACTAGAGTTTCAGCTATTTTGCTAAAGTTTTGGCATGTTTCATCTAGCACATCAAGATTATATTTATCTTAACTAAAAGAACAATGTCGTGAAAGGCACTCGGCCATAACCTGCATTTGCATCTCAAACAAGGTGCACAAAGGCATGCCTTTTTTTCAGTTTGGGCATACTCCCATCTCTTTCGTATGTTTTTTTTTTTTTCGATTGAGGCATATTTCACAAACTACACAGCCTATTTTAGGCTTTATTACATAGGGGAGCTATGGAAAAAATAAGATAACCAAAACAAAATCATGCCAAATTTGATTATATCCATTAAATAGATGCTCAATCTATGCCAATTTATCAAATCAGCCATACATCACCCGAAAGAAGATTTTCAAATCTCCCAAAATCAATTATCCTAAAGTAATGGCTCTGCAGAATCGATCTTCAATTGATCCTAAAAACCACTAATCCTAAAATTAAGCTGTCTTCTTGGTTAAGTCAACTAATTAACTTAAACCAAAGAGAACCTAAATCACAGATTGAAAATAGTGGATCAGTGCTTCAACAAGAATGGAGTTTACGATGTTTTGCTTTCATAGAATTCGGGAAAATGGAAAGAGGACAATTGCATAATTTTGACCATTGCCCATAACTTCAAATCAGTCGGTATCAGTAACAAAAAAGTTACTCAATATTAGTTACCCTTACCGCATCCGACAAATCACAATGAAGCTTTGTCACGGAATCTCCTCGTCCCAGCTCTTCAGCAAATCCATAGGCTATATAAGTTTTAGGTCCCAGGTCTGGCTTCAGCATTTCAGATGACAATTTAGCAGCCAAATTTAAGATTCCAGAACACGGGTGTGTGTATTCTTTATAGGGCAAGGCACTAAGAAACTCTGCACCATGGCGTGGCAATCGCTCTCCAAATAGAGTGGATGTAGGCCAATCTTTCAATTTAAGCATTTCGGGCCATTGATTCTTATATCTGCGACCATCCTTGTATCCCATAAAAAATTGGTGGATGTTTATATCAACCTACATAACACATTGGCATGAAAATAGTTAGAAAATACACAGAAGCATATACCTATGATTTAGAAGAAAAACAAAAAGGCAGTGAGGAACATTGAATTTAAGTAGTAAGTTACCATATGAGAGACTAAAATCTCCAAACTCAGAAAATACTCTAAATGATAATAATGAATAACTACTCACTAGGAATATCTTATGAAAATAAAACATGGCAATGCTTCACGAAAGGGTCAACATACAAAACATTTGCCAAAAAATTATCAACTGACAACTACTATGTTAGAGGATATTGGGTTAGTGGATTACGAAGATATATAATTTTAGCAGGCCCTCAATTTCAACTTCATGTTTCAAAAAGCAAATAGCACTCGGAAGCAATGGATTTCAATAAGCAAGGCATTTCGTAAGGGATGATTCTGAAGCAAAGTTGTAACACAGTCCTAAGCTAGCTTCCCCTAAGCAGGCTGTCTTTTACTGGCCGGGCTTGTTTCCTTATTTGCCTCTCCAGTCTCCATTTAGGCTTCTAAGAGACTCTGATTAAGGGCTAGTTCTCTAGTGTGTTGCCTACCTACCGCCTAGCTCTTTTTGCAATATTGTTCATCCGTACTAATGAACGTATCATCGATGCGAATTCTGAAATGCCACATTTACACCAAATTTAAAGGAGGAGGAGAAGAGAGAAAAGGATAGTAGTGCAAAAAGGAACCATTGTCCTTGAAGACTGAAGCAGGTCAGGTAGATAAAAACCAATTCGTAACATTCATCCACTAAAAAAAATCGGGATTGCATTATATTTAACAGACCTTCAGTTACAAAATACAAATAGCTTTACCAGGTTACCAGGGAAACAAATTCAAGTTCTAACTATATCAGACATGCCTAACTTACCAGAATGAGTTGAAACAAAAAGTAAACAAGTTGCTATCAACTTATGAAAGTGCCCTCAAGACTAAGATCAAGTATAGATAAAGATACCATCAACCTGATGAAGCAGATTTATAGGCAGAACAAATAAGAAACTTGAGAAGCTTCCACCAACAAGCATTAACATCTATTGAAGAGCTTAATGAAGTGAAAGGAAGGTAAAAAAAAATCAGTCATACTGCATAAAATTGGCATTATAGATGTTCCGTGTCTGATCAAAATATAAATAAAGGTATCATTGCATTAAACATATTCAGTATATTGTTTTTATCCTTTGAAGACTGACATTATCTGGGCCATCTCTGGAGACTTGTGTGTATTGGCATTCTTCAATTTAGTGATGAGATATGTGGTTCAGGAACCATACAATAAAATGATCTAATTTTTGGCATAGTAACTATAATGTATTTGTCACATAATTTTTCATCAAGAATGCAATCTTTTCTCTGAATCAACAATATATGGAATCTTCAAAAACTTCATAGCAAAATCTAACGTGTAAACTTATCATTATGAACTATACTCTATGGTGTTTGTTGGTTCTTCTGTATTGATTCGTGATTTCCTTCGATCAATGTATTGCTCCTCCATTCCAAGTAGGTATCGTTCTAATCTTAATATCTATGTAATATACTCATAATAAGACTGCGAGTAACATTAAGAATTTCTCATGTAAAGCTGCAAGACGAGTAAACACCATCCCCAATTCCCAAACCACCCAAGGGATCCATACAGCCATTGAATGGACATGTATCCCTACTGGGTTAGATGCTCACCTCACATGAGTCTAGGCAATCTACTGCTGTCACCACCAAGTCAGAGGAACCCTTGACTTCTATATTGCGGAATGCACGCCACATCACCAATGGATCCCAACTCAATCCTGACATAAGTTTGAGAATGTCCCTTACAATAATTGGCTCCCCCCTGATCCAATGTCTCTGAAAGTGCTCCAGAACCCCTGGCTGGAGGTCACTTGCCAAAGGAGAATACAAGAAATTATCACCAGAATTATTCCGAGAAGCACCCTTCCTCAATTGCCCATTGGCAACATGAACACCCTCATTGAGTTCCAAAAAAGAACACTGACGGGGAACCTGGGATGCATCACAGAGTTCACATGAAACAGCAACTCTTTTAGCCTTCTCCTTCAATTCTAGCACCCAGCTTTCACCAAATATACACTTGAGCTCCAGGTGGCCACGTCCACATCCACCCCTTTCCTTAGGTGGACAAGGAATCTCACCTGTTTCCGTTGCTCTCCACTCAGGCAGTGGCCTCTGGTCACTACAAGAACTCGATTCACTGCCTGATGGTATCGTTGGTTCAGTTTTCCAAGTCTTACCATGTAGATAGTCTTGCCCTCTATCATCATACTGAATAACAACCTCTTTGTCACACCCTTTCAAACAGCCTTCTCGGATCTCCCTGCAGCAAGTCACGCAAAGATCATACGAACAATTTGGACAGCTTCGGTGAAAGTCAACAATAGAGGTCCTGCAATTGTCACTGCACAAGAGTATGTGAATCATTTAACCAGTGACAATACTAGACGTGATATAATTTACAAATGAAAAACTTACCAATAAATACGCTCGTCAGCAGAGTAGTCAATTTTATCTATCTTGAGTTCTGATGGTGAAGATCCTGCATGAATGTAAATCATGGTAATGAGTTAACAACAGAGTAATAATTAGTTTCCTAAAGTGACCACGGTAATGAAGCCAAACAGCTCCCAGCAAAAGAGCTTTCACCAGCAAAAAAGTGAACATAAAACAATATTGACAGCAAAAAACCTGTCAGTCATTTCTACTTAATCTTATACTTCTCTTTGCATATAAACAACTCAAACCCGATAACTGCATGTCCGGATGTAGCAAAAAGCATCTGTAATTGATTAAGCTCAAAAACAATTCAGGTCAGACACAGCCTTCTCTTTCCCAAGGGCTTAATTATTTCAAGATTTTCCCATTCTTATATGGCTCATTAGGTACTTCTCAAATAAAATTTAATGAACTTACTATGTAGCTTTATTCCAAGTTAAAAATTCCCTAACAACTAAACTGATTATTCAGAAAATTTCTCTGATCTTCACAAGAAACCAAACCAACTAACACTAATTTCACAGTATGGAATGAAAGTTTAAGTCAGTATGGACTGAAAGTTTATGTTACAGCTGATCATGAATAGAAGGCAGAACTTCTATTCATCAAAGGACAAGAATATCTAATTTTCATAAATTTCACTACATGGATACAGTAAAACAATGACAACATTACCATGAATATTGGCTTCCATGTCTTTCTCCATTGTCTGATCATGACAAAATTGTTCAAGGAAAGGCAAGAGAAAACTTATGAGATACTTAAGGAACCGTATCTTTTCAGTATTTTCTTCTGGATTTCCAGAGTACACAGCCTGCAACAACCATCAGAAATTGTCGAGGCAGAACGTGAAAAAGCAAGAGCAAGTGCATGGAATGAAGAGGGAGAATGTAACCTTAATTGTTTTAACTTTGTGCAGACAAGCTTTACAGTTGCAATTATTACGACAACATGGGCAAGCCTCTGCTATAGCTTCCACTGAGAGTTCCGGATACCTATTATGACCATACAAATAGAAAGTGAGGTAGGCTCCCGGTATATTAGGTTGGGACAATGCAACTTTTGTTGAGTGCTGGAAAACTCAAAAATCTGTCCATTTAGACATAAGTCTAACTCTAGTATTAACAATATTATCTCAAATATTCATTGTCCAGTCAAACATTCAGTCTGTTATAACCCACAAAAAGCAATTGCAAAGGCTAGCTTCACTTTTGACAAAAAAAGAAGGGTAAATTAATCATTCTAACAGCAGCTTTAATGAATTTTTCAAAAATGTCACGACCGTTAGAAAATATCAATTTAGTATGATCTTTTTTACTTGTTTCAAATCTAACATCGGTCGAAATCAGGCAACCAGAAAAATGACGTGGACCGCCATAATCCTACATGTACTATTTTGTCAAAATATCAAAAGGACATGGACAATCCGAACCATCAAGTCAGGCACGAACAGCGTCGTTTGGTGTCAAAAAAAAAAATAGAAAATAATAAAAAAATAAAAAACAAAAATCAAATTTCATTCTTATCGTCATCTTCTTTTTCCCAACATTTTCCGGCAACAACTTGAACAGATTTCCAAAAACATCTAGTGACCTTAATGAAGAGAAACTCATTAGTTTCGTGAAGATTTAAAACTTCGGTACCAATGACAAATTTTACCATCATTCTCAATACCCATGAGCGAAATGAAACTCAAGTTAGGAATCCTAATTAGGCATCCAATACTGAATTGATACAAAGCAATATTGTGAAACGACACCATTTGGCTGATTATGTGGTAATGAGATAACCTGAAGTTCTGAAGCTAACATATCGTCTTCAGAACCACACAGAACAAAAGATGAGAAGAAATAAATTTGATTTTCATTCGTTCGCATCTAAATTGGCGGGTCGTATTTTTCTACACCATTTACATATTTTGACGAAATAATACACATAGGATCTTGATGGTCCACGTCATTTTTCATGTTAACAGATTTCGATCAATATTAAATTTGAAACAAGTCAAAAAGGTCAGGTAAATTGATACTATTTTCCAAAGGTCGTGACATTCTTTAAGAAGTGTATCGTTAGAATGATAAACTTACCCAAAAAAGAATTACATATAAATCTTTCTATGTATGCAACCTTCATATACTGCAAAACACCACAATAATAAATTTAAAAAAAAAAAAAAAAACAACCCTATGAACTCTCCCTCAGCAAGGTGCATGAACAATCAAACCCACAGAAAAGGAAAAAGTGTTAGGCTTGTGTTAAAATAAAAGAAGTTTATTTTGTCCCACATCAGTTTTCAGTTTTATGATCAAAGGGTAGGAGCTTCCTAATGCTATTTAAGAAGCCTATATGTTTTTGATGTAAGTGCACCAAGTTATACACTTTAGTCTTGTGTTTGACTCTAGGTAAAATTCCTTATCTCGGGTTGTGAGAAAAGATGAGAGTTATTCAAAGACTTGTAATAGTGTAGGGGTCTCAAGTTTATATTGCTTGGTGTGGTGGGTCGTGGTTTTTTCTCCGGTTTTGGAGTTTCCACGTTAAATTCTTGTGTTGTTGATTATTCTTATTTTTCCATCTTATTTCTGGTCTATTTTCGTTTTCCCTTCGTTGTGATATGGACATGATTTCCTAACATAAAGTAGATTAAAAGAGCAGTTATTAAGAAAATAAATCAACTACATGAAATGGAAATTACTTTAAATCATTCAATTTGTATACTCCTTAGGAAATATACCAATGCAGGAACTACAAAGTTTTTAACATGAAAGAAATGTTAAAATTAAGTCAATCAACTTGTTTAAGCCAACTGAGAGAGAATAAGATGAAATAATAGAGTTTAAAATGCATGATTATGGCATATGAAACCAGCCTTAGGGGATATTACCAAAACAGGAATTACAAAGAATATCTCAACATGAAGACTAAAATGCCAATTTCTGCAAAATATTAAGTATGCAGAACAAACATTAATTAATTGTCAAGAATTTAAGCAAGGAAGAATTCACTAATATTGGCATAGATATAAAACAAGTGTACCAGGCTTTCACACAAGCGAAACAGTAGCGTCGTATGTGTTGGAGAGGGCATTTGCTGCATCTCACAACTTTCCTATCACTCTTCATGCATTGATGACACATCTGGAACGGATCCTTAGGATCCTGTTCATAATACAAATTAGTTGCTTCTCCTTGAACACAATAACTTGAAAACAAACTGAAAGGGTATAGAGTACAAACTTACATCACTGATATACTTGCTCTTACGGCCTCCTCCTCTACTAATTTTATCATCATGATAATGCTCACCACGTTCAGCTCTCCTCGTCTCCGCGGTCTTTTGTGTATTCTGGCCCCTGTTCTTCTCTGTATGCGAAGGAAACTCGGCACTGGGACTTCTTGCAGATGCCTTGGCGCTTCTGCCCCTCAATTGTTCTTTGTAATCATCACAATCATTTTCTTCTTTTACAGTTTTCTCTGCATAAAAGGTCGTCTTCTCTATCACCTTCTCACCTTTACTCTTGCTCCCCTTTAAGCCGAGCTCGAGCACATCATTCTTTTCACGTCTCGTCTCAGTCTGAAGCCCCAGGCCAAGGTCTTCCATTTTTTCTTCTTCCTTGACTACTGCCATTTTCTTCCCCTTTAACTTCAAACTCTTTCTCTCCAGGAACGACGCAACCTTCCAATCCTCATTTGAATCGTCATGAATATCATTTTTTTCGCCTCCACTATCCCCAGAAACGTCGAATTTCTTCTTCTTTGATGCGGGGCTACCACTTTGCACAAACTCCGGCCTTTTCTCACCCAACGCATCATCCCCCTGCGCATGAACATCCAGTTTGTTCGTCTTTACTGTATTTGGCTTAGGCTTCTCGTCATCTGTTACATAATCTCCCCTCTCACCGATCGCAGTACTCGATCCAACCACTACTGTTTTCATCCTTACTCCCTTCGTTTTCGCCATTTTCACCACACCAAAACTCTCCTCATCGCCGATTTCCTCCCCGATAGCACGCGGACCACCCCTCTCCACCACCACCTTCCTCCTCGACCTCTTCGCCGGAATCTCCTCTTCCGCTGAGGATGAAACAGTCCTCTTCTTCTCACTCTCACGTTTCCCCAAGCCGCGGTCTTTCGTAACCCTAGGAACATCGTCGGAAGCGGTGGACTTCCGCTGAAGTTTTTTGCTGTGCTTCTCGCAGTAATCACCATCGACATCCATCTTCCGCTCTTTGCAGCGCCAGTTCTCGCCGTCAGTCCTCCGGAAGCGTAATCTCAACGGCGGCAGCGGCGGCTTCTTCACTCCTCCGGTCATGACACGCGTTCGCCTCGCTGGCACTGTTTTGGTATGTTCGTATTTCTGTTTTTAGAGGGAAAAGCAGAGAGAGAGAGAGTGTGATCGATTTACAGTAAAATTTAAGAATGGATAGGAATGGCATAGGCGGTGCCGCGGTGGAATATTTATATTTATTAAAATTACTGTGGTAAAAAAAATGGGTTTTGCCTCTTCGGCTTCCCGCCCACGGAGAATGACAAAGCTGTTTTGCAATTTGGATTTTTTTTTTATTTATTTTATATTTTTCGAGTGTGAAAACTTGGAAGTTGTATTGCTTAAATTGAATCTCTCTTTTTTTTTTTACCCAACCGGGTTGTATCAGCTTCCTTTTCCAAATATTTCTACATATATAAAAATTAAAAATAGGATTGTCAATTCACATACATCTATATTTTTAAGTTTCCCAACGATAAGACCAAATACGAACATAATTTGTTATGTTACGTACATATATAATTTGTATAAATACACACACAATGCATGGGCATTGGACACGACACAATAATGACACGACAGTCGATGAAGCCTAACCAAATAGTAAAACTAAGACAAGTTTTTTCTTAAACAAAGGTCCTATTGTTCAAATCTTACTGAGCTGTGAATTGTTCTTTTTATTTTATATGGGTTTGTGTCTAGTTTACTAATTTGTTGGTATTGTGATATTATTGTGTTTATATAGAATTATTTGTAATATAATGAATTTATGATTGGTAATGTAACTTGATGTTAAAATCAATTTTAATTAGGAAATAAATTAAGAAAACAATACTAATAAAAAGTTACATACATTATCGTGTATAAACAAAAACGACATGAATTTGACATGAATCCAATACGAACTCATCATATCGACACAATAAAGACTGAACACTACTCCATTAATTTTATACATGTTCGTATCGTATCATAAATTGTGTGCCAGGGGGTGGGAATGATACTTGAGAGTGTTTAGGGGTAGAAATTGGGTAAATCGCGTTTGCAGCTGGAAGCGCCAAAACACGCCATCAACAGCAAAAGCGCTGTTCTTCACAACGTCTATTTTCCCTCGGTTTATACCAGAAATGAAGTCCATCGCCACTCTCATCTCAGATTCTCAGTAAACAAACACAGTTGTCGATCTCGAAATTTTGTTTCCAATGGCCACCAACGCGAAGCCGGACGGCAAATCTCCGCCGTCGTTGCTACCGGACATCGGCACCGATGGTCTGCTGCGAGAATCTCCCGCCATCGTGTACACGGAGAAGGTCTGTTGCGCGGATTTCTGCTTCTTCTTCACCTCTTAATTAATACTCAAAACTCACTAGTTATGATTTTTTTTTCAATTTTTTCTATGTGGATTCAGAAAATTGAGGCGGAACAGCTTCAATTGAGGAAGTACGTTGACTTTCTTTGACCAGCTATCTGATTCTCACATCCCTCTTTATGTTTGCTTCTGTATAATTCATGTTACTGGATCTTTCTCAATTTTCTTTAACGGTGTCTTGAATTCTCTTCATTCGAATATTTAGTAATTTTTTTTTTTTAATTTCGTTCCAAATATAGAGCTTCTATGGTGTTCTATCTGTTCCTTTATTTGCAGCAATGTGACATGAAATCCGCAGGAAGGATTTGAGTTTATGGAGTAATTAGATATAAAAATGGAGCCTCCTTTTTTGAACTACTAGTATGCATGTGATGTTAGATCTTCTCAAGGACTTGGGTCAAATCTGTTCAAAGATTTTTAGAAAGATATTACCTATCTGATAGACATCTTGATGAAGACCTACTGTGCAGCCAATATATTGGTTGTCTTGATCTTCGGCATTTGGGTAATCCGTAATTTATTGAAGAAGAAAAAAAGGAAACCACGCCGAGGAGAAATTATAACATAGTTGTTTCTAAGTTTAAGAATATCAGTTAGGGTAGATTCAAAAGTCGGAGAAATTCAAGAACAACAAGCGCTGTATTAGTCAAGATGTGATCTTTTCTGTTTCCTGTTAAACCTCATGTTCCGGAAAGTGCTAATAAAATGGTGATCATTGGTACTTATTGATGGCAGTATGTTGCATACCTCTTTTTTTCGCTTGAAGCTTTGAGAGTGATGTTCTTGAGGTCTTTTAGAGGAGTCGTTTTATGTTCTTTTATGCATTATATCCATCTATCTTACTTATAAGATGATTCCATGATATGTTTCGTATGTCCATTCAGGTATATTGAAGAAAATTATTCCAAGATTCGTGATGTAGAACGAGAATTAGGAAACCTCACATTGGAGATGAAGCTCACTGCTGGGCCCAAGAAAGCTGGTATGTGGTTTTTATTTCCGCAAAATCACTATATATATCTTCAGTGAGGCCACCCATGTGTTACTGAATTATTTCTCATACTCTGTTAGCACTAGAACTCATGTGGAAGAAAATAGAAATGTCAACAGAAAGAACCCGTGTTGCTAAGCTGAAACGGGAAGAAGCCAAGAAGGTTGCTATCTCAGCTCTGTAAAGACCTCATGCTTGCTTCCTCCTTCAGTTTCCAGGATATGTATTGATTATGACAAACCAAATGCACATTTTTTATTTTTTTCTCTATTACGATCACTAGGCATTGGTGCATCTGTATTGTGTATATGTTGCGAGGCATCTGTTTTGTGCATCAGATTTTCAGTTAATATGAATTTTTCTTCGTTATGTGTTTATGATGACTAACTAAAGTCGTATTAGGTTCACCTGTGCTGATAAATCCCTGTGACCGCACCTGATGCCTTTATCAGTTTACGACAATATGACAAAACTGAACTTTCTAACTGAGACGCGCAATGACAGAAAGGCTCCTGGATAGGATGATTGATATTTCATTTGACAAGCAGAAAATCTTTAATTTCTCTTTGGTGATGTGTCGGTCAAGCTATGATCTAACTTACTTTAACTTTGGCTAAAATAATATGATTGGATTGAAAAAACTTTAAAGACTCATCTCACTCGTCTTAACTATCAAAATTTTCAGTAATAACCTTTACCCAGTACCTTTTCTATCAAAAACAATACTACTATTATTTTACTTCATTATTTGTTGAATATGTTCTCATTTTCTGGTAGTTCGATCTATGAGATTAATATTGTTGCACATCTTATGTTATGTATCGTTGTTAAGTCTCATAATCATGTTAAATTAGTATTTTTGATATATTCTCTTAATCAGTAGGCATGGGAAGAAGCAGCAAAGGCTGTGCAGGAAGAGGAAGCTATTAAAAAGAAGCTTTGTGAAGACTTGAATAATCTGGTAAAATTTATATTTACATAGACATCAATTGCTCTGTGCCGTTTATAAAATTAATACTCCTTAACAGGTTCAGGAAAGTAGTAATGCCCAGCTCTCAAGACTGGAGGAATTGAAACGCCGGTTGGAGGCACTGAACCCCAGCAGATCATCTACTTATGTTCCTTCGGTATGACCCTTATCCACATTTATCTAGGAAGTAGGAATTTGTACGAGTTCCGGTTGTGAATGCCTATGCTTTCTTTTTTCTTCTATGGCTTGTATATTTCAGCAGTGACATAAAACCAGTGAAGGAATACTTAAGGTTTTTCTGCACCAGTTTTTTCTGCCTTCTCATAGATTCATTAGCCGGTCTCTTTTTTTTTTTAAATTTGGCGGGGCAGCATGATCTTTTTGACATAATGTTGAAAATCATAATTATCATTGTTTGAGAATTTAGACATTCGTCAATCTTGTGATTTAGCTCGTAGTTTATTCAAATTAGAATAGAACGTGATAGGTGAAGGTCAACACGGCATGCAATTGCATCTCTCAAGTTTTCATGCTTCACAGACAAGTAACCTTCATACATGTTGAAGTCATATATCTTTTTATCGTCAAATAGATCCTAAATGTAACATGTTTGTTTTACCTTTTCTATCAACAAATATCTCTCCACCACAACTAACTGAATTATGAAGCTTAAGAGTTGATAAATAGTAATTCAAGTTTTGTCACCGTGCATGCCCATGGATCGTTTTTGCATCCACTTCTTTTGCATCATTACCTCTATGAGCTACAGACATTATCCTTCATATGATTATTACCAGACTCTTACCAAATTTGTTGATATTTGATATTTGTCGAAATTGATCACACTCGTATTAGCCATCATATACTTTGAACTCTTCTGAACTTAACCTTATTACCATGATTAGGAGGGTAATCACAGCCCACCTATCGCTACTTTAACTCAGAATTCACCTGCAGCCCCGGCTATATCAGAACGAGCAGGAAATATAACTGATGGTAATGCTGCAAACTCTTCCATCAAAAACCAAAATCAACAGCCTCCCATTGAGGCCGAAGGAAGACGGAAGAAGAAAAGCACCATTTCCGGAAAAGTAAGGGGAATCGGAGCAGTGCCGAAGGGTAGAGGTCCTGCGGCAGCTGGTTGGACTGGGGCTGGTTTCGACGTCGACAGCAGAGGTTAAGTATGCCCGTCCTTTCTGAAAATATATGTACTGTGATATTATTGATCTAAAGATTTACCAATTCTCTCAAGTGTTTTCTGTCTTCAATTGTGTGCAGTAATTCATTCGATAGATATCCATTTTTTTCGTCGGCAACCCATTCATTCAGTTTCTGTATAGCAGAAGTGAAAGAATACAAATCCATATGTTCTTGCATTTAGGTTAATTTGTCAAATATATTCCAAAATATCACCATTTTTTTTTTCAATTCTATCATGAATTATTAATTTTAACCAAATATATCCCAAACTACAAGACACTACAAATTTTTTCCCTTAACAAATTTTCCGGTTGCAAAAAGTTGAGTAGGATCGCCGGGAATGTGATGTCACTTGATGTGGAAATACATGAGTAAAAATGAAAATTTTTAATGCCACATAAGCCCAAAATAGTTTAAATTTTTTATTTTCAACCTCAAAGCTACGTCGTTTTCGGTGTGGAATTATAAAAAAAAAAAAAATTCATGTATTTCCACAAAACATTCCTGATGTTCCTCGTGAACTTTCAGGTTTTCGAAAAATATGATATGGGATAGATTTGCATATTTTCCCGTAGTTTGGATATAATTGGTTAAAATTGCTAGTTCGAAAAGACAAAAAAAAAAAATGATCGATAGTTCGGATATATTTGACTATATTTGGCCCTAGCTTTTACATGAATGAAACATGTCTCTGAGTGCAGTTTTTACAAACTTAAATTTTTATGGCTCCATATTAATTTCATGCTGTCCTTTGCCATAGTGATGGTTGCATGAAGTTGGTCGATATTTAAATTTTGGGTCAAATCATGTTGTCATTTTGGTGAAGTAGAGGGGCCTATGATTAATTTTGGGATGGTAAGAATTTCTTGTTTCTGCAATGTAAACAGAAAACTGGTGCAGAAATGCAAATACAATCTGAGCAACAAAATTAATTGATAATTGAATAATTGTACCATTAGTTGTAGAGATTTGATTTATTATGACAGGCGCAGCTTCTGAGGAGTTGGATGCAATATTAAAATCCAACATTTACTAGCCTGTTTTAAATTGAATAGCTTCTGCCACTCACATGGTTTCTTATTATAGCACTTTCAAATTACCAAAATTTGTATACCGTTTGCGCACAGTTTGAGAAGTCGATATGCCGCTCACGTTCCGGGAGCGTCTTTCATAGCACTGGTTACGTTTAGTTCACATTATCATTATTTTTTTAAAATTTTGATAAGTATTTTTTGTTTCGATACAAATCGAAAGATTGGGTCTAATTTGCAGTAGGATCGAAATATTTTAGCCTTTCGATCCGCAGTAAATTATTCTCCCCTAATTGTTTTATGCGAGATCGGAGCTGAGATTCATATATTTATCCAGTATTGAAACTTTTGATAGGGACTTTTGAAGCACATTATCTAGAGCGTCCTCTCATTTTGTCAATTTTGCCGTTAGACGTCCGACGGTGGAGTAAATGAGTCGGGAGTGGTGTGATGAAGTTAGGGCTTCCTGACGGTTCGAATTGCAACTTTGGAAGTCCGGTGACTAAATTGATGACATGATGGGACAAGATCCAAACAATAGATTTCAAAAACTATCGATTAATTTTGAGTTTCGCTGTCAAATGAACATCTAAATCTCAGATCCAAACCGTGTGCACAAAAAATGATTGGTTTGAATTTACTAAATGTCAAAAAAAACTAAAATATGGTCGGGATCTGATCGGCAAGAAATTACAAACATGTGATTTTCTTGAATTTTATTTTCGAACTAGACTAGTAGACTTGATTTTTGGCAGTATCTTTTCTTCACGAACACGGTTTCGTGCTGCTGACTTTGTTATCTTGATTTGTCGGAATAGAGGTTTCCATCAATTAATTTTGTTCTGCCAAAATATTTATAATAATATTTAATGTGATAGTATGATATATGCCCACATCGCTATTTATCTTCAACCTGCCCCCATCTGTATCAAAATTGTTTTGTATCAGAATTTTATCGTTTTAACAAAAGATTGTCATATTTCCAAAGGGAAAAAGAGAAGGGGAAAAAAAATAAAAAATAGACATGGGTCTTGTCATTTATGAGTTGGGAAGGCCGATGTTACTATTTCTTGGATATAGATATTTTTTTCCCAATTATTTAAGTCAACCCTATCTCCAGTTAAAAGTATTCGGTCAAACAGATATCAACATGTGTTCGAATAGATTAATTTCTTGATGTTTACATTTGCACTTTCTTTTTGTTGCCATTCTCATCGGCTACTGAAAAGTGTTTTAATGCCCAATAATCTACAAGTTTCTTTTTAAATGGCAGCATAAATCAGCAGCCGCTATTCGATATGTGTCCTGAGATATCTTTGGCTACAAGTATTCTTACTTATCAAAAAAAATTTTGTTGCAAAAATTGGTCAAATAGCAATTTCCGAAAGAGAAAATAAGACAATAATAATAACAAATAGGGGTCAATCATAAAAATGTAGTGTACAAATAAAAGCAATATTAAAATCTCACACTATCAAATTAAAATCGCCCGGTTCAAAATTTCAGATACACCTCTAGGTCCCATACCTAATATTTTCACTCATTATCTAAATGATTTATTGTTGCAAAAATGCCATATGAATTATTGTATTTTTATTAGTTGACAATTATATCATGAATTTCAGTGGATAATAATGATATATATTCCCCAAAATAAATTCGTCTAGTTGTACAGTAAATCTAAGTTCCCATTAGGAATATGTGCATTGCAGGTGATTACTTAAATTGAAAAAAAAAGTACTAATTCGTACTCCCTCCGTTCTTTTTTAAATATTCTATTTAGCTTAATTTTTTGTTTCCATATAAGTGTCCTATTTCAAAATTTGAGAGTAAATTAATGACATTTTTCCAAATTTATCCTTATTTAATGCTTCTAGTAATTTGTTAATTAGTTGTATGTATACATTAATGATGGTAATTAATAAGGTTACATAGGTAAATTTCTTTATTTTCTTGGTATGTGTAATTTGATGGTGGGGGACACTTATAAAATAACGGATGGAGTATACAAAATCATATGGCAAAAACTTGTATACGGCCAACCGCACCGTGTGATTAGTAGTAATTAGAGGATAATTAAGGAAATTAGAAGATAATCAGATTTATTAATTTCAATTTTAATTTATTAAGTTCTAATTAAAATTTATTAATCTAAATTAGAGTTTATTAAACTGTAATTAGAGTTAATTAAAATAAATAAATAGCTAGAAGAATAGATGGACCGCACTGACGGTAAGTTGCGAAGTCTAAAAATAAAATGCGATTCCATTAAATAAATACCATTCCCTCCGTTCCGCTCATTTTATCTACATTTCTTAAATGAGCATTCCACTCAATGTATCTGCTTCCCAATAAAGAAAGAGTTTACCCTTCAAAATCCTTTAAAAGTGGTGGAACCTACCCACTTTCTATTTTTTTACTCGTATCTTTAATCTCCGTGACGAACAGTAAATAGACAAAATGAACGGAACGAATGGAGGATAAGCTAGTAGTGAGGGTAACGTTTGCAGCCTCCAAAAGGCCATGCAAATATTTCTGCTACAAATTGACGCGTATTAAGTTTCTTCATACATATATATAAAACTATTGTCTAGCTTCTTCACAAACCCTAGGAGGCTAGCTAGAAAATATTTCTTATGTTTATTCAATAGATTCTTATTTCCTTATTCTTCTTCACTACTGACACCTACCCCATCTTCACAACACTAATAAGATTATAATATATACTAAAATTTAAATATATGTGCGTATTAGTTAATTAATAAACTAAGTAATTAGTGGTCTGAAAGTACTGCAATTGTGTCTGCAGTGACCCTATCTGCAATTTCAAACTGTGTGAGGTGATTTCCCTCTTAATTTCACACACACACACACACACACACACACACATATATATATATATATTATATTTGAATTTATATCAGGCCCTAAGATCCGATCAGGATTCTGGATACATAAATAATGTTATTTTCAATCTTTTATTCTACAATTTTTTAATGGATCGAGATCAGGCTTATTTTATTGTGTTCATCAGATCATTGTTATTTTATTGCATTTATTGAGAAATGTCAGATTGTGATGTACTTATACATTATTGAGGTTCTCATTATATGAATTATCCGAATTTATACTATTTGTATGAAATTGATGATATAAAAAAGTAAATGCGATGAATAAGAACACATGAAAAACTCGAGATGGGAAAAATCACGGGTAGAGGCGAAAAGCTTTTTAGGACTTAAAATTAGGTTTAAGAGAGGCTTCAAAGCAGGATAAACCCAACTTAGTTTCGTTATATTTGGTCGGTTCGGTTCGGGTCATGTCTAAATAGACGGTTTGCTCACCCTTAGTTAGGTTGGCCTGAAAGGCTTGTGGTGTGATAAATTTGAATTTTTGTGCTACAAGTTGGGGGTAGAAGTGTCAAAATGACGGATTGACCTGATATTGTCAGAGCCCAATGGGAAAAAAGAAAAGATCGGTCCGACCTAGCCATAAAATCCATCGGGTTTACAAATGATGGTCCAATTCGACCCGAAAACCATTTTTCTAATATAAATTTCCGGGCCGGGCAAATAGTGCGAATGTTATAGGCAATTAATTAACCATTGTCTTTATACATTAAGAAAGATTAGTGTACTCACCGAAAAATATTAGTTTCTCTATCATAAAGTGTTAGTATAAAAGCAAATATACATTTAGGTGAGTATAATGATAATAAAAATAATAATAATTTTAAAATTTAAAATCAATTATTCTTAAAAATTGAGTAAGTTTCAAAAATATATAACTGATTATATACGATCTAAGTATGAAGACGAGTCCGAGGTCTAGGACTGTTCCTTTATAATTATTAAAATGTTAAAGTAACAAATATTTGAAACTAAAAATAAAAACTATTCTATTCGCCCCCAAAATTTAGGTTCAATTTTCTTATTTAATTATTCCAATAAATTAGTTCCATACTCAAATTAAAAATTATAATACCGTTACAGTATTATCAACATAACTCTTAAGTTGTACTCCTTCCGTTCCAATAGCAATGTGTCACTTCTATTAATTAATACTCTCATTAATTAAAGAAGTGAGACCTTGTTATTGGGACAGAGGGAATACATTTTATCATGTAAAAAAGCTTTTTAATTTTATTATAAATTTGTTTTTTAATATCCGTGCTGAGAATTTTGAGATTAAATTTTTGGAACGGATGGAGTATTATTATTTACAACCATTTAATTACATGAAAATCTGCGTGAAGAAAAATAAAATAAAAATAAGATAGCGCAGTGAGTAAAGTAAAAATATTTATCCACCCATGTCCTCAAATTAAAATTATTATTACTAAATTAATTTACAAATTAGTGAAATTACAATAGTGTCTCACCACGTCAAAGCCCCACGTGACAAATACCAGTCTGTGTCCGCATCAGTTCCTCCGCCGCATCGCCGCCCATCACCGCCACCGCTTCACGCACCAACCACTCCATTATTTCACCTTCAATCTCACACACCACGTCCTCTTCTTCACCCCAAAACCCATTCGACTGCGATTTACACAAATCTCTATCTATCAACGAATCAATATCTTCAAGAACCACACACTTCGCCGCCGGAAAACCGTCAATTTTCTTGCATAATTCCTCCATCACCGGAAAACAGCCTTCTTCGCCGACGGGAAAATTCCGCCGGTTCAGTTTACAAGAATGAGTGAAAATTTCAGCCAAAAGTTCGTCAACCAGCTGAAAAATGAGCTTCCTGTCACACCGGCGGCTCAAAACGGTATTGCACCCGTCGACGGTGGCGGCGGCGGCGGTCTTGAATTCGAGGTGGTGGAAGAGTCTTGGGTCGATGGGCTGAGAAGGGGCGTGCCATTTGACTAAAGGGTTTTCTTGGTTGATGATACCGGTGTGTTTGAGGATGATCTGGACGTAGTTTCTTTGCTCCGGTGAAGCGCCGCCGTGGAGAGCGGTGGCGCCACCGTTGGTGCTGCATGGTGAGACGGTTGGCTTACTAGATAACTGCGTGTTGCTTTTCGTTGAAAGAGAATCTAATACCTGCGACTGCATTTAATTTCCACCCTCCAAAAAGTTAATATATTATGTTTAAAAAGTGTACTTTTTTTATTTTAAAAAAAAAGTACTCCCATTTTTGGGTAATATTTATTGAACATAAATTTTTTTAGCTCAAATTAAAGCATTTCAAGAAATGAAAAGATAGAAATTAAAGTCCCCCCTAATTCATACTCCATATATTGTTGATTGAATTTTTACAAGGTGAAGAACACAACTAATTAAACCGGCTTTAGCTTATATTTATATGTAAATAACATTAATTATATACATAAAATATATGATTAATTAGGAAATAACTGGAAAAAATGGCAATTACCAATATATTCATATATAGTTAGAAACGAAAGTAATTAAAGATAACTCCAAAAATTAAAGTTGCTAATATTTCTTCAATTAACGATAAAACCAAAAACAAAAACAAGAAAATTAAGTTTGAAAGATGCCCAAATTGTTTGAACTGAAACATAAAATTTACCTTTTTTTGAGGCAATTTTGTATGAGTAGTATGAGTTGGACATGATAATGGCCTTCTCTTGGACTTAATGTTTTCTGCCAAATCTACGACTTTGCTGTTTCTCTCTCTAGAACGAACGAATCCATCCTCTCTCCTCCTCCGATTATCCACAGCACCTCGAGCTGGCAATTTCTTGCTAACTAATTTCTTGCTATCATAAGATGACGAGATTCTTGAACTTTTGCTGGTTGTGGTGGGCTTGATCTTGCTTTGAGGGCTGTTATTTTCGTCTCCATATTTCGACAAAACCTTAGAATTAATATTTCTCTTGTTGGGGTTGAGAGGAGAGAGATTTTGATCCGTCGTTATTGATTGATTTCTGTTGGTGATGTCGTGTCCGAACGATCTTCGGTTGTCGGATCTTCCTCTCCGGCCGTCGGAGAGAGAGAATACTTCCTTCTCCTTGTTTATTTGGAGCGAGAGGCGGTGGCGTTCGACGTCGGACTTCCGGGATGACGACGACGTTCTCGGCGTCTCCGGCAAGGACCGGGCGGCGGAGAAATGGTCGTCGAAGAAGCTAATTCTTTGCAGGAGATTTGTGTCTTTTCTTGACGAAATCGAGATTGAATTAATAGAAGGAGAGGTGGATTCTGGGAGTAAATCAAGGCCCATTAATCTTGCTACGACGCTTGGGGTTTTTGCTCCGGCAGCAGCAGGAGAATTGCAGCTGCTGCTACAATTTGATGAAATGTTAATCTCATCAAATCTTGAATTTGATTTTCTGCTGGTTTTTATTTTTTTTATAATGCCCACCTATAAAAATAATTAAAATTGTTTATATGCATTGGAAAAGCAAATTAAGGATTTTTCTATAATTAATAATGATATAATTATATTTAAATGCTTACTGGGAAATTTAAATTATCTTCTTGCTTTTGTGGGGTTGAAGCTTCATCCATGGCGGCCGTCTCGTTTGATAACTCCAAACTGTTTCTTGGTGCCTCTAATCCTGCATGAAGAATTAATTAATACACAAATTTATGGAATTTATTATGTGTGTGTGTGTGAAGATTATATAAATATACCTGTAGTAGTAGTAGTAGTGGCTTCTTGTTGAAGGAAAGGATATATGTTGGGATGGGTATTAGAGTAATTCCGGTGGAAATGAAAAAGATGAAAAACAGCACACATGCAGCCAGCTGAAGCACTAGTAGTCGCCGTCTCTTTTATCTCTCTACGCACTTTCTCTCTCTTGGTGGTGGAGGAGGAGGACCTACTATTTCCACCACCGCCGCCGCCGCCGCCGCCGACCCAGTACAGCCAGTCTATGCGGCCCATATATAAATACCGTACTTTAATTTGTAAGGAAGAAAAGATCAAGGCTGAAAGAATTACAGTGAAAATTAAGAGTCTTGAAAGAAAAGAAGATAAAAGAAAAGGCTGATCAAAGCTTTTTATCTCAAGAAAAAATAGGGAGAAAAAAAAAAGAGAGCTGCAAGTTTTTATCACTCACACACAAACACTGTGTGTGTGTGAGTGTGTGTTTCTGTCTGCTTCTCTAGCTAACAGTTTATAGTATCACTCACTCCCAAGCATTAGCAGAGCAGAGGAGCAGAGAACCGATATATATATACTCCCTCCGTCTCATTTATATAGATTTATTGGACTTTTCACAAGGATTAAAAAAAATTATTGAAAATGTAAATTATATAGTAAACTTTCGAATATGCCCCTATTTATACTTTGACTATGCATATTTTATGAGTCAATCAAAGAATTAAATAGGAATATATAAGTAAATGAGTTAAGAAACGTTACTTTTAATAGAAACAAGTCTATATATTTGGGACATCCGAAAAACAAAAACAAGCCTATATAAATGGAACGGAGGGAGTAGTATATAATTATGAATAAATCTATGCATCACTCTATAATTATCTCTCTCTCTATATATATGATGAGCGTCCTCATTTTTCTCCTTAATTTGTCAAATAGATATATAGAGCACTGTACGTAACCGTAAGGTTTAAATTTAAGGTGGTTAAATCTGTCAATATAATTATTGTTATGTGTGAATTTCAATCTTATTTAGTGTCTTTATTTTCTGTTTATAGATCATGGTGGTTGTACTACTTAATTTTCCGTCTGCTTATGACAAATTTATTTATTTATTACTCCATCCGTCCAATATTGATGACATATTTCTTTTAGGCGCGGGTATTAAAGAAAATGAAATTGGAGATCAAAAGGTGTATAACTCACATGTTTAGTGTAGTTTTTGTTCATTATTTAATCCTTTACTCAATAAAGTATTTTTTTTAGTCATAAAGTGCTTTAATTTTGATCTAATTAAGTTCTAAATTAGCCCAAAAAGAAAAACGTGTTATGTTATATGAGACGGCCCAAAACATAATGCATGCCATAAATATTGGGACGGGATGAGTATAATGTTTGACGTCTTTCAAGAGAGATACCGCAAATTTGAATCTATGTTACATCCTCATATTAATTTTTTTAAATAATATATATATATATATATATTATCAAATAAACTAATAAAAATTAGATATATCGATTTAATTAGCTTGAACCAACGAGACGGTTCAAATATACTTAAAAAGAAAATTTTCTACTAATTTTATATTAACTTGGTTTTGATTTTATTGAATAATTTAGCATAAACCAACGAGACGGTTCAAATAACATAGAAAGAAGGATTTTTACTAATTTTAATTAATATTACTTTGAAGATGTAAACATAATTTTTTCGCATTTTGGCAAAGATTAGAGATATCGATTTAACATGAACTAACGAGACGATTCAAATATAATTAAAAAGGAAGGATTTTTACTAATTTTAATTAATATTAACTTTGTTTATATTTTTATCGAGTAATTTAGAATAAACCAACGAGACGGTTCAAATAACATAGAAAGAATGATTTTTACTAATTTTAATTAATATTACTTGGAGTGTTCATATTTTTATCGAGTATTACTCAACGGATTTGAGACGAGTATATATGTACAGTAAAATCACTATTTTAACCGAGATCAAGACGAACATGTAGAAAAATTCTAAACAGATTTAGATTTAGAAAATACATAATAAATGAGTATACTCGATTCATTGTCATTCATAATTAAAAATTTAGATAGTGAAATAAAATTAATTTGTTTAGTTTGATTAATAATTAACGCGAACAATATCACAACTTTTAAATAAGATATAAATTATTTTTAAAATATTTACATATAAATTAAAATATAAAGTTATTTTCCGTCGAATTTCGACGAGCTACTTACTAGTTTTTTGTTTATTTCAGAACTCTAAAATTAAAATAATTAGAATGTAGTAATTGGAAAATTGGTGGCTGAATTCATTGTTTAAAAGAAAATAAGAATATATTATATGAATGCTTATGCTAGACGGATTCCCGACAAAGGTAGGCCTATTTACCAATTAAATGTCAGAATTAAATCTTACTCCTAGTACATATACATTTAATTTTTTTTATATATATTTAATTAAATTATTGTATTAATTGGTGATGGTCCCACCCTCTTTTTTTTTTTTTAATATAATTACAATTTACAAATATTAATACTCACACACCCCACCTAGACCTGCCCATTTTTCACGAACCGGCGGTTCGGAACCGGCTCGAACCGCCGGTCAACGGTTTTTTAACCGGAACCGTGGTCAACGGTTACGAACCGTAACCGGAACCGGCGGTAGAAGGGCCGGTTACAGTTCAAGCAAATTGGTAACCGGAACCAGCGGTTAACCGGCGGGCCTGTAAAACCGGTGAACCGACGGTTTATGTGATTAACCGGCGGTTTTCGGCTTAAAATATTATTTTTATTTTATTTAATTACCTCATATGTATATTTATAAATATATATCCCTTTGATAATTTATTTATTTCACACAATTTCTCTACATTTTATCTTCTTGTCTTTACTAAAATTTCCATTATTTTCAAGCATTCATTGGAACTTATGCTAATTGCTAATGTAATTATAAATTATGTAATGTTAATTTTAAGTACTAGTAGAGTGGTACGTGCGATGTACGTAATATTGATAGATTTTAATTAATAATATATATATATATATGTCAAACATAAAATTAATAATCATATGATAATAGATATTAATAATAAAATACTATATAAGGATATAATAGGCCAATCAAATTTTGTAAATAATGCTCTTTTATAATAATACATTTATATTAGTATATTAAAAAAAAAACTCAAAAAAATCGGCGGGCCGAACCGTGAACCGGCAGTTTTAATCGGAACCGGAACAACCGGTTTTTTGGCCTGGCCCAGAACCGGGAATAGTGTAGACGGGTCGGTTACGATTTACCCCCGGGGAAAACCGTAACCGGCGGTTAAAGGCCCGGAACCGGCGGGCCTTGAACCGTGGGCACGTCTAACCTTACCTAAGATTTTTTTTGTGGCCGAGAGTACTCGAAAATAAAGTCCCACCCTCTTTTTTGTATTTCATCATGTCTTAGTTTTCCAACCATCTTGTTATCTTGTTTAACTTTATGTGCTTAATTTCCAGATCTAACATATTAATTATTATTTTTTTACAAATATATAATATATTTACTAAAATTCGTTGTTTCAACAAATAAAATTTGTAAAAAAAAAATTATACATTTATTACTAATTATTACGAGTTTGCTCGCAAACTAACGAGTTGAGTATATCGCTAAATTCTAGCTTGAATCGTTTGAAAAGAGAATATGTAGATCTTCCATTTCTCAATTTTAATTACGAATTTTGTCTCAATTTTCAATTCTGTCCAATTTTTAGAATGTAGCAAACAAATACCCAATTATCCCTCTATATATGCCACGTGAAAAAAAATGTCGTGTCGAATTTACAGTTGTTAGGTGTGTTTTAATGGCAAAATAAAATAAAAATTTGGTACTTAATTCTTTGTTGCTAACAACTTTTTTTTTTCGATGTGCAAATTCACTGTCAAATTTCCAATTCTGTAAAAAAAAATAGTTATGATTTGAAATGCATTTGTTAATATATATTTCGATCTGAACCCAACTGAACAAATTAATTTAGTTAATCAAACTAATAACCCGGCAGTAGCTAAATGAAAATCACAGCCACTAACTTAAAAAGATTAATTTATGGGGTTTTCAAGTTTTTAACCAAAAAATATTCAAATATAACTAATTAAATACTGTAAATTAAGAATGACATGAATAAAACATAACATCCACATGATGGATTCAGAGATGAAAGACTCAATTCTGAGATACATTTAGAGAAATTAAAAGGTTGGAAGCATATATATATAAGTCAAAGTTTCATGTTACGAGGTATGTCCCATTCAAAATAAAATCTCAGTTTTGTAAGAAATAATAATATTATTGTGTCTCTTGCTTCCTGTTATGGGGCGTTTGTCCGAATGCACCTAACATTAGTCACTAGCAATTAGTAGAATTTATTTGGGACCATTGTTTCTTTTGTTTCATTTTTTTTTTTTTTTGAAAAAAATATTTGAATTGTACACCCGCCCCCAATTTAACTTAAAATATTTGAGGCAGTCTTCCTATTTTATTTCTTGATTAAATAGAAGCTCAACTAGTAACCAAGTATATTTGATTGTGAGCCATATAATTATCGCTATAAATAAGAAAGGAATAAATGGGATTTTAGTACTTTTTAGATTGAAAATACTAATAATAGCACTACTTTTTAAAATATATAAATTCTAGCACTTTTGTACATTTTTACCCCTCATTTTTCCATATCATTTATCATATTTATTTTTAATAAAAAAATGCTTAAAAAATTAATTAGGAAGAATACGCTAAAATACAAGATTTATGTTTTTCACTTTTTATTCATTCATCTTCAGAAACAGTCTTCGTCTTTTAGGAAATCCTCTCTTCCACCGTGAAGCCATGGTTGCCGCCGCCGTCAACCATAGTCGTCGTCGCCGTCAAACAATAATCGCCATCGCCGTCAGATTATTTCGATCTACACCGGCTCTTTCTCCCCCTCCCAAAATCGATGCCAAAACAGGAAATCCTAGCCGCCGCCGTCAAGCTATAGAGTCCGCCGCCGTCAACCATAGTCGCCGACACCGTTATATTACCGCCGAAAATCATGACAGAATCATATTCGGTTATTTCCAGACCGGCTATCGTCGTCTTCCATTGGTCATTCCCTCCGGTCACATGGAAAAAAATGGGAATTCAAATGGAAAAAGTAAAAAACTCGAATTCACATGAAAAATAATGTGAATTCACGTGAAAAAAATGGGAATTCACATGAAAAAATGGGAATTCACATAGGAATTCAAATGAAAAAAGTGAAAAACTCGAATTCACATGAAAAATAATGTGAAATCACGTGAAAAAATGGGAATTCACATAAAAAAAACATGTGAAAGCACACAGATAAATTTGTGAATCTGTAAAAATACAAACAAAACCACCATCATTGTCCCTACCAAAGCAATTATTCATCTCTATCTCCAAAAAAAATGAAGCGGAAATCTTAAGAAGGCAAAAAAATGAGAGAAATCTTCCGGCGACGCCGGCGAGCACGAGTAGGAGATGGGCGGACTGGTGGAGGGCGATGGGCATGTGGCGAGCCGAGTAGGAGAGGGGCGGTGGCGAGCACTGGAGCGAGGCGGTGGCTGTTGGTGGCGACTGACGATAGAGGGAAGAGGGAGGATGGGTGATTGGCCATTGGGGAAGACGGAGACTGAGCGACGGTGGCCGTTGGGGAAGAGGAGAAGGAGGCGCGGGTGGACGGATGAGTGGTGGAGTAACTACAGTAGAGTGTTAGAGAGAGAGAGAGATGTTGAGATTTGAGAGGGAATTATGGATTGAGCGGCTGATGAGGTGAGTGCAATTTTAGGGTTAGTGGGTAGTTTTTATTTGTTGAATAAAATATACTTTAATAAATACAATAAAAGATATTTTAGAAAAAGAATGAGGGGTAAAAAAGTCAAGAAGTGCTATTATTTGTATTTTTAAAAAGTGATGCTATTATTAATGTTTTTTTCCCTAAAAGTGCTATAATCATATATTATCTCAATAAGAAATGTGATTCCAACAGTAGCAATTAACATTGGAGGAGTACTCTGGTGCAACCGGTTGCATCCCAAGCGATCGGGTCGGGTCGGGTTGACCCGGGTCAAACTGGGTTTGATCCAGGTCAACTCACTGACTTTGATTTTTTTTCGATTTTTTTCGTCTCCGCCTTCGTTTCCGGTTTCAATTATAAGATAATGATTGTGGCAACATTAATGTTCTTTAGCTCGCTATGAGGTCTTCGACTTCTCTCGCTTGACTCTTAAACAAAAAAATAAAAATAATAAAAAAATAAAAAAATAGATATTAATTAGGACATTTAGAAGTGTCCTATTAAGTCTGACAGATTAAAATAATATATATGCTAGACGCGTGTAATAATAATAAAAAAGTGTCGGACGCATGGACGCGCCGTGAGAGGCTCGTGGACCACACGCACCCGACTTAAGGTTCATTTTCGGCGTGTGTATTGCACGCGCGCGACCGATCGCAGAAAAGTAATTGCGTTAACATTGACATAATAGAAGTAAGTGGATTCATCCATCAGTCAGCCGAATTCTAAAGAAAAATCATTATCTAAATATAAAAATATAGATTTTTTTTTTAATTTCTTTTTGAGTATATGTAACCCCAGAACATAAATAAAGATATCTATTATTTAGATATATTGTCAATAATGAATTATCATAAAATTATCCTACTTCATTTCATGCATGAATGGAAATATTGAATGGGAACTTGAGTTTGAGTAAGGAGTAGATCTTTTTGCTTAGGGGTTTTCTCGACTTTTTATTTTTTTAATTTTTAATTAAATAATATAAATTCTAATTGGGATTGAGGATTATAAACCCTAATTGTGGATTAATAAATCCATGTGAGGATTATAAATTCTAATTGGGGATTGATAAATTCTAATCGAGGAGAATTAAACAAAAATGAATAGTAAAAGAAATAAAAAAAATGAAAAAAACGAATAAAGCAACAAAAAAAAGGCGAGCGCATATGTGATTTAGAGCATATGCATCGGTGGTTTTTTAGGAGGTGAGCGACGGGTGGGCGCATGTGCGCCCGGGCGGAGTGGCTGGGCGGCGTGGTTTCTTCGCCACGTGTCAGCGTGGGGTTGGGCAACGGTTAATTTTTTTTTTAATTTAAAATTATAATTTTTACCTATAAATACTACACCTTATTCCATTCATTTTCACCCTAATTCTCTACATTTTTATCTCAATTTCTTCTAGATTATCTCTACAACTTCTTATATTTTTGTGCTACAAATGGATCCCAATCAAAATTGGTCTTGGTTCGGTTCTAGTGATGCAAGTTTCGATCCCAATAATCCAAATTTCTACGGCAATTTTCGACCTCCATCCTTCCAAAACGTCTCCACCCCTACCGTCCTCAATTTCCGCCGGGTTACGACTCCGTGCCGCAATATTCACCCGGTTCCGCCTATGTCTCTCAATTTTCGCCGGTGGCTTTCTCCACGTATCCTACACATCCGGCACCTTCTCCCGGCGACTTCCAATCGGCTGTTAATTTGGACTCGTCCGAGGACCAAGTAAACGTGGAGTACGAGGAGCCCGCGATTACTTCTACGCCCAAGAAAAAGAGTCGAGGTAAAGCCACTACCCGAGGCAAAAGAGGCAGCGGCAGCAGCAGCAGACCTGAAGGCGGCCGGGGCAATGCTTAGGAGAGAAATGAGATTCATCGACCCCCGTCGCCGCTTAATTAATGTATTTTTTTTAATTTATTTTTATGTAATGTTTTTTTTTCAATTCAATAAAATTTGCATTTAAAAATTAATGTTATTTAAATTATGAAAATAAAAATAAAATTGAAACATAAAATCATTAAAATAATAGGTGTGCCCACCTTAATTTGTGCCCACCTTAATTTGTGTCCACCAATGTGGCCAACTTTTTTGTGCCCACCCTACCCCACCAACACCCCACAAATATTAATTAAATATTGGTGAACACAACTTTTTTGTGCCCACCAATGTGAGTGCTCCTACGTAGAGTTGTCAAAACCAGCCCGGTCCGGCTCGAAATCGGGCCGTCGGGTCGGGCTGGGCTCCACAAATCTAGGCCCGCTGAAATTTCGGGCTGGCCCTGCCCGGCCCGGTAAATTTACACTATAAAATAGTTTTCTGGGCCGGGTTGGGCTTCACTTTTTTTGGCCCGGAGGATTTTCGGGCCGGCTCGGCCCGGCCCGATTTTTCCAAAAAGCCCGGAGGGCATGGGCCTGGCCGGCCTGCCTCGGAATTTTGCCAGCCCTACTCCTACGCACTAGCTAAAAAGTTAAAAACAAAAAATTAGGAAAAGGTGCCCTCATGTCGCACCAAACTCGGCGCATGTATGTACTCGCGCGCTTATCGTATCCCTTCTTTCGGGGGAGTGCAACATACGCACTTGACGTGCGCTTGTGTATTGTACGACGGATCGAACAAGAGTTTTTTGTTGAAAATATTTTTGGATTTTGGGGATATGATTTGTGGGAATAATTGGGTTGCATATTGCGTATGTGTTTCAACAAGTTTCTAATTTAACCAAGTTTTCAAAGTCAATACTTAATTTGTTGCGGTTATTTTGGGTGATTTTGATCAAGATCGACAACTATGCTGATTTGTAAACGAGAGAGAAAGAGTAATTATAGACATCATAGACTGGTATATTAGTAATTAAATGTATCGGACTTTAGAGATGCATATAAAATTTGGGGTTAAATACGTCATTTTACCCACTATATCTTGATATACATTTTTTGGTGACTCGGAATACTTATTCGAAGACGGAGAGAATGCATCATTGTTCATAAGTAGGCTTACTTTTATCATTTAGTCTCACTTCAGTTTTATATACTTGATAAAATAGTGAATATATACAACATGCATTATTTAACCTTCTCTTTATATTCAAGTAAAAAAAAAAAGCCTTCTCTTTATATTTGTAGTATATACCATACTTATACGTCCATAAATGAATAGTTAACATGATAACATATTCCTCTCATTCCCGAATAAGTTTCTTTGCCGTCAAAACTCTTAAGCAAACAAATTTATCTTTTTTACCATAAACATTGCATAGAAAACATAACAAATATGGATTTGCATTTAGGATTAGGTGCAAAATATGAAGTTGATATCGTATTTTTTTTATATAATTACGGAATACTACATTTATTTAGAGACATTTTTTGCATTTGAGAATAGGACTATGAAGTAGCATTTGATATAGGTTAATATAAACCCACAAAATGACCTAAGTCAAAGAAAAGAAATTGATAATAAGTGTAGATGTGAGAAGGACCCATGAAAAGGCCAATATTTTTTTGAATGAAAAAGGCCAATATTATTAAAACGTTTGTTCGTACAAATTGTTAAGTCCAAATCTCACGGAGCTCTATGTCAGTCCTATATAAAAAATAGCCTATCATTGCGCGCTGAGGTATATATATTCACTCAATTTCAAATTTCAACACACTTTCTCTCTCTACAATTTTTTTATTATTATAAAAATTTGATTTTTTTATAAGGCTTCATGTTGTTACAATTTGCATGGGAAGAATCCATACGTCGTAAATTTTTTTGATTATTTACTCGTGTTTTACTGATGTGTAGTTCATATTTACTTTTACTTTGTCCCCAAAAAACTTGCGGGCCTTCTTTTATAGATATGAACCTACCACATCCCTTAAGCTTTTGACCTTCATTCTACTATTTATTTACGAAAAAATCGAAGGCTCCATACAGGGAGTTCGTTCTATTTGACCAGTTTTTTTTTTTTTTTTTAGAATTATACTATTTGACCAAGTTATTTTTATTGTAATTATCATCTCCTTCACGTGAGATGTGCTCACAAATAGTATGCAATATATTAGCTCTTTGTACATGTGTGATGCATATATGTGTGTGTATAATATATATTCTTTGAATAAATTTTCTGACTTTCCTTTGAGCTAAATTTGGTGAGGATGGAGTTAAGGCGAATTTAAATACAATTGTAGTATATTTATATCTAAAGTATTACTCCTTCCGTCCCAATAGCAATGTCTCGCTTTCCTTTTTTGTCTGTCCCAATAGCAAGGTCTCATTCCAAAAATGGAAATAATTAACTCTTCAAAAGTTGTAGGACCTACCACTTTTTCTCCTTTTACTCTTGTTTCTTAATAACCATGCCCAAAGCAAGTGAGACCTTGCTATTGGGACGGAGCGAGTAGTAATTAGTATTTGTAGTCAGATTAATGGTACTGACAAGTGACAAATATGTAACTCTCTCTTTGAATTATAATTTATTTTCTTATGTGTACACATCAAACACTTGATTGACCTTTGCATATATATATATATATATATATATATATATATATATAGTGAAAGAAATAAATCCCAAGTTCGAAAAGGTGAAATTTATGTTTGCGTCTGTATATTTCAAATATCATGCACGACTAATATTAAATGTGAAAAGGGGGTACGAGTTGGTACTTTGTGCGACCAATTTTGTACTACGTAAAATGTAATTTCATTTCACTCTCATTAATAAAAATATGTGTCACGATATGGAAAATTCCACAAAGTTAGTAATTATAGAGTAATGATCACATGCAGCAGAAAAAATGGAAATGCTATCACAATTTTCATTAAAGAGAAGTACGTAGAGATCATACAAATATAGTATCATTTTCTAAATGGGGAATCCATTTGTTCTATTGTTTATATTTTATTTTTTTGAAAAAAATATCAGTAGATTAAGGAAAAAACGTTGTCAGTTGCCACTGCTACATGTTAATAGCAAACATCTATTTAAAATTTTATTTTCTGGAAAAAGAGAAAAAATAACTTATTATTTATATAATTTTTTCATTCTTATATGTTACTAGCGGCAATAATAAAATTTTTACTGCCTTTTTTGGTTTTTCCTTCAGTATGAAGAAGCAAGTTGGCCTGACGTCATTAGTAGCTCTATTAAATAGATAGGGTACCATGACATCCACCCAAATAATAAATGTTTGAAAGATGCATAGCACGGATTTTCCAAAAAATCATACATCGCAGTATTGGATACATTTAGGTAGGGGTGAGCACGGTTCGGTTAACCGACCGTTTTCCACAAAAAAAAACCAACCATACGGTTTTAATCGGTTCGGTTAACCGCTAAAATGTAGAAAATAAAAACCAAAAATCACTATAACGGCTAACCTAAAAATCGGTTCGGTTAACCATGTAGAAAGAAAACTTTCAATTTTTTTATAATTCATAGCATGAAAAACAAAAATCCATATCTTAAAATTTGAATAAGAAATATACATTTAAAGAAGTATAAATAATAAATTGAACACTCTCATATTTTCAAGTCAAAGTAGTAAAATCAAGTTAGTTAATATTATAATTATAACATATAATTAGTTGGTATAATAATTTTATAACATATAATTAGTAAAATTATAATTTTAAATGAGTTTCGGTTCGGTTCGGTTAACCGTCGGTTTTTATATATAAAAATAAAACCTAACCGTTATCCTCGGTTTTTTAAAATTAGAAAAATAAACCGAAACCGTCGGTTCGGTTAACCATTTTTTCGGTACGGTTTGTCGGTCGGTTCGGTTTTTCGGTTTGTTTTGCTCACCCCTACATTTAGGGTGCGGGTGCGATTTGCAGGGATTCGCACAAGATTCGCCACGTGGCGAATCCTTACAAAAAAAAAGGATTCACGAATCCGGTGTGTAAGGGACACGTATCCAGTGCATATGAGCTTGTATTTTAATTTTTTATTATTATTTTTTTGTGTTTTTTTTCAATTTAACATAACTTTATTCATTTTAAAATGCTTTTAATTAAGATTGGTTTATTGAGAATGCATGAATTTTACGAAGAGAAAAATGTGAATTAAATACATTTAATTTATATATTTCAAATTATATATATAAAATATATAATTAAATATAAATAAATAGATGTATCCTTAGTTGAATCGCATCCTATAATTTTTCAAAATCCGTATCCCCGTACCCGTATTGTATCGCCCCCGCACCCGCACCCCTGCACCTATGCAACATAGATGTATAGTATTTTTATGTTATTATATATATTTTTGTTCTATATAATGTCTTTTAAGTTTTTGAATTTTTATGTTATTGTGAAATGCAAACATAATAAAATGTTTATTATGATATTTTATTTTATGACTCTATTGTGTAAATTATCCTATTTTAGGTATTTATAAAGATATTATTTTTTTCATTTATTATATAAGTGAAACCAAACATAATTGATAATAAAATTTTAATATGATCAAAATTATTATTTACACAAAGTAAAAAACATAAGATAAAATTATAAAAAAAAAAAAATCTTTTTAAAAGAATATAGAGTGAATAAATAACGTCTACAATATGACACAATTTTTTTTCTTCTTTTTGAATATCATTACAAATAGTAATACTCACACACTCCACCTAGGATTTTTTTTTTTTTTGTGGCCGAGAGTACTCGAACCTCTGACTTATTGATCAACAGGCTACCACTCCACCACTAGGCCATCCCCACTGGAACATATGACACTATTTTGAAAGTCATATGACGACATAGTATATAGCACATCACAATACTCTAGTCCATATTGATGAACACGCCAAATCAACTTATCAGAGACTGAAAGAAATAGGGTAGGTCAAATTGACAAATAAATATATAAATTAAATATTTATTTACAACATTTCAAAGGTTGGTGTTTAAATTGTAAAAGACACCAAAATTATTTATTTATTTGGAATTTGATATATACTTTCTCCTTCCACAAAGAATTTGCAACACATCCATTTATAATAATAGACCCCACACAATTTACTTACTTTATACCACTTACAACACAATTTAAAACCATATCAAAAGTGATATCCTTATTCCACTCACAATACAATCAACTAATAAAATATTTAAATCTATATCTATCCACGATGTGACAAATTTATTGTGGACGAAAAGAATATATTAATTTAGTTAAGTGGTTACGAAGAGAGAGGAAAAATGGCTGTGAAAAGAATACCCTTTTTGCAATTGAGAAATTAATAGTAGCCCAAAATCGTAAACCATCCAATATTAAATTTTATGATGATTTTGCAATAATAAAGATGATGGGCCTCAGTTTCAACTTTCATATTTTATAGTATTAAAGTAAAATACAAAACAAAAAAAAAAAATAGATCGTGCAGATTATTGTAAATATTTTAATTAAACATCACTTAAAAGAAAAAAGGAAAAAAGAAAAGAAAAGAAGAAAACAGCTCTAAAATGAGAGTATAATCAGTAACTAATGTGTTACTATTACATTATTACATCCATAACAAGCTGAAAAAAAAACCCATTTACAATTACATCTAGATCAAGTAGTTTCAGTTGTAAGGATAAACTCATAGCATACGCAAAATAAAAGATACTCATCTTCCCTATTTTCCCTTTTCGTCGTTCGACATCTTCAAAATCGAGTGGATTGATCCGATCGATATGATACATATAATTATAAAGCTGAAAGAAATCTACAAACCTCAACATGGTTTACAAGGAAGGTAATATTTTTGACTAAGTATTAATTGGACTTATTTATTAAAACATGAGTTGTTCCTAACTAGAATTAATAAATATTTCGATTATTATTGTATAGTATATGGTAATAATCAAGAGAGAATATTTATATTCTTGCTAGTTGGGAGGCCAATAAACAATTCAGTCGTCACTGCCTCCAAGCTTTGTGTGCTTAAGCTGTAATTCCCAATTTCTTTCTGCATTTCTGCTTCATGCTTTTGCTTCAATTCAATCTGCAAAATATCATTTATTTATTTATTTATCTTCCTAAGTTATGAGAATGGCATGATTGAAATATATTGTGATGGCACATATACATGCAGACTTGGGTGTGGTCGCGCTTACCGTGCCCGCCGTCCTAAATATTTTTTTTACTTAATTAATTAATAATAATTAAGGATTAATAAATTCTAATTGAAAATTATAAACTTTAATTTTAAAAATTAATAAACCTAATTAGACTCAATCCCCCTAATTAACTCTAATGAAACGTTATTAGCGGACTGACCGCACGGCCAGTCGTACATAAGTTTTTGGCCTATAGATTTTGTCTGAGACAAAACCTATATATTGTTTCTTTGGTTAGAAATCTTATGTACGGTCTGCAAAACCTACGTAGTAATGTTTCAATTAAATTATCGCACTTAGAAAAATATACATTTCCCCCATCAAATTTGTTCAAATTCAATCGGTTCACGCCAATCCTTTACCCAATCAATTGGGTTAGTCCTAATCCAACCTCGTGCGACCCAAATCGGTGGTAAAGAGAGGGAAAACGAGAAAGATTTTTTTTTTTTGAGGGAAAAGACGACGAGAAAGATTTGATTGTAGGGTTTAATTAGTAATAAATAAATTTCGATGCATTACGTGCTTAAAATTGATGCATTGAATACTGTAACATTATAAGATGCATCAGATCTGTGCTTGTTTATTTTCATTTTTAGGACAAGGATTATTCTCATCATAATCACTCCCTGTATATATTAGATGCATCAGATTTGTGCACGTTTATCCTTATTTATCTAGTATAAGGATTATTATCACGAGAATCACTCACTATATAGAGGATTGTGCCTATAGGTACAAACAAATCAATGCCTAGTCAATCAAAGTTCAAAGAGAAAAACCATTCAAATACCCCCAAAAAAAAAAAAAGTGAAAAAAGTTTCAGAAAATTAAAGAATGACGATTAAACATATTTACCTTTTCCCTGAGCCTTTGGTTCTCTTCTAATAGAAATTTCTCCTGAAATGAAGACAGAAATTGATCAAGCATCAACAATTTACATTAACTACAATCAAAGTATATATATATATATATATATATATATATATATATATATATATATATATATAGAATAAAAGTAAATTAAGAGTCACGATTACACCTTTGCTTTTAATTTTTCTGTTTCCTCCTTGAATACTTGAGCCTGAATATATATACACAAACCATACCATATCAGAATTAATTTCTCCATTCAATTTCATTTCATCTTATTAGCATAATGCATTTCATCAAATTCCATCTAATTCATCGAAAAAAAAATAAATTCAACAGCTCAAAGAAAATGAAATAATTAAAACAAAAAAGAAGAAGAAAACTATATAACAATGTAGATTTGATATATATATGCAAAAAATCTACGTACCTTTCTAGCCCTTATGCTCTTAAGGCTTCGTTCGAGCTGGTTATCGATTTCTTGAAGTTCATCCAAGGAGCTCGAGCCCAGATTATGGCCTAAAAGCTTCCTGATGCACACATAATTCGAATCGCAATGTAATTGTGAGTGTACGTATACCTAAATCACAATCACTTAATAAAAATATATTGTGCATGAATAAACATGCATGCAGTAATATATATTAACAGTACTAATAAAATAGTTACAGATCCTTAATTCTGCTGTAAGAGAAATTAAAGTGTGAGATAAAGAAGAGAATTAAACCGGTGTGAATTCTCGAGTAGCTCTATCTTCTTCGCCATGAATGCTGCTTCGTGCTTTATGTGCTGCAACAGGATCATACTTCACAAGTGAAAAATTAATTTTTTTTTTTGTGTGAAATATTTTAATTTAATTTTCTTCTCTACATGCATGGCCTTTATAATTAAGAAACTATGTTCCTTTTAATTTACCTCAAAAGATCCACAAAACAGAGCAAATTCCATACAATGATGAAGTTTGTAATTGCCAATAAAAAATCAAATCAATGCATATATTCTATGTAACAGGTAGGTGAAAATATATATAATATTAATCCACTCTCTAGTTTTAATATCCGTCTGCATTGTCACATTCTCTCACTAAGATCCATGAAATTCCAGAAATATAATTTTTTTGTCGTTTGTTAAATTGAACCTTACACAAGTAACTGAAAAATCTCAATATTTCAAATTCTATTTTACGGTACTTTATACTTTAAAATGCAGATCTATATACACTAATTTAAATTCTTCACCAACCACATGCTCTTATATCTACTCTATTTGAATTTTTTTATTCACTTTCAATCATTGGCATTTATATCACAAACACTAAATAATTAGTAAAAAAAAGTAACAAACAAATTAGATACTTATATTATCTATTTTAATAGTCATTTTTATTGAACATAAATTAAATGAGTAGAATGTCTAAATAAAGTAAATAAAAAAATTAATAAGTAAAAATAATAATCATAACCATGTTAGTGATTAATTGTATACTTGTAATTTAATATTGCTTATACAGTGAAAATTGAGCATAGAGTATGTACAACGATACTCTCTATATAAAGTAACCCTATTCAAACGTTTATACTCACTGCAAAATAGAGTACTGTAGGATTACATGATATACTTTAAAATAGAGCTTTACTCTACAAATGCTCTTAAGGAATTCATCATGGAATTAGGTCTAAAAATTAATACTATGATTAGGATCATAACTATATAGCAACTCTTTTGAAAGATTAGGAGGGAATTCATAAAAAAAACTTGTGTTTAGTGTAAACACTAGAAATTAGTTTTCAAGATCCAATTGCTGCTCACAATTTACAAAGATTAATTATTCTAGTAAGAATTAATTAGACCTTTCACAAATTCACATCAAAAAGTTTTGAACCCATGCAGTATGTTATGTATTGAATCTCAAATTTTGTAGCATATATATATGCTTATGTTGTAGGCTATATTCTCTTAGGGGGACTGGTTAAACATGAATGGAATTTAGTGGGAATGCAATGACACTTGTAATGGAATGAAGATAGGAAAGGAATGAATCAAGGAATGATATTCTTATGATTGGTATACATCAGGAATGAAATGGTAGGTTTATTACTATTATTTTTATTATACTTATTATAATTAGTTTTTTAATAACAATTATAATAATATTAATACTAATAATAATAAATATTAATTATTATTTTAATTTTATTATGTTTATTATAATGACTATAATTAGCTTAATAATACAAATAATTATAATAATGATTATTTATTATTATTTTAATTATTATAATTTGGTTAATAATAATTAAAATAATATTAATACTTTAATTATTTTAATATATTTTATTATAATTATTATAATTATCTTAATAATAATAATAATAATACTAATGATAATTATTATTGTTTATTATTATTTAATTATAATAATTAATATTAAGATAATAATAATTATTATAATAATATTAATGCTAATGCTAATAAATATTATTATTTAGTAGTTTCATTATAATTATTATAATCAGGTATATAATAATATTAATACTAATTATAATTATTACTTTAACTAATTATTATTATTCTATCATTATTTTTATTATTATTTTTTTATTATAATTATTTTCATAATAATTAATATGATAATATTGATACTAATATAATAATAAGAATTATTATTATTATTATGCTAATAATAATAATAATAAAGTTAATCCTTAAGATGAGGAATAGCAAATACCAAGGGGAAGGAGAGGAATGGCTAAACCCATGTTAATGGGATTAGTCATTGTTAAGGAATGACCATTTCTTGGAGTAAAATGATAACAGTTATGGGATTATGAATGATTGTATAAATGATCATTCCATTCCAGCCTCATTCCTGCGTATCAGTCAACCCTTAGTCTTTTTACACTAGAATCTCAACTTTTTTAATCACTCTCAATTAGGTTTAAGAATAAAAATTTCCTAGGTGTATTTCTCGATTTGTGTCATGGTGTTTAAAGGAATTAACAGTTTTTTGTTTTTAACTTCTTTTTTTATATAAGAGTTGGATTTTGACCTTAGAAGAGTTATAAAATATGTATGGAATTCTAAATCAGTGAAATGAATGCATTATATATCTTGAAGAAATGCATTATCACCATTTCATAAAATATACTTTAAAAAAAAAACATTATGCTTAAAAGTCTTATTTTAGATGCATAACCGTATTTGTGTAAATGCATAACGAAGGATAGCAAAAATCATTGTAACAATAATTTAAATTCCCCTCATATATTTGGTATTTAAAAAAAAAGACATTGTGCATAAAGGTCTTGTGTTAGGTGCATTTACACAATCATTACACTAAAATTCATTGTAATGATAGTTGTTAAATAGTTTGACGTATATATATTCCTCTCATGTATTTGGTATTAAGTATGAATAATGCATACTAGTGTTTGAATTTGTTTTTATTTTATTTTATTTAGAATGCTAATTAACCTTGCGGATTTTATGAACGAGTCGTGATAAAAAAAAACATGAAATTCCCTAAATTAATGCTATGATTTTAGATATGCAGGAATTTAGATGTTTTGGAAGGACTAATATATCCTCTTCGTATATTAAAAGAAATAAAAATGCATAATTATCAATCCTTGTATTGTTCAGGTGGCATGATCTCTAGTCCATCTATTTTAATATAATCTAGATTTTACACTAGAAATAGTTTTTATAGTTTTTACATCTATTTTAATATATATATATATATATATATATATATATATATATATATATATATAAGTTAGCTAGATCATAATATTTTCCAATAAATTAGGAGGAGGTGAGCAATATATACCTGCATGTGGCGTTCAAGTTCCACCCCAGAATTACGATCTTTTGTGAATTCCAAATATTTCTCAATTGACTTCTGCATGCTGAACCAATGAAATATAGATAAAACCAAATACTTCCTTTGAATAATATAAGTGCACGTCATGTGAATTAAAAATGCAAAACATGATATTAATCTATAAGCTAATAACAACCAGAAAATGAACAGTTTTGGTGCATCATCACCATCATTAATTGTAACAAGTATATATATATAAAACGCATACACACACCATTACATACACAGAACTTTTGATTTTCGCACTAAAACTTTAATCGCATCACTCATTAAATAAATCTAAGATGATGAAAGATATAAAAGAAGATCTATTGAATTATTACTATGTTATTTGAATCTAACATTGAATTTATATACTAACATTAGTAATTAAAAGCATCAAATTAAAGGCCACCAACAAACAATTAATTCAGCCACTTGAGTAGAGAATTACTTATGAAATAATGCTTTAATGAGGATAATTAAGATGCATGAAGCAGCTTAATTTTGCTGGATGTTAATGTTCTAGATATAGTTTTCATATCAGAATTAGTACATAAACAGCATCTGCATAATCATTATCACAAACCTTAACAGAATAATAACATTAATTTTTTTGTAAGTTTCTTAAATATTTTCTTCTGGTTCTAAAAAAAAAACTTTTGACATTAGGGGCCAATAGACCCCATAAAAAAAGAAGAGAAAAATCTAATTGATTTGCAAATTTTAAGCATTGAAAAAAATTATTTTAGAAAATCGTTAAATAAATGATACTATAAATAATTTTTTCAAGTAAAAAAATTTAAAAAAAAGTAATTTTTTATTAAATTAAATTTATAGTTTAATTTTACGTATGTGTCTTATTGTGTCTTTAAAATAATATTCAACCGATAGAAGGCCCATTATTAATCTTTCGCCCTGGGCCCATTTTTTGTCAGGACCGGCCTGTATATATGAACAATTAACCTACAAAATAGTAAAAATTTAATGAGAAGGACAAGTACTAGTCCTTCGGATTGCATGTACCTTGATGAACAAATTAAACAAATTAAATATAGTACTAATAGATTCTATAAATAAAAATTTCAACCTTGGGAAATGTACAGGATTAATATAAATCAAGTTTGTCCTTCATAAAAGGCAAATAGTCCATAATTGAAGGTCAAATATACGCATCGAATTTTATTTTGTGACAGAGGGCAAATATGCATTGTATCAAGAAGACGATATATAACCTCAATTTTTCTTAATATAAGTAATTATCGAAATTGAGGTTCTCCTCTTCTTAATACAATGCAAATTTGTCTGAATTAGAATATAATTACACAATCAGATGCATAAGCAGGCGAATTAATGAAGGAAGTAGGGTTCTAGCACATGAAATGTTAGCTGAACATTCCATGACAAGAAATTATAAAATACACTTATCACTATATAACTTGCATATATATGTCAATAATTATTATAATATTTTCAAGAAAACTCAATTATTACGACGTACATATATGCAACAGCAAAAATTTTACTCCCCTTGAATGAAATCTAGTTTAAATAAGTAGGTATAAATCCAAATCAAAATGATGGCTGCATAGTATATATAGTACTCTGACACCATGAAACCCTCAACCAAAAAATTATATATACACCACAAAGAAATATAATTCGTACACTTCTTTTTTTTATTATTTATTATTTTTTCAGCAATCACTATACGTATCATACTGTCTTCACCACGAAGCAATTAATTTCTCAAATAAAATAAACATTTTTTCAAAAAAAAAATGAAATTAAAAAAAAAAATGAACTTACTTGGAGCTGGAGAATTCATAAAGCCTTCCTTTAGAAGAGAAGATGATTAAAGAAACTTCTGCATCGCAAAGAACTGAGAGTTCATAAGCTTTCTTCAACAGCCCATTTCGACGCTTCGAAAACGTTACTTGCCGGCTTGATGCATTCTCTATTCGCTTCATTTGCACTTTCCCTCTCACCATTTTTAATTTCTGATCTATTCCTACAAATAATTCAATTTATATGTAAAATATAAATTGAATTATATATATATTGTATTATATATATATATATATATATATATATATAATACAATATATGGATATGGAACTCCAAATCTCACCTCAGAAACAACACAATCTTGAAATAGAGGAAGCCCTTCAAATAAAATCAAGATTTCTTCAACCAATTTATGGTTATTGTAAACACAGAGAGAGAGAGAGAGAGAAACACCCCACACTAGAAACCCTAGTAATTAAATGAACTACAGCCTATATCTATGAACCCTGGATTTTGTTTGAATGAACTCTCTCTCTCTCTCTCCTCTCTCTCTCTATCTATATGGTCAACGGAAAAACCAGAGACAAGAGAGAAATGGAAATGAGCAGATCGAAGCTCAAATGTTGGTGTGCCAAGAACGTAATAAGTACGTACGGATTAGCTGAAAATGGGTGTAAAACCAGAAAAATAAAAAAAGGAAGAAGAAGAAGAAGAAGGGAAAAACAAAAAATATATGAGCGTCACAAAAACAGCAAAGGGATCTTAAATTTTTCCTCCTTCTATTCCAAAAAAGTGTGATTACAATTGACAAAACAATCTCTTTATTTTCAGACCACAGAACCCAATATTTCCGTATTAATAATCCATATATCTGTTATTCTCCTTGTCTCTATCTCTCTCGACTCTTTACCCACAAAAAAGGAAATGCCCACAAATAATGCAAAGAAATTAAAATAAAAATTAAATTAATAATAAAAAGGAATCATTTTTAGCAATACGTACTCTTGTTTGTTTTTAGCAAATGGTAAAGAAGGATGCGCTGGGAATTAAAAAAGTTGAGTATCATATTTTCACAGCTATTTTATTTATGGAAATACTTGCTAAATGAAAACACCAAGTTTACCGAAAAAGTAAAAACTTATGTGTACAACTGTACATTGTACTCTTACTATTCCCTCAATTCCACAATAAGTGTCGTGTTATTTTCGGCACACATATTAAGGAGAAAGTTTAAAAAAATAAAAAGTGATGGAGCCCACACCATTACATTTTATAAGAGAAAATATTTTCCATATTAAATATAGAACACTTATCGGACAACCCAATATAAGAAGAAAAACACTCGTTATGAGATGGAGGGAGTATTATTTAGTTTTTCTATAATAAAGAAATGGAATTCTTCTCTTTTCTCAAAAGTCGACATCATCGTACTATGAGTTATCGAATAGGCTTTTGACAGCTCAAGATGTGAGGACTAAAGCTTGTAAATGTGATCCCATCTCTTTTTTTGGCTCCACAATACTATAATAATTAATATGTACCATGTGACTCTTGCCTTATTCATTTCCTCTCTCCCGGTTCGGCCAGTGTTTTCTATCGTCAAAATTCGAATATGAAAAAATGTTGGTCAATTTTTACATTATATATTTTAATTAGTTAAATTGTATAAATTTAGCCCGATAAATTAATACTTCCTCCGTACCAATAGCAAAGTCTCGTTTTCCTTTTTCGTCTGTCCCAATAGCAAGGTCTCACTCCAAAAATGAAAACAATTAACTCTTCAAAAGCTGTGAGACCTATCACTTTTTATCTTTTTATACTCTTGTTTATTAATAACCGTGTCCAAAATAAGTGAAACCTTGCTATTGGGACGGAGGGAGTAATGTGATAATTTTAGCCCAATCTTAGCATAACACTGGTTTTTAGCCCGATAAATACAATTTTATGATAGTTTTAGCCAATTATTTTCCGGCGCCGGAAAGTCACGTTGGTAATATTAATTGACATGTGTCGGCCACATGTGATAAAATAATGTTGTTTCGTAAGTGTAGATTCTGTTGGATTCGAAGGATGAATTTTTCAGCATTTTTTGTAAAAATCTAAAAAATGAAACGACATCGTTTTATCACAATGGCCGACGCACGTCAATTAATATTGTCAACGCAACTTTCTAGCATTGGAAATTAGCAATTGGCTAAAATTGTCACTAAATTATTTCGTCCCAGGTTAGTGTGGTTCAACTAATTAATATTTTATACCTCACAACAAATCAAATATGCACCACTTTTGGGGGACAGAGAAAGTATTTATTAGGCTAAAAATTGGTATTATACTAAGGTCGGACTAAAATTATCACATTATGAATTATCGGGCTAAATTGTGCATTTTTCATTTTTATTATTATATTAAAAATTGAACAACTAAAAAATTTGCATATACGATAAAATACAAATTCAAAAAATTGACATTCCTTTTCTATAATTTAGCAATATATATGACAATTATTTGGTAACGAGGTAAGAATTTCTTTGTAGATACATTTTAATGATTTAAAAGTGGTTTCAATTTTAGTATGGATTTAATTAATAGTTCTTTACTGCATGATGAGTGGAATATGGAATGAAACTTTTTTGTTATTAAAAGACTTATATACTGATAAAACGTTTCGTTCAAATAAGGATTAAATGATTATAAATTCATAAAATTTAAGTAAATTCTAAATACATGGAATTTTTTTGTTTTCTAAAATTTACCTGATGTCACTTTTTTCGGTCAAATCGAAACACACGTGACGTCAAATTATAATGGGTACGAATTTGTTTGAGACATCGTCGTCAAGGATGTTGACCGTGTATGCCATATATGCAAAATTCGACCCCAAATGTGTTTCAATTTGGCCGAAAAATAATTTTGGTGTAAATTTCAAAAATGTTAAAAGCTCATGTATTTAAAAACTAACTTCATAGTTTATGAAAAAATCAGATTTCACCTAAAGTTTATGAATTTAGAGACAATTAACCCTTCAAACAATTAGTTTATAGAAATAATTCATGTATCAAGTAGGCTATATTATTGTCTAACACTTCAATGCAAGCTGAAACGACGTCGTTTGAATTTATTAGAATTTTTTTAGAACCACGAAAGGACGGCAAAAGTCATAGTAAAAGTGTCAAACATGACCTGACCCAACTTGCTTTCTGACGAAAAACTTGTGGTTTCAAATTCAGCTAAGCCGCCTATGATTTATGATAAATGTATAATGAGAACAATTTGATATTATAAGAATCTCCTGGTTATTAAATTTTCTGTAATGTTAAAAATGTTGCAATTGTTTTCGGTGACTCATAATATGAATTTCCAAAAATATTTACTGCAGCAAAAGTACATATTTCATGACTAATAATGCTTAGTATCATTCACAACTTTTACATTTATCATGACTATAGGAGTCCCTTTTTTTTTTTTTTTCTTGAGAAAACTATAGGAGTATTTAATTATAACTTTATTGATCATTTGGAGTCTACACCATATAGTTAACTAGGCGACCTATTTTACCTTAATACATTATATAGTGATTAATACATTTGCAAGCTATGTCCAGATATAGTTTGCATAATAAGTTTATAAGACATAAAAACAGATTTGAGGTTAAGTTAGTCATTAGCCTTGAATTGATTGTGGTCGAGGATTGATTACGCTAGTATAGTTTCGGCAGTAACGGAACCAGAAAATAAAAATATTCATAATTGCTCCACTTATATTAAAGGAAAATAAATTTTCCAACAACTCATAATATTAGTCCATAAAATTTTTTCGATTTTTTATTCAAAAAAAAAAAAATTCCGATTTTGGGGGCTTCGGCTCTGCCCTTGGGTCTTTGGCAGAGACCATCGTGTACTTGCTACTTTTTTTGAGTTGGGGATGGTGCGATTGAAATTTGTACTCGGATCTCTCTCCATCACTTATAAAGGAAAAGAATATCAACTGCGATACATGTCAGTGGTAATACTTACTCCTATTTAATCATGTGAAAAAGAAGAAAAAAATCTGGTGAGTGAATTGAATTTTGAGTTTCATTATTATGGTTGATTAAAGGATTTTAATTTGTATAAGAATAGTACAATGGAATATCGTTTAAAGGTGTAGAAGTCGAGCTACGAGATAAGTAAAATAACGTACTTGAAATATTTATTCGACACGTACGAAGACTAAATGAGCTAATTTGCGTCGTGCATTAAATATATCATGCTTTTGTCATTAATTAAAAATTAGTTTTCTCAAAAAAAAAAAATTAAAAATTAGTTGACGTGAATATTTTGTCGAAATCGTGTAAATGCTGCAATAGTTGCATGCAAATTAAATGTATAATTGTATAGAGTATTTATTAATGGAAAAGGTATAAGTTCAATATTGCTGCAAATATCATAATATTTAGGATTAATTTACTTTAAAATACACAAACTTTTGTTCATTATTGGTATTTTCCGCAACTTTCAATTTCTTCTTCTAAATACACAAATTTTAAATTTGTTTAAATTTTCACGCTGTTTAATGCGGAATTCATATTTACGTGGCATCAACGTGGTTAAGGACAATACAAATATACGATTACGTAGTAAAACAGACATAATCTTTTCTAGAGCTTCTCTTTCAAGAAACATTAATTAATGTATACATACAACTAATTAATAAAGTACGAGAAACATTAAATAAGAATAAAATTGGAAGAAAGTCATTATTTTAATCTCAAATTTTGAAATAAGACACATATTTGAAAACAAAAAATTGAGCTAAATGAGACACTTAAAAAAGAACGAGGGAGTACATTATTTAGAAAAAATGGCCGAATTTGTACAACGTGGGAAATTGGCAACATGTCTAGAGTTTGTGAACTTCGAACAAAAATTATAATTTTGTGGGGAAAAAGAGCAAAATTTTGTATATTTTAAACAAAGTAATCATAATTTTTATCCTAATTTATAATTACAACATACTCCCTCCGTTCCATTCATAAAGGCCCATTTTCATTTTAGTCCGTCTCATTCATAACGTTCTCATTCTAAATAATAAAATAATTAGGGCCTTAATCATCTAGTATTAGTTTCCTAATTATTTAACCAAACTAATATTAGATGATTAAGGTCCTAATTATTTCCTTATTTAGAAAGGGAACGTTATGAATGAGACGGACTAAAATATAAATGAGCCTTTATGAATGAGACGGAGGGAGTAACTTTTAATACATCGTCGCTACAATATGACTTTTAGTATTTTACAATCACAACACCATCTTTTAGTTAGACTCGGATAATAAGATTTCCTTGTTATAATAATTTATTAATCTCACTGTACTCCACCAAATTAAACAAAGAAACTATACTTTCAATTAAAATGAGTTTATTGAAATCTAAATACAATAATAATATTTTTAGACTTTGCTTTTTAATAGCTAGGATTTTGGGGTTTTAATCAGTTATACTTATAGATAGCATTAATAATGTGAACGAATTTAGGCTAAAGCCGCAAATAAACTACGAGATCTAAGGAAATAAAGGACATTCTTGAACTGAATTATATTCGAAGATACTAATTAAGTGCGAAAAGTGGCATTAATTAAGTAAAGTAGGAGCCAACAAACCTTAATTAAGGATAGCTCACACCTAATTTTCTGAATTCTGTTTTTCTCATGTGAATAGTATCAATTGTCCACCACAAAAGAAGGGTAATCTGACGGAGATATCTATAAGATATTAAAATTTTAATTTTTCTATCTATGAAATAAAATTTCTATGAGAATTAGGATAAATGTTTTTTGCTTTCCAATTTTTTATTTTAAATTATCTACAAATATACTTAAGCGTCTTGATAGTTGATAATACTCGGCTCGTTAACAAGCTTCTTTGAAGTATAAGATTATAAACTTATTAAAACTTATATTTTTATAAATATTTTATCTTTTTTGATAATAAGATGATTTATTTTTAATAAAAATGATGAATATATAAATCTATTTTTAAATTTTTAAAGTCCGTTCGAACTCTAGCTATGAATGTTCACTAAATACAACTCCACTCGATAATAACAGAGTAAAGCTTAAATATGACAATATTAGACTCTGCTATGTTCGATTATGTCCCTGTGTACCACTATTCTAATCTACTACCTCCGTCCCATGTTAAGTGGCCACATTTTTTTCGGCACGGGTATTAAGGAGAAGAATGTTTAAAGGGTAAAAAGATAGAAAGTGGTGGAGCTCACAATTTTTTGTGAAAGTGGTGACCACTTATACCGGGACAACCCAAAAAGGAAATGTGGTCACTTATTACGGGACGGATGGAGTAAATAATACGAGGAAGAAACGTCAAACATGACCCGACCCGATCTTTTGACAGGTTGTGCGGTATTTCTATAAGCCCGAAATAGTTTGAATCCATGCCTTGGCCCATTGGGCTAGGCTAGTTAGACCCAAAATTTCGTAACGTAGGCCCATTAAGCATTCTAAAAAAAAGTCAAATTTTAGGCAGACTCATACATACCGCTAGGAGTGAACATTCGGTTATTCGGTTTGGTTTTGGTCTAAACCAAACCAAACCGAATAAATTAAATTTTTAAAAATCAAAACCAAACCAAACCAAACCGAACTAACCGAACCGAATAAACCAAATTTTTAAAAGTTAAAACCAAACCAAACCAAACAAACCGAACGGTCATGTTGTTCTAAATATTTCATCCAAAATCAACAAAAACATACTTAATACAATAAGACAATAATAGTATTTTAATTTAAAAAATTAACATAACATATATATATACACACACATATTATAGGAAAAACCAAATATGTTAAACGAGCAACAAAAAGATCGGTCCATTGCCTTGTTGCATGATGTTGATATTCATGCTTTATTTCAAGTTCTATTGGGTCCAACAAACTCTTGCGCTAAATTCTTTCAAATTATTTTTCATTATTGAGAAAAGTTATATATAAATATAATTAATCTATATATACTATATAAAAAATTAATATATATATATGTATATAAATATAAAAATTCGGTTTTCGGTTTGGTTTGGTTGCCAAAGCATCAAACCAAACCAAACCAAACAAATTAAATTTAAACCAAACAAACCAAACCAAATTCTATTTTCGGTTTGGTTTGGTTTGGTTTGGTTTGGTTTTCGGTTTTCGGTTATTTTTGTTCACCCCTACATACCGCCCTCCATAAACATGACCATAATAAATTTTTTCGACCCGATCCAATAATTTGGCACCTCTAAAAAAGACTATCTTTTAGGGGTAATTCTAAATATAGTCCCCATTTTACTCTTCATAACCCCCATATTTAAAAATTAATAAAAATATTAATAAATTTACTACTTTATCTCTTAGTCCCAATTTAACAAAAACAAAAAATACCCAATTCACAACCCCTTTGCCTGCAGCTGCCGATGAATGTCAAGATATTGGAACAGAAAAAAAATGAAAAATTACCATTTGATGACTTTGAGAAATTGTTATGATTTATCATTCTTGAGTATGTACTATTGAAAAAAGTTGTTTCATTCTCACAAACTTTTGGATTGGTTTTTGAATAATTTCGCCAAGATGGCGAATAAGAAATAAAAATTGATATTTTGATGTCTAATAAATCTAGACACTAACTTGAACATTGATATCTATTTTGCAGGAGGCTTATAACCTTATCAGCCATGAGTTCGAAGATGGAAGTTGAAGAAGGGATGTCCAATTCCTTTTCAGGTTGATTTCCCTCATAAAAAAGGGCCATCTATTCCCTTCTTCTTCGATGAACGATTCATCAATATTCTACAATATTAATTCAATACATATCATCCCGTCCAAATAATTTCAACAGCTCTGAATAAGTCGTTGTTTATTGCTTTATATGTACTATTCGAAGCGTCTCATTTTTTTTACATGAATATTTAGGAAAGAAGAGTGATTAAAAAATATAGTGACGACCCATATTTTTTGTGAGAGAAAATAGTTTTGTGAAATGGATTGCAACACTTCGAATGGGACGACCCAATATGAAAAGTGAGACATTTCAAACGGGACAAAGAGTATAAATCAATACATACATATGTTGAAAAGGCTCGGTCCGGTGCAGGGGCTCGCACGTTGCGGCCGCCATTAATCACATATAATTATATAGCATAAATGGTGATTAACGAATAGTTATAGGCTTAATTAAATTTTAATTATCAATTAATAAATTCAAATTAGGAATCAATAACTCTTAATTAGAGATTAATATATACTAATTGTGAATTAATAAATTCTATTTATGGATTACTAAACCCTAATCATTGATAACTAAATTCTGGAGTAATTGTTACCCCTAATTCTTTACTAGCTGGCGCCTGCACACAAATATTGAGTATATGTAGAATCATGCACGAGGACAACGTGAACCAACAAAATTATTCCAATTACTACAAATCTATAATCCCCGTGACAACATTGTAATAACAAAAATAAAAAATTGATAATCCGCAGTCGCCATCCGAACGAGATAGCAAGAGAGGAGGAGCTAGGGCTCCAAATCATCGCCACGACACCGTTGAATAACATAACGGTGTTCGTGCAAATTTACGAAATAGTCCATGCGGACCCCACAATCGACATTTTTTCTGCGTCCGCCACTGGTCAGGTGGACCGATGATCATTCATAACTAGTCATAACTAGATCACCACCATTGATGCACAACACAACCCATGTCCCTGAGTTCCTTGAAGAGATCATAGCACTGCGCGTAGGAGAAATTAAACCGATTGATCCGATCGCCGGAGCAGCATTTCACGTAGCGATCGAAATGGCACTCCATGAAGAGCTCGTCGATCAAGCAGATGGCGCCGCGGCGCACCATCTCCTTGATCAGCGCGATCTCGGTGCCCTCGACGTCCATCTTCACCACCACGAAGTCGTCGGGGCGCACCGTGCGCTGCAGCCAGTCGACGAAGTCGAACGCCGCCACGCGCACCACCTCCGACAGCCCGTCCTCGGCCGCCTGCTGCCCCTCGATGCGGCCGAACGGCCGCATCCGCCACACCTTGTTCTTCACGACGATCGGCTTGCTCCCGAACACCACCGTCTCGTTCCGGACCCAGGCGGCGTACGGCAGCAGGGTGACGCCGCGGCGGGAGCGGTACTGGGAGTGGAAGGCGGCGTCGGCCTCGACGGCGAAGATCTCGAACGTCCGGTTCTGTTTGGGGTAGTGTTTCTCGAACCAGCCACCGATGCTGGAGTCGTAGTCGCGGGCGCCGAGGTCGACGTAGATGAGGCGGCGGCTGGCGGCGAGGTCGATCATGGAGGGGAGGTATTTGATGTGGGACTCCTCCTTGCCGAGGCCTTCCCAGACGTCGAGGGGCTCGTCGGCGATCAGGGGCTCGAGGGAACGGATGATGCGGCGGCGATCGGCGGGGATGGAGCAGTGGGGCTGCTGGTGGCGGCGAAGGGACGGGTAGATGTTGAGGGTGGTGGTGTAGAATTTGTCCTTGAACATGGCGGCGAAGGTGAGGATGAGGAAGATGAGGGGCATGCCGTAGACGATGAGTTTTAGGGAAGGTGTGGGTGGGGACGACGACAGATTTGGTTTTCTTGGATTCATCACTGACAAATGAATGAGAGAGAGAGAGAGAGAGAGAGAGAGAGAGAGAGAGAGAGAGAGAGAGAGGAATGGGGTTTAGTGAGGTGAGGTTATTGGAGATGTGTGAGATGACTGTGTGTGTCGATATATATGTGTGTGTGTGTGTGTGTTTGTGATCGAGCTGAAAATTCAATGGTTATATAAGTATTTATTTCGACGTTGGTACTTAAGTTAAATTGTATTTGAATTTAATTTTGGATACAATATTTCCTAGGCTAAAAATTTGGGGTTAAAATTCGTCAAATACCTCTATAGGTTGAGTCTCTCATATCTGTATCTCTTATGTGTGGTTTGCAAGCTATTTCACATGAGGAATGTGGTTTACCTCGAGCTTAGCGACTGTGTGTAGGGATGTCAATCTAGCCCGAAACCGATAGGATGACCTGAATAGACCGAATTTAAGAAAAATAAGAGTTATGGTCGAAAATTTCTAGTCTTAATTTTTTTTCAAAACGACTAACCGAAATTTTCGCATTACTTGAGATATATTTGTAATTTTATATATTGAAATTGAACAAGCACAAAAAAAAGACTCACGCGTTCTTGAACAGATGTTGGTGTGATTAATTAGAAACCATTAATTAAAATTAAGAATATCATTCAAATTTGGATCTAGAATCAAAAATATATTGGGAGATATCTATATTCTAAATACTGATTTTATTTTTTTCTGTCACCTGTTAAGAGTATGGCATGAAATAATAATATTATCAAGTGTTAATGATTCTTTTTAGCTATGCTTCAGTTGAAAAGTTCTATCGTTATATATAGGACCATTTTTTCTTCTTCTTTTTTTATTCATCCTTGACAAGATATTTTCTTCCTAACAAAAACCACAACATTCAAAGATTCACAGTGAGAAACATGAAACTATTAACAATCACATGTATTCTTAATTACTTGATCACATAATTAATAATGTAACCACATTAACATTAATTACCTTGATAACATGATTGTGTAGCCTTGTCACGTGTCATCGATCTTTTCTGAAAATGTACTTTTATATCTCTCATAAAAAAAAGAACATGAAAATAATTAAAATGATGTTTTTATTATAATTCATGCATGCAGCATGTATATTTAATGATTAATTTATAAGTTTGATAGTATTATAATGGGACTTTAAATGAGGAAAAAATTGTTCACAACAAAGGAATATTTCCACTACATTGCCAAATAATGCAATAGGAGTAGAGTAATACTTTTTTTTTTTTTTTTGAGTTTCATAATACACGCACATATGATTCGAACCTCCGATTTTAAAGTTAGAGAAAAACGTCTTATCAATTGAGTTGGGCTTCGTTGTCCAATTTTGAGGTTACTTTTCAATTGGATGATCAACAGAAGAGTTGTACGTACTTTTCCTAATTGACTTTACTATTCAGCAAAGCTGGCATAAATCCATAGACATTTTGAAACCTTTTGCAAAGATTTTTCTACGTGAAACGTCATTTTCGAAATCATGACCAGTATTATTATAAGTTTTAATTGATTTGCTTCTTCATAAATAAAAGAGTAGAGCAACCAATTTATAGTTGGGAGTAATAAGATCCTTCTACCCAGTTGCCACGTCCTATTTTAGTAGTTCAATATTTACTCAATATGAAAGTAGTAGCTCAACCAACTTAATTAGTAGTATATGATTATAAATGAGTTTGTGTTAGGGCTCTATGAATTTGAGTTCGAATCAAATCGACTCGAATAACCTATTCATAAATATTTGTATGAGACGACCTTCACAGTGACATATTTATGATGTCATACAATCTCACACCCTGCTATGATTATTGAATTAGGCCAATCTCATATTGATCCACTTACGCCAATTAACTTGTTCGTAGATTTATAAATACTAGTAAAGTGGTATGTGCGATGCACGTAATATCGATAGATTTTAATAATATATATGTCAATCATAAAATAATCATATGATAATAAATACTAATAATAAAATACTAAAATAAGGGTATAATAGGCAAATCAAATTTTGTAAACAAGACTCTTTTATAATAGGTATAGATTTAATTCAGACCGATCAAATTGATCTGGATCAATGGTGACAGTTTTGCAATATCAACAAAAATAAATATATATTTTGTCTAATTAAATTAGTTCATAACGACATAATATAAGTTGCAAACCTGCGCACATTCTTGTTCAGCCTCACCAAATTAATAAGAAACTTATTTATTGATCCATAATTTATGTGCACATGAATTCGATACAATTAGTGTGCTTACAACCTAAAATTCAACTTAATTAAGTACTTAAAAAAGCGATAAAAGTTATGGTATGTAAAAGCTGCGAAAAGAAAGGGGAAAAAAGAAGGCCGAACCCCACTCCGAAGCCCTAGAAGACATCCCACCTTAGGAGGGAAGCTTTGCAAGATCTCGCAAAGGTTAAAATCCTTGCAAGACAAGAAAACTAGTTTATGAATGTATTTTTTTTTAATTATCATTTGTAACTTTTTTTATTAATTGAATGAATTTTCCAATTTATGTAATATTCATTTAACATGGGTTTGTTTTTTTTAATAAAGTTGTCAAAAATTGAAATATGTGAACCTTGCATTGTGGAAATTTTGGAATGAGGGTTCACGAAAAAGTGCTTGTTGAACTTTCATTGTGGAGGCTCTTACCTGATTAATATGTTTTTTTCACATAATGTCTCTGGATTAGAGGTGTTCACGGGCCCGTTCCGGTTTGGAACCGTCCCGAAACTGCCGGTTCCGGTTTGAGAAAGTTGGAACCGGAACCGGCCCGCCACAGCCCACAGTTTCGCGTCGGAACCGGCCCGTATTGGACGGTTCCGATTTCGGGTCGGAACCGCCGCTTTAGGGCCCGAACCGTTAATTTTTTTTATTTTTGAAAATATAAATTATATTGTCATTCAAACTCATAAATCATTAATGTAATTCATAAAATCGATATAGAACAAAATATATCTTCATTTATAATAATATGTGATCAATTACAAATGAAAATATATAATTATTCAAAAACGGTTCCACGGTTCCGAACCCGATCCGCCGGTTCATGTTCAAACCTTATTATTATTATCATTATTTTTGGCTTTTTTCCATTCAATTTACCATTGTAATTGTCATTTTTGCTTTCTATGGGATTTATTTAATATGGATTAACATAAAATATAATTTAAAACTAATAAAAAATAAAAAATTGTAAGAACCGCCGGTTCACGGTTCCTAGCATTTGGAATCGTAACCGACCCGTCCCAAGCACGGTTCCGGGCCGAAAACCGTTGACCACGGTTCCGGTTCAGGGGCACCGGAACCGGCGGTTCCGGGTCGGTTGAACACCTCTACTCTGGATTCTAGAACAAATCAAGAAGAATCAAGTTATATATGAACCAATTTGATGCTATTCTAGATTTAGACATTCAAATTACGCAAAAACTTACATACGGTCGGACTGACCGTGCTACCAGTCTAATTATGATGTTTTATTAGGTTAATTAAGGGAATTAAGTACAACTAAAAGGTAATTAAAGAGTAATTATGATTTATTAATCGCAAAGAGAGTCTTAATTAGAGATGCACTCATGTACAATGGTCTGCACAGTACAGTTGGTGCGGTCCACTTATTTTTATCTTTTTTATTTTTTAATTAATTAGTATTTAGTATTATTTGAGACTTACTAAATCCTATTAGAACTAATTAATAAATCTCAATTGAAATCAATATATCCTATTTGAGATTATAAGTCATAATTATCCCTAATCAGCTAATCCCCTTAATTATTATCATTTAATTAAGGCCAATCACACGGTACGGTTGTCTGTACCCAAAATTTTGCCTTCAAATTATTAAATTTGGCATTTCCAACCTACAAGCAATATGCCTAATTTGAAAAGGACCTCAAAATCTGCATACACATAACAAGATACCACATTTTCATTATCAGTTTATCACCACTCAAGAGCAAAACAGTCTGGAAAACAAGTAACTATGACAGCCCTGCACAGTATCCAGCAACGGGCACGTCTGGCACGCGTCGTCGACGCCTCGATTTATCCACTTCGTCGACAAACTCTCAGCAACCGGAGCAACCTGATGCTGCAACACAGCTGCGCCCAACGGCCCAACCACATTTAGTCTCGTCGCAGCAGATATGACGTCTCTCATGGTCACAAACAGGTAGGCTCTCTGTGTAGTCTCCGCATCAAATCCAAGAAGTCCGCACACGAGCCCAAACACGGGCGCGTGGTGGAAATAGACGTCCCCATGGCTCAAAGCCTCGCCCCTCATTGTTTTCAGACAAGGGATCTCGGAGAAAACAGAAGCAGCTGTCCTCATCAGTGCTGATCCTTGAGACGTGGACGCCTTGCGGCCAACTTCATTTGTCAGCATAGCATTCAACAATCGGTCAAGTCTGTGCCATGTCTCTGCATCTGGCGATGTTGTGGTGGTGCAGACGAAAGGTAGAAGCAGACTTCCTGCATTCTCAAGTACATGGATCACGAAAGTTTTTAGATCATCGGGTGTAGTGACCAAGCGAGCTTGCATAGCTGCCTCGAGCCCAAAAGAATGAGCAAAGCCCCCGGTAGGAAGTATAGAATCTAATAGCTGCCATTGACTCCATAGCTGGGGAAAACTTGATGATAAACTTTTAGCTTTCGCGTCATTTACATCCCCCGACCCCTCCATGTTAAGGCACAATGTGCATCAATCTAGCATACGGAAAACATCAGAGACGACAATTTTAGCAAACCAAACCAAGCTGCATTAGATTTCTATAAATTCGGCTCAAGCTAATGGGAGCCCTCAAGTTAGATCAAAATCCACATGCATTCTAATAAATAAATCAACATTCTAATACAACGCCACTCGCCAATCTCAATGAATTTCACAATATAATCAAGAATCCATCCTACTACAAAACAGGCATCCTAGTCCCTCCCCACATTTCTGTATATAGCACTAAATTCATCGGACTCAACGGATCAGTAATAACTCCGAATTGTATACTGTTTAATCCTATTACAATGTTCCACACACAGAGTCTAAATGTCTAATAAAATTTACCAGAAATCGATTTTTTTTTTAAGGTGGAATCACAAACTACATCTGATGCATGAAAATCACATTCTTTTCTGCAAATGTTGTACATATCTTTTATTTTCCACCTTCAGTTCAATGAGGAGATGGAGGGAGTTGCAACGCTATATGATGCTCCCTTTTCGACTTCAAAATGGTAAATATTTTCACCGCGATCATATATTTGGATTGAGTAAGCCCTCATGGGGGCTTCCGTTCTCAATTCAATAAAACGATCTAAAGAAAAACTTGAGGAAGTAACATCTATTAGGTTACTAGGTGAAACTCAAACAACAATCTATGATTCCCCAGCAGCTACCTTCAAAAAACTCATAACCCCAACTATTCTCAAATGATTCAATTGATCAAGAATATCATTTTCGGCCCCATAACTAGATCATGTCTGAAAATAGTCAGTTTGCAACAATAACTTCAAAAAATTTCCTACAACTATCCAAAGGGCTAACATTTAGCCTAAATTCCACTGAATAATTGAGCCAAGAACATTTTTGCAACTATTAATCCTGAAATTTAAGTCTCGGCATATTGTTACAAGTCAGAAACTTTATATTTACGATCATCGCCTCACAACTAGCACTATCACTCAGTGGAATTCGTGAATTTGAGGTTTTGAGATAATTTACCAAAAGAAATAAAAAACGACACATTTTAATGGAGCAAAAGCAAACAAGCAAAATCTAAGACATTGTAGTAACACATTACATGCTATCTTCAAGATTATCAATCAAGTCAATTGAAGAAGATATTTGCTACATAAATACAAAGATTTGTTCGATAAAAATTGAGAGAAGGGGAGGCATACCAAGTTCCTAAATTCAAGCTTTTAATCGGCTGAAGCACAGACGATGATCTTCACAGAGCAGCCTTTTACCGGTTGATGATTCTGTTGATGAACAAAGAAAACGGAACAGAGTCGAGTAAAACGAAAAGATGAACAAAGAAGCTTGAGAGAGAGAGAGAGAGGGAGAGTTGTTGAGGCGGCTTTCGGCTGTATTACTATTAATTTTTTATTTTTTATTTTTTAGTTTTATTTAATTATACATCTTCAAAAATGTGATATTAATTATATTTCTACGCATTAGATGTAAAAGATTATCAAAATCACATTATAAAAAATTAAAATATAAAATAACACTTATAATTCAACTTTTTTTTTGTACAAATCAATATTTTATACAATCGTATGTGATAAACAAGGTTTTTAAGATATGAAAATGCTTAAATACAAAATTATACCAAGAAGAAAATTGCATAGAATTGCTAAAACCAAACACACTTATATAAAATAGTTTTTTTTTTTTTAATTTAATCCTAATACAATTACATAAAATAAACCTAATAAACTTAGTCGATACATTTATTTGTCCAATAATTAGAAACACCACTTCTGATATTTCTTCACCATCTAAAAATAAATCCCGACACATATGAAAAGTACTAGTATTGTCTTGTATGCATATTTACTTCTATGTAATCCATTGTTGCTCCAATCAGTAGTATTCACGTCAATTAGAATACGAGGAGGACTCCTGTACAACCGGTCTTACGGGTAAGATCGGATTCGGGTTGACCCAAACCGGGTCAATCCGGATCAAATGTTGACTTTCAATTTTTTTTTATTTCGATTTAAAAAAAAAAGAATTCTTCTTCGCCTTCGGCTACGATTTTAATTTATAAATAATGATTGTGGCAACATTAATGTTTTTTAGCTCGCTCCGAGGCCTTCGGCTCCCCTCGCTGACTCTTTAAACAAAAAAAGAATAAAAAAAACTGGAAAAAAATATTAAAAAAATCAGAAAAAAATAGTTCGGCGCGTAGACGCGCCTGGAATGGCGCGTGTGATGCACGCGCCCAACTTAAGAGTCAATAGCGGGCACGTGTATTACACGCGCCCGCACGCGTGTGCTCGGTCGTACTGTACGACCGTTCTGACGTAAATCTTTGTCTTAGAATAATAGGTGGTCCATTATATATTAAATAGATCTTGTAACCTTTCTTGAATTCTACTTCACTCATAAAAACAAAAATGAATTTCAGTTCGTTGTTTTCACTAAAGCTAAAACATATTAAATAGTTTTATTTTATTGTTATAGGTTAAATATCATATGATTTTTTTTTTTTTAAAGCAGCTATTTGACATGGGGAAAAACGCTTACAAGCTTACAATTTGTAATCTTTAAAGGGAATTTTTTTGGGTTTCTGACTGGCGAATTCTCATCGTTGAGGTCAATATATCATTTGAAAAACGGCTCGTGAATCATGATCTCATCAAAATGGTGATTATTTAAATTTCATATTTTTTCTTTTATTGAAAATGCTGATATAGTGTTTGATGATATGTCCGTAAGAGATTAACAGTTAAGATGAAAACTACATTATCGCTAAAACATGTATTTGTTCATGAACTACGCCATTGTTCACGTATGATTCACATTTATGATTTATACGTGTGCAAATAATGTTAGCTTGAACTTGTAAACTCACAGTTAATGCAGAAGCCATGGATGATCACCTTCACATATTGAAACTCAACAAATAACAGTCTGCACATTTGTGCTTACACTTCAATGGTCTTTTGATTCAGGGCAGTGTATCTCCATCTCTCCTTCTCCACGAAGTCGGCATCGAGGAACTGAGCTACGAAAGCCCAGAGCCTATAAACATCTTCGAAGTTAGCCAAGAAAGTAAGCGCTGCAGTAACCACATTGATTCTCTGATCATCATTTCTGCTTTTGGTTTTTGCCCTGCAGCTTCTCCCCAAGATCCTCTGCTTCTCCTCGTCGCGCTTCTCCGTGAACCAAACATGGTGCAGCACTCCATGGCCGAGTGATATATGATTCCTATCTGCTAGCTTCTGCACCAGAGCCGGCTCCACCATTTCGCCTTTCCAGTCGGATATGTTGAATGCCAATGCAGGCGCCCGGTCAAATTTCCCCCGTGGCCCGTAGATTGTCACGAGAGGGGAATTTTCCAGTCTGTTTGGATGATGAAGCTTCGTTACTGCAGTGACCAGCCAATTTATTAGGTACCTGCTTCTGCTTTTGATGAGTGTCAATCCTAATGAATCAACATGATCCAAGCATCTGCACTCTATGTTCGAGTTTGAGTTTGAGTTTGATTTCTGCTTATCTTGAAATAGAGCAATGTCTTTCTTTTCTGGCTTTTCCTCTGTTGGAGCAGAGGCCTCGTTTTCTTCGTGTTTTGTATGTGTTGCTTGATGATCGAAGCATGAACTTGCAATGCTGCACAATGCACCAGCAGATTCTTGCTGGATCCCAAGTTTGGCTATTTGTTCGAGTTCTGTGTCTGTACCCGAAGAATCCTCAGGGAAACGGAGCGAGTTCTTTGCAGGTGTGATCGACACAATTCCTGCACCGGCTGAAGCTTCCAGATTTGGAACAACAGATTTCTTGACAAAGAGGCACCCAAATCCAGTTGGATTCTCTCCGAATACTTTGTAGAACGAACAAATGAGGAAGTCGGGGTGGAAGAGGGAGAGGCCGAAGCTGGCCATGTCTTTAGGCCCGAGAGCACAGGCATCGAGCAGGACGTGCCAGCCGTGCTCCTGAGCCATGCTCATCCATTGGTACGAGTAACTGCCTCCCGTCATTCTCGATTGAAGAGGAAACACGAATAGTCCTCGATGTTTCTTCTTCTTCCTTTTCCTCATGATCATCTTCCTCAGTTTTGCAGAGTGAATCCTCAATCTCGGCCACTTGAACTCGGCTGCCATGACGCGGGCCCCTCTCTTCCCTGAGGTATTGATCATGGAGCTCAGTGCCTCGCTCTCGTGGTCGTATACTGTGAGAAGTTTGCGGCTGGTCTGGAAAGGGTAAGACTCTGCTACGAGCTTGAAAGCTGCTGATCTATTCACTGTGAACACCATTGCATAATCATTCTGTGATATGTTTAAGAAATCCATAATCCTTCCCTTGATGGCGGATTCCAGCTCCGATCCTTCTCCACCGTGAAGCAGCTGCGACTTGAGGCTCACCGGCTTGAAATTTATCCCGAACAACGGGAAATCAGACTGCTGAGACGGTGGAGGAGACGGGGATGGAACATTTCTGATCTGTGACTGTGAAAACAGACCTACGCCAATGTAGTCGAGGGAGACGTGGTTGGAGAGCTCGAGCTGGCTGTATTCACGAGCTCGAATTTGATCAATCGGAGCAGTGTCTGAGTATTTTGGATAAGCTTTGATGAACTGAAGAAATGATTCTTGGAGAGAAGGGATTGACTCATGGTTGGTGAAGTTGGTATCCAAGAAAAGAGAAGATGCTGTCGTCGCTGCAAAGTTGCGACGACAAGCAGCAGACGTGCTGCTTGGTTTAGCGACGGGCTGCTCCGCCTCCGCCTCCGCCTCCGGCCCTCTTACGATGGGATTCGGACAACAACCTTGGAAGCATACTTGAGTCGCCTCCTTCAAACGAGGTGAGTGCATACTTTTTTTTTTTCTGATGATTTTTGTGAATTATGATCAATATTGTTTGCCTTAATATTGGATTTTGTTGTTATTATGTATGCCTATGATGCTTACATGTTAAGAGAAGTGTGAAAAAGCCTTTTCTATAAAGAAAGTTTTCAACTTTCAATTTCTTTGTGGAATGGGACAGCCAAATGATTATTAATGAAATGTTGGTATGACCTTTTCATCTAAATTTATTAAAGTTTCATTTTCTTTTGCTCAACTTGTAACATCTTTTTTGATGATTTCTTGCGCATGTTTGCCATTGTTGACTTGGCATGATGACATTATCAAATAAAAAAAATAAAAAAGTAGAGACTATTTTATCTGATGCTTTCAAAATCAAACATTTGGAACCATATCTTACTTTACACTAAAGTTGAGCCTAAGATTGTGGTAATGACTTGCTAAACTCCTATTTTATTTTATTATTATTATGATTATGGAAAGTAATACCTCTCTTTTATATAAAAGTACTTTTTTCATGAGATTATTTATTTTCCATAGAAAAAAAAGTTTGGTCCAAAGTTAAAGTAACAAAGTGATTTTTATAATGGCCGGCATAAGACCATGCTCCTGGGTAAAGGTCTCACTGCTGGCACATAGAGTATCTCTTCTTTTTCTAACACCAAAATTAGCTCATTGTATATTTACACACACACACACACACATGCTAAATTAAAAATATATTGATAATCACCTCCAAATATTTTGCACCCAGTCTAGTTAAATTAATTCTTAATCTATCTCGACCATATATAATATGAATATATATATATGTGTGTGTGTGTGTGTGTGTGTGTGTGATAGTGATGTTTTATAAAAGTGCTTGATTTTATTTATTTGTGGTTTAAATCATTGCATCCCATTTAATTTTTTAGTAATCTGCACTAATTGATAGTTCTTTTTTGTTAGTGATTCTTTGTTTTGCTTAGATATGTGGCAAGCTCAATCTTTCTTGTGGGGGCAGATATGTCTTTTCAATTATGTTTCATGGGAAGAAGTTAAGAAGTCAATTTTTAAGAATTAATATAGGGACCATTTTGTGTGGTTGAATTCATACCAACTAAAATATTTCCTTCTTCCCTCTGTTTCTATAATTTTGGCAAAATTATTCTTGAATTTTCAAGTCGGCAAACCGTGTCGAATAATGGATAATACCTATCCAAAAATCTCATGACCATCTAATTTCATGCACAAATATTGGTAGAATGTCACTATCTTTAGTTCTTTACCAGTCTATTTCTTGATGTGTTTATTGTATAATTTTGAATATTTTGTGGCTTTTGATGGACACTGTATTATTGTTGATTGCAGACAGTTTCAACTTAACCTTCTCTTACTTTTTCCTGATCATTACATTTGAAACAAACAAAAGATCTGACAGTTATAGGTTGTCTTCTTCCCATACCTCTAACGAACCTCGTCCAAGAATTTGAATTAAATAGGCAGTAGTAGTTATCGAAGAATGCTACTTTATTGCTCTAGATTTTGATACTATGCCTTTTCTATGAGATAAACAAGTAATGTCTATTAGTCACTAATCATTTTCTTGTACTAGTTTATGATAGTGTTCTTAATAGTGATCAAATAATGTCTCGATGCTGACTGCTAGTATTAAAAAAGAGATCTGTAAAAGGATAAGAATGTTTCCATTTCCAGTGGTTTGGATTATATGTAGACAACATGCATGCATCCATCATATGTTTAAGTTTAGGACTTACTTTGATCTTGTAGGGAAGCAATTGTCTTTTACTCAAAGTGCCGCCGTAGTTTGAACTTTGGAGCCATTTGTTTGTTGTTCAAGAAACATTCTGCTGATGAATGAACTGACTGATTCTCTCATATTGGAAAAGATATCTTGTGTTTATGAGTTCGATTTTCCATGAAATCTTCGGTCAGAAAGCTAATCAGAAGAAAGATTCCACTTTTGTGAATTTTAGGCATCACTCATAACATGAGTTTACATGATGTTTGAATTATTGAAACTAAATAAGAAGCTTTAAGCTAGGCATAGATAGAATGGATGAAAATAAGCTGAAAGACGGCATGAAATCTTCGGATGCAATGTCAGAACAAGGAGTAGAAGACACATTTTTCATAACAAAACCCATAAAAGAAGCCATGCAGCATGATGCTAATTGCTAAAGTAGTAATGCATAAACTTCACCTTTTGCTTTAGGAGAAAACTATTGTATGTTAAGCTAAATCAGTCATAGGGCAACTCTCCTTTGGCATGTTAACAATGGCGATCTGCATTTTTTTCCTATTGATGTAGCATGCCAAGTAAGAGGAGCCCTACGAATGGTTCGCTTAATGGAAACATTGCCTCTTCGACACTCTGCTTCCGTTTCCACTGCTGCATTTTTATGCTCGACTGAGCCCTAATGTTATATATGCTATAGCAGATGGAATAAACCTATGGAGAAACAGGATATGCTATGAGGCTTATTCTGTGCATATCCCTCTTAGGCTTCTTTATCTTGACCATTGCTCGTATTTCATCCTCTTCGTCTCCCTGTCAGGAAAGCCCCTTTACACGAATGCCATATTCCTTCGTCTTCGTCTCCAAATTTGGAGAAAAAGCAATGGAAAGGAGATGCTGCCTAAAAGATGAAATGGCTATTCATCAAAGAGAAGGTCAGTCTACTTACTTTTTAATCCCCAATTTAAACTTTATTTAATTCTGCATTGGCTTATCATCTTGATCAAAATAGTTCATCTTAATGGTATATGTTCCTTCAATATATAATTAAGAAATTATTTATTATATGGAAACACTTTCTTTTTCAATGGATATTCCTCAACACTAGTAATCAGAAAAATATGCCTATTTACCTCTGTTTCTCTGCTTTAGAATCTTCTGTCCCATGTACCTGCATCACAAAGTAGAACAATAAGTTAGTCATGATAATTTTTTTTTTTTTTAATTAACTATAGTCTAAGATAAATCCAATTCTATTACCTCCCAAGCATCATAATTCATAAGTGCGTGACCTGAGGATTATTTCCGGGGAGTAGTAGTAAAACATCGAGTAGCCCACTGAATACTTTAGTACTCGGTCCAAATATTTTAAAATATTTTTAGATTGATTGGTTGGTGCTGACTAGGGCTGTCAAATTCCCGGGCCGGGCCTGACAATGTGCGGCCCAGCCCGGCCCGAAAATATATTTGTAGTGTAATTTGTCCGGGCCGGGCCGGCTCGAGCCCAGTGGGCTTTTACCCATTTCGGGCCGTGCCGGGCCGAAAAAATTTCGGGTCTAACATTGTGATGCCCGGCCCGGCCCGAAAATGCTTCGGGCCTGGCCAGCCCGGGCCCATTTTGACACCCCTAGTGTTGACGAGAGAACCGAAAAGTTTTTGGCAAAATAAGCTCCTAAATAGCTTATAAACTATAAAAATAAGCTTCATAAAAAATAAGTTGATTTGCGGATCTTATTTTTTTCATTGATATGCTCTTGAAACACTTTATCGGATGTTGAAGTTTATTAGCTCTTTAAAAGATAACCTTAGCCATATACCATTTAAATATTTTCGGCATCTATTTTTTTTTGTAGGCTTGTGAAAGTAATATGATTCATAATTTACAGATTTCTATGTCTGATTCAATTTTAATAGATATAAACATGTGAAAAACTTAAATTTAAACATTTAATTTATTTTTATCTTCATATTAACGAACTTGGTTTATTTAAAAACTGAGAGTGATAGTAGAAACTTTAGACATAATATTAAAGGTTAATTATAGGGTTTGTCTCGATTATCAGTGCTTTTATGAAAAACGTCATAATATTTTGAAGTATTAATAGTATAAAATCTTTTCAAAAAAAAAAGAAAAAAAAATCAAATATACTACGAGATCTATTTTTCAATGCGGTAATTAACTATATTTCAAATTTCATCTATGTTCTCTAACGTAAAATGGGCCATATTCTTGATCGTAAAATTTAGGAAGTAATATTGTCTCGAGAAAAATAATAATAATAATAATAAGTTTAATTTCTTTTCACTCAATATGTGTCGCCTCAGACAGACCCCATTTTATGTTGGTACGGCTGAGCTTAACTAATGCACTCTCTATTTATAGTTTATGGATTCAAAAACCTAATTAGAAGAATTTGATTGTTCTAAACCAAATTAACCCTTTTATTATTACTAAAAGATACTTGTATTAAATAATCCACCATCTTCAAATGTTTTTTCAATTTATTCAGAATCAGGAGTTGGAGGTCTTTCATGTAATTATTTTTCGCATAGATCAGTCACTGAAGAAGGATTTAACGAGGCCTGACCTAATGTCACGGGGCGCTTATAATGGTAATGTTAATTAGCGCACCGTGCGGCGGAAGTAATCGTTGGAACCTAATGAGGTCATTATTTTTTTTTTCTTTATATATCACGACTCTGCTTGAGTCTTGACTACGTAACTTGCAAAATTTTCAAAAATTAGTATTTTGATATATATATATATCATCAAAACGTTGAAGTTACAACTTAAATGGGCCTATCAAATTAATATTGTCAGACTTGTTTTGTTAAAGCCTGGTACTTAAATGGGCCTATAAAATTTCCTTCCCTAACAATACGAGTCCAAGAAAAGGGAAAAAAGAACCCTAATTTTGCAATCTCTCCTCCTCCTCCTCCTCCTCCTCCTCCTCTCTCTCTTCTCCTTGTCTCTCTATACCGAAGAAAATATCATTCGTCTGCGCATCTTCCTTCCCCGCTCGCAGCGATCAGCCATGTTGGACGTTATGTCGATGCAAGATCTACGGGTCATGGCCGGTGGCCTCAACGTCGACCTCGACTCTCTCAATCTCGATTCTATTCGCCTGCCCGCCGGCGAGAACTTCGGTGTCATCAGGTACAAATAAATTCAAACAACACTGATATGCTAGCTATATTCTCTCTTGTCAGGAAATCACGTTCCATATCGCAACTAAGGTGTATAACTCTAAAGTGTATGGCACAACACCATCTTCGGAGATGGAATCCGTTTGATTCCCATTATTCTGTACTTTTGTACGACCGAATCATCGCCTTCGGATCGTTTAAGGTGAGCGGTGGCCACGGACAGGATGGGGGTGTCGGAGCCGAAGATGGTTTCTAAGAATTGAGACATGGATTCTGTGGATGTAGCGCAGAATTTCTTCTCTCCTAGTATAGGTTGTCTATGGCATTCCTCCAGCGTGGCAGCCATGGCCGTAGCTTGAGGAGAATCTGGGGAGAAGGAGAAGAGATGGAGGATTTGAGGGAGTTGGTGTGAGGAGAAGGGAATGGAATCGGCTTCTTAAATAACATTAGGAAGCTACCTTTTGATTATAAAACCGACAAAATAAACTTATTTTATTTTAACACTGGCCCACCCCTTTGATTATAAAACTGACAAAATAAACTTATTTTATCATTTTTGATGTTGACTAGTATTACCCCTGTTCAAATGATATCTTTTCTGTTTTAATTTGTTTTTTGAGCTAAAACAAGTACCTTTCTTTTTGATTTGTTTGTAAGACTGAATATTTAATAAATAGTAAAGATATCCAATTTTTAATGCATAGATTCCCATATGATGAAGATATCATGATAGACTAAAAATAATTTTTTAACTCAACTATTAAATAGATTATATTTGTAGTAATATACCTTGAATCTTTTGATTCGGTTGAGTATAGGAACTGCACATTAATGCTGACTGCTCACTCGAACTGAGAACTTGTCTTGAGCAAGGATCAAGCACATCTTCAAGGGATTTAGACCAATCCATCTGCTGCAATGCTTCTTAGAAATTCTGCACAATAAAATAAAGTCCGTTAAATTTCGCTTGCTTAATTCTATGAAAATTTGATTTCAAAGTTCGGTGGGGCTCAATAATATGCTGAAAATTTGAGATTCAAATTCAAAATTTCAATTGTCTTGAATTGTGCAACTTTTCTCAAAGATGAATAAAATTTTTATTTTTGCATGAAAGTTAGCTGCCAGAGTGATATTTGGGAGCCATAATCATCTTCTAGGAGGGAGTATTCATGCAGAATACTGTAGCAGAAGATTCAGTTTTAATATATTTATATAGAGTTTGAGATTTCTTCCTGATTTTGATTGTGATATTAGTGTGGGTTGATATTTTTTTTGTTGTTGTTAGTGATGATGAGGATTTTCAACTAGAGGAAGATTTGGAATTGGAAAATGGTTTTGAGAACATAATAGTGGTGGACAATTTGCCGGTGGTACCAAAGGACAAGTACGAGAAGTTGCAAGGTGTGATCCGCAAAATCTACAGTCAAATTGGTGTTATAAGAGAGGACGGTCTCTGGATGCCGGTTGATCCCGACTCTCAGAAAACCCTAGGATACTGCTTCATCGAGTATAACACTCCCCAGGTTAGTTGATGCATCTAGTATATTGAAATTATCAGTTTGTTTGATTTGTTGGTAGTTAAATTTCTTCCAGATTGACATAATTGCATTAAGAATTAAATATATTACACGCTCCAATTTGCATGCCTGAAATCACAAATGTAATGTTTGGTTGTTTGTAGGAAGCTAAATTAGCCAAGGAGAAGACCCATGGGTACAAGCTAGATCGATCTCACATATTTTCTGTCTATATGCTTGATGATATTGAGAAGTTCCTAAAGGTGCCTGAGCTTTGGGCTCCTCCAGAAACCAAGCCCTATACTCCAGGGGTTAGTCTCTCTCTCTCACCCCTGTCAAAGTTGACAACCTAGCCTTCTAAACGGTCTAAAATGAAAATAGTTACCAAGTTTATAAATGTCAAATACTCAAAATAATCTCTAAACTTACTGCAAATGTCAAAGCTCGCTCTTATGATGGATGACTTTGTCTGTCTATTCTCACAGGAGAATCTGCAAAAATGGCTTACAGATGAAAAAGCCCGTGATCAGTTTGTGATTCGTGCTGGTTTTGATACTGAGGTCTTTTGGAATGATGCAAGGCAATCAAAACCAGAGCCTGTTTTCAAAAAGCCCGTGAGTGAACTGAAGTTTTCGAATTCTGTCTCTTTTCTCTCCTCTCCAGAATGATCATTCTTGTTCTTGAGTTGGGCAATATTTTCCTTCATCTATTAATTTCACATTTTTGTTATCCCAGACTTGTTTGATTCCTTATCCTTGCATTTGATAATTGCTTCTCTCTCATTAATTTATATTCCCCCTTACTGCAGTATTGGACAGAAAGTTTTGTGCAATGGTCACCATTGGGAACTTACTTGGCCACTTTACACAAGAAGGGTGCTGCAGTTTGGGGTGGTGCTTGCACTTTTAACCGATTGATGCGTTATGAACATGAGCAGGTAGTTAGTTTCGGCATCTGATGTGCATTTACATTACATTGATTGATTTTATAGTAGGTTATAGCAGCTTTGATGGTGTAAATTTAATTACAGGTAAACCTTATAGACTTTTCTCCTGGTGAGAGATTTCTTGTGACTTGTAGCAGCCATGAGCCAAGCGGCCCCCGTGATACCAATGTTTGTAAAATGTTTCTTATGTTATTTTCCTTGCCACATTTTTTGTCCAATTTAAATAGACTTGGGTGGTGAATGGATTTCATTGATGTTAACGTAAAACTTACTTTTGACAGAGGGTGGTAATTAACATCTTTGATGTGAGAAGTCGAGAAATTATGAGAAGTTTCATTGGAAGTGCAGATGAGTTCTCTCCTGGTACAGGGGCGGTCACCGGTTTGTGTTGGCCTATTTTCAGGTTTGTTCCAGCAACTTTACTGTTTCCTTCTCAACATTATCGGCAACAAACACATACATACGTAGAGAATGAGAATGGTTTGTTTCCGTGTTTTGTCTTGAATTATTGTATTTTTAGGTGGGGTGGTGGACTAGAAGACAAGTACTTCGCGAGAATGGGAAAAAATGCTATCTATGTTTATGAAACTGATAGCTTCAGTCTTGTTGACAAGAAGTCTATAAAGGTAGATAATGTCGTCGACTTTAGTTGGTCACCAACCAACCCCATTCTTGCGCTTTTTATTCCGGAGCTAGGCGGAGGAAATCAACCTGCAAAGGTGAGCATGCAAACCAGTTTTTGAATCTTCTTCTTTTCCTACCATTTGGAGGAGATATCTCATTCATTTGAATATTTGATTTCAGGTTAGTCTTGTGGAAATTCCAAGCAAAAAAGAGGTGAGGCAAAAGAATCTCTTCAGTGCGAACGGATGTAAAATGTATTGGCAAAGTAACGGGGATTACCTTGCTGTTAAAGTTGATCGCTACACGAAGACAAAGAAAAGCTCATATACCGGGTTCGAGCTCTTCAGGATCAAAGAAAGGGACATACCTATCGAGGTTCTTGAGCTTGAGAATAAGAATGATAAGATTATTGCATTTGCATGGGAGCCAAAGGGCCACAGGTTTGCTGTTATTCACGGTGATAATCCAAGGCCTGATGTGAGCTTCTACTCAATGCGTAGTGGCCGGGTTTCGAAGCTGGCTACTCTGAAGGGCAAGCAGGCAAATGCTCTTTACTGGTCTCCGGCTGGCCGCTTTATTATTCTGGCCGGTTTAAAAGGTTTCAATGGGCAGTTGGAGTTTTATGATGTCGATGAGCATGAGACTGTTGCTCAAACCGAGCATTTCATGGCAACGGATGTTAGTTGGGACCCTACTGGAAGGTAATTGCTGGGGGGAACTAAATTTTTCTTTTTAGTTAAATCTGAATGTTATCTCATGTAGTATTATTGTGTACTGAAGAGCTCATCAACTTGTTGACTGATGACGTTTAGTTTTGTTTTGTCTAGGTATGTTGTGACAGCAGTGACATCTGTACACGAGATGGAAAATGGGTTCAACCTGTGGTCCTTCAATGGAAAATTGCTCTACCGAATCCTCAAGGATCATTTCTTTCAAGTAAGTTGTTGACTCCAATGCATTAATTGTATGATTGGGTAAAATATAGACAGACAAACGAGGATAGGAATAGATAAATTTTGATAGATTATTCATTTTGATGATTGGTTTGCAGTTCATGTGGCGGCCAAGGCCTCCGTCTTTGTTGACAGGTGAGAAGGAAGAGGAGATTGGTAAGAATTTGAAGAAGTACAGCAAGAAATACGAGGCGGAGGACGAAGACGTGTGTACGCTGCTGAGCGAACGGGAGAGGGAGAAGAGGAAGGCGATGAAGGAAGAATGGGGGAGATGGGTTAGTGAATGGAAGCGATTGCATGAGGAAGACAAGTTGGAGAGGCAGAAGCTGCGTGATGGAGAAGCCAGTGACGATGATGTGGAACAAGAGTACGAGGCGAAACAAGTGGAAATGGAGGAGTTATTGGATGTCTCGCAACAAGTTATTCCGTTCGACTAATAATGTTCGTTAATCTTCATTGTCTTCATCAGACCAGGTTGGCATCATGGAATCGAGTATGGCCCTCATTTCTGTTTTAGAAAAACCACACGAAATTAATAAGAAAAATTAAGATTAATTAACATAAATGCAAGGGAAAAAGGATTATATATACCAGCGATGATAGTGTCCAAAGGGATGTGTTTAGTACCGGAGGAAGACATGATCGATTTTCTTCTAATGGGAAGATATTAATTGTGATTTGTGGTGAGGGTTGTTGGGATTGGGATTGGAGTCAAATTAAGCATGCATGCCTTCACTTTGATTCTCTGTAGTGTAGTTGGAAGTGCATGAGAGAGAGAGAGAGAGAGAATCAAAGAAGTGTAGTTGGAAGTGCATGAGAGAGAGAGAGAGAGAATCAAAGAGAATCACATTACCAGGGTAGGATATAAACCCCATTTAGGAAAAAAAAAACAAAAAGAAGAGGACATCATGTGATCCATTTCTGCACATTCAAATTAAATAAAAAAAATGTTTTTTTATAAAAAAAATTAGAAACGTAAGTTAATTTACTATGCATGAAAATTAACATGCCATTTCAGGAAGTAAAAGTTCACCGTAACATCATATCATATAAAAAAGAAATAAAAATAATAATGAAAGACTCCTCTAGCTAGTTAATTTGAGATGAATTCCATCCGGTAATAAACTCTCTCCGTCCACAAAAAATTTGTCACATTCATTTATAGTAATAGACGTCACACACAATTCACTCAATTATTAACGAACAATTTATATAACTATACCTAAATCAAATCAATATTTTGTAAACCGTAACCTCACAATGAAATATTAAGGATTTCCCGTCACCAAGCCAACTGCAAAATCCGCAAAGAACAAAGGAGCAAGTGTCGGAACTTTTACAGCGATTTGTGTCGATATTTTTACTGTGATTCTTAAGGTAGAAAAGCCCTCAATATCGTGAAATTTTTATTTGTCAAAATTTACTCCGACAACAAATAACAATGTTATTGTTTGCATATGATTAAACTACAAAGTAGATTTCTAAAATGAAGGAAAGAAAGATAAAGTGATATTAAACTACAAATATACAAAATAATAAAATGAACATGATAAAATAAATAATCTATCAAAAAAAAAAAAAAAGAGTTATATAAAAAAGAATCAAAAGAAGCTTTAAGGGATTGAATTGCATTAATTCAAATTACATACAAGATCAAAATCGGAGCTGTTTTCTAAAAACAATATTGCATTAATGATTCTCGAACCAATCTCGGAAATGAAGAATGCCCTTATCCCCACATGCATGTACATGCAGTTTTCACTTGTGTATGTGTGTATGTATGTGTTATATCCTTTTTCTTCCTCATTTAGAACAAATTACTGTTGGAGTATGGAGCCTGAAAGGAAGTGAATCATACCACGATTCCGGGCTGCCGTACAAGTGTATTTTGGGCTCTACTCGGTTTCGTAGTTTTACTAGGATTATGGCTCAATTGTTTGCTATATATAGTTGTTCTCTCATTGTAATTTGTATCCGAAAATATAGTGAAAATCCCTGGCTTGGCATCGCCCCCAGACGTAGATACACATCGTATCGAACTGGGTAAACAATTATTGTGTTTTTGATTTCGTGATTGTGTGTTTATTTCCTAACAATTACACCACTCCAATTTTTTTGAAATTAAGCATGCATGCCTTCACTTTGATTCTTTGTAGTATAGTTGGAAGTACAAACTTATGATCTTACACTCATCCCTGCAGTGCATGTGTGTGAGAGAGAGAGAGAGATAGTAATAATTGAAGGTGGATCACATTGAAGAGAGAATCACATATAGCAGGGTAGGATATATATGAACCCATTTAGGAAAAAAAAAAAACAAAAAGAAGACACATGTGATCCATTTTTGCACATTAAAATTAAATAAAAAAAATGTTTTTCTATAAAAAAAATTAGAAACATAAGTTTGTGTGGCCAAACTTTTAACTTACTATGCGCATGAAAGTTAACATGCCATTTCAGGAAGTAAAAGTTCACCGTAACATCATACTCCCCTCCGTCACATTCAATTTGTGACGTTACTGTTCGGCACGGAGATTAAGGATAAGGATAAAAAAAATAGAAAGTGGTTAATTACGTCCCACCATTTTTAAAGGGTTAATTCTTTCCTTATTTAATATGTGACAAATTGAGTGGGACGTTCATTTAATGAAAGTGAAACAAATTAAGTGGGACGTAGGGAGTATCATATAAAAGAGAAACAAAATAATAATGAAAGACCCCCTCTAGCTAGTTAATTTGAGATGAATTCCATCAGGTAATGAAATCTTCTCCCATCCACAAAAAATTTGCTACAATTTCCTTTTCGGTCCGTCCACAAAAATTTGTCACATCCATTTATAGTAATAGACCCACACAACTCACTCACTTATTAACCTTTCATACCCAATTATTTACAAAAGTTGTCATTAATCAAGAGCAAGCTCAGGTCATTCTCGATGCTTTGATTCGGCTCTTGGCCAAGACCTGAACTACGAGCGTTGTTTCAACTGTTGGACCCACGCTATTAATTCAAAATTATCAAAAATGGAATCCTTATTCCACTCACAACACAATTACTCAATTTAAAATTACACCACCTTTATTCCACTCACAACACATCAAACAATAATTGTGGCAAGTTTTTTCGTAGACGGAGGGAGTACTGTATAATAATATTTCATCATAGGAATGGGCCGGTCTGATATAACGTGTAGAAGAGACTGGGATTATCAGCTTTTTTATGTGATGGAGACGAAGCCGCGTTGAGTTACTTGAACAAGTTTGATCGCCTTCCAGTCATGAAGCCTTGTTGAATAAAGATTTATTTTAATAGCAGCTTTTTATTTACTAATTTTCGTATCTTTAGTTTTGGTAAGAATTTTATTCCTAATATTATTGCTCCACTAGCAATTACTATATATTTTTAAAATTAATTGCACGCCAGAGTCCACGGTATATTTATGACTAATAGTAGACTAAATATGACCTGGCTATGAAAAGATCAATTTGAACATTTTTTTTTTAAATAAAATCAAGTTAGATATTTAATTTAAAGTGATGTTGCTAAACAAATATCAGGGTAAAAATTCAGACATTGAATCTAATTTGCAATAAGTTCTAAAATTAATATCCAGCGACTTCGGATAGTCTACGTAATTCTTTACCACTCTGAAGAGTTACGTAAGCATATATACATATATATAGAAACTCCAGCAGCAAGAGCATTTACCAGCTGGCAATATGGGATAAGACTGTACGTTGACAATAAAAGCTGAGGTTATGTCCCAGTGGGGATGGCCTAGTGGTGGAGTGGTTGCCTGTTGACCAATAGATCAGAGGTTCGAGTACTCTCGGCCACAAAAAAACCCTAGGTGGGGTGTGTGAGTATTAATATTTGTAATGTTATTAAAAAAAAAAAAAAAAGTATGTGGTTATGTCCCAGTGGGGATGACCTAGTGGTGGAGTGGTTGCCTGTTGACCAATAGGTCAGAGGTTCGAGTACTCTCGGCCACAAAAAAACCTTAGGTGGGGTGTGTGAGTATTAATATTTGTAATGATATTCACAAAAAAAAAAAAAAAAAAAGGCTGAGGTTATTGTGTGTGTGTTAACCTAGTGGTAGAGTGGTTAATGCCCGGACCAAAGGTCACGGGTTCAAGTCCACCGTCACGCGGCCTTTAAAATTTCTTGTAATGTTTGTTAAAAAAAAAAAAAAAAAAAGCTGAGAGTATGTGTGCGTGTGTTAGCTGGTAGAGTAGTTAATGCTCAGGCCAAAGGTCACGGGTTCAAGTCCACCGTCACGCGGCCTTTAAAATTTCTTGTAATGTTTGTTCAAAAAAAAAAAAAGTTGAGGGTATGTGTGCGTGTGTTAGCCTAGTGGTAGAGTAGTTAATGCTCAGGCCAAAGGTCACGGATTCAAGTCCACCGTCACGCGGCCTTTAAAATTTCTTGTAATGTTTGTTCAAAAAAAAAAGCTAAGGGTATGTGTGTGTGAGTTGGTCTAGCGGTAGAGTGGTTAATGCTCGAGGCCAAATGTCTCGAATTTGAGTTTGATGTGGCACGGTTTTTAAATTTAATTGCTAATTTATCAAAAAAAAAAAAAAAAAGAAAGCTGAGGGAATTGATTCCCTTTTTGTTTTTTTAGGGAAAGGGAATTGATTTACTAGAACCATCTATGAATACAAATCTAAAATGGCAATATACAGAAACAATAATAGTACTGGCTAGATCAAACCCTTGTATGCACGCATCAGAGCTTTCAATGATTTTAGAAAATATAGTATTCCCTCCTTCCTCCAAAAATGTGGTTCATATTTGATTATATGTAAGAGACATAAAATAATAGTTGAATCACACTAATCTGGGATGGAGAAAGTACAACTTTTATATTGTAAGGCAGCTGTATAATTTTATGCAGAGACACGGATTAATTCGGGATAAATTTGTAATCGCCTCAGGCCACGAGCCACATCGATGTATACAATCTCTCCGCATCAAATTTTCGATCATGAACATTTGAACTCAAAATAATGTTTCAGGTACATTAATTATCTCAAAGTTGAATATTAAAATGATACAACTTAAAAGTTGGGATATTTCTGAAAATTTCAATCGATGCATAGAATATCTTGTTCGAATATTATCTCATTTAATTTAAGAAATTAACAATGAATATACATTTGCTCACCAAATTTTCAATAATATTTGAATAAAACATATATAAACAACATTGAAGAAAAAACATAAATATAAACAACATAGATAGATGCTTGATACTATGAATTTTAACACAGACACACAAGGAAGATTCCATGACAGTATGCAATATAATGATTTTAAAAAGATTTTGAAACTTTGAAGGATCTGTTCAGGTGACCACTATCAGCATGGAAATGCTGACTTGACACAGATACAGTGATCTTTTGAACCACTGCTCTGATACCAATTGTTGGTCCCAAGACGGATACCTTGGTGTAGAGGGGGGGTGAATACACCAAGGTTTAAAAACTTTTCCAAGTTAAAACTCTTTTGAGAGAGCCTGCTGTGTTCGACTCAGCTGGATGACAGCTTGAGTGACACAGCTGGCTGTGTGAGTGTGTGCGGAAGTTGGTGAGTTTGGAAAATCCGTCGGTTGCTTCAAATTATATTACAAAGCTCTGTTTCACTTTTCGGTTATTCAGTTTATGCAGCTTGAAATGTATGCTCATGAGAGGTTAGAAACATGCATAAAACAAAGCGATAAAGAACAAAACAATTTTAACGTGGTTCGGAGTAACACCTCCTACGTCCACGACCAGGTTCACTGGTAATTCACTACCACTTGGTTTCCAAGTACCAAACAACTTCACAACTCTAACCCGAGCTGTGTTCCAACAGTTTGCGGGCACTGTCAAGCCTACATCTTCAGTTTCCGGGTACTGAAGAACCTAACCACTCGAATTACACGCTTCGAGCAAGCGTACCTTTACCTAACCTTTCTGGGTTTGGGTTTGGGTATGTGTTTTCCAACTATGAACGAGTTCTTACAATGAAGAACAAGAAGTATGATGAACTCGTTCAAACTAGGCGTAAGATATTTATATTCTGATCTATTCTGCCTAAGACTGAATATGAGAACAACTAAGAACACATCTGACTGGCTGGGTGTTCTTGATAGATTTGGCTTTGAAGATCGTTGTTCATATTTCTGTTTACTATTTTATTTCTTCAGTCGTCGCGTCAGCCTCTACCAGTCTTCTTTCTTCAATGGTGAAGGAGAGATATATATAGGTGGAGATCCAAACTAGCCGTTGGAAGAGAGCCGTTTGAATCTTACCTACTCTTGTTGACTTCTGGCCTTTAACCTACGAAGTAGGGTCTGCATCTGCAGAGTCTAGTTCTTCTCTGATTTGACTACGTCAGATAAGATCTTCTGACATCGGGATCTTGTTTTGGAGAAGGTCTTTATCTTCGAGCTGCTAAGCTTCTCTGCTGTGTCTTCGGCGGCTTGGACTCTGCTGCGTCTTGACTCTGAGAGCTGTGTCTTAGACCTGTGCTGTATCATCGACCTGAACTGTGTCTTCAACCTGAGTTGTGTCACTGACCTGAGCTGTGTCATCGACACTAAGCTGGGTCTTTTACACTGAGCTGGGTCTTTGATACTGAGCTGGGTTTCCGTCACTGAGCTGGGTCTTGATACTGCTGGGTCTTTGACTCTGCTTGGTCTTGCTCTGCAGAGTACCAAAGTTGGGTCCAGCTTAGCTGTGTCTTCTGCTGTCTTCAGCTGCTACCTGTAAACTAAGAAACTCTATAAGCTCAAACAGGTGAACTGAAAAACGCATAGGCTTGTGCAATTATCTACTCGGTTGGGGTCAGCTGAGTTTTGATATCATTTCAAAACATGTTTATTATTTTCCCAACAGCAACATAAAGAGGTAATTAAAGAAGAAATAAAATAAAGTAGTAATTGAGATCCAGAATTATTTTTATCCCATCAAACTCGAACGGACAATATTGTAACTAAACGACAAAACAAAGAATATCTGCCATGGCAATAAACTCCTATAACCTATGTACGGATTCATCAATGTGATTTGTGAAACCAAAAATTAAAGACAAAGTTCGAATATTTGATCAGACGTAGTTGGTTCGCTTTCTCTGACATACTAACATGGCTCCATCGAATGTCATAAATTGTTTCTCACCAATGTAAATATTTAATTCATTTCTCATTTATGATAAACCTTACCTTCCTATCTGAAAAAAATCATCAGTTGGTAATACACTCACCTCTCACATAATAATATTTTATTAATATAATTTATATTAATAAAATATTATCATGTGATGAGGAGTGTACTACATGTACACTCTAAATAGAATTTCCCCATCATTAACTAAGTTGTACTTGAAAACTGTTATATTATTCCATATTTAAAAAAATCATTAACGAAGTTGCATGCATGTGTACAGTTTATGCTTTAGTTCATGTTTTGTTATGTCGTTACATGCATTGTAACATTTTTTTATTGATTTCGATGGAATATGACTTTGTGTGAATTTATTGGGTTTGTATATATTGTACTATTATCTATGAACATTGGAGGTCATCAATGTAAGTTATACAGAATTATAGTATCACTTTAAAGTAGATATGGCAAACAATTCTAATATCAATCGAATTGAATAAAAATTAAATTTATTAATAATCGAGTAAAAATCAAATATGAATACGAATCAAATAGTTCCATAGATACAGATCAAATACGCTGTTATTCACTTCAGTCCCTATTCGATTCGTCTACACTCCTACTTTCAACTCATTATGGGCCGTTCAATTCATTAGAAGCCGGATTATTTTATAAATATCATGGTAGGATGTTAGACTTGTTATTTTTAGGATGGTTAATTAAGGCAAGTTATTGCAAATTATGCATGGTTCATTTTTAGTAAAAATATTTGTGATATTATATCCTGTGAGACCAAACCTGCAGCATTTGATGCATATATTGTAAAAATAATCATAATTTGATGAAATAAGGAAATCGGAATATTGTCTCTGATTCTTTAAAACACTGACGAATTCTGTAATTGAGCATATATATATATATATTGAAATCACAGCTCGCAAGATCAAACCCTTGCATAACAATATACAGAAACAATAGTACTATTAATTACTCGCGAGATCATAAAAATGCACGACAAGTTCTAACCGTGAACTCAGAGCTTAAAATGCCCATAAAAGAGAAACTGAAAGGCTGAGATGGGGTTTCATGACACTTGCCTTCTCCGTTTGAATTTCAGGTGTGGAGCATGCTGTGATCGATGCTTCTTTCAGTCAGAAGTCGAAGCACTTCATTATCTTCACAAAGTTGTGAATGCTTCAAGGCCCTCCATCTTTCCTTTCTCAGAGTTCGACATAGCTCATTTATGCAATGATCAGCCATGTAGAACAGTTCAAAAAACAGGGAATTATACTAACAGACAAAGGAGTAATGGTTACACCGCGTCAAGAACATGATATCTTCAAATTCATCAATTATCCGAGATTAAAAGTTCATGATTTCAATTCATTCTTCATTTGCAGAAATCAAATTTCTAGCTAGCTAGGCCAAACGTAGACAGCCCTAAATGATAGACACAGAATTATAAAGCTTAAAACAAGCACGCTAATTTGTTGAGCACGCTCGTCTTTCAGGAAGGGCGTGAAAGCAGATATAGGCTCTAGCTAATGGTACTAAGAAGAGAGCTAATTACCTAGGTTTCAATGCAAGGGCAGGAAGTGCTGACACAACAGATACTTTAAGAAGGTTCCTGATGAAAAATAATATGTGAGTTATATGTTTAATATGTCGAACTTCTACATTTCATCAAATAATCAAATTAAGGTCACACAATTACTAAAACTCGTTTTTGTGTATTTAGATTAATAGAAAAATCAACATTAACTTCAAGTATGGTTACTTAGAGATATGGCACCTAGTTCAAATGGTAATTGGGTCAATTTTGAGATGTCAGCAGTGAGAATAGAACAACATTATCAGTACTTAGTAGATAGAATATGGACATCCTTACTCTTATTGATGCATTTCTTCAAGAAGCCTAATTCCTCCTAAACAATCTGCAAGAGTTGGTTTTACTCCAATACGTTGCTTCAATTGTTTTGCAGTTATTTGGGCAGACCCCATTTTTACAAGCTGCTTGCTGTCACAACTCCCTTCTCAAGGGTAGAAACAATTCCACAAAATTCTTTCCTGAATCCAGAAGACAAAGATCACTATCCCTTCCAATATTCATCAAATTCCACACTCCACTTATTTAGGCAAAAAGTAATGCAAATAAAAGTATTACAGCAGGCAATCAAAACGGTTGAAAATGATGCATAAGACGCCTAGCGTGAATATAACCAATAGAATCTAGATCAATGGATAGCAACATCTATCACTCAATAAGCATGCGTAAACAAATTCAATTATCAAATTATCATGAGCATTAAAAATAATATATATATATATATATATATATAATAGCTAAAAAATATTAATTTATCAATATAGATAAAATCAATGTTGGTATTATAAAATATTAAATAAATAAATATATATATATATATACATATATAATAATTAGAAAAATTCGTGAACATGTTCATTTAAAAGGCTCGCGAACATGTTCGCGAGCTGGTTCGTTTAGTATCGAACTTGAATGTGTTCACGAGCTTTTCGAGCCGAATATAGGTAAGCTCGAGCTCGGCTCGAAAAAATTATCGAGCTCGGCTCGATTAGTAAACAAACGAATTTTGAATGAAATTTTTTCGAGTCGAGCTCCGAATAGCTCACGAACCGTTTGACTAGTTTACAGCCCTAGCTATTAGTGGTCCAGACCCAAAATAGCAAAAATTTTTAAAAATTGAGGACGCTACCACTTTTCTATCTTTTACACCTTATTCTTAATACCCGTGCCCAAAAAGTACGAGCCACAAATAATGAGACGGAGGGAGTACAATGTATAACTTAATTTAGAGGTGAGCACGGTTCGGCTAACCGCCCATTTTCCAACAAAAAAACCGACCATGTAACACCCTAATTTATTTACTTTAAATAAAATAAAAACTAATGCGGAAAGTCTATTAATAATATTGTTTTTATAAATAAAATATAAAATAACTCTAAATAAATATATAGCTCAAAGTAAAAGAAAAAGATTAAACTTTCTAACATCTACAGTTCTAAAAGAAAATATTAACCTAAATATAAAATACTTAATAAGTCTCAAATATTTCATTTTTGCAAACTACAAATCTTAACAACCAAAATAATCCAATAGAGACAAAGCTTGTTGTGTTGATGACAGACGTTCTACTTGTGGTCATTGCATCTTCTTTGGGAATAATCTTGTTGCTTGGTATGCTAAAAAGCAAGATGTGGTTGGTTAATATTAGGGAGAAGTAGCAAATACACCCCTAACATATACCTTCTTATTATTTACCTCTCTATTTTTGAATTTGCAGCTGTCAGAACGTGTCATAATTAGTGCAAAAACCCTCTCCTCTAACGGATGACTAACACCATTAACAATTTTTAAATTTTAATTTTTTTTTGTAATTTAACTAACAACACCATTAATTTTCTATTTTTTATTTTCTTATTGTATTCTTATTTTTAAATTTTCTATATTCTTATTATGTCCCTAGAAGATTACTGTTTACAATTTTTTATTTTCATAATTTTATACTTTTCTTATTGGTATTTTCTCGAGAGATATCATTTGAGTAAAGTTGAGTGGGACCCACTACGAAAATAAAAAATTGTAAACAATAATCCGTTAGAAGCGGGGACCCAATAAGAAAATAAAAAATTAAAAAATAAGAATACAATAAGAAAATAGAAAATAAAAAATAGAAAATTAACGATATGATGTTGGTCAAATTATAGAAAAAATAAATAAATAAAAAATTGTTAACGGTGTTAGTCATCCGTTAGAGACAATGAGGTTTTTGCACTATTTATAGCACGTTGGGGTGTCAACAGCTCCAAATCAAAAAATATAAAGATAAATATATTAGGGGTATTTGCTACTTCTCCCTTAATATTATTATCCTTCCTTCATAATAGTATTCCACGTCAGCAAGAATAGTTTCAGAAAAGTCAGTTAGTTAGAGAGAGAGTTATGGCTTTTGTATCTATAGGTTTTCTACTTATATACTCCCTCCCATTTTTAATATAAGTCTTTTTAGATTTGTGCACACAAATTAAGAAAATTTTATTTTGTCAAATTTATCCTTAATAAATGATGAATTGAAATTAGTAAAGTGTGAAAAATGTGAATTTGAGGTGAATTAATTAGGGACAATTATGGATTTAGGAGGTTAAAAAAGCTAGAAAGACATATATTTTGTAAAAATGATAAAAGTTTAAAAAGACTTATATTAAAACTGGGAGGGAGTACGTTGTTTTGTAATCATTTTTGATATTAATGAAAAATGGATAGCAATTTCCAATCTCTCTCTAGCTCAGACTATCTTCAACAGAGAAGAAAAGATCGAGAGATAAGTGATGAGAGAGAAACACTATTGTTGTGTTTGTCTAGGAAGAAGTCCGAGAACGGAAAAGAAAGAGCGGATGTGTGAATCTTTTTCTTAACCAGATCTCTATTTGATATTTTGTTAAAATTATAAATTGGGGTTTGGATAAAATTAAGAGGGACAATTTATAATAGCCACTTAAGATAGTAAAGTTCAATTTAATGTATATATCAATCATCCCTTACAGAATTGATCGAAAATGTTTGGGAAATGAAACGACGATCTATATAGAATTGGAAATAGTACCAATACTCCTTTATTAAAAGCAAGCCCGATCGATCGACGTACATGGAGAAATACTGGATCGACATAACATAAAATAAACACACAAAAATAACACACCATTAAACCAAGCACGACATAAAGCCATAAACCGGGCGGGCGAAGACAAGGCACCAGAGGCCTACAAAGAAGATTAATGGGGTCATCTCTTTCATCTCTTTATGTCGTGCTTGGTTTAATGGTGTCATATTTACCTTCCTATTAAGGGAGAATTTTCTCTCTAAAAATTTTCTTCGTAGGTGATCGTAACACACCATTAAATTGATGGTTCAGCGACTGGTACACTACTACATTAACGAACATTATTAGTCAAACGAAATAACTTGTTGCGAGACATCCAATAACTCCTCCATTTCCACTTGTTTCGCCTCGTACTCTTGTTCCACATCATCGTCACTGGCTTCTCCATCACGCAGCTTCTGCCTCTCCAACTTGTCTTCCTCATGCAATCGCTTCCATTCACTAACCCATCTCCCCCATTCTTCCTTCACCGCCTTCCTCTTCGCCCTCTCCCGTTCGCTCAGCAGCGTACACACGTCTTCGTCCTCGGCCTCGTATTTCTTGCTGTACTTCTTCAAATTCTTCCCAATCTCCTCTTCCTTCTCACCTGTCAACAACGACGGAGGCCTTGGCCGCCACATGAACTGCATGCAGTTCAAACCAATCAACATGATGAATAACATACATACGTATCATAACTCATAAGTCCATTGGATTCGACAACTTACTTGAAAGAAATGATCCTTGAGGATTCGGTAGAGCAACTTGCCATTCAAGGACCACAGGTTGAACCCATTTTCCATCTCGTGTACAGATGTCACTGCTGTCACAACATACCTAGACAAAACAAAACTAAACGTCATCAGTCAACAAGTTGATGAGCTAACATTCAGATTTAGTGCTCGTTTGGTTGGAGGAATGGAATTAGGTAGAGAGGAGGAATGGTAACAATAAGTGTTACTTTTATTGGATTTTTAGTTCAACAATGGAAAGGAATCACCTTGTGAAATTATTCCGGAGAGGAAAGGATTTTGTTATCGCTCAAGTTTGGAGGGTAACATTTTGGGGGCTTGGATTACCCGCAAGTAAGGGTAATTGTTAACCTACTACCCAAACCCAACAAGGAGTAATGAATTCAATTACCTTCCAGTAGGGTCCCAACTAACGTCTGTTGCCATGAAATGCTCGGTTTGAGCAACTGTCTCATGCTCATCGACATCATAAAACTCCAACTGCCCATTGAAACCTTTTAAACCGGCCAGAATAATAAAGCGGCCAGCCGGAGACCAGTAAAGAGAATTTGCCTGCTTGCCCTTCAGAGTAGCCAGCTTCGAAACCCGGCCACTACGCATTGAGTAGAAGCTCACATCAGGCCTTGGATTATCACCATGAATAACAGCAAACCTGTGGCCCTTTGGCTCCCATGCAAATGCAATAATCTTATCATTCTTATTCTCAAGCTCAAGAACCTCGATAGGTATGTCCCTTTCTCTGATCCTGAAGAGCTCGAACCCGGTATATGAGCTTTTCTTTGTCTTCGTGTAGCGATCAACTTTAACAGCAAGGTAATCCCCGTTACTCTGCCAATACATTTTACATCCGTTCGCACTGAAGAGATTCTTTTGCCTCACCTCTTTTTTGCTTGGAATTTCCACAAGACTAACCTGAAATGAAATATTCAAATGAATGAGATATCTCCTCCAAATGGTAGGAAAAGAAGAAGATTCAAAAACTGGTTTGCATGCTCACCTTTGCAGGTTGATTTCCTCCGCCTAGCTCCGGAATAAAAAGCGCAAGAATGGGGTTGGTTGGTGACCAACTAAAGTCGACGACATTATCTACCTTTATAGACTTCTTGTCAACAAGACTGAAGCTATCAGTTTCATAAACATAGATAGCATTTTTTCCCATTCTCGCGAAGTACTTGTCTTCTAGTCCACCACCCCACCTAAAAATACAATAATTCTCATTCTCATTCTCTACGTATGTATGTGTTTGTTGCTGATAATGTTGAGAAGGAAACAATAAAGTTGCCGGAACAAACCTGAAAATAGGCCAACACAAACCGGTGACCGCCCCTGTACCAGGAGAGAACTCATCTGCACTTCCAATGAAACTTCTCATAATTTCTCGACTTCTCACATCAAAGATGTTAATTACCACCCTCTGTCAAAAGTAAGTTTTACGTTAACATCAATGAAATCCATTCACCACCTAAGTCTATTTAAATTGGACAAAAAATGTGGCAAGGAAAATAACATAAGAAACATTTTACTAACATTGGTATCACGGGGGCCGCTTGGCTCATGGCTGCTACAAGTCACAAGAAATCTCTCACCAGGAGAAAAGTCTATAAGGTTTACCTGTAATTAAATTTACACCATCAAAGCTGCTATAACCTACTATAAAATCAATCAATGTAATGTAAATGCACATTACGTATACGGTAGAAGCGGCCCTTTGCCCCTTTAACTCTACTATGTTATACGGTAGATAGATGGATAACACTGCTTTAAAGTTTATTACAAAATGTTTCTTAAAATGACAAATCCCACTGTGTACTCCCGTACTTGTCCCAACTTTTTTAAATGTTTTCAAGTTGAAGGTCGCTGCAGACAGGTAGAGCTGAGGCGAGGGTTCTCTAGTATAAGCTTCCGCTACGTCAATTTATATTTCCCTAATTTGTCCTTAGGCAATCATGTTTTACTAGACTCAGTTATGCACTAGCCTAATTGTTTGACGTTCCTTATTCACAAGCCGTTTCTAAAATAACTCTAAATCCGGTTATCTTTATTGTAAACTTTATTTAAAGTTAATTGACCTCAACATTTCCTCTCTTTTAATTAAGATAAGTATTCCCCCCTTCTTCCCGGCTTCTTAACTCCCACCCTTGTCACCCCCGGCTAGTGGGCCTTCCTTCGGGAATTGGGGCATGACAGAAACCACTAACTACCTGCTCATGTTCATAACGCATCAATCGGTTAAAAGTGCAAGCACCACCCCAAACTGCAGCACCCTTCTTGTGTAAAGTGGCCAAGTAAGTTCCCAATGGTGACCATTGCACAAAACTTTCTGTCCAATACTGCAGCAAGGGGGAATATAAAGTAATGAGAGAGAAGCAATTATCAAATGCAAGGATAAGGAATCAAACAAGTCTGGGATAACAAAAATGTGAAATTAATAGATGAAGGAAAATATTGCCCAACTCAAGAACAAGAATGATCATTCTGGAGAGGAGAGAAAAGAGACAGAATTCGAAAACTTCAGTTCACTCACGGGCTTTTTGAAAACAGGCTCTGGTTTTGATTGCCTTGCATCATTCCAAAAGACCTCAGTATCAAAACCAGCACGAATCACAAACTGATCACGGGCTTTTTCATCTGTAAGCCATTTTTGCAGATTCTCCTGTGAGAATAGACAGAGTCATCCATCATAAGAGCGAGCTTTGACATTTGCAGTAAGTTTAGAGATTATTTTGTGTATTTGACATTTATAAACTTGGTAACTATTTTCATTTGAGAGAGAGAGAGAGAGAGAGAGAGAGAGACTAACTCCTGGAGTATAGGGCTTGGTTTCTGGAGGAGCCCAAAGCTCTGGCACCTTTAGGAACTTCTCAATATCATCAAGCATAGTGACAGAAAATATGTGAGATCGATCTAGCTTGTACCCATGGGTCTTCTCCTTGGCTAATTTAGCTTCCTACAAACAACCAAACATTACATTTGTGATTTCATGCGAATTGGAGCGTGTAATATATTAATTCTTAATGCAGTTATATCAATCTGGAAGAAATTTCACTACCAACAAATCAAACAAACTGATAATTTCAATATACTCGATGCATCACCTAACCTGGGGAGTGTTATACTCGATGAAGCAGTATCCTACGGTTTTCTGAGAGTCGGGATCAACCGGCATCCAGAGACCGTCCTCTCTTATAACACCAATTTGACTGTAGATTTTGCAGATCACACCTTGCAACTTCTCGTACTTGTCCTTTGGTACCACCGGCAAATTGTCCACCACTATTATGTTCTCAAAACCATTTTCCAATTCCAAATCTTCCTCTAGTTGAAAATCCTCATCATCACTAACAACAACAAAAAAAATACCAATCCACACTAATATCACAATCAAAATCAGAAAGAAATCTCAAACTCTATATAAATATAGTAAGACTGAATCTTCTGCTACAGTATTCTGCATGAATACTCCCTCCTAGAAGATGATTATGGCTCCCAAATATCACTCTGGCAGCTAACTTTCATGCAAAAATAAAAACTTTATTCATCTTTGAGAAAAGTTGCACAATTCAAGACAATTGAAATTTTGAATCTCAAATTTTCAGCATATTATTGAGCCCCACCGAACTTTGAATTAAAATTTAAGTGGTCAATTACATATATATATATGTGTGTGTGTATTTCTTTTCATGACCAGCTTTCTCTTCCTCTTCAACTTTACAAGTTCCAAACTAATTTTACATATACAAATTCCAAACCTATTACAAACAAACACGGATACATTCTATATTTTCATAGAATTAAGCAAGCGAAATTTAACGGACTTTTTTTTATTGTGCAGAATTTCTAAGAAGCATTGTAGCAGATGGATTGGTCTACATCCCTTGTAGATGTGCTTGATCCTTGCTCAAGACAAGTTCTCCGTTCAAGTTGAGCAGTCAGCACTAATGTGCAGTTGCTATACTCAACCAAATCAAAAGGTTCAAGGTATTACAACAAATATAATCTATTGAATAGTTGAGTTAAAAAATTATTTGTAGTTTATCATGATATATCTTTACTATTTATTAAATATTCAGTCTTACAAACAAATAAAAAAGAAAGGTACTTGTTTTATTAGCTCAAGAAACAAATTAAAACAAAAAAGATATCTTCTGTGCAAAAGCACAGGGGTAATACTAGTCAACATCAAAAATAATAAAATAAGTTTATTTCATCGATTTTATAATTAAAAGGTAGGAGCTTCTTAATGTTATTTAAGAAGCTAGAATTATACACTTTAATAAGGGGTAATACTAGTCAACATCAAAAATAATAAAATAAGTCGGTTTTATAATCAAAAGGTATGAGACTGACTGTGCAAGTAGGTCAAAACACTCAAAACGGTTTTTTTTCCAATTCAATTTTTTTAATTTGTTTTTTTCTCCACGTTCGACTTCAATTTTAATTTATAAATAATGATTGTGTCAACATTATTTTAATTATAAATAATCGTTGTGACAACATTAATCTCGCTCCAAAACCTTCGGCTCCGGCTCTGTCGCTCGACTCTTTAAACAAAAATAAAAAATAAAAAAATTGAAAAAAAGAATTAAAAAACTGAAAGAAAAAGTTAGAAAAAAAAAATAAAAAAATTAGGCGAATAAAAAATAAAATTGTCAACGCACACGTGCCTGACCGCCACTTACTGTGCGGGTGCATGCAAGTTTTTGCGTGTGAGAAAATATGGTGTGTCGTGATTTTTTATCCGATTTTTAGAGTTTCCACATTAAATTATAGTGCGTTGATTGTTCTTATTTTTCCATCTTATTTCTTGTCTATTTTCGTTTTTCCTTAGTTGCGATACGGAACGTGATTTCTAGCATATCAGTGTTATTACCTGATGACACCGAAGTTCTCGCCGGCGGGCAGGCGAATAGAATCGAGATCGAGAGAATCGAGGTCGACGTTGAGGCCACCGGCCATGATCCGTAGATCTTGCATCGATATAACGTCCAACATGGCTGATCGCTGCGAGCGGGGAAGGAAGATGCGCAGACGAATGATATTTTCTTCGGTATAGAGAGATAAGGAAGAGAGAGGAGAGAGATTGCAAAATTAGGGTTCTTTTTGCCCTTTTCTTAGACTCGTATTATTAGGGAAGGAAATTTTATAGGCCCATTTAAGTACCAGGCTTTATCAAAACAAGTCTGACAATATTAATTTGATAGGCCCATTTAAGTTGTAATTTCAACTTTTTGATAATATATCACAATACTAATTTTTGAAAATTTTGCAAGTTACGTTGCTTAGCTTAGTCGTGATATCTATTACTAAGAAAATAAAGTTGTCCCTTCCACGGTACTCCGTTCAGATTTTCCTTTATTCTGGTTGTCTAATTTTAATTCATATATATTCTAAACTTTATTTTTATTAATTTCATACTCTTGAAATATCACATGTTTATCTATTAATCACATCTCATATTTAATAAAACTAAGAATATCTATATGAAGACTAAGTAAATATATTTAATTAACATGTCTGTATGGAATCTTTTTTATTTTTCTTTCATGTTTTTCTAGAATTTCGATTAGTGCTTGCTAGAAAATATATACATTGAATCTAATATGGGATAGATAGCTAAAAAAAAGAACAAAAAAACTAGATGTAAACATATTTTTTTCCACATTTTGGCACAGATTAGAGATATCGATTTAATTAGCATGAACCAACGAGACGGTTCAAATATGCTTAAAAAGAATAATTTCTACTGATTTTAATTAATATTAACTTTGTTTAAATTTTTATTGAAAATTTTAGCATAAACCAACGAGATGGTTCAAATAACATAGAAAGAATAATTTTTACTAATTTTAATTAATATTACTTTGAAGATGTAAACATATTTTTTTTCCGCATTTTGGCAAAGATTAGAGATATCGATTTAACATGAACCAACGAGACGGTACAAATATACTTAAAAAGGAAGGATTTTTACTAATTTTAATTAATATTAACTTTGTTTATATTTTTATCGAGTAATTTAGAATAAACCAACGAGACAGTTCAAATAACATAGAAAGAATAATTTTTACTAATTTTAATTAATATTACTTGTAGTGTTCATATTTTTATCGAGTATTACCCTACGGATTTGAGACGAGTATGTACAGTAAAATCACTATTTTAACCGAGATTAGGACGAACATGTAGAAAAATTCTAAACAAATTTAGATTTAGATACATAATAAATGAGTTACTCGATTTATTGTCATTCCTAATTATAAATTTAGATACGTGAAATAAAATTAATTTGTTAAGTTTGGTTAATAATTAATGCGAAAAATATCACAACTTTTAAATAAGATATAAAATTATTTTTAAAATGTATACATATAAATTAAAACATAAAGTTATTTTCCATCGAATTCCGACGGGCTACCCTTTATGGTAATTTGTCTAATTTTAATTCATATATATTCTAATTTTTATTTTTATTAATTAAAATTTTATTAATTTCATATTCTTGAAATATCACATGTTTCTTCTATTATACATATTAAAATAATAACAATTTCGGAATGCATCTTATAAATCCTTATTTTATACATTCTTAATTCATATATAATAATCTATAGAAAATTTGTAAATGAAAATCTCTCTATGAAGACTAAATAAATATATTTAATCAACATGTCTACATGAAATCCTTTTCATTTTTTCATTCATGTTTTTCTAAAAACTTCGATTAGTACTTTCTAAAAAATATATACATTGAATCAAATGTGGAATAGGTAGCTAAAGAAAAGAACAAAAAAACTTGAAGATGTAAACATATTTTTTTTTTTCGCATTTTGGCAAAGATTAGAGATATCGATTTAACATGAACTAACGAGACATTCCAAATATACTTAAAAAGAAGGATTTTTACTACTTTTAATTAATATTAACTTTGTTTAGATTTTTATCGAGTAATTTAGCATAAACCAACGAGACGGTTCAAATAACATAGAAAGAATGATCTTTACTAATTTTAATTAATTTTACTTGGAGTGTTCATATTTTTATCGAGTATTACTCAACGGATTTGAGACGAGTGTGTACAGTAACGTCACTATTTTAACCGAGATTAGAACGAACATGTAGAAAAATTCTAAACAAATTTAGATTTTAAAAAAAAATACATAATGAATGAGTATACCCGATCCATTATCATTCCTAATAATAAATTTAGATACGTGAAATAATTAATTTTTTAAGTTTGATTAATAATTAACGCGAACAATATCACAACTTTTAAATAAGTTAGAAATTATTTTTAAAATATATACATATAAATTAAAACATAAAATTATTATCCATCGAATTTCGACGGACTACTTACTAGTATAAAGAAAAAAAAATAATGACCTCATTAGGTCGGGCCTCGTTAAATCCTTCTTTAGTTTGATAATGTCATTATGCCAAGTCAACAATGGCAAACATGCGCAAGAAATCATCAAAAACGATATTACAATTAAGTTGAGCAAAAGAAAATGTAACTTTAATAAATTTAGAGGAAAAGGTCATACCAACATTTCATTAATAATCATTTGGCTGTCCCATTCCACAAAGAAATTGAAAGTTGAAAACTTTCTTTATAGAAAAGGCTTTTTCACACTTCTCTCTTAACATGTAAGCATCATAGGCATATATAATAACAACAAAATCCAAATAATTTTTTTCATTAAAACTGAAACTATTTATTTGGCCAAATTAAATTGGTTGTGAGAAATAATTTCAGAAAGAGAAAATACACATTGATCTTGAGTATTTATAATAATTGGCCAAATTAAATTTTCCAACATAAAAATAAAATTATTTATTTAGCCAACTAATTAATTGGTCAAATTAAATTGGCTATGCAAAATAATTGCAAGACAAAAAAATATATATACATAAAATGCATATGGAATATTAAATATTATAAATCAGAAAGATAGCATGCCTATTCTATGAGACAAATCAAGTAAATTAATCAACAAGTCAGTTTATTTATTACATTTGGTCTATTAGTCATTGATCTTTTCTTGTACTCTTTGTCCCAATAGCAAGGTCTCATTATATTTTTTCATATGTCCCAATAACAATGTCTCTCTTTTCTTTTTCGTATGTCCCAATGGCAGAGTCTCATTCCAAAAATGAAAATAATTAACCCTTCAAAAGGCTTGGGACATACCACTTTTTATTTTTTTTACTCTTGTTTCTTAATAACCGTGCCCAAAAGAAAGGGAACCTTGCTATTAGTATGGATGGGTACTTATTTTTTTTAGTGTTCTTAATAGTGATCAAATAATGTCACCATGCTGACTGCTAGTATTAAAAAAGAGAGCTGTAAAAGGAAACAAATAGCTTAGAAGAATGTTTCCTTTTTTAGTGGTTTGGATTTATGTAGGCGACATGCATGCAGCTAAAATATTCTCTTTACAGTTCTTTAATCTTGTTGCTGAAGCTGGATAGAATGAAATTAAATAAGAGAAAATGCAGGCGTTTTTCCGATTTATTTAAATAGAAATGATGGTGCTATAATATGTTTACGAGTTTGATTTTTCATGAAGAAAGCTCCCATTTTAGTGAATCCTTTTTGTAGAGCATGTAATTTTATGCATCACTCTTTCAACAGTTTACATAAATTTTGAAATATTGAAACTGTATAACAAGTTTTGATCAGTTAGGCTATTATTGAAGGATGGATGAGTAGTAGAAGTCACATTTTTCCTACAAAAGATTAACAAAATCAATAAAGGAAGCCATGCAGCATGATACTGAAATACTCCAAAGAAATCATAAAAAAATAAAATCATCTGGCTTTAGTTAGTAATGCATAAACTTCACCTTTTGCTTTAGGAGAAAACTATTGTATGTTAAGCTAAATCAGTCATAGGGCAACTCTCCTTTGGCATGTTAACAATGGCGATCTGCATTTTTTTCCTATTGATGTAGCATGCCAAGTAAGAGGAGCCCTACGAATGGTTCGCTTAATGGAAACATTGCCTCTTCGACACTCTGCTTCCGTTTCCACTGCTGCATTTTTATGCTCGACTGAGCCCTAATGTTATATATGCTCTAGCAGATGGAATAAACCTACGGAGAAACAGGATATCCGTAGAGGCTTATGTTCGTATTTCTTATCCTATTCGTCTCCATGTCAAGAAAGCCCCTTTACAAGAATGCCATATTCCTACTTCCCTTGTCTCTAAATTTGGAAAGGAGATGCTGTCTAAAAGATGAAATGGCCTACTTATCATATTCATGACTTGGCAGTTGGCATATCCTATGTGATATTCCTCATTCTGATTTATTTTGTGGAATTTCATTTTGCCTTGAGAAGGTTAGTCTACTTACTTTTTAGTCCCCAATTCAAATTTTATTTAATTCTGCATTTGCTTATATCATCTTGAACAAAACAGTTCCTCACCTTTTATGTTACATATTGATATTCCTTCAATATATAATGGAGATATTTTCTATAATATGGAAACACTTTATTTTTCAATGGATATTCCTCAACATTATTAGCTTATTTCCCTCTGTTTCTCTGCTTTAGAATTTTCTGTCCCATATACCTGCATCACAAAGTGGGACAACAATAAGTTAGTCAAGATTCAAAAAATTTAATAACTATAGTCTTGAGATAAATCATATTAATTACCTCCCAAGCATCATAAGTGTGGCCTGAGGACTAGTTCCGGAGGAGTAGTCAAAACGTCGAGCCATCAACAACGCGCAAGGAATCCACACCAAGGACCTTATAATCACGATCAACGACCCGATTCACTTGGCAGCCTCCATGATAATGCCACATTGACATATATCACTGTGTCTTTGCAAAACTTCTCCATGTTATAAGCTGCTGATATGTGTTGGCCTCTGGTTGACAGGAATCGACAACATATGCTTTAGTATGGATTGCATTGTGCTATTGGGATATCGAAATTGGGAGATTGGTTTTGATTCCACAACTCTTTTAATGATTTTCATGCCTTGGACACATTTATGTAAGTCCCTAGAGTCATTGAAATAATTGAATGTCACACTTGGATTGTCATTTGGGTCCTTGCTATCAAGCTCCATGTACCCTCTAGACAAAGGTACTTGTACCTTTTGCAGGATAATTCCAAGTTTGTCGCTCGACTCCGGTCGGATATTCTGTTTCAGTTTCGTATTTCATTTTATATTTCTCTAGATATTCAAGCTTAACACTACTATTTATAAAAATATGTATTCTTACAATTTTTGGTATTACCTATAATATACTAACTTATTTGTAATTACTTAGTTTAGCAATTTAATAGATATAGGTTTCATATATTTTGATATTAGAGAAGATTTCTCAAAAGTGTGCATTTTGATATGCATTAATGCAAGTAATACCCTTACTTATTTTCATTTCTAAGCATGATTTAGTAATTTAATATATGTAAATCTAGGTTTTATATATTATCATGATACACGATAAGAATAATTTTGTATTCAAAATTGTGAATTTTTTAAAAATAATTTTCATATATATAATTATAGCTATGTATGTGTGTATACTTTAAGTTAATAACTAGAGCGATCAAATTCAATTTGGCCCGACTTGGGTCACAAGAAACTTGGGACAACCTAATCTGGTCATTTAACACTATGTTTTGTTCTTCTAATTGGGATCGGGCTAGATTTTTTGTGACTCGATAGATTTTCGGTTGGATTGACTCCAACTTCTTTGACAACTTTAACTATTAAGTACGTCGATGGTACTACTTTCCTAATTCTATAAAATTATGATAAAAAAAAGGAAGATGAAAAAAAAAAAAAATTAATGATAGATTAACCTGGTTTGTAGGAAAAGAAGAGAGGTCGAGGCCGCTCATTGCTTCAATGTAGACACCAACATTAGTTATACCAACCACTTGAGCCGTGGAGGGTCCCACAGGCCCTCGAGTAGGAATTATGAAACCATTTAGCCCATGTTTGGTTCGATATTTTTTGGGCATGGAAATAGATTCAATTAATTGAATCTATTACTCCTTGTTTGGTTTGGGTAGTGGGTTAACAATTACCCTTACTTGGGGGTAATTCAATTCCCTTCATTTCCAAAATCATTTCACAAGGTGATTCCTTTCCATTGTTGAACCAAACACCAAATAAAAGTAACACTTATTGTTATCATTCCTCCCCTCTACCTGATTTCATTCCCTTTCCATTCCTCTACTCGAACCAAACGAGCACTTAATGGGTTGTCGGACATCCCATGGCCCACCATTGGTTGGTCCAATACCACTTCTATATATTTCTTGGGCCTTGAGTTTATGGGCCGGCCCAATACCGCTCAGCATCAAAAGTTGTGGGCTGCCCAATGCACCAGCTGACACAAATGATCTCATTTATACTTTCATTGTTCAAGTATGCCATATGTTTGTTGCCTTGTGAGTCTTTGTATAACACTCCATTAGCTTTTGGTCTTTGCACTATTCAAATTTTTTGGACTTATTTGCCCTTAATTCTTATTTTCCTAATTATCATTTTTAATTATTCCGAAAATTACTTTTTATTTTAATTAAATTAAAGATTTGGAATAGATTAATATATTTTGAATGTTTATCCATTTACCATATTTTGCAGATCTATTTTACATAACTATGTACAGTTTATGAGTCATTATTTTCCGGCGGCTGCACAGATTATGGTATAGGTCGTATATCATCCTTTCTACGGTGGCGACGAACATCCATATTTCAACGGCAACGGCGGCGATATTGAAAGAAAACTCCGGCGACTTGCGGCAGAATTTCTTTCCGGCGATTTGCAAAACCATGTGTGAAAATTATTGATTTCGTGAACTGGATATTTGTGTTATTGGAGTTTAGGTATTGAGTGTATCATTCATATTATTTTTCTTTGTATATATGAATTGCATCGAGGATCAAATTTAAGGCTGTTTCCTGCATGATTTCGAGTACTGTATTCAAGTTTTGTGAAGACGGTGAACTCATGCCAATTGCACGAATTTTTGTACGTGCATTCACGATTTGATCTTAGTGATTTCATAAATCTTTATCAGTGCTTTCATGAATTAATTTTCGTGAATTCACTATTTGATCTTAGTGATTTCATAAATCTTTATCCGTGCATTCACGATTTGATCTTAGTGATTTCATAAATCTTTATCCGTGCTTTCATGAATTAGTTTTAGGCTGTTTCATGCATGATTTCGAGTATTGTATTCAAGTTTATTGAAGACGGTGAACTCATGCCAATTGCACATAAATTATTTGAGCGTTTTTGCATCATATAAATTGTGGTGTTGTTGAATATGATGTGTTTTTGCAGATGACTTTGACGTTCGTAGTAGTTCACTTTGGAGGATTATGGATGAACGAATCATATCAAGGAGGGGATAAAAGAATGTTGTTAATATCTACAGATGAAATTTCGTATCAGAATTTCCTAAATCGGATACAGAATGAGGTTGGTTTTGATCACAATTTATTTTCCTACTCGATTTGCTGTTTGGTGAATGCACCAGAACACAAGGGTGGCAGCGTGAGGTTGCATATCACAAATGATATTGAGTTGAAGTATGCGCTAGATAAGTTCATAGTACGAGACTTTTATGTGAACGTATCAGCCATATTGTCTTCTTTACCGTCTAACCAGCACAATTTTGTGAATTTGTTGAATTCTCAACATTCAACAATGACTGCATTAAACAGACCAAATTTGAATGTCACAGCTGATGAGCACTTCGAGAATATTTGTGATAAGGGCTATCATGCATCAGATGATTTTTACAATGACGGTGTTGCACAAGAGGACCGTAATGATATTGAAGACCATTCTGATCATCATGATGATGAAGTCAGCATTGACAGTATGGATTTGGATGATTTGTCTCCAGTTCAAAATATGAAAGATGTTCCGCCGCTACGTGTTACCTCTCCAACAAGAAACGATGACATATTTGATTATGCTAGTACGGTTGTTAAAGAAAGTAGAAGGCAATGGATCATTCTTGGTGCTTTGTATCAAGCGTCATTGGGTGTTGAAGAGCCAGCTTCTGCCCAACAATATAGTAGTGATTCAATACATGTTGGCGCCATTTTTGATTCAAAGGATAGCATAATCGTTGCTGTTGGGTTGTACCACTTGATCAACAAGGTTGAATTTGTCGTCTCTCGTTCTTCTTCTACAAGATATTATGTTACTTGCAAACATCACAAGGATAGATGCAAATTTGAAATGAGGTCTTCATCTTCTTCTGTTGGATCATTATGGACAGTTACACATTGGAATGTGCCTCACACTTGTTAGATGGATTTGCGATATCAGGGCCGACGAACGATGTGTGCAAAGGTTATTGGTTCTTATTTTGCCCCAAGGTTACTCAAAGATGGTACTGGTTTGAGGCCGAAAGAGATGGCTGCTGAACTGCAAAGAGAATATGGATTCCAGGTTACATATACTTTGGGTTTTCATTAGTTTGAATGTCATTCTTGTTACTCTGGCAATTTATTCCTATATTTATATGATTTATAATATTAAAATATACATAAAATATGAGAACTGCAAACATATATGTGAAGAAAGAAAATGTTAAATGATATAGCCTAAGGGTATCTCCAACGGTGGGTTCCAAAATTTGGAACCCACCAAATCCACCATTGTGGAGAAAAGAAACTGGTTTCCAGTTTTGAAACTGGAAACCAGTTTCAGTTTTTGAAACTGGGTGCAAGGGGGAGAAAAGGAAGAAAGGTAGCGGCTGGAAGCAGAAGCAGGGGCGGCTGGGCGCGTGCACCACACGCGCGCGCTGGTTGGCGCGTGCAGTACACGCGCGCGTGAGGGTGGCAGCCAGTTTTGACTTTTTTTTTTTCTATTTTTCTCCTTTTTTCATTTCGATTTTTTTTGTAGTTTTTCATCAATACGGACCTATTAGCTCGTCTAAAACATATCGAACATATATCTTATATTAAAGATCACGACGAGAGCTTTTATTCGACATAAAAATAGTAAAAATCCGATTTGAAACGAGCAAATGATGATATTTTAAAGTTCAAAACTAATAATTTATGTATAGATATATAAAGATAATGTGTATTATAGTGGGATCCTTTAAATAGTAGAAACTGGTTTCATTGTTGTGGAAGGTGTTTAGATAAAAAAGTAGGTGGGTTCCAAAAGCTGATGTGGCGCTGATATGGCGATTTGGAAGCTGAAACTGGTTTCCACCACTGGAGACAACCTAATCTATCTTCATTGAATATTATTTCCGGCGCCTCCTTTTTTTTGGACGGGACCACGAAATTTGGTATGTCTATCTATACCTATATAACAAAACCAGCAGCTTTATTTTTATTTTAATGTCTATTGGCATGTCCAATTTATTTTTTCCATTATATATTGAAATAAATAATAAAAAAGTAATAATTTTAAAATAAAACGACATTATGTTACCTATCCAAAAATAATATATATTCCATCAGTCCAAAATTAAAATATAAAAACTACTATGAAATCTTTTGAAAAATATCTCAATATTATGCACAAATAAATATAAAACCTATCTCTATGTTAAACTTATAAAGATCTAATCTAAATTTCATAATTAGTATTTTAGAAAATTTAATCTTATATATTATAGTACTATGTGTAGTTAATGTTTAATTATTTTGAAAGTTTGTATGATTTTTTTCCCTCCAATTCTTGCATAGCATTTTAAAGACTCGTGTAATTCATAGGCAATATCAATAACATACTATGAAGATCTAAATATAAACTTAAAAGACTGTGTATAGCCTAAAGTAGTCGTAAAAACTTATCAAAATAATGATTCAAATTATATTTAAATGCATTTTTTATTTTAAACAGCACTAAGATATATATAGTTATTTCTTAAGCAAAAGATGCTACAACTCGTGGCCTATATTGTAACTAGCTACTTTACTTCGTGAAAGAAAAAAAGAAAAAGTAGTCGCAAACTTAATAACATACTATAAAAAATAATCACTCTTATGAAAATATCCTCCAGATCTATATCGTCCCTCCGACTTCGCGTCGTTCGCACCTATCACGCAAGCCATTCGCGTATTTGCCATGGACATTCCTCAACACTACTATGCCTATTTTCCTCTGCGTCTATGCCTTAGAATTTTCATGCCCATATACCTACATCACAAAGTAGAACAACAATAAGTTAGTCAAGTTATTTCAAGTAAAAAATTCAACAATGTTGATAATTATATATAGCCCTAATTAGATCACCTTCCGAGCATCATAACTGTGGCCTGAGGATTAGTTCCGGGGGAGTAGTCAAACGTCGAGCCATCAACAACGCGCAACGAATCCACACCGAGAACCCTATAATCGCGATCAACGACCCGATTCACTTGGCAACCTCCATGGTAATGCCATATTGTCGACACCGTGTCTTTGCAATACTGCTCCATGTTATAAGCTGCTGACTTGTGATTCGTCCTCAGGTTGATAGAAATCGACAACATATACTTTAGTAGGGATTGCATTGTGCTATTGGGATATCGAAATTGGGAGATTGATTTTGATTCCACAACTCTTTTCATGATTTTCATGCCTTGGACACATTTATGTAAGTCCCTAGAGTCATTGAAATAATTGAATGTCACACTTGGATTGTCATTGGGGTCTTTGCTATCAAGCTCCATGTACCCTCTTGAGAAAGGTCCTGTTACCTTTTGCATGATAATTCCATGTTCGTTGCTCGACTTCGGTCGGATCCTCTGTTCCAATTTCGTATTTCATTTCATATTTGTGTCTAGATATTATATAAACAAATATATTGTTGTTACTATATTATGGAATTACCTTTTTGCCTATATATATATATATATATATATACTTGAGTTAAAAGGCAATGGTGTATTATATAGAGCAAATACTATATATTGTCGCAACATTCTGATAGTTTATATTTTGGTGATTTGGTTGCAGAAAAAAATTTAATGTTATTGACTGTCTAGATTGTGTTGGCCAAAGAAGCTGAGATACATGGATACATACGATCATAAAGCCGTTATTTATTAATTTTCCAATTGTTGAGTGGGCTATAAGTTTGGCTCGTAGCTAATAGGCATTTAATTACTCCATCCGTCCATCATATTTGGACATAGTATTTTATTTTGGGATATTTATCAAAAACGTGCATTTCCTATTTATCAAAATGATCCCACTATATCTTCCTAATATTCACCCTCAAAGTTGTTAATTTAATTATACAAAAAGTCACCCATGGCTCACCACTTTAATTTTAAACCAACCCATTACCCATTAATTTCTTCCTAATACAACAAACAATGTAAGACCCTTACTCCACTTACCTCAAATTTATTAAAACCCGCATCACCACAAATTATGTCCAAATATAGTGGACGGAGGGAGTATTATTCATTGAACTATGTAGACAGAAATGTATTTTTATTTTGAGTATCAATCAATAATATTTTTCTTCAAGAATTTGTGTTTCTCGTCGAGAAATATACGAGAGCTTTCACGTGCTCGATATCGTGTGTCTGAAACAATCTGTAGCAGATCATTTCACCCACACCATTTGTGTTGCCATTCGAAGAGAGATTGAAAAGTATTTTTGACTTCATGACATTATTGCAAAAATACTGAACTATAATATAAATCTATCAAGTTTTAAATATTATGATACTATTGCAAAAGCGGCCAAATATTGCATACTCATGAAAATCAATTTGTTGCGATATGCATAATTTTATAATTATCTTTAACCGAGTCAAAAGGAGCAAAATCCCGATGGACTCGGACCGGCTCGAAAAATTTGCACTATAATTCTCTTTTCGGGCTTGGTTGTACTCCATATATTTAGGCCTGATGGAATTTCGGGCCGGTCAGACCCGATCAGATTTTCTCAAAACGATCAGTTGGCTCAAGCCAGCCCGGCCCGGACCAATCTTTTGCCAGCTCTAGCTGAGAGTTTTAATATTTAGATATAAATATTTTCTAACAACTATCTTCAGCCATATTATTATTATTATTATTATTATTATTATTATTATTGGGATATGCATAATTTTCTAACAACTATCTTCAACCACATCATCATTCAAATAAAAATAGATCCATGATGGACTAACCTGGTCTCCAGCAGTTGCATACTCTTGAGGCATTGTAAGAAAAGAAGAGGGGTTGAATTGTCCACTAGCTGCTTCAATGTAGACACCGACATCAGTTATACCAGCCACTTGAACGAGTGAGGGCTCCACATGCTTTCGAGAGGGTATTATTACAGCATTTAATGGGTTATCGGACATCCCCTGGCCCACCATTTGTTGGTCCAATACTACTTCTATTTTTTGGGCCTTAAGTTTATGGGCCGGCCCAATACCGCTCAACATTAAAATTTGTGGGCTGCCCAATGCACCTGCTGATACAATTATCTCATTTTTACTCCCACTTTTTAAATATGCTATATGTTTGCTGCCTTTTGAGTCTTTGAACAAAACTCCATGTGCCTTGGGTCTTTGCCCTGCAAATCTTTCATCAACCTAATCAAGTTACACATACTCACAAACACACACACACACACACACACACACAAATTGTCTTCTATGGGACTGTTTACTTTGGATGATAGAATAAATACATAAAAATAGTACTCCCTCCGTCTCATGATAAGTGTCTACTTTCTTTTGGGCACGGGTATTTAGGAGAGAAGTGTTTAAAGGATAAAAAGATCAAAAGTGGTGGAGCCCACATCTTTTGTGTGAGAGAGGGTGTTTCCATATTAGGAAAGTAGACACTTATGATGGGACAGCCCAATAAGGAAATGTAGACACTTATGGCGGGACGGAGGGAGTATAGGTTAATCCACCGTTTACTTTGATGGATTGATTGCTTTTGAGCTTGTTTGATCATCTAATCCTTCATATAGCAAATCCTATATTTTATCAATCTATCATATCCGCAAAGTAAACGCTCCCTATGTATTTTGTAGGGATTACATGATCTTTGAAATGCTGAAAAATAAATATCTATATTTATAATTTTTGTAAATTTGATCTATCTCATTTTTTTTTCAACCTCCAACAAGCTGATTTGGTACACGAAAAAGTAGGTGGAGTTTGTTTTTTTGTTTCAGTAAAGACATAGTTTTGATGATGATTAAGATTGATCAAATGTAGGTCCACTTCCACTAAGTGGCCCAAAAGATGCCTCTACGAAAAGGGATATATTTATGTAAATTAAAAGTATTCAATTATGTACGAAAAAGAAAACGAGATATTTAACAACATAAGTATGCAAAAATCATAAATGTTACAGTCATGAGTCAACTACTAATATATTCTGATAATATAAAAAAATAGAAATAGTTATATATCCGTAATTCAACACAATTACGAGAAGAAATTAGAATATAATAAGATAAAATGAAACGAAATACACTAAATTCTCAAACAACATAGTAGCTGAAATAGCAACCACATATTTAAAATAAATTATACTCACTCCGTCTATGAAGATTGTAGCTAGTTTTTCTTATTTTATTTTTTTTTAACTTTAGAACATAACACCTACTATTTTACTTTTTTATTCCTTTCTCCACTCACAATACAACAATGGGTACTTTTCTCCACTCACTTAACATATACCACACTTTTATTAAAATTCGTGCCAAAAAAAAACTAGCTACAATCTTCGTAGACGAAGAGAGTACTATACTCGTTTAAGAAAACAATTACAAAGAACTAAAAATATTAAATCCAATTTTAAAAACTATGTTTTCACGAAAATCAAGTGACAATTGGAATTTTCAAAAAAAATTAAAATTAAAAATTAAAAGATTAAAATATGAAATGACCAAAATACCCCCCAATTCTGAAGTAGAAACAAAGTAGGGGTAAAGCTCGAACCTGGGGAGGTCCTGAACAGAATTTGGTGCGCCGTTGCATACAAATAAACGGCAATATTTGTTGGATGTGCATATTCCAATAAATCCGCAGAGGTATGCCTTATACTATTCGCATCAAAGATTGTACCCCCAATTTTGGTGCCATGTATATGCTCGTACGTAAATCCATTGTACGGCGCCACCCCCGCCTCCAGCAATCCGCCCCTCACCGCCGCCTGCCAATTCCGCACTCGCGGCCGGAACGCCACCTTCCGCTCCACCCACTCGTACGACGCGTTCGCCAGCCGCGGGTCCCACCCCGCCCGGCTCACGTAGTCGTCGTCGGCGCGTGAGTAGAACCCGGCGTTGACGGCGGAGCCCCCGCCCAATACGCGGCCGCGGTGGTTGATCACGCCGTCGGTGGAGACGAACAGCTGCGCGGCGGAGGCGGACGACATATCCGTCAGTGATTTAACGAAACCGGCGGCGTGGACGACGTTGGGGTTGTCGTACGGAAGGCCGCCCCTCTCGAGGAGCAGTACTCTCGCGTCGGCGGAGAGCGTCGCTGCCAGCGGGCATCCGGCGGCGCCGCCGCCGATTATTATGTAATCGTAGTACCCTCTCGGCGGAGCTGATGTTGCGTTTTTCGCAAACGAACTGTATGGAGCTGGTAGTACAAACGCATGATTAAGCACTATGTGAGAGAGAGAGAGAGAGAGAGAGAGAGAGAGAGTATACCTTTCTCTGCAAAGGAAGAAACAATAAAGAAGAAAATCCCTAGGGCGACTGCAACAAAAGGAATTGACTTTACGGAAGCCACCATATTTTCAGAATTAAGATTAAAAGATGTTAATCAAGAGATAAGCAACCACTAATTTGATGTCTATATATATATATATATGTATATGTATATATATGATCCGTTTCATATACAAATTTCACACCTCCATTAAAAGAGTAAAGAGCTAATTACTAAATTTTGCCCCTAACAGTTCTCAATATAGGGATATAGCTAGGATGTATAGCTAGGACTATTAAATTTATTAATTTCATAATATTTATTACACTATAATGAAATCAACCATAATTAATATATTTATTTCTTACCAAAATTATTTACCATAATTATGAAATATTCAATCCAAATAATCAATTATTACTTTTAAAATTAAACTAAAATATTTATATACCATAATGGTATACCAAATCCTAATTAAAAAACTAGAAATTAAATAAGAAAAAAAGAAATTAAAAATGATGAAAAAATGAGAAAACCTTTTTTTTTTTTTTTTGAAATCCGAATGAGAAAAAATCTAAAAAATTAAAAGTGGATATCAAAAAAGTAAAATAGACGATCACAAGGTAAGGGTGCCTCCAACGGTGGGTTCCAAAATTTGGAACCCACCAAATACACCATTGGGGAAAAAATAAACTGGTTTCCAGTTTTGAAACTGGAAATCAGTTTCAAAACTGAAACTGGGTGCAAGCGAAGAAAAGGGAAGAAAAGTAGTGGCTGGGAGCAGAAGTTGGGGCGGCTGAGCGCGTGCACCACACGAGCGCGCTGGTTGGCGCGTGAAGTACACGCGCGCTTGGGGGCGCCGCCTTTTTTGACTTTTTTTTTCCTGTTTTTCTCCTTTTTCATTTCGAAATTTTTTTGTTGTTTTTCATAAATACGGACCTATTAGCTCGTCTAAAACATATCGAACATATATCTTATATTAAAGATCACGACGAGAGCTTTTATTCGACATAAAAATCGTAAAAATCCGATTTGAAACGAGCAAATGATGATATTTTAAAGTTCAAAACTAATAATTTATGTATAGATATATAAAGATAATGTGTATTATAGTGGGACCCTTTAAACAGTAGAAACTGGTTTTATTGTTATGGAAGGTGTTTAGATAAAAAAGTAGGTGGGTTCCAAAAACTGATGTGGCGCTGATGTGACGGTTTGGAAGCTGAAACTGGTTTCCACCACTGGAGGCATAGTAAGTATATGTGTGTGTATTTATTTAAAAAGTTAAAGGTGACGGCATCCTCTCATTTAATAATTGCGGCTCCTCCTTTTTTTTTTTTTGGATAGGACAACGAAGTAACTTATGCGACATCAAGTAAATTGAACCTAATTTGTCAAATAAAAAAAAGCGAAACCTAATTTGTTGAAAATTGCACAAAATATAAACTTTATATAAAACATGCATCTTTTATCAAAGGACGTAAAAATGAACTAGCAAACCTACGAGGCTACAATTAGCTCAAAAGACGACATTTTATAATGAATAATAATAATATCGAACAGTTTAATTACGACTTATAAGCCCTATCTACTACAATCAAATTTGACAAGTTATATTCAATGTTACTTTGATTATTAAGAAAATCGGGTCTATGAAAATTTTGCCTTTAATGACATACATGATAATTAAATCATAAACTTTGGTCTTGACATTGCTATATAATATTCCCTCCATCCCGCTCGAAGCACAATTCTTTTCGGCATAGTTTTTTAGGAGAAGAATTAATAAATAATAATGAGATAAAAAGTGGTGGAGCTCACACCGTTTTGTGAGAGAATTAAAGTGGTTTTCTTTTTTGGACTGTGCCACTTCGAGTTGGACGACTAAAAAAGAAATACGTGTCACTTCGAGTGGGACGTACGAGAAATATTATACAAATTGATCCCTTTATGCCTTGACTTGAATTTTACCTTAAAGACATGATGTGTGTGTATTTTGGTTGTTCAGAAGTTAAGATTTTCTATGATTTTATGTGGATATAATGTACGTTTAGGTGTGGTTTTCATGCATGAAATGCAAAGTTCGTTTGTTAAGAGATTTGAATGAGAGAAGTCGAAGATGTAAGAGAATTGGATGGGTCAGGGTTTATTATTTTATAATCCATGAACAATAGATTTGGATATATTTCTATTTAGAGATTTTATTATTTAATTATTATTTTACCTAGGTTATTAACTAAGTAATTGGCGGCTAATTAGAGATCCCCTATTCTTTATATATTTCTTAGACTTAGCCGCCATAAAGGAGACATATATTATATTAATTCTTTGGTGGTAAACGATGTCCACCAAGACATAACTCCGATCGATATGCTATATGTTGGTACTTTCTGACTGAATCATGAAATCGAATAACACACACCTTAATTATGGGGGATAAAAGTTTTTTTTAGGATACTGATTGGTGACAATTATATGACACTTTTTTAATTAGGTTCAGAAAATTAGGCCCTAATTTGGTTCATATCTACACAACTTAAAAAATGTTGTCCTATTATTGACAGTAGGATAAAAAGTGTCCTATAATTACCACCACCCAAAATTAGTGTCTTAAAAAAAAAAAACTTTATCTCCAAATATGGGGATATATTGTGCATATATGATATACCCCTCAAAATGACAAAGGTCAAACTATCTCAAAAGTATATAATAAAATAATTACGTCTAAGCATAGGCATATACGTACATGTAGATTAGGTATAAGTGTAGTTTATAGTATTAATTATGCCCTGTCTATTGATGTATAAATATATTTCCTACATATAGACTTATGTACTTAATTTAATTTTTTGGTTGAAAACCAATGGAACTACAGATAAACACGTGGCTTTTTCACATCCCCTACTCCCCCCACCAAAAAAGGAAGGTCCAAAATATAGGTACCAAAAATAGCTTCATTATGTGCGTGTGTTTGGCTAGTGGTAGAGTGGTTAATGTCTGAACCAAAGATTATGGGTTCAAGTCCACCGTCACACGACTTTTAAAATTTCTTGTAATGTTTGTTAAAAAAAAATAGCTTCTTAATTCCTGAAATTATTTTATGTAAAATTCCACAGCAATTAATTATGTTTCTTTTACTAAATAATTTTGTTTTATTTATTTTTCAATTTTTTATCAGATTAATGTGTATTCTCAATTAAATCTTTTACAAAAAGATACGAACGTATTATAATATATTAAACTGTAGCTTATAAATTAAATGTTGTTGCGTTGCAAGAGTACGTATTAATAGAAAAGTTTCTCATACACGAAAGTATCATTCTCGATACAGAAATGTATATACTACATACAATTTATCATTTAAATAAATGTCATAAACAAAATATCACTTAGTATGTAGAAAAACAACATTAATTTACTACATAAATTTGATTTACTATATAGAAAAGTATCATATATAAAATTGATTACTAGGTTGTTCACTGTTTCAAAATTAGGATACATAATCTTTTAAGCTCTAAATTTAGTAATTAATTAATAAAAATTGGTTCGGATTCATCATACAATAATAATTTTTCAGTTATAATTAATATTATTAAAATAATGAAATAATATTGGGACACGAGTGATGAGACATAGTTGTGGACAGAAGAACCTAGCCAATCTATTAGATAGCATGCATAGTGCATTAAATCAAATCTGGCGTGATTGTTATCATAAATTTACAATTCAACGTCCGAGTCAACATTTTTTTAGGACCGTAACTTTTGACGTTTTGCAAATATATGATAACTTTTTTTTGGGCTTTCAATTTAAGGATAAAAATTTTAAAATTGATCATTCCCAGGACAGATTTCGGTCCGATCGGGCTAAGTTGCACGTGTCTATCACGTGAGGTCGATTTGTCTGCCCATTCCTACATGGCTGCCAACTAAGCCGTCCATTCATCTCTTCATTTTATTTCTTTTTTTTATTTTAATTAATTTTTTATTAAAATAATTTTAATTTACTTTTTTTTCTTATTCATGTATTATGTGGCAACCACCTAAGCATTAGTTGGCAGCCACATATGCATCGGACACATAAATGCAAAATAGTCCGAAACTTAAAAATCTGGCCTAAATCTGTCCTGGAAAATGATCAATTTTAAATTTTTTGTCCTATAATTGGAAGTCCGGAAAAATCTGTTATATTTTTGCAAAACGGCAAAAGTTACCGTCCTAAAAAAATATTGTAGTCTCCTGTGCGTGTAATAATGGTAAAATTAAAGATACAATTGTAAGTCTACTAAATCTCTAGACCCTTAGATTCATTTGAGTAATTATTAATTATGCGCATCAGAAGATTAGCAAATAACTGAATAAGTATATGATGGAAATCGTATGTTTTTTAAAGTGTAAAAACAGAATAGAGTCAAATTAAAACAAAAAAATTTCATAACAAATTAATAGAATGTGCATAATAGAATTGGATATTGGGCCCAATTCCCCTTAAAAGGGCCTTATTAAGGGGAAGAATACCTCATCATTATAAAGAGGTTCATGCCAAGATCTCCAACCAATGTGGGACATTTTAACACGTCCCCTCACGCACAGCGTGGACAATACCAACGCCATCTGTTGACAAATATATTGGGTGGCGCCCATCAGTGGATTGGGCTGGCTCTGATACCATAATAGAATTGGATATTGGGCTCAATTCCCCTTAAAAAGGCCTTATTAAGGGGAGGAATACCTCACCATTATAAAAAGGTTCATGCCAAGATCTCCAACCAATGTGGGACATTTTAACAAAACAATGCTAATATGATTCATCTAATGTTTTTTAAGAAAATAAAATACTAATTATTGTTTTCTTCACCATCGTGTTGCACCTAAATATTCATGTCAGTGAGGATAACCGACATGATTGTTGATGCCGAGAAATTCTATTGTGGGTGTATATGTACTACATCCCATTCAGATATGTTTGCCTTAATTATGAAATTAGGAGATAAATTGGCATAAATACCCTTAGGTGATGTTTGGTTTGATTTATTAGGCTTGATTGATAAAATAATCCAATCTAATCAAACGTTTGGTTTGAATGATTTGGCCTATGATAAAGAAGTAGGCCCTTGATCTTATCCACCAATTGAGTGATAATTTGTCCTTCCAAATTTGGAGTGATTATTAATCAATCATATAATTACATCCTATCTTATCAATCACATCCTTCAAACCAAACGTCACCTTATAGTCAAAGTCAAAAGCCGCATCAACCAAAAATTAAGAAATTAGGGAGACTATCCATCCATCTATTAAGATTAAACGGTTGAGATCGGTTCGTTTATCCAAAAACACATCTCTAGTAATTATTTCATATAAAATATAATTGAAAAATCAAACACCAAACTCATTGTCTTGAGCACAATTAATCAAACAACTATATCTAATCCCCTCTTTAATAATCAAATTCTTTGCTGCAGAATTCTCAGTCCCATATACCTGCATCATAACAAGATACAACAAGTTAATAATTAAACATTAATTTCCCAACATCCAACAGTATAATTAAATAAACTATCATAGAGAAAAAGAGTAGAAAATAACCTCCCAAGCATCATAACCGTGGCCTGAGGGTTAGTCCCAGGTGAATAGTAAAAGGTGGACCCGTCGATAACGCGCAACGAGTCAACGCCAATGAGGCGGTAGTCACGGTCAACGACGCGGCCCACTTGGCAGCCCCCATGGTAATGCCAAAGGGTCATCACTGTATCTCTACAGTATTGTTCCATGGAATAAGTAGCGGCTACGTGTTTTCCTCGGAGATTAATAGGTACGGACAACATGAACTTTTGAAGAGTCTCGAATGAGCTCAAGGGGTAGAGGAATTCCGATACGGCCCGTGATTGGACCACTTTCCTTAAGATCTCCATGCCTCCCACGCATCGCGCAAGGTCCCTCGAGTCCTTGAAGTAGTTGAATGTCACTCTCGGGTTTGCATTCGGGTCCTTGCTCTGGAGCTCCATATACCCGGTCGAGAAAGGCCCCATTATCTTCTGCAAGACTACTCCCAATTTAGGGCTCCGGCCTTGGTTCGCCGCGGATCCTTGCACTATGTCTTGGAAAGTTTGGCTGGTCGGGATCGTGAAGGGCTCCATGCTCTGCGCATTGGCTAACATTTTCATTGAAACTAAACGATACGTATCCACTTAATATAGTAAAAGATAGTACGTAAAAGAAAAATATAGTCACTAACGTGCTAAAACTATCACTAAATCATATTATAAATCAATTTTCCCTATAAATTATATGGATATTTTTTATGAAAGGGCAAATTTGTCAATTTACTCTCAGAGTGGGTAAAATTTATATGCTTTAATTTTAAACTTGTGAAATTGAGTAATTTTTACTATTAACACTTACATTCTATATATTTGGTTAAGAAGATTTTACTTCCATTCCACAATGTGACTAACAAAAATAGTATATTCGAAAAGAAAATAGTGAAATACGAGATGTAAGACAGTTCTCGATCCGTAGTATGGATCAATGGCCTGACCTGGTTCGCGAAATTCGCATAGTCTCGAACGATGCCATGGAGCGAAGACAGTTCAATAAATCCACTGGCTGCTTCGATGTAGCTCCCAATCTCAGAAATGCCCACTACTTGAACTAGGGAAATTTCGACGGGCCGGTTGGTCGGCACGAGTAACGCATTCATCGGATTATCAGACATCCCTTGCCCTACTAATGGTTGGTTTAATACTACATTTATGCCTTGGGCCCGAAGCTCATGGACCGGCCCGATTCCACTCAACATCAGAAGTTGCGGGCTTCCCATTGCACCAGCTGATAGAATTATCTCATTTGCAGCTCCACTGTTTAAGTACGCAATGTGGTTTTGGCCTTTTGAGTCTTTGAAGAAAACCCCATAAGCCTTAGGTTTTTGCCCTGCGAGAAATTATGCAAGTTGAAATGTTGGTATTTATTCCAACGTTTACAAATATTTGGAATCGGAAATCGACGTATCATGACGATGATCGACGTGAATGAAAGAGAGGCGGTAAGTGGAGTAATCTACATCGACCTTCACCGTGATAAGTTAGTTTTCCAATCCCGGAAATTTTACTACTTGGATTTTTTTAGTTATAATGTCTGAACGTTGGCTATTCAAATGATATTTAATGAGAGCAGGGATATTTTGAAACAACTCACAAATGTTGAGACAATGTAGTATACTTTCCATTTCAAATTGCAGTTCGTATCCTCTGTCTCATAATTTTTTATATGTTGTTATTATTTTCAATATTTTAACAATATTTATAATAAAAATATAAATTATCATTATATAATGAATCTAAATAATAACATAAAATTGAATCTTAAAAAATAATATACCCTAATTAAGAGATAAACAACTATAATAATCAGTTACTATTATCTAAGAATTTCTAAATTAAGTATAAAATTTATTTTAAATCATCATTAATTGAATAATCATAAAACTAAACTAAAATATAAGAGCTTGAAATTAAAGAACAAATTATTAAAAAAAAAAACATAATGATAGGGCACGTTTTCTATTATTCTTATATATATATATATGGATGAGTTATTATAGAAATTGTTCCTCCCGTAATAGTGATTATAATGATTAGAATAAGAGATGAAATACGATCTCGAATATCTGACCTGGCGATGTCTTGAACAAGATGCGGTGCACCGTCGCGTGCAAATAAACGACAATGTTGGCCGGAGTAGCATACTCCAATAAATCGGCGGCGGTGTGCCTAATCCCATTTTCGTCGAAGATGGAACCCCCAATTTTGGTGCCATGCAGATGTTCGTACGTAAAGTTATTGTACGGCGTGACGCCGGCGGCCAAAAGGCCGTCCCTCACCGCCGTCTGCCACTGCCGTATCTGCGGCCGGTAGGCTACCTTCCTCTCCACCCAATCGTACGACGCATTGACCAGCCGCGGGTCCCACCCCACGCTGCGCACGTACTCAGCGCTGGCCCGGGTGTAGAACCCGGCGTTGATGGCGGAGCCGCCGCCGAGCACGCGGGCGCGGTGGTTGAAGACGCCGTCGGTGGAGACGAACAGCTGCGAGGCGGAGGTGGGTGACGTGTCGGCTAGTGATTTGACGAAACCCGTGATTTGGGTGACGTTGGGGTTGTCGTACGGGAGACCGCCCCGCTCGAGGAGTAGTACCTTCGCGGCGGCGGAGAGCGTCGCCGATAGCGAGCAGCCGGCGGTTCCGCCGCCGATGATGATGTAGTCGTAGTGATCCGTTGGTGGAGCTGAGGTCGCATCTTTTGCAAAGGACGTGTATGGAGCTAATTAATGCAAGAAAAAAACAAGAAATAATTAATTGATTAGCAAACAATGATGCTTGAATTTGGTGCCTAAATTTTGTTTCACAGACTTGAATGCATTTAAGGTTCTTTTCACTTTTATTTTACTAGCTAAATGTCATCAATTTGGGATTGAGACGACATGTAAAAATTATAAATTGAAATAATATATATATATATATATATTTAATTATTAATCTTGTTATATTTTATATCAAGTTATATACAACATATACTGCTCTATGTATTAGAAATTAAAATTAACAAGTGAGGATATAATAGGTACATTTAAAATATTTTATGATAGTAATAGATTTATTTTCGAGAGAAAGGTTCTTTTCACATTGTTTACTGAATTTATGGTACCACCAAATTGAATCCCATGAAAAATTCAAAATTTAGAGGAAAAAAAATAGATAAATAAGTCCATGCTGTGTGTGTGTGTTTTTTTTTTCTTTCTTTTTCCTATGCCAGAGTCAGGTGATGTTCAATGTGAAAGCATGTATCAGAGAAGGATTATATTCTAAATGGTGCTAATTAATTATTTCGCAATTTCTCTCCTACTACAACCACATGTCACGAACAATACTCCCTCCGTTATTTTATAAGTGTCCCCCACCGTCAAATTACACATACCAAGAAAATAAAGAAATTTACCTATGTAACCTTATTAATTACCATCATTAATGTATACATACAACTAATTAACAAAAAACTAGAAGCATTAAATAAGGATAAAATTGGAAAAATATCATTAATTTACTCTCAAATTTTGAAATATGACACTTATATGGAAATAAAAAATTAAGTTAAATAGGACATTTAAAAAAGAACGGAGGGAGTATTAAATAATAGCACTCATTTACACATGGATTGCATAAGAATAAATAAAATCCAGAATAATTTGCAATAAAGATATCCATTAATAGCAGTTTCATTTCCATTAATTCCAGGGTACGTGACATTAATTTAAACGATGGCTAGAGATAATATATTAATTCATTAGTACTGAGCATAAATTTCTGGCAACAAATCCATAGAATCACAGTGCATGGCATTCTAGAGAGAGAGAGAGAGAGAGAGAGAGAGAGAGAGACCTTTCTCTGCAAATGAAGAAACGACGAGGAAGAAACTCCCAAGACAAAACGCAGCAACACGAAGCGACGTTCCAGAAGTCATGATATGTTTAAGAATTATAAGAATTCAAAGAAAAGATGATGAACTAACAGTTTCTTGAACGTGGAGAATAATATTTTACACAGAAAAACATCAGTGAACAACTCTTCTTTTTATAAGTAAAACACAAGAAAAAGAAAACTCAGCGTATAAAATGGCGAGACATTCTTTCTGGCACAAAGATTTTTGCAACTCCTTTTTCTCGAGGAGACTAAGGATTGAGAGGAAATTATTGTTCAACTAAAATATATAGGACCACTTTCATATAAAGATTTCAACATTCATTAAAAGAGTTAGTTGATAAGCTGTAACCGGATTTTTCTTACCTGTCCAAATAATTCACTTCAGACTAGAAATGACAAACCGGTTCGATTTCGGTCCTAGGGTTTTAAAGTATTTTTATTTATTTTCTCTTTTTTTTTTCATTTTTCATGTTTATTTTTGTAATTTGAAAGATTGTTGAGTTCTAAGCTGAAATTTATAAGAAAATTATGAGATTATAACTTTATAAACTGTAATTTCTGATTTCAATTATATATTGAATAAATTAATAATATGTTTTTCTGAAATTTTTGTTTCATTTATTGATTTTTAGTTAAAACTTACTACCCTTGCTGATGAGAGTCTAACTCAAGTGGCTAGTTGAGACACTACAAATCTCTCCTTAATGAGAGATCTTGGGTTCAATCTCGTTTGCGTGCGGTGTAGTATATTTCCCATCTTGTTTGGTGGTGTAGTGGTCTCGCTTGCATGCGGTGTAGTGATCCCACCTGCGTGCGGTGTAGTGGTCTCACCTTTATGTAGTGTAAATGTCTCATCTATATGGTGGTGTGGTGATTTATTTGATAATATATATATATATATATATATATATATATATATATATCATGTAATTCTAAAAAATAAGAAAAAAAAAGTTAAAAATTACTCCGCCACCTTTTATGGCACATGTGTAAAGTAATTAATTAATGAATAAATTAAATGTTTTTAAATTGGATTTAAATAAAGTGAGGCCCGTCTCCTTTAAAGAATTTTTGTATGAGTTATTTAATTGGGTAAAAATAAAAAAATTAATATAGCACTTCTTAAAAAAAAAATAGCCCTCCATTTTTAAAAGATATTCCCTCCGTCCACGATAAGTGTGGCCGGGAGGGAGTGACACGAGTTTTAGCAGTGAGAGAGTAAGTTAAATAGATGTATTGTGAGTGGAGAGTGAGACCCATGTTTATTGTGAGTGGAGAGTGAAACCCATGTTTATTGTGAGTGGAGTCATTTTCATTTAGAGAAAGATCACACTTATTGTGGACGGACGAAAAAGGAAAGAAGATCATATTTATCGTGGACGGAGGGAGTAAATCATAGTAATTGTATGTGTGAAAAAAATAACAGGAAAAAAATTGTCGGAAACCTCTCGGATGGAAAAAAACACCGAAAAATTCTCACAAAAAAAAGTCAACAGAAAAAGTCGCCGAAAAATTCTCGTCGGGAAAGTCATTCGGAAAAAGTTACCGAAATTGACTGCGGCTGCCGAAAAATTTTCATGGATGCTATTCATGAATCTTCGTGTAAGGTATTCATGTATGCAAAAGGATAAAGTAAGGGCATGCTTATCATTTTACGCAAAAATGTGCTATTTTTTATCTTTTAGAGATGGAGAGCTATTATTTATCTTTCTCTTTTTAAAAGTGCTATTTTACACCATTTTCACTTACGGGGTTAATTCTACAAGAATTTTAATTGAATGGCATAAGATTATTCTAGGTTTCGAGTATACTATCTCAAATCAAAATTTGGGAAGATTTTTTTAAAAGTAAAATAGATTCAATCACGCACGAGAGTGTAACCCAAACCGATCTATAAAGTTCAAGAATACAACAAAACAAGCAGCAGTACTAATCCAACAAATCAAGACAATGAGAAGGATTGGCAAATCCAATATCCCAATCTATAACAAGACAAATTCGGATAAAGATTGAAAATCTAATGCCTAACCTTAATCAACTCAATTAAATCATCAGTGTTGCTAGTTCCATCCTTGAATATCACTCGATTTCTATGATTCGGAAGGTTAGAAAAAAAATGCTTTTTTTTTTAAATTTAGGGTGATGGTTGGAGAAATTTAAAGAGAAAAATTAATAAGATTAATGAACTCCTACACCTAAAAATAAAATAAAATAAACAGATGAACTCTTAGATTGAAGATTTAATATTTAATTTCAAATTGATTTGCTAGCCTTTTTATATACTCCCTCCGTTCAGCTCATTTTGTCTACATTTTCTTAAATGGACGGTTCACTCAATTTGTCTACTTCCAAATAAGAAAAGAATTTACCCTTCAAAATCCTTTAAAAGTGGTGGGACCTACCCACTTTATATCTTTTTACACTTATCCTTAATCTCCGTGCCGAATAGTAAGTAGACAAAATGAAATTTTCTGCGTCCGTCATTATAACTCGTAATATTTTTAACGTGTATTAATGATATCCGGATTAAAACTTGCTATTTTACAGAATAATTGAAGGCTGTTTCATTAAATAATTCCGGCCAACCCCCTTTTTTTGGCATATATACCAGGAAAAAGCCTTGGAAGCATTTAATAACACGGTATCTATTGGAAAAATGCAAATAAAAAATTTTGGTGTAATAACTTCTAATTAATGATTATAAAATTAAACTATTATACCCAAAATTAAATTTGTAGGAAAAAAATTATTTGGTTGAGAAGTGCTGACATAGTATATAGGATCTCGAATGCTCCATATACAATGTATAAGAAATTTTTGTCCTAGTAATACCATTTAATTTCTATATATTTTTGTACAACTGCATATTACGCATGCAATAACACTGGTGTTCTATGAAACGCCTCTTCTTTGTATTAGTAAATCAAGAAAAGAGAAAATGGTTGCAAAAGCAACAATGAGAGAGAGAGAGAGAGGGAGAGAGAGAGAGAGAGATTACTGCTCCATTTGAAATAAAAAGTTGGCCTTCCATGTAAAGAGTTGTTAGATATACTACTTCTAGGTGTGTTTCTTTTTCCAGAACTAGTATTTGTAGATTCAGGTTATCATGTTGCTTTTATATTTGATAGGGGTATATATTATATACCTTGAACAAAGGATGATCTTTTGGAAGACATTTTATTTATTTATTTAACAAGAAGAGGATTTCTATTAATTTAATTAACACATATACAAAATATATATATACTACTAGTAAAAAAAATTTAAAAATTGTGGGGCACGTGCCCCCACTTTGGGGAATGTAGGTCCGTCTCTGCATGGTGGGACAAGTCAAAAATTAAAAATATGTCATTTTATTTGGGTAGGATCTGGATCTATGGCTCGTCTGATAGTAATTGTCTCACACAAGTTTTTGTGGTGATAAATATATAAAAAAACGGAATAAGATTATACTCCTTCTGTCCAACTTAATTTGTCTACATTTCCTTAAATGGATGTCTAACTCAATTTGTCTAATTCTAAATAAGGAAATAACTAACCCTTCAAAAGTGGTGGGACCTACCCACTTTCTATCTTTCTACCCTTATTCTTAATCTTCATGCCGAACAGTGGGTAGACAAATTAAATGGGACAGAGGGAGTATAAAAGAGTAAGTCTCTTATGTTCGACAATTTGGTTAAACAATTCTCGAATTTGAATCAAATCTCAAAATCGGTCAAAATATATATCATACATTTTATTGTGCAGTGTAGAATGAATACTGGTATGGGAACAGTCTAACGGGTCTCGACACATTAGACAGTATGACACAAGTTTGTGTGAACTTATAAAATCCAACAACTATTATCTCAATATTGTCTTCGGCTTCATAGTAATACACTCTTCCCAAAAAAAGAAAGAAAAAGACAAACATATACTCCCTCCTTCCATGATAAATGTAGCACAATTTTCTTCTGTGTACGTCCACGATAAGTATAACACTTTTCATTTTGGGAAATAACCCCACCCACTACCCTTATTTTAACAATAATACTTTTTGGACATATATGTCCGCACATAAAAGGTTATATTAATAATTTTAACTTAAGATTTATCTAATAAAATCATTTTAATCAATCATTTTATCTAATATTTTCATAAATACCTTTTATCATCAATCATTTTATCTAATATTTTCATAAATATCTTTTATCATCGATCATTTTACATTATTGCCGCTTCGTTTTCTGCTCAAAAGTATGCAACTTTTTACCTTATTTCACGATTAATCTTTTTCAATATTATTAATTTATTACCACTGACAAAATTTTCTAATATGCATCTAAGCCATCTACCCAATTTTCTTTCATATTACTTATTATTATTTTATTTTAATTACAAAATTTATGTCCGGACATTTATGTCCGAATAGCATCACTCTTATTTTAAATCTCACAACAATTCATTATGGTGATCCCTTTCTCCACTCAAAACCAATCTACTAATCATTTCTTAAAACTCATGTCGAATCCAAAGTGTTACAGTTATGGTAGACGGAAGGAGTAAATATAAAGCAGGTTCACGGGATAAAAATAATTGCATAAAAAGATATTCACAAAATATCAATCCAACATATCTATACGTATCTGTTAGAAAACTGCAAATTAAATATAATTTGGTTTAATAACTCGTAATATATTAATAATTTTAAAATTTAACCAAAATGTCCGCAATTGAAAAAAAAAATAAAAATTGTAGAGAGTTACAGCTATTGGATCTCGAATAATCCGTAATGGCTAAGAAATTTAGGTCCAAGCAAGACAATTTAATTTCTATAAATTTTTTTCTTGCAATTTTGCTTTTTACGCAATTACAGTGGTGATCGATTTGTAATACTAACTAAAACATTTATGGGTAAACTACTCGCTAGGAATCTCATGGTTGAATATTGAGCTAATTAAGGAGCCGAAATATAATAAAAGATCTATGAAGCAATTAGCTTTAAAGGTATATTAAATTATTAATCATGATATAGATCCTAATCCCCTAGGAAGCCATCTGAACTATAGATCGTTGTGTGATCAATGGTCGTCATCAGTTGTTTCTGAATTATAATATATATATATGGAGAGGATCATATGGGAACTCATTTTTATATGAGTCCGTAGGAATCATGCATTTTTATCACACAAGTTAATGCACAAATTGCATCATTTTAATGCATAAACATATGTTTTGATTTAAGAGTCGAGCGAGGGGAGCCGAAGGCTTCGGAGCGAGCTAAAGGACATTAATGTTGCCACAATCATTATCTATAAATTAAAATCGGAGACAAAGGCGGAGACGAAAAAAAAATTGTTTTGCTATGTTTGTGTATTAAAGTACTGCATTTTGTGCAATTCTCAAGTCATAAAAATGCATGGTCCTACGGACTCATATAAGAATGAGTTCCTACCAAATCCACAATTGCACATATATATATATATATATATATATATATATGCAATTTTCTCTTGAATATTCAAGATAATTTCAGCAGAATTCTTTGTTTCTACTATAGAATTACTTCCAAGTAATGGTGGAAGCCGATAGATCTTCATTGAAACAAAACATGATGCCTCTACCTCCATGGAGATCTCTTGCTTATTTGCAAGCTAAGTGACATTCTCTATATCAGAGGAAATTTGATTATGCTAAACGCAATTATATGGGAAGAATTCGGCTTCTGCTTTTTGCCAACCAACTGTTCGATAAATGTTCTGAAAGAACATCCCCCTTTTCAATTGTGATGTTCATTTTCCACGAATAATATCATTTTTTTGGGTGAAAAATCACATTCGACTCTCGAGTATACTTTGGTACTTATGTGGAATCTACTTAAATTTACCTTTTAAACTACATACTATATAAAGAGAGAGAGAGAGAGAGGATGTTTGTAGTTGATGATGTGTAGGGGAGAGAGAATTCCGGCGTATATTTTTGGAAGTATAATTCGATTATATATCATAAGTCATAACTTTATATATAATTGGGTTAATTGTTTGTAAATATACAAATTTTCATTCAATTTTGGTTTTTAAGTCAAATCTATTTATTTGGCGAGAAAATACACGAACTTTGCTAGGATTTGGTTTTTAATTAGTCTGAAGTCATTTTCTGTCAAAATTATGTCCTATCGCTGAATTTTAAGGATGATAAAGAAGACAGGAATGACGTAGTTTTATTTATTTATTGGAACTCAATGCCACGCAAACAAAAACCGACACCACGAAGGACATAATTTCGCCGAAAAATGAATTTTGGCTAAAAACCAAACTCTAATAAAGTTCGTTTATTTTCTCGCTAGAAAAATAGATTGGATTAAATGTATTTACATGAAATTAAGCCTATATATATAATTTGACTTATATTTGTTTGCTCAAATATATATAACAGATTTTTTATGTTATATGGAATCTATTCAGCGTTTTACTGAGATTTTTCTTCACTGAAGTTAGTTATTAATGGGGAGCTGACAAATTTCAGTGATTAGATTTCTTATGATTTTAATTTTAATAATTAATGTGCTACCTTAGTCAAGTAAAATTTATAACACACACACATATATATATATATATATGTATGTATAGATACCACATACGTTAATTAGAAACGATCACTTACTCGAGAGTAGACACGTTAGTGTGCCTTTGACAATATGATATACGTTGTCAACTTGACATAATATAAATTGGGAATATATTTCAAAATATCCCAATATTTGCTGAAAGTCTAAAAAGATATCCTAACGTTTAAAAAGTACTTACTATTATTGATATAGCCAACGTTTAGATGATATTTCCTAAAATTAATATATTGAGTCCAATTTTTTGGGATAAGAAAATCGACGTTGAGAACCGAAAAATCGATGAGAATGAGGATGATCAAGTAATTGAGTGGATAAATCCACATTGAACTTCGGTTCTCCACATCGATTGATCCTGAACAATTGGATCCTGAGATATTTTAGAAACGTTATCTAAACATGGACAGCTAAAATGATATTTTATTAATTTTCGGTAAAAAATGTTGGAACGTTTTATGTATGAAAACAATCGATGGGAAAAGAAATGATAATCATTTGATGGTACCGCCACATCCATCATCAAGTATAGAAAAAACAATGTGTCGCATAATTAGTATTATTTTATTTAATTTAGACATTAATTAAAACTAAAAGGTAAAAGGGTACATGTAGTTTATAAGGCTTCGATCGACCTATAGAATTATTTTGCAATCGTAACCGTTATTTTATGGTCACTTTCCTATTCATCAATCTCTATGTTGTAGGATTTTTGTACCCATATACCTGCATCACAAGACGGAATAACAATTCAGAAAAATATGAAAAAAAAAAAAAAAAATTAAAATATATGAAAACTCAGGGTCGTTTACTTTGCGTAATATGATAGATTGATAAAACATATGATTGACTATATGAAGGATTAGATGATCAAGCAAGTTCAAAAGTAATCAATCCATCAAAGTAAACGGTGGATTAACCTATACTATTTTTATTTATCTATCCTATCACCCAAAGTAAACACAGTTTACCTTCCAAGCATCATAACTGTGGCCTGAGGGTTAGTTCCAGGCGAGTCGTGAAAGGTGGAACCATCAACAACGCGCAAGGAATCCACACCAACCACCCTAAGATCACGATCAACGACGCGATCCAAGTGGCAACCTCCATGATAATGCCACATGGTGGTCACAGTGTCCATGCAAAGCTGCTCCAAGGAATGAGTTGCATTGAGATGCTTCGTCCTTAGGTTGATGGGAATCGACAACATTAACTCTACTAAGGATTCAAAAGAGCTATTGGGCCATCGAAACTCAGACAGAGATGGCGACTCGACTATCTTTTTCAGCATTTGCATGCCATTCACGCAGCTCTTCAAGTCTCTACCATCTTTGAAGTAGTTGAATGTCATTTTTGGATTCTCATCCGGATCCTTGCTCTGGAGCTCCATATACCCGGTTGAGAAAGGCTTGATTACCTTTTCGATGAGTGTTCCGGTTTCGGATCCGTTTAGGGTTTTTGAAATGGTTTGGTTGGTGGGAATTGTCACGGACTCAATGCTCTGCATGGTACATAACGTTTTCGTTTAATATAGGGTTAATTTGGTATAAAATCATAAAGAATTCGTAAATTCCGGTTTTTTCCATATACTTTTAATTTTGTTTCTAAAACCATAAACTTTCAATATTTCCGGAATTTCCCCGGAAATCGGATTCCGACCAAATCGAAATGATGTGGCGCCGAAAATTGCTGACGTGTACTTTTTATTAAAGAGTTAATTTGGTATAAATCCATAAAAAATTCCAAAATTCCGGTTTTTCCCATGAATTTTTTAATTTTGTTTCTAAATCCATAAACTTTCAGTTTTTTCAAAATTTTTAAAATAAATAGATTTTGTCATGTTAATTCTAAACAAACGTGTATTGATTTAGTCATGTTAATTTGTATCTTATACACGTATAATAATTATATGAATGAATGTCGTCGATTTGCTTCTTTTTGTCGTCCTAAGATACAATTATTCATTTATTCAAAGAAATATTCATACAAATAAGGACGATATTTATGCATACAATTATTGTACGTGTATACGATACAAATTAATATGGTTAAATCAATACACGTTTGTTTAGTAATTAACATGCAAAATCTACTTATTTTAAAAATTTTCGTAATAACCGAAAGTTTATGGATTTGGAAACAAAATTAAAAAGTTCATGGGAAAAACCAGAATTTTTGAATTCTTTATGGATTTATACCAAATTAACTCTTTAATAAAAAGTACACGTCAGCAATTTCCGGTGCCACATCATTTCGATTTGGCCGGAATCTGATTTTGGGGGAAATTCCAGAAAAATCGAAAATTTATGGTTTTAGAAATAAAATTAAAAGTATATGGGAAAAACCGGAATTTACGAATTCTTTATGATTTCATACCAAATTAACCCTTTAATATAAAGAAAATCTACAATATTTTACCAAAAAGTATATATATATCCAACCATCTAAATTATCAGTAACTGTTTATTCGAGACGTACGTAGATTGATAAACCGACCTGGTTTACAAGATTTGCATAGTCTCGGAGCGGATTCGAGTCCACGTAACCACTGTATGCAACTTGCACGTAGCTTCCAGCAGAGTCGTTGATGCCCGCTACTTGAACGAGGGAGATGTCGACACGCTTGCCACGTGAAGGTACAATCAAATTATTTCGTGGATTATCGGCCATGCCCTGGCCCACCATGGGCTGGTCCAGTAATACGCTTATTCCTTGGGCCTGTAGCTTTTGGGCCGATCCAATGCCGCTCAACATCAATAGTTGTGGGCTCCCTATTGCACCAGCTGATACAACTATCTCATTTTGGGCCCCACTATTCAGATGTGCCCTGTGTTTTTCACCCTTTGAGTCTTTGAACACAACTCCATATGCCTTCGGCTTTTGGCCTGCAACAAGTTGATCCAAATAACTTCAAAATGCAATTCAATATGGAAACGAATAATTTAATTCTTGAGGTTATAAGAATTATCTTTGTTTAGTTGTTATTATTATTATTAGGGAAAAGGTGCAAATACCCCGCCTCATGTTGGCAGCACTAGGCAAATACCCTCCTAAACTTTGTTTAGGTGCAAATTCACCATTCCTTAAAGTTTTCGGGTGCATTTACCCCCTCCCCGTGATGGAAACAACACTTCTGTTAACAAAAAAAAAAAAATCATTTTTATTCTTGTGGGATCCTTACAATTCCCAAGAATTAATTGGTGCTAAAAGCTCAAATTAGGAAAAAAATTTGTTTCGAACCCTAGCTCACAACTATCAAAACTCGGGCGAAGTTCTCCAATAATTTGCAATCCAAGCCAACTATTTGTTGTTGATATTGATGATCTCATATTCTTCAAGTGGTTCGTCATTCTTTTTCGTGCAAATTATTAGAGAATCTCACCTGAGTTTTAATAGTTGTGAGCTAGGGTTCGAAATAATTTGTTTCATAATTTGAGCTTTTAGCACCAATTATGTAGTATATAACCGTTGGGAATTGTGAGGGTCCCACAAAAATAAAAATAAGTCAAAAATATTTCGTTTGCTAACGGAAGTGTTGTTTCCGTCACGGTGAGAGTTAATTGCACATGAAAAACTTTAGGGAAAGGTGAATTTGGGCCTAAACAAAGTTCAATGGGGTATTTGCCTAGCGCTGCCAACATAAGGGGGTATTTGCACCTTTTTCCTTATTATTAATACGGCCCCTAACAAAAATTCTAGCTCCCGCAGAGTATGTAAACTCTCTCGTATATTATTGGATATGAATTTGAATCTGGATACGATACGAGTAATACTGACCTGGTGCAGTCGCAAATAAGATTTGGTGCACCACTGCATGCAAGTAAACAGTAATATTAGTAGCATCGGCATACTCCAACAAATCTGCAGCACTGTGCCTAATCCCATTTTCATCAAATATTGAACCGCCAATTTTGGTCCCTTGCAAATGATCGTACGTAAATCCATTATCCGGCAACAATCCAGATTCCAGCAGACCAGCCCTCCCCGTCGCCTGCCACGGCACCAGCCGCGGCCGGAATGCCACCTTACTCTCCACCCATTCGTAAGACTCCTTCACGAGCTGTGGGTCCCACCCCACATTCTGCACGTACTCGCTGCTTGCGTGCGAGTAGAATCCTGCGTTGATGGCGGAGCTGCCGCCCAATACGCGGCCGCGGTGGTTGAAGACGCCGTCGGTAGAAACGAATGCCTGTGCGGCGGAGGTCGCCGAGGTGTCTTGCAGTGATTGCTGGAAACCTGCTAGGTTGGTGACATTGGGGTTGTTGTATGGGAGGCCGCCCCTCTCGAGAAGTAGTACCTTTGCGGCGGTGGAGAGCGTCGCCGCTAGCGGGCATCCGGCGGTTCCGCCGCCGATTATTATGTAGTCGTAGTATCCTGTTGACGGAGCTAATGTTGCATCCTTTGCGAAAGACTTATATGGAGCTGATAATTTATCAAAAATATGTCACAAAATTAATAAATAATTATCAGAGATAATTCAGCATTAATAAAGTATATCAAGAAAACTAGAAATAATATAAGGAAGAGAGAGAGAGAGACCTTTTTCTGCAAAAGAAGGAACACTAAAGAAGATAATGCCAAGAGAAGCTGCAAAAATAGCAATCCATTTTCCAAAAGCTATGGCCATCATATACTTTATAATCATACGATTAAATATTTGAACAAAGAACTCTATATGTTTTCTATTAAACGCCTCTTCTTTTTATAGTTAAATCAAGGAAAGAGAATTTGGTGGCAAAAGTAGAAGAGAAAATATAGCTGGACTACGTTAATTATGCATGGTTTTTTTTTTAATTAGTAATTGGCTAAATAGTATATATAACAAGAGTGATGCTATTCGGACATAAATGTCTGGACATAATCCAGTCCGTTTAGGAAAAATGAAGTGGTTCGACCCGTTTTACTTATTTATTTAATTTTGTAATTAAAAGAAAAACACAATTAACTAGAAAAACCTACTTATTTATTCTAGAACAAAAACACATGTATATCAAACATATCATAGTGCAGATTCAAAGAGATGAAGCCAACATCAGACAATAATATATAAGCCTGAATGTGCAAGTATTATATAATTAACTAGAAAATGTGAAGTGAAATATTTTACTACAGACGGATATTTCATTTCATAATACTAAAGTCACTAAACCTGCTGCCTTCTAAAGTCCTATTGTACATGATAGTAATATTCATGATACATTTACATTTAACAAAATTAAATAAATAAGTAAAACGGGTCGAACCGCTCCATTTTTCTAAACGGGTTAGATTATGTCCGGACATTTATGTCCGAAAAGTATTATTGATATAACAAAGTATCACTATTTAGTCAATTTTATCTTGAACTATCTGCTTCCACTATTAATTAAATATATCACAAACAAACTCTACGTACAAGTCTATCCCTAGACCAATTTTCATATATGTGTAAAGATGATTTTTTTTTTTTTGATATTTACTTTAACATTTCTCAAAACTAGGGTTGGCTGATTTAGGTAAGCACGTTCCAATATATATATGATAGGAGTAGTGTTTATGGTTATATTTTTCAGATAGACCAAAATTTTCAATCGCACTTGTGAAATAGATACCTGAACACTTCAAGCCACATGATTCTTAGATTCAATTTGGATGAGGTAGGTTTTATAATTAGGGGAAAAAGTTATTATAGCTTTGAAATAGTAAAGATAAAATTAATAAAGCTACTAGAATAAAAAATTAAAAAAGATAATTAAATATTAGGCAATCTTACTTTTGTATCCCTCCATCTTAGTTTACGAAGATTTTCGAATTCACAAATGACAGCGTGAGTATTCGTGAATTTACGAATTCTAGAATTTAAACTGCCGATTTACTATTTTATAGTACATTAATTCACGAATTAAATCTATATTTTTCATGAATTCCCGAGGGAAAGAAAATGTTAAAAATCACAAACACAAGATTAATATTTCATAATTCATCTCATTTTTAATTACAAAATATTTTAAAAGCTTCATAGAGATCAAAATAATTTCATAATATATATTTGCACACAATAACTCAACATAAATATTTTAAGGCGGAAGCGTAACAAAAAGAGGAATTTATTACGCGAGCTACTTTCTTTTTTTAGGTCATTAGGGGGACAAAAGCTAGAGGGGAAAAATAAGAACATTAATTTACAACTACTTAATTTGATGAAAACTACAAATGCAATGTACAGTAATAATTATAAGTTAATAGCTAGGGTTACCAAAATGACTAATTAAGTAATTATGTGTAATTACGTTTGCATGTGTACAAATCTCTATTTCAATTTATGGTCTATATCACATGTACAGTAAAACTCCTATTTGATGATATAAAAAAAAATCTACACTCCATATATATAAATATAAATTTGGGACGTCTCTATTAAAAAGTTCTTAGATAATCTTTGCGCACTGAGTTTGACATTTTCCAAAACTAGGGTTGGTATCATGTCCTTTCATATGTTATAGGACCAAATTTTCTAATTAATGTGAAATAGATAATTAAACACACCCACACGTTATACTTAGATTCAATTTGGATAAGCTTAACAGGTTTTACAAGTATAAACAAAATTAAGATTTTAAGGGGAAGTAAAATTTAACATTTACTATTAACTTCAGTATTTTAAAAATATTCATTTAGAAATAAAATTTAGTAATATATAATGAACTTTAATTAACATTTATAATAAATAAAAATTGGGAGTCAAAAAATTTTTATAAAATTGTCCATTCATGATTAGCTCCTTTACCGTGAGGAGCCATCTAAAATTGTTATGATATCAACAACTAAAACAAAAATTGCAACTATGCATGTTCAATGGATGTAACATGAATACGTGATGTATTTTCATTGTGAAATTTTATAAATGAAATTTATTTCTTGATCAAAAGGTAATTATCTCATACGAGGCATCATTACTCTGTTACAGTAGCTTTCAAATGTTTAAAAAAAACAAGATCTAAAACATTAAAAAATTCAATTGGAACCAACTGAAAATATATAAATAGAGAAAAGCTACCACCAAACCCCAGCAAAAACACTATAACTCCAAATATTAAATTTGGGTCCCATATGCGAAAAGATTAAGCAAGAATCAAAGTTCAAGTCAGAGACTAAATAAAATTCTATGGGATTGAAATATTTCGAAAATATTAGTATATCGTTTGTTAGTACTACGCTTTTTACAGAAATCTTCAATTTATAAAACTAAAACAAAAATTGCAGAGCTTTATGTTTTCATTGCGTACCGTGAAAGAGAACCCATGGAGAGAGGTGACTTGCAAAGGAAAAATAGACGCGAAAAAAAAAAAAGACAAAGCAACGATTTCTTATTTTGTATATCCCTGTATCAAGGAAAAATAATATCTACGTTTTGTTGGGGAATAAGAATCCTAGAAAATTAAGCTACTTTACTTTATTTTTAGGGTTGAAATTACTTATTTTTTTTAAAAAATTTAAACCAAACATAAGAATTTAAACTTTTGGAATCAGATTATTTTAATTTCCTTATTCTACCAAATACACGAATTTAACAATTAGGAATTAGATTACTTTCATGGAGCGGAATCCTTGCCAACTAAACGGATCCAAAGAGTATATAGTTTATAAGAGGATCTCTAGAATTATTATGTAGATCGAAGTCATTGTTCGATCTTTTATTTTAACTCTTAAATGCATTTAGTTGATTACAGACTTTCCTTTTTAGAATTTCTTTGCTGTAGGATTTTAGTGCCCATATACCTGCATCATCACAGGATATATATTCAAGAAAAAATTTAAAAAAAAATAAATAGAAATAAAATATATGAAAACCCTAAACATGCATATATATTACCTCCCAAGCATCATAATTGTGGCCTGAGGGTTAGTTCCCGGCGACTCATGAAAGGTAGAGCCATCGACGACGCGCAACGAATCCACACCAACCACCTTATAATCACGATCGACGACGCGGTCCACGTGGCAACCTCCATGATAATGCCATATAGTGATAACAGTGTCTATGCAAAACTGCTCCAAGGAATGAGTTGCATTGGGATGCTTCTTCCTCAAGTTAATGGGAAGTGACAATATTAACCTTATTAGGGAATCAAAGGAGGTATTGGGCATTCGAAACTCAGAGATGGATGGCGATTCGACTAATTTTTTCACCATTTTCATACCTTCCACACAACTCTGCAAGTCTCGATCATCCTTGAAGTAGTTGAATGTCACTTTTGGATTGTCATTCGGATCCCTGCTGTGGAGCTCCATATACCCGGTTGAGAAAGGTCCGATTATCTTTTCAAAGACGACTCCGATTTCAGATATGTTTACGGTACTTAAGATGGTTTGGTTGGTGGGAATCATCAAGGACTCGATACTCTGCATGCGTGTTGCATAAGGTTTTTCATATATAATTTAATTGGGACGGAGGGAGTAATATTTAATTAAAATCAAATAAATATGGTTGACCGCTCTGACTCCGACCGTATGATGCAGTCAACCGCATAGGAGTCTTCGTCATAACAAAATGCTTTCAATTCTATCTCGAAACTAATTTCCGATACCAAAAAATGTAGCTGCAAATTATAATTTGGATGATTGGTTGATAATATGATGGCAAAAACGCGTGTACAGCCGCCCGACCCAACCCGACCCGACCCAGTCAACATTGACCGGTCAATGGTCAACGTTGACCGTTTACTTTTAATTTATTTTTTTTATTTTATTTTTGATTTTTTTTAAGAGTCGAGCGAGGGGAGCCGAAGGCTTCGGAGCGAGCTAAAACCCATTAATGTTGCCACAATCATTATCTATAAATTAAAATTGGAGCCGAAGATGGAAAAAAAAAACGTAAAAGTCAATGGTCAAATGCTGACCGGTCAACGTTGACCGGAGCGGGGCGGATCGGGTCGAATGTATGTGCATCCAGCTACACAGGAATACAACTCTAATATGATTGGAAGGGCGAGGGATGATAAGACCCTAATTCTAATAGTCAACTTAATTCCCAAGGGCAGGACAATGGTCTTAGGATAAATTCGAAACATTTGATATTTATTGGCTATGAAATAATCATTTTCGATTTATTGGAATAAATAATTCGGACAAAATTATCAGTATCTATTTATTCGGGACATGGATCGATGAACTGACCTGGTTTGTAAGATTTGCATAGTCTTGGAGGGGATAAACCTCAATGAATCCATTGTATGTTTCTACATAGCTACCAACGCTGTCATTTATGCCCACTACTTGAATAAGTGAGATATTTATTGACTTACTTAAAGGTGTAATCAAATTATTTCGTGGATTATCAGCCATGCCTTGGCCCACCATTGGTTGGTCCCACACAACGCTTATTCCTTGGGCCCGTAGTTTATGGGCCGGCCCAATACCACTCAACATCAAAAGTTGTGGGCTACCAATTGCACCAGCTGATAATAATATCTCATTTAAGGTCCCATTGTTCAAATATGCCACGTGCGTTCCACCTTTTGAATCTTTGAACACAACTCCGTACGCCTTGGGTCTTTGTCCTTCAAAAATTCAACATGGAAATGTATTTTGAAAAATAATAATAATGATTTTAGCTGTATTTGGTCATGATTATAATAATTTTTTTTTTTTTGAGATGGATGATTATAATAAAGGGAAAAGTTGCAAATACTCCCTCATGTTGGTAGCGCTAAACAAATACTTCCTTGAATTTTGTTTAGGCGCAAATTGACCCCTCCTTAAAGTTTTCAGGTGCAATTTACCCCTCGCCATGACAGAAACGACACTTCCGTTAGCAAAAAAAATATTTTTGATTTATTTTTATTCTTGTGGGACCCTCACAATTTCCAACGGTTATATACTACTCCCTCCTTCCCGCTGAAATTGACTTCTTACTGTTCGGCACGGTTATTAAGGAGAAAGGTAAAAAGAGAGAAAATGGGTAGGTCTCATTACTTTTGAAGGGTTAGTTATTTTCTTTTTGGAAAAGAGAACAATTTAAATGGGACAGCCCAAAAAGGAAATGAGGACAATTTCAATGGGACGGAGGGAGTACATAATTGGTGCTAAAAGCTCAAATTAGGAAAAAAATTATTTCGAACCCTAGCTCACAACTATCAAAATTCAAGTGAGGTTCTCAGATAATTTGCACGAAAAATTATGATGAACCACTTGAAGAATATGAGATCATCAATGTCAACAACAAATAGTTGGCTTAGATTGCAAATTATCGGAGAACTTCGCCTGAGTATTGATAGTTGTGAGCTAAGGTTAGAAACAATTTTTTTTTCCTAATTTGATCTTTTAGCACCAATTAATTCTTGAGAGTTGTAAGGGTCTCACAAGAATAAAAATAAATCAAAAATATTTTTTTTGCTAACGGAAGTGTCGTTTCTGTCACGGCGAGGGGTAAATTGCACCTGAAAACTTTAGGGAATGGTGAATTTGCGCCTAAACAAAGTTCAAGGGGGTATTTGTCTAGCACTGCCAACATGAGGGGGGTATTTGCACTTTTTTCCAATAATAAATTTGATTGTTCAAAAAATAATATATATACCAGTGGATATGAATTTAGATACGAGCAATACTAACCTGAAGCAGTCCTAAATAAGATTTGGTGCACAACTGCATGCAAGTACAAAGTAATATTATTAGCATCTGCATACTCCAATAAATCTGCAGCACTATGCCTAATTCCATTTTCATCAAAGATTGAACCGCCAATTTTGGTCCCTTGCAAATGATCGTACGTAAATCCATTGTCCGGCGACACCCCAGATTCCAGCAGGCCGTTCCTCACCGCCGCCTGCCACGGCAGCAGCCGCGGCCGGAATACCACCTTCCTCTCCACCCACTCGTACGACTCGTTCACGAGATGCGGGTCCCACCCTACATTCTGCACGAACTCGCTGCTGGCATGCGAGTAGAATCCTCCGTTGATGGCGGAGCTGCCGCCCAATACGCGGCCACGGTGGTTGAAAACGCCGTCGGTGGAAACAAACGTCTGCGCGGCGGAGGTCGCCGAGGTGTCTCGCAGTGATTGGTGGAAACCTGCTAGGTTGGTAACATTGGGGTTGTTGTATGGGAGGCCGCCCCTCTCGAGGAGTAGTACCTTTGCGGCGGCGGAGAGTGTCGCCGCTAGCGGGCAGCCGGCAGTTCCGCCGCCGATTATTATGTAGTCGTAGTAGCCTGTTGCCGGAGCTAATATTGCGTCCTTTGCGAAAGATTTATACGGTGCTGTTTAATGTCATGAAATTAATAAATAAACAATTATCAGCGATGGCTGCGGGTTCTCACTACAAAAATAAAATAAATAAATAAATAAATAATTTTCAGCGATAATTCAACATTAGGAATATAAATCAAGTAAAAGAAACACTATACATTAGAGAGAAAGAGACCTTTTTCAGCAAAAGAATGAACATTGAAGAAGATAATGCCAAGAGAAGCTGCAAAAATAGCAATCCATTTTCCAAAAATTATGGCCATCATATACTTCAGAATCATATGATTAAATATTCGAACAATGTAGAATATATATGTTTCCTATTAAACGCCTCTTCTTTATATAAAGTACAAATATGTTTTTTGTGGTGCCGTGTTAGATTAAATATGTACAAGAAATAATAAGTTTGTTAGGAATAGTTCACACTCATTAATTAATTGTTCCGGCTACTTTGTTTCTTTAGGTCATTAGGGGGACCCAAAAGAAAAAGAAAAAAAACTAAACAACATAAATTTACAATCACTTAATTTGTTGAAAACTACAAATGTCATATAGGTTAGTGTGAGTAGCCATAATGGTTAGCTAAGAATTAGTGATGTAAATTCAATCCGAAACCAATGGGTTGGCCCGAATAAATCGAAGAAAAAGAAGGGTTAGGATCGAAAATTTATAACCCGAAAAAATATGAGTTAGGGCTATGATCGAAAATTTATAACCCAAAACCGATAAGGTAAGCCGAAAATCCAGTGGGTCGGCCGATTAATTAACAGAAAGTTTTCTCATTACTTGATTGTCGAACTTCAAATTTTTGCTTCTAAATTTGATGATCTTGTCTTGTTTCAAATACTCGTGGAAAATATTTTAGTTTGCCGGATGCAAATCCCTTAATTCAAGGAAAAAATCAGTTACAAAAAACAATAGTCTAGTCGGTCCATAATAGTGGTTTTAGTACAAAATGATAGAGTCGGACATTCCGACAAATAAAATATGTTGGAATAGCAAAAAATTTCCAACAATTTCCCACATCTAGCGTTGGAATAAACTCATTCCAAATTTCCATCGTTCGGGAATAAAATTCGTTAGATTTCTTTATATTTCGGATGGGAATTCCAACCAGATTTGTACTGTAGTTGAAAATTATTAAAATAAGTTAATACTCATATTGAACTCCAACGGGCTTTCAAGCCCATTAGAATCTTTGTTTATATTTTTAGCACGTTTCAATTTGGTTTAAAGCCCATTAAAATTTTCTTAAAAAAGATTCTTAGTCCACATTGCAGCTTCCTGGCTCATTGGATTTCTTTTTGGATTTGGAATGTACAAATTTACCTTTTATACCTCTCTCTCTCTCTCTCTCTCTCGTTTAAGAGGTCTAATGATTTATTTAATGAAGTCCCATTTGCTCATTATTTTTTTTTGTCGGTTTGTATTCCATATTATATAATTTCATTCCATTTGTTTATTACAAGTTCTAGTCTTTAAATATTGAATAATAAAGATCAAACCATTGTACATTAGTATGTAATTTATAATGGGGTCGATACACTGTTTTATCTAAATATAATAAGGTTCGATACCAATTTTATCTCAATAAATCGATAATGATAATTGTATAACTAATAAATAAGGCTCGGTGTCAATTATATTCCCTAGGAACAATATGCATTTAGAGGTGGCCAAAAAAATCGAAACTGTTGGAACCGAACCGAAATCGGCGGTTTCGGAACCGGAACCGAACCGCCGGTTCCGGTTTGAACCGATCGAGAACCGCATCAATGGCGGTTCTGTTTCGGTTCCAAAGTTGTGGAACCGAGAACCGCCGGTTCCTCCTATTTTTTTATTTTTTTTTATTTTTATCTATATTTATGTTATAATTCGTATTTATTTCACCTAAATGTTACGTTATAATGCATAAAATTACAATTAGACAAGAAAAAGTAGCAAAAAACGAAAAAAAAATACAAAAATTGAACCCAAAAATATGCGGTTCCGATTTGGAACCGCCGGAAACGCGGACCGAACTGAACCGAAACGAAACATGCGGTTCCGGTTTGAAACCGGAACCGAAGTGGTCGGCGGTTCGGTTCTGGTTCCCTTGGGGTGGACCCGAGAACTGCCGGAACCGAACCGAACCGCGGCCACCACTATATGCATCGAAATAGCAGACACAGTAAGACAAATAAAAATATGGGACAGAGAATTCGAACCGAAGAAATATGTGACAAATTAATGTCTAGGGCATGGTAGGATTGGGAATAATTTTTATAACAAGACCGGGGAAGACATCGTCGGGATCATGAATATGAGGATTCCTCTCTACGATGAAGGAATCGCCGCACTTGTCGCTGATGGTGTGCAGAGTTTCGCCTTCTCCGACGACGTATATTTCGTCGCACGGCGGCCGGAGGTTTGCTTCGATCGCCGCCTGTTCTTGGTCGGAATAGTTTTGGCTGACGGAACCGGCTAAGAGGATGAGCGTTAGCAAGACGACGGCGCCGTACCAAGACGATGCGTCTGCTTTGGGGAGAGATGACTTTACGTATTTGGCTATGCTGGAGAGATCAGCCATGTAGAGAGAGAGAGAGAGAGAGAGAGAGATGATGAGTTGTTTGTAGTTGATGATGTGTTTATATAAAAGCATTTTGAAGACTGGGGAGTGCGTGCAGGGGAAAAAGAATTCCAACGTGTTTATGGGGGTACATATTTTCATTTATATATATAATAATTCATATCTCTATATAAAATTTCACATATATTGGTGAGTCAATATGCACAAGAAAATACATGTATCGTTTGGGAGATTTTACAATGAGAATGACTCTCATACAACCAGTCTTACATGAGACCGAATCTAAGTTGACCCGATCCGGTCAAATCGGGTCAATCCGGGTCAATAGTTGACTTTCCTTTTTTTTTTTAATTCGATTTTTAAATTTTTTTTTTCTTCTCTTCCTTCGGCTCCGATTTTAATTTATAGTTAATGATTGTGGCAACATTAATGTCTTTTAGCTCGCTTCAAGGCCTTCGGCTCCCCTCGCTCGACTCTTTAAAAAAAAAACTGAAAAAAAAATTGAAAAAAAAATTAAGAAAAAACTGCAGAAAAAAAAAAGAATAAAAAAGTCAGAAAAAAAAATAAAAAATCAGGTGCGTGTATGACACGCGCCGAATAAAAAAAATTATCAGGCGCGTGGACGCGCCTGGAATGACACGTGTATCTCACGCGCCCGACTTAACAGTCGATAGCAGGCACGTGTATTGCGTGAGACCGGTCATATACAAGTCTTTATCTTTTACATTATTAGCGTAACGTATAATATTTGATAAAAGTTCTTCTCCGGAGGCAGTGATTACTGGGGAGTTGACTGATTCCAATGACTAATTTCAGCGATTAATTTTCTCATTACTTATTTTTAATAAATAATCAAATTATGATGAATTTTGGTGTCAAAAACTTTATTCTTTTTAGTTAGAAATCTTTTTATTTGTTGTGGCGTTTTGTTAGAGGGTAAAAGGGTGTGTGCTTAAAACAAGAAGTTTGCTTTTCATGCTATTTTTTTAAGTTGTTATTTTCATGTTTCTTAATTTAAAAGAACATGCTGAAATTGTCCATAGCAGATTAATTACAAGCTACTTCTAGATTATAATATATCTCATTTAATATGTTATTTTAAGAGAATTACATAAGATATATATATATATATATATATAATCAAATAAATTACTATATCGCTACATAGGTTGGACTTCTACACCACACAAATGTGGAACTAATCTTATATAATATGTTAAGCAAATGGAATTTAATAATTGTAAACCCAAAATTAAGTAAAAGTATACATAGTTCATAAGAGGCTCTCGAGAATTATTTTGGATGATTGAAAACGAATCTAATGTTAAAATTCGAATTTTTTTATAATTTGAAAGAACAACTAAATAATAGAATAAATAGGGAAACCTAATTTCATATTACTTTCGGTGATCATATACTGACTTCCGTTTTCAATTTTGATACAAATTTCTTACACGTGTTCTAATTGGATAGTGGCAAGCAAGTGAGAGTTGGTTGGACGGTACGCACTAACAGTGTTGCGGGCCGGGCCGGGCCGGGCGGGCTATACCGATGACGACACGTAAGATCGGAGAAATCCTTATTGGATGTGATGATACCAACACTATTATACTGAATCCCATCAGAACTTCAAAGTTAATTAAAAATCCTTATTACTTACAATTCCAAAAGTTGGTTCATGAAATTTTTTTCACAAGATAAATTAACTTGTAAAAGTAAAGAAAGTACTCTATCTTCTATTTATCGCTTTTCTTAATCTTCGTTTGGCCACCACTTTACTTTTTCATTAAAACAAACCAAAATGAATCATTATATTTATCTTATAGTATTCCTCTGTTTTTTAATACTTGATTTTTTTATCATTTGCATTAGAATTAAGAAACTATTAATTGCTCCTAGAAAATCTATTCGTCTTCAACAAAACCTTGACCGTATATGTTCTTCCAAACTTCTCTCACTTTGAAATTTAATGCATTCTCCATGATCAAATACATTGAAAAAATATGGAGCCAAAAAAACACTTATATATGTAGCCAATTTTTTTTTTTTGCAAATGAAGCCAAATTATTTTGAGTTCAAAAAACTGAATTACGAGAAAATTATTTTAAGTTAAAAATCAAAATTTTACAATTCAAGTGAACCTTCAATAACTTCACCATCTTCAACAGGATCATCCTTTGTTTTAGAAAATTTTGATATTTTTTATGTGCGAATCGTATTCTTGAACTGATATTTTTATAGGGTCATTGGTAAAGAATTAAAGTTCATTTTTTTTTTGGAATTCGTTTGGAAGGGGAAGAGCATGGAAAGGAGAAAGAACAATATATGAATGGATATTAATGAGATGAGAGATAAATTATCTAGATATATGAAAAATTGCTAAAACATCAAATAAAAACAAGATGAAACGCCTAAAAAATTAAGTATTAAAAAACAGAGGAAGTACTAAAATAGAACACACTAGATATGCAATATATTTGTCCTTATTTACTCACATGGTGCTACTTCTATATAATAAAATAACTTAAAAAGGTCCAAACTAGTATACAATTAATTATAAAAAAAAAAAATTATAGTGGTCTAGGCCCAAAACTAGGATGGTCTTTTGGGCCTGATCTATTTTGACAGCAATACCCAATACTCACCACATAAGCAAGCAATACAATAACTAAAAAACACCAAAATAAAATAAAAGTCCTAAAAACAAAACAATCAAGAGATATACTATTTATATACTCCCTTCATTGTGTCAAAAGTTCAAAACTCATATATAAAAAAAAAAAACTTGAACAAATTTATTTTTTATTATCTCTTATTATTTATATAAAACTTAAAAAGTTAAGAATTTGTGTAGGTGAGTAAAGTCAAATGAAAAGTTTGATACTATTACTATTTTATTCAAGAAATACGTTCGTCTTAAAATGAAATACTTGTAATTGAAATGAGATAAATGGAGCATGTTTAGTGCAAGAAAAACAAGTCATAAAACCTTATCGCTATCGTAATCCAAACATGAAATCTGAAAACAACAAATTCATTTTGTTCACTTAAAAAAAATCTTTATTTCTCAAAAAAAAAAAAAATCTTTAAATTTTATAACAGAAAAAAAAAATTGTGTCTAATTTTTTTTAAGCTTTATCCACCTCGTCCTCTTCTGCAACTTCATCTTCATCATCATCAAAGATTATAAAAAGAATAAAATCCCTAATTTGAAAGTCTTTTGAGTACTCTTTTCTTGATAACTTCATACTGCAGAAGAGAAGGATTTTGAGTTTTGAGAAATGGGATCTCATGGAGAAGAAGAGAATATGGCAGCTTGGCTTCTTGGCGTTAACAACCTCAAGATTCTTCCTTTTAAGCTCCCTTCTCTCGGTATCTCTCTCTCTCTCTCTCTCTCTCTCTCTCTCTCTCTCAGTGTGTAATTCTTTTTCTGAATATGGGCTATGTAGAGAGATTAATAAGTTTTGTGAATTTTAGGCCCTCACGATGCTAGAATCAGAATGAAAGCTGTGGGTATCTGTGGAAGTGATGTTCACTATCTCAAGGTGAAATTTATTTCCTCATCTTACTCAATCGACAATGATTTCTTGGGGGCATGTGATGTGTGTGTGTGAGCGTGTGTTTCTATGTTGAATTGAATCACTTTTTCCCTTAGTCATTTTCTATTTGCCATGTGTGAGGCTTTTTTGTTATTGCATTCTAGCAATGGAGAATGATATGCTTATTTTGGTCATTTACCTTTGTTTTGGGTTGCAAATTGGTCGATTAAAATGAAGTTTTATTTTGGATTGATAGAAGTAGCCAAAATGAAAGTAAACGTCGAGGTATATGATCATTTTGAATAAATATTTCTGGAAAATTAACAATATGTTTTGAAGTGTCTAATTTGAAAGCTAAATGAAAACTAAATGAGGAAATGAAAGAGAAAAAATTACAAGAAGAAGAAGAAGAAGCAAAGATAGTGATCAAAATAAATAAGTGTGAAGGTAATGGATCTTCTATATATATATCCTTGATAATTCTTAAGTGGTGGCCTTATCGTGCTTCAGGAAATGAAGTTAGCAGATTTTGTTGTGACGGAGCCAATGGTGATCGGGCATGAGTGTGCCGGTATTGTTGAGGAAGTAGGAGCTCATGTGAAGCACCTAGTGCCTGGCGACCGCGTTGCCATTGAACCGGGAATAAGTTGTTGGCGGTGTAATCTATGCAAGGAAGGAAGATATAATCTGTGCCCTGAGATGAAATTCTTTGCTACTCCTCCCGTTCATGGTTCCCTTGCGAATCAGGTTTACTTGAGCTGCATGTGTTTCTTGAAATAGAGTTTTCTCCATTTTGTCTATTTGTTTTCGTAATATATTGTTTCAAGAATGGCTGCTGCAGAAAAGCCATTGAACTGCTTGATTTCTTCCAAAATTATTGGTTAGTTTAGTTTTATGAATTTGTGTATTCCTCTAGTTCAGACAGTGAAAGTACGAGGCTACCAGGAACGTATTCGTAAACTTAATTGCCTCTTTTTACTCATAATGTTGTAAATATTGTATTCATGTGTCATTCCTGTTTTGGAGATTATGAATCTCAAAAACTTTTTTCACTATTTTGTTTAGTGCTGTGGGCTGAGTTTTTAGAAGATTCCACTAGTTCCTATGATGTTGTTTGAAGTTCAATTTGATCATCTGTAATCAAATGCATCACGTGAATCTCTCTGTTACGACTCTGTAAATGTTGATGTAACTGTATTCTCTCGACTCTTCCTAACAGATTGTGCATCCTGCGGATTTATGTTTCAAACTCCCTGACAACGTGAGCTTGGAAGAGGGCGCAATGTGTGAGCCCTTGAGTGTCGGCGTTCATGCTTGTCGCCGTGCCAATGTTGGTCCCGAGACAAATGTGTTGGTGATGGGAGCTGGACCTATAGGACTTGTAACGTTGCTGGCAGCTCGTGCTTTCGGGTCCCCAAGAATCGTCATTGTTGATGTAGACGACCATCGTCTATCAGTTGCTAAGAAGCTTGGAGCAGATGAGACCATCAAAGTTTCAACTAATGTCAATGTAAGTCTCTTTTGGCATATGCTTCCAATTTTAATTAACTAATTATATTATAAATCGAGCATCAAAGCTTGCGTATCAAGATTGGTAAACGTTAATATGTTACAACTTACTTTTTCGTCAATCTCCACGAAAATATGCTGACAGCTTCTAACAGGATGTAGATGCAGAAGTCGAACGTATTAAGGCTGCAATGGGGGCTACAATAGACATAGCTCTCGACTGTGCTGGTTTTAGCAAAACCATGTCAACGGCTCTAGCTGCCACGTCTTCAGGTGGTAAGGTTTGCCTTGTCGGGATGGGCCACACAGAAATGACCTTGCCTCTTGCACCGGCTGCAGTCAGGTATCTCTCGACTCACTTTGTTCCTCGTCTAATCATATCCCTGAATGCATTTCTCCTTGTGTGTCACACGATCTATATATCATCCATATTGCTCGATATTCATTCAGGGAGGTCGACGTGGTTGGCATATTCCGCTACAAGAACACTTGGCCTTTGTGCATCGAGTTTCTTCAGAGCGGGAAGATAGATGTGAAGCCATTGATCACTCACAGGTTTGGATTCTCTCAGAAGGAAGTCGAAGACGCCTTCGAAACGAGCGCTCGTGGTGGTACTGCTATCAAGGTCATGTTTAATCTCTAGTTGTTATTCTGTGGAATGGAAGCGACACAATACTGTGTGGAATTGTTGAGGATTTTCATTTTCGTTTTTCTTTTTTATTTTTGCCTAAAAATAGCTTGAACAGAAGTTGAGATATTAAAGATGGATGTTATTGAAGTTCAGTTTCTGTATGTGCAAAGTGAATAATAAGTTATGTTTTTAAGGATTTTACATCAACAGTTTTTTTGCTTGTGATTTTATGATGTTTTATAAGATTAGAGAATAATGAGATTTACTATGTAAGCTTTAGTATCACATTGATGAAGTAGTAGACATTTCCCCGTTACCAAATAAGTGTTCATATTGTCATAACTCGTATATCAAGAAAGTAGGTAAATTTACTCTGTTGTCTCTAATTATTGCATAGAAAACTGAACAGTAAGGATTGGGAAAAACTTATTTCAAATTTTCAATCAATTTTTAAAAAATTGGTAAACCACTTTATATTATTCATTATTACTTCATAAAGGCACTATTACTGTAAAAAGAGAAAACAATGATAATAAATCAATTTTATTCATTAAATACCCAATCATGATCGTTACATATGCATATTGAGATAGATATTCAAGAAACTAACCAACCTACCAAATTAAAGGTAGAATGACAAAAAGCTCAAAACTGGTTATTTCTCAAACTTCAATTGGGTGAAGTTGTACATTTCGACACCATCAAATATTTAAATTGACAACAGAAAATTGTTACAATAAGTTGCTTCTCATAATCCACTTTCACATTCTTCTCTAACTTTTACTAGATTCGACGCCGGTGATAAAATAAATCCGACTAGGAGAGCCACTAAGTTGTCGTTGGTTCAGCCGACCATTTCCATACTCGTACTTGACCCGATCCATCACCGGTGAAAAATAAACCACCGGGACCAATTTGTATGCACCGAACCTCCTCCTTGGAGAAGATCCTCCCCCTCTCCGAGAATCTATGAAAACAAGGTGCAACCACACGTTGATATAGCCCGTCCAAATAGGATGTAATAGCACGATTATGAGAAACCAAAGCACAAGCCTTTTGCAAGAAAGGTGACAGAAAGTAAAAACTCACGAAGGCAAATCATAGACTCGAACAGAATTGTCATTGCAGGAGCAGAGTAACACTGGTTTACTTTCTGAATCATGCATCCCACATAGAGTGATTAAACCCTGCAAGAAGTATATGATTAGGCACGTTACTCGTATTATTTCAGTTGCTGAGATCATTATAATGACTTCCTACTTCAAAGTAAGAAAAGGAACAGAATAAGTGATGAACCAGGAAAAAATCGTACGTGTTCCTCTTTATGGGTATATGTTACTTCCAAATTACCAGTGTCAGTTGCAGCCCAGATCTACAAGAAATCACGAAATAAAAAAGTGCATCTTATATAATAGTATACGAGTAAACAAGATTAAGCATCAAAATCGAGGAGTAAAGACAAACCTTTACAGTGTTGTCCAATGAAGCTGACAAGAGGAACTGATCCCAACACAAAACAGATGTCACGACATGGTTATGTCCTGATAAAGTTTGAATACACTGCAAAGTTTCCAGGCTCCATACCTGAACATAGAACATAAAAGAGAAGAAACAATAAGCAACATCATCATGATCTTAATATGTTATTTGGGAAATAATTTAACAAGAAGTCACATACGATAAGGAGCATCCTCGGTTTTGAGTGTCCAACTTACTCTAATAGTGTGGTCCATGGAACCAGAGTACATTCTGTTACCACCGACAACGAGTGTCACGACAGCAAGAGTATGACCCATAAGTGATGCAGCTGGTTCGAAGCAGTTTGTAGCTGCATTGAATTTCCATGCCAATATTGTCCCATCCTATATTAAATAACAACAAAAGACAAAAAGGGCAACATTAGAATCTGCCTCCATAAAGTTAAGAAGCATTCGTAAATAATGCATTCGAGGGCATTCTCTAAGCAACTCAATTCATGAATAAGAAACTATGTCCAATAAAAGAAGACAAAATAAATACATAAATGTTTGAGGATAGACCCAAAAATATACTTTTCACTTAATTAAAACATAACTTGGCGAGACCCCGTATAAAGGGAGAGGTCAGTAATTCAAACGCCACCACCTCCACCTCTCCAGTTTATAAGGAAATTAGAAAATATTGCATGAAGCAGATTAAGATGCAACAGTCAATTTACTGGCATAACAGTCAATTTACTGGCATAATAAATGACCATAAGCATAATGCGCACTTGTTTTGAAAAACAAAGTTTGTCCAAGTATAGACGTAAAATCAGCATCTTACCTTGTTACCGGCAAAGAGTAGATCATTTCCAACAACGAGGGAATAAACTTGTCCGACAGGTCCATTTAAACTGAGTTCCATTGATGTTTGGATATTCCATGCCTATAACAGAACAAGAAAATGAGGGATAAATAAATGACATTTGCACAAAAAGGTAAGATGCACAATCTGAATCCCACCCAAACCTAACCCATTTTTTCTGCAATTGAGAAGGAAAGCATCGGATTACAAATCGCCAATCATGATAAAGTATATGTTTAAAATGTGCGGAATCCCAAATTTGGAAACAATTATCAGTGTGGTTTTTCTTCATCTGCAGAGCAGATGTTGCTAGTATCCTTGGCCATGTAATCACTCTTAACTGGCTATTTTAATCCTCTCGTGCCACATATACGTGGAAAATGCATCAATAAGCTCCTATAAATTCTAAATCTCCTAGTATGAAATCTTTCAAGGAATTGCACTTACAACCTTGTACCCCCACCCCCCACAATTCATAAGACAAATCATTATTTTAGCATATCAAGACCGAAGACTTAGAAACCATCAGGACTATGTTACATTCATTTTTACCTAAAAATTATACAGAAACCTACCCATTATTATATGTGTGGGAAAATATGGAAGTATTTTCATACAAATTTTTAGGAAATGCCTCCGCCGTGATAGCCCACTTGTGTCACATGCCTCAATCAAAAATAAAAAATAAATAAATAAACTGGAGAAACAAACAGATAACATTAGAATCAGGAACTCGCTGATATGGCTTCAGCGAGAAGCAGATGCTGGCACACTGGGCTGGGATCAATTAAGAACTTTTGGAAAAATTTAAGCACCTAATCCAACTCAGGTTGTCTGAACCAGATCACACAAACACCCATTCAGTTCCATACCCCTCTGCATGTTTCCTTTTTTTATTTTTATTTTTTAGCCAGCCTTATTCATAATGTTTCAGAAATAATCTGTTACCTCCCAGCTACAGCCTGCAACCATTTCTAGCCAACCTCTACCCCACCCTCAGCACTACTGCCGAATGATACCGGACCTCAAACCCACCCACCACCCCATCCTTTACCAAAACTGTAGTGGCCAAGGCAACCTTGCACTAGCCAGTTAGCCATTATCCGAGACAGCTCCTCTTAGCTTAGACAAACAATAGCACCCTTTAGAAAAAATGAACATTTGTCTCTCCAATAATAATTTATGAACGTATAAGCTTTGGATCTTACATAATCATATACAATCTCAATTCTCAACTAAGTAAGGTCTAGAGGCATATAGGTCGTCGACAGGCTACATCAAAGTTAAAAGGATATATAGCACACATTTAAAAGTATATACCAATGGCCGAAGATTATATGCTTTTATGCTTCTTACCTAGACAAAAAAGTGATTAATCAATGGAGCACATATATAGTAAACAGGAAAAGAAGGGCAACAGTTTGATTATTTGTCTTACCTTGACAAGATTTGTCAAACCCACGAATACCCATGGACCTTCACTGAGCATACAGCCTACTTTACATCCCACATTCACTACACCTGCGAGCTGTTAAAAAAGGCAGCTTAAGTTATAACCATTACCACCAGATGGGCAATAAACAAACTTATAGCCCAAATGCAACTTGACTGAAAGTTTTCTAAGCTCAATTTCAAGTTCCTTGTAAAATCTTGGGCCTTGTCATAGCTGTTTGAAACTCACAAATACTACCTTGCATCTTTTTATTTTGTATTTCATTTATGTATCATCATATAACTAATGATCTTTCTAACAATACTAATAGCATTGTTATTCTGTATACAGCCTACCATCATATAATTAATTATAATAATGCTAATAATATATAAGGAATATATATATTTCTGAAACAATAGAAATAATGATGTGATAATAAATTTCTACCATTAAAATAATTCAAATTTTTTATGTCCTTATCACCCAAAGAACAAAATGGAATTAAAAAAAAAAGGTTGTACTAAAATGATTTGAGCTCTAATGGTCTAAACTGTATATGAGTGCAGCTTCAGCTAAATGTTTCTAAATAGTAAATACCACTTGTTCTACCTCATATGTATAAGCTTCACGAGTTTAAATTCAAAGTTCTAGATATACTTGAGATTAAATTTTTAAAATCTCATTAAAACTTGATTGCTTTGCAACACGAAGAATATCCATATCACTGCCAAAGTTTAGCATAGAAAATCTCATACATTTATATTTCATATACATTTGACTAATTGCCTGTATTTTAAAAAGCCCGCCTAGGCACGCCCAGGCGAGGCGCACCATTAGCGCTTTTTTTAGGGTTAGGCGCAGTCACATACGTAAAGCCCACGTAGGCGCACCGAGGCGCACGCCTTCGGTAATCTAGGGTTTGGCTTGTTATAAAGACTAAGCAACATAATTTAGAATATAACATACCCACTGCAGCAAAGTCTTCCCTCCCTTCCCCCCCCTCCTCCTCAAGCCTCTCGCCGCCAGCCGCCCGTCACCTGCCACCGCCAGCGGCCCACCGGTCGTCGCCCGCCGCCGCCAGCAATGTCAGTTTTTTTTATGCATTGGTGAAGTGTAGTTAGTAAGGCTACGGGAGCCAATGATCCTTTTTATAGCACTAGAGGGGTATCTAGAGTTGATAAAGGAAAGGGTGTTGTTGGATCGAGTTCGAGGCCAAGAAGACTCTTAGATGAGGATGAGGATGAGGATGGGGTGGAGATGGAAGAGGACATTGGTGAAGACAAAGATGATGAAGGAGATGGGGATGATGCATTTTATGATGATGATTATTGATTAATGATTAGTTGCTTAGTTGATTTGATCGTACTTTAATACTTACCTCTTACGTACTTTAAGACTTAAGTATTTGTGTGTTTTGAATATTTGTGTGTTTTAAATTAAGTATTTGTGTGTTTTAAGTGTTTGTGTTTTAAGTATTTGTGTTTTTAGTAGAAAATATATTATAGGTAAATATATTAGAATTTTTATACTTTAAGTGCGCCTCGCCTACGAAAAGCCCGCGCCTGAGCTAGCCCTGCGCCTAGGCTCCAGGCCAGTTTGCGCCTCGGTGCGCCTTGCGCCTTTTAAACCAAGCTAATTGCATAAGCACTTTGGCTGGGAATGAAATACACCAAACTTATAACTTTTTATTATTTGTTGGAATTGTCACAAATATTTGCAGAAAACAAACATATGGTAACTACCTGACCAGATTGGCAGTCCCAAACTCTGACAGTCTCATCTTCACTTCCAGAGTAAAGCTTATCGGAACCCGAAGGCAAAGTAATCCCTGTGACAGCCTGAGAAACAAATTTTTCTACTAAGAGCAAAATTTGGATAAAAATAGAACCTACAAACTCTAGGTCACAAAATGCAACACAGCGATCAACACATACATGCCTCGAAAAACTAATATTTACAAAATAAAAGGAAAGATCATGGTAACCAAGTTCTACGCATACAAAATCAAGGTAACTGATGAAGCATCCCGAAATAAGACGACATGCCATAGCTAATGCCAAGATATCCTACAGGTGAAAAGAAAGGCCATTCCAAACACCACAAAACAAAGACAAAAAAGATTCAAATAGCTACAACCACAAACCAAGAGCCGACTTAGTAAAATACGAAATCTTGAATCTGATGCATCAATTGTAATAAATCAAACCAAATAATCCTCAAGAAACCACGTAACAGCATCGAGAACTGCATTACTCTTCAACAACAAACACGATCAGCATGACATAACAAACCTGCTTGTGCCCCTCGAGCGGCGTCAATAGGGTAAAGCAATCCGTCGACCACTGATGCAAAAATTTACAGGTCTCTCCGTATCTACAGCTCCCTTGCACCCAAAAATTGCAGATTTTTTTCTCAACCTTCCTCACGAAAGTCCTATTACCGCTTCCGGGCTGCTGCGACTGCGGCCTGCCCCATGAATTATTATTACTAAAATTATAATTCCCACTCCTCCGTAATCCGCCACCGCCACGGTAATTATCATCCGCCCCGAAACCCTGATGTCCCCTCTTACCGTTCGCCGCCGACGGCAGCTCTCCGTGCAAAAAGGGGCACGGATTTCTCGTGCACTTACCTTTTTCCCAATGAAAACACACCTTCTGCTGCCGACTGTTGTTACTCAGGTTATCGCTTGAAGACGACGGCCCGAGCCTGTTAAAAACCCTTCTTCCCCCATCCACATCCATGAGGAGCTACACTGTATAAATAAGATTGAAAGGGGGGAATCTATTATTGGGCTTCGGGGAATTTATGTGGGAATTGGTATATGATCGTGTAAATGAGAATTATTGTGGTGATCGAATAGCGATTGTGATCCAAGACAAGACCCTAGAGAAAGAGATGATCGGTAATCAAGATTAGGGTTTTGAAGCGGAGTTTATGAACCCTAATTTTGGAATTGCAGTGGTATGGAGTTCAAGATTTTCGAGAATGAGGTATTATGGCGAGTGTAGGAGGAGACGCCTTTGCTTTTTCTTTATTTATTTATTATTAAATTTTGTTCAGTTATATTATCTTTTGCTGATATTTGAAAAAAAAATGGAATTTTCCTTTATGCGATATCGAATGTGTGCAAAAAGGTAAGATCTAGCAATTAAATTGCGACTTAAAAAAAAACAATTAAATTTCGATACCAACGTCATCTAAAAAAAATAAAAAATAAAAAATAAAAAACGTGTTCGTAAGTTCAAGGATTGAACAATTATTAGTAGAATTAGTGTTAGTATTTAGTGTTAATTATTAGTATTAGTATTAATTTTGTTCTGAAGTTAGTAATAATAATCATATAAAGATACACACGATTATTGTAGCTAAGGATGTCAATTATACCAATTCATAAAATTTTGGATTGTTGCACTATTCGACATAGTTTTAATTTTTTTTTTTCGGTCTGTTTAAGTCGACATGATAATTTCGGGCTAGATGGACCTTTCTAAGGGCAATCCACTTAGTTAAAGACCAATCATATCCTTTGTCAGATTATTCAGTTCGTGTCAATTGTGCTTACAAAATTAAGACGCTAACTTTTCAATTATAATCTATTAACCATCTTTTTATCCTTCGAACTATTTTGTATTATTTGTTGATTTCGCACGCTCATTTTTCAAAGACTAGCCAAATTGAACCAACAATCTGAAAATCTCGAATCTTCGAATTACAATTTTTTGGTTATAATCCGTCTCTACGATCTATTATGAGTAGCCTACATGTTTCAAACTGAATTAATATCTCTACCTATTATAGCTAGGATTTATTTGAGTTTTGTTGACTTGCAAGTTACATGATATTTGACTCGATGGAAGATCGACTCATGAGCTCGCTAGTCGTGATCAATCTTCATGGTATTTATTTTGTAATCTCTTGAGTTAGACTTCATGTAAGCTGATCTAATATGCTTATACAATATACCGCAAATAGTTTATAATTAATACATATGACTTGATTTTTTTTTATGTGAATGTTAACAAATTTACTATATTACAAAATTATGGAGTAATTTTCTCTATATGTTTCGCTCTAATTTTAATAAATAATTAAATAAATTAAATTAAATTTTTTTAATCTTTGTACTAGGCATTGTTTAGCTCAACTATTCTCATTCAGATTGGTGAGTCAATATTAAGTTTTTCAATTTTCTAGTTGACTATGAATTAATATCGAATGAATTAAATTATCCAAACCAACTCAACTCAATTCAACTCGATTACACCCTTTTAAATATACTAGCAGGACATTACGTGCGTTGCACGTATAAACTCTAATTTGAAATAACTAATTTATTATATAATAAAATATATTTATTGACATTTTTTAAAGTTATAATATTATTAATTATTGATTATTAACTTCAACAAAATATTATCAAGTATATGTAAAGAGTAGAAAAAAATCAAATTTCTTATATCATTTCTTATGCACAATTATCAAAATTGTATGGTACTGATGATAGTGAAAGAGAAAAAACAACATACATTTTGAGATTTTGCTAAAATTTATTATTATATTAATGCAGTTGTATACTATTAATTTTGGTATAAGTTTATATTTTTCATACTTTCAAAAAAAATTATCGTATTATTTTAGTATCTCTAGCAGTAAATTACATGCGTTGCACATATAACCTTTCATTTAACATGATTAATATATAGCTCAATTTTAACCTATGGAACACACAACTAATAAATACAAGCATGACATAATTATGAGAATTGACAATTTAGTTTGAGTGTTAAATTTCTCTAACATAAAGCATGGGAAAGCAACATAATCAAAGTCCATTTCAAAAAAACATAATCAAAGACTCAAAGTCACCAGTAGAAAAATAAAAACATCTTCCTACAAAAAGCACAAAACAGATCATATCATATAATAAGGAAAGGAAAACAAAGTGGGAATTTTTTTGGCGAGCTCAGGAGGAGACCAGATTGTCCCACTTCCAGGTCTCTCTCTCCCTCCCTCCCTCTCTTTCTAGAGAGAGAAGAATTAATCGCAGCTCCTGCATTCTTTATATTCCTTACTTGCTGATATCTTACTCTCCCTTTTCTGTCAAGGTTTGTACTAGTCCCTTCAATGTTTCTTGCATAATAATGATAAAAGTTTTATTTTTGGGCATGTTTGGGCAAATCATTGATCCGTGTTTTGTTTATGGAGTTTGAATTTTGGTGGGTTTTGCCTGGATTGTGATAGTTTTAAGCATGCTAGTTTCTACCATCAATTTTATGCAAGTTTTCAGCTTGGAGACTTGAGACTTTTCGTGCTTAAGGGTTTCTTGCATTTGTTTTGATTTTGTAAATTTGAACTTTGTGCTTGGCATTTAGGTTTTTGTATAGTTGTCCTAACAGCTCAGTTTGAATTATTTGTCCTTTTCGTACTTTGTGAATTTCATGTTTCAAATTTACCTTTCTACTATGCAGCTTTAATTATGTTAAAAAAATAAAAATTGTGTTTTCTTTCAGATCCGGGTATGGGAGGAATTCAAGATTTTGATGCAATTGAGTTTGCTTGTAGGATTTTTGTGGGGTTGATCTGATGAATACTTTTCCAGACACGTAGTTCGATTTTTCCACACGGCCATAAATCAAATATGTTGACTTGAAAATTGTGCATAGCCTCTTGTGGTGGGAAAGCTTCTGCAAATGGTCAAGGTTATGGAATCATAAATCTGTGTGATCTTGACGGGTGCATTCTGATTAGTTCGGGTTTGAGCCTTCGTATGGCTGTTGCAAAGGGCAACAGCAATATTGAATCACCATTTAGATTGTGCAGTTGTTATGGAGGAACTAATTTAAGAGGAAGTATTTTAGACGTAAACGAGAGTGGGAATCTGACTGACAAATATGTTCTTGGAGAACAGTTGGGCTGGGGACAGTTTGGTGTAATAAGGGAATGTATTGATAAGTTCAGTGGTGAGATTCTTGCTTGTAAATCAATTGCTAAGGATAGGTTAGTCACTCAGGAAGATTTACGCAACATCAAGCTCGAGATTGAGATTATGTCTAGGCTGTCGGGCCACCCTAATGTGGTGGACCTCAAAGCTGTATATGAGGAGGAAAATCATGTGCACCTTGTGATGGAGCTCTGTGCAGGAGGGGAGCTTTTCCACCGGTTGGAAAAATACGGGAGGTTCTCCGAGCCTGAGGCGAGGTTGTTTTTCAGGCACTTGATGGAAGTGGTGATGTACTGCCATGACAATGGCGTTGTTCATCGAGATTTGAAGCCTGAAAATATACTCTTGTCCACAAAGGCCTCTTCTTCCCCAATAAAGTTAGCCGATTTTGGTCTTGCAACCTATATCCAGCCGGGTACATTGCTATCTTATTCTAACTTCCGTTGTTGATACTTTTATGGAAACGCCGTTGCCTGACTTTCCATATGTATATATGTATATACATGTATTTTCTCGCAAACAGGGCAGAGCTTACACGGCACAGTTGGTAGTCCATTCTATATAGCTCCCGAGGTTCTTGCAGGAAGCTACAATCAGGCTGCTGATGTTTGGAGTGCTGGTGTGATCCTTTACATTCTTTTGAGTGGGATACCGCCGTTTTGGGGGAAAACTAAGTCACGGATATTTGATGCTGTTAGGGCTGCAGACTTGCAATTCCCGTCAAATCCCTGGTATTCTATATCAGATTCGGCAAAGGAACTGATCAAAGGGATGCTTTGTACAGACACTTCTAGAAGACTTACAGCTGAGCAGGTTCTAGGTAGATTACATACCCTCTTTTTCATTGATGATTTTTGCCCGGTTTTACGTTTGTTTGTTCTCAGCTAACTGGCAATTGTGTGATGAATGTGGATAAGTTTGGCTCGAAACCTCTATAATTTAACATAGGATACCTTTGGTATTAAGGGAATACAAGATAGTTAAAGAAATATTATAAGGTATATTTCCATCTGTAACAAAATTATGCAAGAAATGCACACACTCTACATACTTGCGACGACTCATAGCGAAAGGGTAGAAAATAGCTCACTTAAGGTGCATATGCTTGTAGCCAGTTATGGATATCGACTTATCAATAGAAGAAACAATACAAAATGCATTTTCATGAAGATAACATTAGGAATTTTCTTGATATGATCGATCCTTCATCTTTTTTTATATTTGATGACTAAGATAACATTAGGAATTTGCTTGATATGAACCATGGTTTTATCTGTCATTTAAATACATTTATCTCATCATTCTTATACTACCCTATTTGGTCTATACAATAATTATAGGTATTCGTCATTTGTTTGTCGGCTGCTTCTTAGTGCTTTCTTATTCACTACTTTTCTGCTTTACCGAGCATAACGATAGCAACCTATGTAGATAACTCATGGCTCAAAGACACGTTGCCACTTTCCAAAGTTCCACGTAAACGTGGTCAGAGAAGTTGTAATCTAGATTTGGAACAAGGTTGTTTATCGACGTCTTTGATGTTGAGGAGTCAGGATATTAGTTTTGGAATGGGATCACCTATAGGTTGTGAGGTTCAATTGCCTTCATCAACTTGCAAATCTTCATTTTCTTCATTTCTCTCGAACCATTTGGCACCGTCATCAGAAGCCGGTGGGTTTTCCTTCCATGGTAGTTCTGGATCAAATACGTTGGATTATTCTACTCCTATCCTCGCTCTACCAAGCTTTGCTTTCTTCAGCTCGAGCAGTGCAGTTGAACGACACAATGATTCTTTGGCTCTCCCGACTATTTCTTCCACTGTTAACTCAATTCCTAGAGGTAATTCTTTTTTCATGTGATCAAAAATCTTGCTTCCCGACTTTTTTTTTTCGTTTTCATATTACTAAATTTCTTTTGAACATTCTATACTGCAGAAAATGAAAACCAGAAAGCAGGTGAGGATAAAAGGGTCCACAGTAGGAGAAACAACACGATTGGCCTCGGTGAATTCAAACACCTCGAGCTTATGGTGACAGAATCAGTAATTCGATGGGCATCATGCACGCATCTCCCAACTGTTACCTCATTTAGGTCTTCGCTTGTATGTTAAAGGCTTGAAGCAGCTAACCTAACAGTCGGATCTCTTTCTAACCTCGTGACCTGTTTTGTGCCCCGGCTTTCTAACTTTTGGATATCAATGAAGCAATGTAGCATATTCCGGAGCAGCTTCTGGATGTGCCACTTTCCCTGTCAAGAAAAGGTACGCGATGAGGCACCATTGGCACGTATAGAATCTGGTCCGTACGTCTTGAGACGTGTTTTATTCCCGAGTTTTGGTGTCTGAGTGTGCAATGTTGGTTCTTCTACTTTGTTGTTTGCAGTGACATCAATTTGCAGCTTCATATGTAATGTAGCAGTTGTCTATTAGTTCATGAGTTATGCAAAAATGCCTCTAAATCTTTCCCTTATTTTCTTTAATTTCAAAAAATTTGGGTCTATATATTTTCAGAACATGCTATTGGATTCCACTTTAGTTAAATATGGGGATGATTCATGTTTATAGAAAAGGTAAATGCGTTCAAATAAACTAAAGTTAATCGTAACACGGGCCAAAGTTTAGGCCATAAAGTATAATTAATCCGGAATTTAATTGCTATTACATTAATATATCATCAATGGATTGATCTAATATCAATTTTAAAATATTGGAATCATTGAAAAAAATATTGAAACAGAGGATCTGATGGTGAAACCTTAAGTCTCCAGTTGCACCAAAAGAAGGATTTCATATTCATTCACGTTGCTTTACAAAAATTTGATAGAAATGGTTTCTGGGTGCAGTGGACCGCACTGTAATGTTGGTACGATTTATTTTGTCATTTATTTTATTTTTTAATTAATTAATATTTAACTAATTCTAATTGGATCTTAATAAATTCTAATTGGAATTAACATATATAAACTCTAATTAAAATTAATTGAGAAGGTCTCCAGTGAGACCGCCACTTATAAGTGACCGGATCTTTTGACTCGACCCCCGGTCAAAACGGGTTGGGTCAACCCGACATTTTTTTTTAATTTATTTTTCTTCTCCGGTTTCGGCTCCGATTTTAATTTATAGATAATGATTGTGACAATATTAATATTTTTTAGCTCGCTTCGAGGCCTTCGGCTCCCCTCGCTCGACTCTTTAAAAAAATTCAAAAGAATAAACTGTAAAAAAATCGGGAATTTTTTTTTTAAAAAGTTAGGTGCGTGTGTTACACGCGCCGAATAAAAAAAAAATCCAGGCGCGTGCAAGCGCTTTGAGGAGCGCGTGTGATGCGCACACCTGACTGCCACTTAGGTAAGACCGCCTCACCCAAGTTTTTGCCAAATTAATTAATCTTAAATGTGATTAATTATCTCCAATTATCCATAATTCCTTAATTATCCCTAATTATGATCAACCGCAAGGTGCCTTAGTATCCAAATTTTTGCCAATTTGATATTCTTCACCTATAAATGATTTGTGTGTGTGTGTGTGAGAGAGAGAGGATGAGGAGCTCAACTCATGGCCTCATACTGGCCTCACATTAGATTATCATCTCAAATTGAAGCATTTATAGTATATACTTGAAACATTTTCTCCATAATTCTTCCTCAGAAACTAAAAAGATACCAAATAATGGGGTGCCAAACTCTCAATCCGAATCCTCAATTTCTCTACAAAAGAATCGAACCAAAATCTACACAAAAAACAACACGTTTCTCTCTCCAACCAAACCTTAAACTCCTCAAAACAACCTCTCTCTCCTCCTCCAACAACCAGCAAACTGCCACAATTAATCAAACACAAACCCCCAAAACCGATGCATCCAACGTTAACTTCAAGACTCTAGGAGCTTGCAAGCTCGGCATTTCCCGATACCCCGATTTCAACTACAACGCTACCGGCGGTGCAGGCTCCGGTACAGCCACGAAACTCTCCGACGGCCAAGTTTCCGTTGAGTTCGACATCACGCAGCTCTACATTCCACCGCTGTCGGCGGCCACAACCTCCTTCTTGGGGCTGCCGCTGCCACCTTTCCTCAAAATCGACATAGTCCCGGAGGCCTTCCGAGGAACAATCGACCGAGAAACCGGCAAGGTAGTAGACGAACTTCATCTCTGAATATGAAATACGAATGCCCACAACCCTAATATCGAATACTGCATGCATGTAGGTTGATCTCAAGTTCATAGCCAAGTTCTGCTTCTCAGTCGGGAGCGTTTATAAGGCGAGGCCGCTGCTCGTTGAGACGGTGCTGACGTCGGAAGAATCGAAGGGGAAGATGAGAGAAGGAAGAGGAGAGAGATTGGATGAAGATGGGAAATGTAGGCTTGTTGGGGTGGCAATGGTTGTGCCCATCAATGATATTTTCATGGACACATTTCTTAGCCTTCCTACTGAATGTCTAGCAAATTTAAATGCTAAAATCTCATTTTCAAGCACTAAATAATCCCATTATTTGAAAAAGAATTTATAGAAGATCATATGTATATTTATCTTCATAAACTGATACATATACTTTACTGGTTCAAATATGAATCTGTAACACACTCACACACACGTGTGTGTGTGTGTGTATCAAAAAGATTCTATGCAACAGCTGTTAATGCAATTCTTTTGTTAAATTTCAATATGGCTTTCGAACCTGTATCCATTTCTACAATGAGGCGTAGGTCTAAAGTTGCGTTTCGCCTTCCAAGATGTGAATGCGGAGGCTTTAATGGTTTCTCCATTCGCGAGCTGATGCACATTGCAGAACCAAATTCCTGGGAGGAAGAACAGATCAGGTGAAACGAAAAAGAAAAAAAAATGAAATGGAAATGAAAACGCGATCAGATGAAAAGCTTACGTTTTTGGCAGCACAGAGATTCTCTGATATGATCAAGAAGTAGTGAAGATTGTCACTCGAATGCAAGTCTTTGAGAGCCAACGAGGGAAGCATATTGGCCCTTCTGTTCTAACAGCTCCGAGTGTGTACCGAGTTCTGAAATCTTCCCATCGGAGCACAAAGCAATTAGATCAGCATTCTGCACCGTGCTCAGTCTGTGAGCGATTACTAGAGTCGTTCTTCCCTTCATCAGACGAGTCAGAGCATCCTGAACCAGACGTTCACTCACTGTATCCAAAGCACTAGTAGCCTGTAAACCACCATGGTAATTAGGTGGTCATTGCCAAAAATCAAGATGAATCGTGATGGACCATTTCATATATGACGAGAGATGAGGAATAGCCCAAAGCTGGACAGATTTACCTCATCAAGAATCAAGATCGGAGCATTCTTGAGCAGAGCCCTTGCAATGGCAATTCTCTGAAAATGGGAAGGCGGGATTAATGCTACATATCTGCTCCCCGTGTGTGAGTGTGTGGCGCAGAGAGAGAGAGAGAGAGAGAGAGAGAATCCTGTACCTGCCTCTGTCCACCACTTAATAACCCTCCACGCTCACCGACCAATGTGTCATAACCCTAGAGAAATAGGATAAATCAGCAAAACGCGACAAATGGAAAAGGTAAACTGTTGCGAAGTAGCACTCTTCATCACCTGAGGCAACGAGATTATAAACTCGTGAGCATTAGCTGCTTTAGCAGCTTTTATCACATCATCCTTGGAAACGGTATCATCCGGGAGCCCGTAAGCAATATTTTCTCCAAGGGACACAGAGAATAGAACAGGTTCCTAATTAAAAAATATACTTTCTTAATAAAGCAAACACACGAGCCATAATAACTGCCCCAAAACATATAGAATGGTTCCCTAAATCCCCGTCATAACCACGATACATCTTTTCCGACATCTTCATACTTGTTTGAGTTGTCATATACGACACCGTGTTAAGAGACCATGTCTTGGCACTAAATTACTATCACGTAGGTTTAAACGTCTAAATTGAATCATTTAAAGATCTCCCTCATATGCATAAGTTACTTATCACCAATAAATTTCCCATAATACTATTAGATGTAATTTAAACACTAACGAGGAAGGGTCGAGATAGTTACTTGGTTCACTATGGAAACCGCTCGAGCCCATTCACTCTTGTCAAATGATCGCAGATCCTCACCAGCAACAGTTATGCGACCTCTAGTCGGCTGCAATATCAAAACTCATATTCCTGTTACTCGACAGTAATGATATGAACTTTAATCTAGAACAGAAACCGAACATCAGGTATAACCTCATAAAATCGAGCTAAAAGCTGTACTACTGTACTTTTCCCAGCACCACTCGGACCAACCAGAGCAGTGACAGTTCCACATTTTAAAGTCAGATCAAGACCTTGTAAGATTTCCGTGTCGGGCCTTAGAGGGTATGAGAAATAAACATCTGCAATATAACACACCTTCAAGATTTTGCATGAAATAATATATTAATTTCAGTTAAATACAATTACTAATCAAAAGTCCATACCTTCGAGGTGAATATCACCCGACTGTGCAAGCCTGCGCACATCACTCGCAGATTGTAGTGAAGACATGTACCCGACACTGCTGGTTTGTATTTTCCCATCGGAATCGACCAAAAGAGGTTCAATGTTCGGATCATGCAATTTCCTTCTCTTCAAGTCTTTTTCGAGAGCACGAGCTAGTGCTTCATCAATTTCAGCACCAGACAGAACAGAATTAATTCTTTCGACAGCAGCAAAGGCTCCTCGAAGATCCCCAAATGTGTTCACCACACCTTGAACCTAAAAAGTTGCTCTAGTTTTAATATTTAAATAAGAATGTAAAAAAAGATTAATTCAATCCCCAAAGAATATACTCACGGCAAATGTTAGCGTAAAAGTGTATCCAATAAAAGAAACCATGGTCCCAACTGCAAGTTTTCCCTACACGCAACAAATCATGTGATATCAGTCAGAATCGAGTGAAGATAAGATTCAAATAGTCAAAAAGGTAGAAATTCTTGAAGTTCTTACAGCTTTTACTTTGCTTCCTCCAAGACAATACAAAGCCATTAACGAGACATAGACGGCAACCCTGGTGATGGATTCGTTTATGGACTTAAATATCCCAAGGGTCATGCCACTTTTCTCGTACTCAAGAACCTGAAAATTTCCAATCACATGTTGAGGCATTTCAGAGTTCTACACTCTTTATAGAGTAAAATTAACTCCCTCTCCGAACATGGAAAACATATACCAAAGGTACTCTTACCTGTCGACCAAAAACTGACATTTGACGTTTTTCACCCCCGAATGATCTTACCTGCAATAGTCACCATAATTAGCAGATACACAATCTCTATAATGAAAAACAAATTCAGTATCCATCAAGATTTCAGGAGCTCACAGTACGTATGGCAGCAAAAGTTTCAGTAACACAATCAGCTATGATGGCTTGTGCAGATCCATGAGCTTTAAAGACACTGACAGTCGTTCTCTTATAGACAGCTACAAAACACGCATAGATGTTAGCAGTCTCTTTACTATTAGAATCCATACCAAAAAAACAAACTACAAATAGAACCCCTTTTCCCAGTTCGAAAAAAACAATCAGAAGAACTCTATGAGACAATCTTACCGACAACTGCAGACACTGTTAGCATAAGTAGGCCCAAAACTGGCGCCAGCTGGGGGGAAAGACAAAAAAGTAAGCAAAGTGTTCCGATAACCTGCAAAAGAGACGACACATATATTCTCAGGGTCATTGAATTCCAAGCAGAGAAATTGAGGAAAATAAAGTCTACTGTAAATGATCGTATTACTAGTGGCTCTTGAACTTATACAATTTAGCACTTAGTTTTTCCAAATACTGATCTCCAACAGGAAGAGTGATTCAGAAATACAGTGAGAAAATGAGGAAGCTTTTTTTGACTGCTAATTCTCTCATTAGAGAATATGCGAAATGGTGTTAATATCAATTTAGCTCACTTTTGCTTAGTGTAGAGTAGCTTGCCTCAGAAATTGCCCTGAAACCACGGTCTCGGGATATATTATCACTAACAATGGTCTTCAGAGAACCCAAATCCGACGTTAATAAAGAAGTCAGTTCGCCAACCTACACAAAGAGCACAACAAACTAGTGATAAGAGAAGCCGATCACTTTGATCATAAAACATAAAGGATTTTCCACAAAACACCAAATGTATTTCCCAACATAAAGTTTAGACTAGTTTTATATTTAGAATCACTAGCCTGATTTATACAGAGGTTGTGTTGAATTTACAGAGAAAATAATCATAATGCAAACATAAGTTGAAAAATCAGAATTCAGTACTCCTGAAAGTCATTTTAATTGCAAACTCGGATATTTTTTAAATGCAGTGTTAATTTAAAATATTCCTCCACTGCCTTTCGTAAGATAACAAGAGCGCGTTTCAGAGATCAATACAGTAGAACAATATTAGACATAAGCAGCACTCGTTGCCAGCTAATTGAGGTGATGAATGAGTTAGACTAGTGTAATATAGAAGAATTTTTCATACCTTGTACTTGTCAAAGAACTCCACCTGCATGAATAAAATTAAATGCTTATCAGATATTGGACAGAAACATGAAATTTTAGTTCATGCACAGAGCCTTTTCACAACTTTAGTTCCACTTCTTCAACGATGAATAAGTACAGGAAAGTAAATTGTATGGCTTATGAAACAAAAGCTGCCACTTCCACCAGCAGTCATCAATTATAGCATCAGTTGTGCAATTCACTTAAGCCTTACAGGAGCACACAAGTACAAGTCAAAAGTCCTAAAAAATCGAAGGAACAAGATTGTATGTCGATTACCAACAAATTTATCAGACATCCATCAAATTCACGATTTTAAATGTCAGTGTGAAGCACAAATATTTACAATGTGAACGCTATTGCAGCAAGCTAACATAATTTCATTTATCAGTGGTTAGAAATATGATTTACCTTCTGAATCAACACCCTCTGAAAAATTTGAGCTCGTAAGCTTGACATAACTTTCTCCCATATGCTATTCATGTTTATCACAAAAATAATTGTGAAAATGGGTTCCAATGTATAGAGTATTCCCACTTTACTCAGCAGCTGCCAGATAGGTTCTGGTCTCACCCCGATCAGTACTTCGAAAAATTTCCCTGTAATAGTAATTTTGGTGTATATCGTCACGATTTGTATTTAAATAGTAATATAACTCTGCCCCAACTGATTGGTGGAAATAATGGAAGAGTTAATTTCATTTTTTTATTCATTTAGTGGTGCTACTACATACAGTGTTCCAATTTAGTCGACAACAATTCAAAATAGAAGAGTACATCAACCATAAAGGCTATAACATCGAGGGACTTTTTTGGAATTGAAGCTCGCATTAATCAGCTGCTAAAACTGTTCTGTAAACAGAATTTCACTATAATATTTGTTAAAGGTATCTACATTAACACATATGACATCCTTCTAGTTTCCTGACTTTCCAAATGCATAAAAAGTTCTGATACATAAATTTCAACTCACATTTATCGACTTATTTTTCCCAATTTCCAGATGCACGTCTATTGTCATGATTTCTACCTAGAATCCTGTTCGATTAGAGGATGTACACGGTTTGTGTTATCGTATACTGTTTCAACTGATAGAAAATGTCGTTGCTCTGGAAAAATCATGGCTATAATAACTATCATAATAGAATGAAGAATAACTGTGAAATAGAATGACAATTACAATACATTCAAAAATTTGATTAGAAGTTTAAAACTAACATTTATAAAGTAGAGTTACACTTCCAAATTCCTTTCTAACTACATTTTACCAAAATCTCCAAGATCTATAAATTACACAACTAATCAAAACACATTCTTATCATTCTGGTTCCTCACATCACATAGGTATTATTAGCTAGTATCGAGCCGAAAACACCATCACCAATCAGCAATGCATTGCTGATTGGAAGTGCATTAAACAGCAATGCAGCAACTGCACACTGTAAAAAGGAATTCCTTCAACGAGTGAAACAGTAACTTGCAATTCACAAAAGCTACATAACTACTACTCCCTCCGCCCCAAATAAGTATCTCTTGCCGTCAAAACTCGTATACAAAGGAAGTAGACAAATTTACTCTATTTACCCCATAGAATTCCGAAATAGAACGCTCATTCGAGGACAAATTATATCTCAAAATAAGACAATTATTCGTGTCGAAATCACTCCAATCAAACAGCAAGATACAGTACAAATTCATTGCAACAGCCCCATACCCAACAATCAAGATTGCAGAAAACTAGTTTGCAAGTTAAATTCTCTGAAAAAGGTACAACTCCGACATACCAGAATACAGAGGCATGGCCAAGGTACAACTCGTGCAGCCGACAAGAGTGAGAACCGACGCCAAGACTCTCCATTTATGCCGCGAAACCAGTTTCCACAGCAGCCCCCAACTTATTACATCAAGCGGCTGCAGCTCCACAACCTCGGCGCCGTCGATTTTCGGGTCAATCTCCGGCACGATTGCATCGAAAGCTGGGGCCGAAACGTAGGCCCGGGTCACGATTCTTGATGCTGCTAATGTTCTTGATCCTTTAACAGATAGTAATGGCCAAGAAACGGAAGCGGGCGAGCAAGAAACAGAGTGCCGGTTGAGATTGTTGGTGAGTTTGAGCTTTAATCTTGAAGTTTTGTATTTGACGAAGTGTTTTGGGGAGTAGAGGTTGGAGGAAGGTGCGAAAGGCGTCGCTGCTGCCATTTTTTTGGTGGTTGAAGAAGAATGTCAAGTGTGATTCATGTTTTATAATAAAAACAAAAAGGCTTGTGAAATGCGTGTAAGGAAAATTTTCTTGATTATCTTTTCAATTTGAATTTGATTGCAGAATTTGATTAATCATTAGAATTCATAGGCAACAATAACGAGTTACTACTAATTAGAGTTTGGATTGTAGTGTTCTTACATCATAAGAGTGTCTCGAAACACCAAAATACGTTTATTAAGACAATGAGTATGACGATTCTTTTCAAGTACAAGGTTAATAGGTATTTTGGCGTATTTTTTGTATTAGAATTTAGAAATAAAATTTTGACGGATTGGAACACTTATTTTGAAGTAGAGATAGTATTTTTTGTGGGAATGTTAGAATTTCTATATAGTTTACAAAGTTTGTTGGGACTTGTGAAAGAAAGAAGATCTATTTGATTGTAGAAGTTGGTGAATTTATGAGTTATTATTAGATGAAAGGGAAAAGGAAATAAAAAATTTGATTTTCATAAAAAATATTTGCATATATACGCAAAAGATAAATTATGCTCAATATTGTATTTTAACACTCGAATTTCATGTATTTAACATCTAAATGATGTATTTGTATAAGATAAAAGAAACTCTCGTGAAAACATATCACGGTGTTGCATTAGATTTTTTGCTATTATTTCTTGTGTATGTTGCTTCACTATTAGATTCTACAATGAATTTTAGTATCTAAATAATGAATTTTGGTATTTTCTAAATGAAAAATAATATAGCGTGTTTGTAAACTCAAAAAATTCTCACTCTCTGAATTTTCTTAAGTTGTTGGAGGTCTCTCGCATATTTTCATGACTATCACGATTCTAAGTCGTGTTTTTATTTACAGTATTTTTTTTATTACTTTCTATTCGATTCATTTACATTTTTTGACAAATTGAACGTTGAAAGAGCATCATTACAAAATATGATGAACGGTACGATGATTTTGATTTAACAGTGAAGAAACAATTTCCACGAACAATGTGTTTTGATCTTGCAAAAAATTCCTCTAAATATCTCGATTTCTTCTCGAACCCTTTTGAGCTCTTCGGTTATTATTAGGTTTATTAAATACTTCCCCCAAATCATTGAACTTTTAATAATAATAATAATAATAATAATAACAATAATAATAATAATAATATCTCGACCTCCCAAAAATCATAATTTTATTATTTGATATCATAGGAGTATCTTTTTTCGATTTCAAACAAATCTACTAGCGAAGCTTCCGGCGTTTGACACATATATTAATAATTAGCGAAAAAGGTAAAATTAAAGTTTTTTCTGCCAAATGTAAAGTATTGTATGGTCATGAACTGGAGAGGATGAGATTGCAAACAATTGTACCTCACGAAGCAGCATTGGTACTTCTCTCCCTCTCTCTCTCTCTCTCTCTCTTCCACCATTGACGCACCTCTCTCCACACAATCTGGGGAAGATACCGAGAATCGAGAGAAAAGTATCACGAGCAGTAAATTATTATTATATCTGATTATTAGTCTGTATCTGTTTTTACAGATAGTCGTTGAAGATTCATCTTCCCCAGTTGAAGGGGAAGTTGCTGAACCAAAATCACATCTTCTATTGAATAGAAAGCTTGAATCCTTTTGAGTTTACTGCTTTTCCTCGGTCTTCAAGCTGATTACAATACTAAATCTGATGGAACGGCGTCGTTTCGTTCTCCTTCTGGTTGCCTTCTCATGCTTTCTCGGATTGTACGAAGCTAGCCCCGGCGACGCTGATCCAGTGTACAAGTAAGGATTTTCAAGCTAAGAATCATGAATTACTATTTATTTTCGTTTTTGGTTTTCTGTAATTGGAATCTGGCTACGTAATTGAGTTTTTGAACTGTGAGTAAATGTAGGGTAAGGCTCGGTTAGTGTTGAAGTTTCGATCATGTGGTAGTTGAGCTTGAGAATTGAGATATTATTGAAGGTTTTTTGATTTTTTTTTTAATTACTTTTCAAGTTGGGGTAATCATAATATGTGCAAGGTTGAACGTTGAACTGATCCTGCTATTAGCTGTAGTAGTATGCAATTACTTCAGGTTCGAGTTTGGTATGTGGATAGTCTAGTTCAGCTTATCGCAGTTCATCGTGATTGGGAAATTCCTAGCAATGATGTTTTGGTTGCTTCTCTGAAAGGGTTCATTGACTTATTAAACTGAGTCTTGATTTCGAAGAGGGAAATAGATTTTGTGAAATTTCGGATTAAATAGTCTGCTTGTTGAGTAACTAAGACTTGATCATCGGTCTTAGATTTCGAAGCCAAAGAGACTACAAATTGTACTTCAAGAGAACATCATTAAAATAACCATTCTAGTTGTTCTACCATCTACGGCGAGTTAAAAAAATTCTGTTTAAGGTGACTGGGCATTTGCGACTTTCAATTTGCTCATTTAGCACTTTAAGTTCCTTGGTATCAGTAATTAATATGACATCATTGTGAAACTGTAAAATTATCATTGTGACCCTGCATTTAGTTAAATTTTACTTCTTTATTAGTTGTCTTTACTGTATATTTGATCAGTTATTGAAACAGAAACTAATCCTATGGAACAGTGAATGGTGTAATATTCTTTCATGGGATTGAAGATAATGATGAAAGTCTAGTGGATTGTTGTGTAGCTTCCCTTTGTTGTCGTCTTGTACTCTTATCGATCTCACACTTCTGATCAAAGTTCTCTGGACGTTGCTTGTGCTTTCCTTTTTCACGAGTTCCATCATTGTTATTGGTTACTCAATATGCAGTAGGAGGATATTTAACTGCTTCTTAAGTACGATTCCTTTTGGTGGGTCGGTATATGATAGCTCTTACTCTTATTTTGGCTGTTATGTAGACTCGGCTGCAAGAATTATGTGATCTGTAATCTCGGTGTTTTTATTACTTTCAAGCTTTCTCAGGGTCAACTTTCGGAACAACTTTTCTGTCTCATGATGCATCTGCCTGTCTATTGTAGTTATAATGTTGTAGTATAGCTCATTGTGTGTTTTGACTCTCAACTTTCGTTTATTTTACATGGTCGTGATATTGGCTATATCTAAAAACAAAGTGTTTTTTTTTTTTTTTTTTGAGTTTAGAAACAAACTTGTGAATCAGTCTGGATAGGTATTTGCTTCAGACAGCAGATATATCTTTCATATGGCTAATTTCGCTCATGCCTTTGTTAATTCTTAAACATTCGATGGACTGCTAGGGCTTGTGTTTTGCAATGCGAGAAGACTGGATGTGTGGGGGACAAGTGCTTTCAACACTGTAATTTTTCCTCTGATGGAAACCCCATTGATGGCCCATGGTATCTGCAGGAGCCACTTTACATGCAGTGGAAGCAATGGGACTGCCGCAGTGACTGTCGTTACCACTGCATGCTCTCTAGAGAAGAAGAAAGACAGGAACTTGGCTACAAGCCTGTAAAGTACCATGGCAAGTGGCCATTCAAGCGTATTTATGGGATCCAGGTATAGAGACGTGTTTCTTTTATGTACCAAATACCCTCCCTCATGTAATATTGGCTTTTAGCCATTATAGTGTTCATGAGTGCACTAAATCTGGCTAATGTGTTCAGGAACCGGTTTCGGTTGCTTTCTCCGCTCTTAATCTTGCGGTACAATTTCATGGATGGGTATCTTTTTACATCCTTGTAAACTACAAACTGCCCTTTAGACCGAACAAGAAGACATATTATGAATACACAGGCCTGTGGAACATATATGCAATCTTCGCAATGAATGCCTGGCTTTGGAGTGCAGTTTTCCACAGTCGGTGCGCATCATGACTCCCTTGCTTTCCTCTCTCCTATTTCATGCATATAACATTCTGAAGTAGCGTTGGAGGTTTTTATTGAATTAGATATATTTGAATATTGGGATTTATGAAGTGCTTATCAGTTTCCCCATTGGTGGAGTAGAATTCATTACAAAGCACATTACAGCTTCTCCTTTCATTTATTTTTCTCTGTAATGCGTCTTCATTGATTTGGATATATGAGCTCTTACGAGATTAGAGAGGAGGTAGATAGGATACGATCACCAAAACAAGTTAAATGGAGTCCCCAGGAATGAATCCCAGGAATGTGGAGTCAAAATTATTTTGTAAATATAGGCTACTTAGTATGACGGCAAAAAAAAAAGACCCTATGATACTAAACCAGGTGACGAAATCGAAGAATATGTGCCTACTCTGAACTCTGGAGGACTGGCGAAGAGCAATAATAGATCCTGTCATTAATCTTAACTTGAAAAATATAAAGAAAGGTACTTATGATTCATTAGCAAGAGTGACCTAATGACAAGGAAGATAAAGATTGGATATTACGTAGTAATAGCATTGCACTTTCATATTCGATAGAAAAGATTATATACATGTGTATAATATTAGTCTTGTTTTAAGAAAATTATGGGTTGTTAGAGTGGTATGAGATATGTATGGGTTACTATTTTGATTCTTTCTGTTCTAATTATAAGATATCCTGCAAATTCATGCAGAGATGTTGATTTGACTGAGAAGCTGGACTACTCATCTGCAGTGGCATTACTTGGATGTTCTCTTATGCTGGCTATAATACGAGCTTTCAATGTGAAGCTTGAGGCTGCCAGGGTCATGGTTGCAGCTCCCTTGATTGCATTTGTGACAACTCATATCCTGTATTTGAACTTCTATCAACTCGACTATGGTAATCCCACTGAATCCCATTATTCCCAAGCTAGATGAATCCTTTGCATCTTAGTGAGACATAGCATTCGCCATTCTGACCATTTTGAATAGAGTTTCGTCTGTTTTTACTTGAAATAGAAGTTCTACTTTGTTTAAGAATAAGATCGCATAAGCAAAAGTAAATAATTGGAGGAAATCGGGCATAATCATTAGTCTTCATCTAATAATGATATTGTAGTACTTGTTTAACTTGACTCTGTTACTTCTTTCTTGAAAGATTGTCTGTCAATGTTGCATAGCAATTAAGATGTGCGTTTTGCAGGATTGAACATGAAAGTTTGCGTGGCAATGGGTGTGATTCAGATAGTAATCTGGGCAGTTTGGGGCTTTGTCTCTCGCCACCCTTCTCGTTGGAAGCTGTGGGTGGTTGTACTCGGTGGTGCTCTCGCCATGCTATTGGAGATTTATGATTTCCCTCCGTTCTCGGGACTTGTGGACGCTCATGCCCTCTGGCACGCAACCACAATTCCGCTCACCTACCTATGGTGGAGTTTCGTTAGGGATGACGCGGAGCATAGAACCACAGTTCTCCTCAAGAAGACAAAGTAGATTGATTCTATTCACTTGTTTGTGGTGCATTATCTCCTTGATTTTCCCTTTCCCTTTTCTTTTTTTTTTTTCTTATTAAAACTAGAATTTGCCTTTGTATGTTATTTTTCTGTCTTTTTTCTCACAATTGATGCATTTCTCTGGAATGCTACTAATTGTGGGTTTCTTATCTGAAATATTATCTTCATTTTCCATGACTGAGGGATAAGGTTAATCTTTCTGACCATCCACACTGTTCTGGGTAATCTGTTAATTATTCTCTTTGGAAACACCAAATTCTTCGACTTGCGAATCATGTTTGTTAGATAAACAATGTCTTTATTTAGTTTTGTTGTGGGAATTGTTGTAATTGATTTCGGGAAATATTGTGTGAGACGGGTCAAAAGCCTGATCCAAATTTATATCCATCGATATAAATATAATTAGTAATTATAGAGTTTTGATCTGGATATTTGGCTTGTTTCTTTGTAAGATCGTCTTTCACGAGTTTTTGACTTGATCTGATATCCTTGTGAATTTGATTGGTTAGTTACGAGATTGATATTCAGCAACCAAAACAATCAGATTCTCCGTAAAATGGCAAAAACTCTTGTACATCATGATGTATCATACATCCGGTTCAACCCGACCCGCCGACCCATCTGGCCTGTTCGGTCAACGTTGGCCGGTCAATGGTCAATGTTGACCGCATTGACTTTTTATTTTTTTTAATTTTTTAAAAAAAAAATTCAAGAGTCGAGCGAGGGGAGTCTAAGGCTTCGGAGCGATCTAAAAAAATTAATGTTGCCACAATCATTATCTATAAATTAAAAATCGGAGCCGAAGGAGGAAAGGGAAAAAAAAGTCAACGGTCAGATGTTGACCGGTCAACGCGGATCGGGCGGGCAGGTCGGGTCACGGGTCGGGTTGAACCGGATGTATGAGTACATCATGATGTATCCAAGTGCAACTCCCGTAAAATTTATATTCGATGATCGATGGATGACTTTTCGAGGTATATCAAAAAAGAGTTAAAAAGCCAATTAGTTATGACGGCAAATCTAAGATTAAGGAAGCCAAAATAATTAAGCATATTAATACCATTTTGTTTTATTAATTCACATTTACAATTAAATGGTCATCCTCCCGTACTAGCCCAAAGATTGTCAAGTACGGATTAAAAGTAGGCTCATTTCTAATCCTACCGAATAATCAAACTAAATCACATAAATAAAATTCCATCCCTACCAATTCAAAGTCAGTGACGTCAGATTACTACAAGGCACGATAACAAAATGCTAGTATCTATACATTTATTTTAGACAGAAAATTCATTCTAACCTGTATCGAGATAGTGTGTACCTCCTACGACCACTTTTAATAGTGTATAAGAGCAGTACCCACTGACCCATCAAAAAGATTATTATATCCATTTTTGTGTATAGAATATTGTATAAAATAAGGGGAAATATTGATATATACTAGTCAACTTTATAATCATACAATATGCGTAAAATTCTTTTACCCTTCTACTGAATTTCTTCATTACATACTCTGATTTATCAATTCAATTTTTCAATTTGGAGATAAATCATGAAACACTATCAGGCCCATCACACTTCCGTATAACTAAAATCAACGTATACCAACTTCATACCTTTATTACCGTAATGATGCCGGGTATTTCCACCGGAAGTTTTAGGGACCTCGTCCAACCACACGATCGCAACCGATGGTTTCCAGACGCAGACTCCTTCAGCAACACACAGCACAACCCTCGTTCGTTTCCTACCTGGGGCGTAGGATTTTCAGTCGGTACACAAAGAAAATAATAAACTGGAAGGGATGAACAAAAGCCCAAACTTTTATTTAGGAATTATATAATATTTATTACAACATAAGTATATCTCATTTAGGGAGGAGACAGACTTGTTTAGCTACCTATGGTAGCGGAATTGAAATACATAAACTAAACTATACTAAAATAGGAACTATAACAATTTTATTTTTGAGAGAGCAGAGAAGATGGTGTGGAGGATTTCTGATGTCGAATGCTCTCTTCAATCCTGGTTTATATAGAGGTTTTGATAACCCCTACTCTTGTATGATTGCTTTGGATACCTTCCTCAGCCAGCCTGTTTCCCATGTGAAGCTTGGTCCACCTTTGTCTTCGATTATCAAGTAGAGCCAAAAGACTTTCGGTGCAGCCTCAATCATGCCGCATTACCTTGATAATGCTTTTCCTGTGCTTTTACCCATTTGGATTTTTATGAGTAATTCCTGCTCATCCACACACCGCTGTCGTTTTCTTTTTGGTGGATGGTTTTCCATCTCAGAGTCACATGACTCCACCAACCTGTGTCGGGAATCTACTTTTTTTTCGGGGCCCTGGGCATCCTTGCTTTTGGCAGCGCCTTCTGTTCAAGATGCTCGTTGGACCGAGCCTTCTCTTTTCCCCTTCTGGGCATGAATCCCTTCCCGAACTCTGGTTCTGACAATCCGAAGAAACACGCTCAGACCAATTTCCAAAATGAGCCATGTTGCAGTATTTACGATGAGTGTCTTTACTCGTCGCAATCTTGTTTTCCCATAGCAAGGTACTCTTTCTTTCGAAAGCTTCAACTGCGAATCTTGTAGATTTTCCTGTCATAGTGTTTAACAGGAATGATCCGTTCACTGAATTCTGAAAGAATTTGAACGGAAACTTGACTTTGTCCATCTCTGTGAGACAGACCCATAATCTCCATGCTCTTCTGATGGAGATGAGGTCTTCTGGTAATGTAGAGACTAGAGTAGTCTCTTTCTCTGTAGGCGCCTTGATCTTTTCGAGAGCGCGTGCATCTGGTCTTCGAAGCCTAATATAGTGGAAGGCTTCATGGTTTCCTTTCCCTGCTGGTTCTGGTGCTGCACTAATAAAATACAACTCCAAAATGTCACCTCGGCTAAGCTGTGGATTGTTAGCCCAGGTATCATACACCGCTTTTTGAATCCATTTAGGTAGATTCTTGATTTCGGCGAATGATGGAGATGTTGTATAAACCGAAGCAAGTGCTCCAAATTCATACCATCTTTTGACTACGTGTGGATCTGAATTTGGCATCATCCACACTCGAGGATATTTCCCCGAAACATCAACCCTTATTTTTTCTGGGTTGATTCCCGTCCTTGTTTGGAGCTTCTCCCAGTTAGCCTGATATATCTGCCAAGAAGAATAAACTTCAAATTTATCATTATTAATCTTAAAAGTGCCAGTCATTGACCTAAGATTAATCTCTCCCTCTTTTACCCCAGAGGTGCTAGGTTGACATGATGGTTCAGAGTGTGACCCCTGAATATCATCTTTTTCTTGGGGAAATGGTTTCAAAGATACCACCACCTTTGAACTTGGGCAAGAGGTATTGGAATCCTCTGCTATAGGTTTAGAGCCCTGTACTTGAAACTCTTCTTTTACCAAATGATCTTTGGCCACCTGAAGGATTGGTGTTTGGCATGCAGCCCAGAGTTGCCCATGATACCATATGCAAGCTCGTATTCTCTCGGTGACTTTCGTCTTGTCGAGAGTCTGCAATCTTCCTGCTTGTTTAGCATTCAGAACGCACTCGTCCCACTCTCCCGTTAACATCTCTAGATTTTCTCTGAGATGTCTATGGGCCAGTAGAATGAAGTTGACATCAGTTTGCTCCATCTCTTGTTAGGAAATCTGCAAGAACATTTTCGTGAGATTTCATATTGACAATATCAAAAATATAATATTGGCATTCAGATTGCCATCTAATTAATCTAGCTTTTTCAGGCTTAGATTCCATCTTGTTTCTTAAGAAAGCCTTAACCTGTGTGTTATCGACTTTCAAAGTAAATTTCTTTGCTAATAAAAATAAAGGCCATTTTTTAAACGCCTTTCGGACTGCAAAGAATTCTTTTTCGTTGATGTGCCATCGCACGGCCTCATATTCTGAGAATAAACCACTACAGTATCTGCTGGGTTCTTCTCCATTAGGAGTGATTTTGGTTAAGACTGCTGCCCACCAATAATCACTTGCATTTGTATACAGGACCAGGCCGTCTTCGTCCTGTGGTATCAAGAGTTTTGGGAGATTTCTGCAAACCTCTTTTAACTCTTTCATACCCTGTCGATGTTCTTCTGTCCAGATGAACGGAACATCCTTTTTCAGTAATGTACTGAAAACTTTTCTATATTTTGCGAGATCTTTAATGAATGGTCCCGCGAAATTAACAACTCCCAAAAAACTTTGAAGTTGTTTCTTTTCCTTCAGATCTTCAGGAAAATTCTGGACCTTCTGAACAATATGGTCCTGCAGAATAATTCCTGCTTCATCAATCTCGATACCCAGAAATTCTATTTTTCGAGTTGCCACGACTGCCTTCTTTTCAAACAGTATTAAACCTTCTTTATAACAAACATCTGCAAAGATCTCAAGATGTTTGATATGTTCTTCCATATTCTTTGATGCAATTAAAATATCATCAATATAGACGAACATAAAAGAAAATTAATCTTTAAACATATTATCCATCTTTCTTTGAAATATTTGAGGTGCATTAGCTAACCCCATTGGCATTACTTTCCAAACATAATGCCCTTGTGGAGTGGAGAAGACTGTAAACTTCTTACTTCCTTCCTCCTTGCGAATCTGGTAAAAACCTGACTTGCAATCAAACTTAGAGAATACCTTAGCATTTCTAATGCAGTTAATAAGGTGTTCCCTACTAGGGATGAAATATCCATCAAACTCCAGAATATCATTAATTCCTTTGTAATTAATAACTAATCTGGGTTTACCTCGTTTGATCTCACCATGATTTCTTACCAGAAATCCGGGACTGCTTTAAGGCGAGTTCCCCGGTTCGATCAACTTTAAATCAAGGTGTTCCTTGATTATCTCCTTCATATCCTGTTGATCTTTGAGGTTCATCAGGATTGGTCTGTATCTAACAAACTCATACTCCTTTTCTGGCTTCACCTTCAAGGTTGCTTTGAGCTTGTTTCTGTCACACCATGCCAAAGGATTCTCATTGTAATTCCTTTTAATCTTTCTTTTAACATCTTCTAGGGACACCTGCATCTCTTCCTTAATATCTTGATGAGATATTAAAGATGTTTTGAGGATCTGGATCTCTTCATCTTTGAGATCCTCATCCCTGATACAGCTTAGCACTGCTTCGCTGAATCTCCTTTGATCCTTTATTTTTTGGTGTCGAAGTTTTCCTTCATCACCACGCTTGCTGCGAAAACTCAATGGTATCTGGCGATTAAAAGCCCCCTTGAGCCTCTGGACAATGATTTTGTGATCGCAAATGGTTGTAAACACCAATTGCCTTCTTTCATTATCCTGTATGTATCTTTTGAACATCTGTAGGAAATTGTTTCCTAACAGAATATCTGCACCTGTATCATGGAAATAAATTGGTGGAGTTTTAACCTTATACCAAGGTGTACCTCTGGCTCCGCCAATTAGAATTTTCGTTTCTTTTACTCCTTTAGCCAAGAGCAAAAGTTTCTTTGAAAAATCTCTTCCTGCAATTCGGGGTAGATCATCTTCTACATCTGCTGGGAAGACTCCTCGTTTTGCAGTACAAATTCATGCACTTGAATCAATATAAGTAGCAAAATATTCTGCCTTATATTTTTCATATAACATCCCTATAGAGATGTATATGGAAAATGGACTTATCATTCGATCAATAGCTTTCTCCCATTAATCGTGATTTTCATTCCATCTTCTTTATTTGCCCAAGGTTTGTGATCCTCAAGAAAATCCAAACCCAATAGCAAGATTGCTTCTCTTCCAGCTCTACCTTTGATCTCCATCACTTGTCCCCCAATTTCCAGGGTTCCTTTGTAATGATTGATCTCCGGCTGCTGTTGATAGTAAAGAACATTACAAGGGAAGTTGGTTTCCCACCTTGTAGTGTCGAATTTTACTATCACTTCTCTCCACCCTCAGGACATTTCAGATTTATTGGAACCTTGTTACTTTGAGATGTTTGAGGTTGAGCTTCTCGAATGAGACTCCGACTCCTCCCATATGGTAAAGACATAATTCTGTCTCCTTGGAAGGATAATCTCCTGGAAGTTATCCTGAGACTTTGATCGTGTCTCATGACTTCTTTATCTCGGATTTGTAGTTTGATAAGAAGATCTACGACTGGGAGTGATTCTCGCGTTATGTCAGTTTCTTGTTTAGAAAATGCGAGTTAATGCGCGAGAGAGGGAGGTTGAGGCGTTTTGACTTTTGCCTTGAAACTCACATGTTTCAGTTCTTTGCAGACTTATAATTAAATTTGATTAGATATGACAAGATATGATTTGACTGAAGTCTGACTAAAACATAATGAGTAGGTGTATGTAATGATGTTGCAAACCTCTCAGCTGATCATCGTAGTCAGCTGATACCTCGGTTATGAATAGCTGTGTTGAGTGATCGTTTTTCCAGCTGGTTCCCCCTCAGCTGAATCCTTCAACTTAGGCGTATGGCTGAACTTGATTCTTTCTCAGCTAGGTTCTGAATTCCAGCTGGGTCTGCTTCCATTCAGCTGGATGTATCTTCGTCTGGGTTGAGTAATCCAAGTAATCCGCACAACATCTTGAATCTTGCTTCTATCAGCGGCTTTGTGAGTATATCAGCCCGCTGTATGTCTGTGTGAATTTTCTCAACAATCACATCCTTCTTTTCCACGTGATCTCTGATGAAGTGATGGCGCACGTCCACATGTTTGCATCTTGTGTGATGTACTGGATTTTCTGATAAAGCAATCGCACTTGAGCTATCACAGAAGATTGGAACTTGTCCAGTTTTCACTTCGTAGTCATCCAGCTGATGTTTTAGCCAGAGAACTTGTGAGCAGCAGCTTCCAGCTGCCATATATTCTGCTTCTGTTGTGGAGATTGCGACGCACGTTTGCTTCTTTGAAAACCATGAGATCAACTTGCTTCCTAGGAACTGACATGTTTCTGAAGTTAATTTTCTGTCCAACCGATCTCCAGCGAAGTCTGAGTCTGAATATCCAGTCAGCTGTAGATTGTCTTCAGCTGGGTACCACAGCCCAACATTCTGAGTTCCTTTGAGATATTTGAGAATGTTCTTGGTTGTTTGCATGTGTGCTTCCTTTGGATCAACTTAAAATCTGGCACACACTCCGACTGCGAAAGATATGTCTGGACGACTAGATGTTAGATACAGCAGGGAACCTATTATCCCTCTGTATTTGCTGGAATCAACTGAATTCCCTTCAGTTCCAGGTTCAATCTTCCAGTTGGTGTTCATCGGAATCTTTACTGTTCTGCTGGATTGAACTCCATACTTGGCGATCAAGTCTTTCACGTACTTGGATTGATTTATAAAAATTCCTTCTGCTGATTGCTTGACTTGAAGTCCTAGGAAGAAGCTCATTTCTCCCATCATAGACATTTGGAACTGTGTTGACATTATCTCTCCTAATCTTTGGCATAAGAATGTTGATCTTGATCCGAAGATGATGTCGTCTACATAGATTTGAACAACCAGGATGTCTTCTCCCAACTTGATGGTGAAGAGTGTTCTGTCTACTGAGCCCTTCTTGAATCCTTTGGATACAAGGAAATTTGATAGAGTATCATACCAAGCTCGAGGTGCTTGTTTCAATCCATAAAGTGTCTTCTTTAACTTGTAGACTTTATTTCCTTCTACTTCAAATCCTGGAGGTTGTTCAACATAGACATCTTCTTTGATTTCTCCATTTAAAAATGCACACTTTACATCCATTTGATAGACCTTGAATTTGTGATGTGCTGCATACGCGAGAAAAAGTCTTATTGCTTCCAATCGTGCTACTAGAGCAAATGATTCTTCGAAGTCAATTCCTTCTTGCTGTGTGTAGCCCTTGGCAACTAGTCGAGCTTTGTTTCTGATGATGACACCAAGGGTATCCAGTTTGTTCTTGAAGATCCATTTGAGTCCTATGACTTTGACTCCTTCAGGTCTGTAGACCAATTCCCAGACGCAATTTCTGAGGAATTCATTCAGCTCTTCATTCAGCTCCCCTTGATTTGGCGTTGGAGGTTCTTCTTGATTTCCAGCTGGTGGAGCTTCCTGATTGATTTGAGGTTCCTCTTCTAGCTCATCATCCCATATTAATGGTTCGGCCAGATTCCTGATTCGATTCTCTTGAGCTCTTGTCTGAATCTGCCTTGAAGATTCTCCTTCATTTCTTCGTTTGAAAGAATCTCTATATTCGAATGATGATTCGTCAAAGGTAACATGTGGAGTTACTTCGACCGTTTGAGTTCTTCTGTTGAAGACTCTGTATGCTTTACTCACAGCTGAGTAACCAAGGAATACTCCTCGATCAGTCTTCGCATCGAACGTCTTGAGCTGTATTTTTCCATTGTTTAGGATATGGCATTTGGATCCGAAGACCTTGAAATATCCCATGTATGGTGTTCTGTTATTCCATAGCTCATATGGCGTCTTTCCTTGCCTTGAAGTGAGTAGAGAGCGATTCTGAGTGAAGCATGATGTGTTGATTGCCTCGGCCCAGAACTTCTTTGGAATGGCAGAGCTAGCTAGCATTGAGGTAGCTGCTTCTTTGAGTGTTCTGTTTCTTCTCTCTGCTATACCATTCTACTGAGGTGTGCGTGCTGCTGAGGTTTGATGTTGAACTCCGTTCTTCTCGCAGTATTCATAAATAGTTTCATTCAGAAACTCTGTTTCTCGATCTGATCTGATTGACATTATCTTGCACTCCTTCTGAGTTGACAACCTTTCCAGCAGTATTGGCAGCTTAGTCCTTGTTTCGCTTTTCTGGTACAGGAATGACACCCATGTGAATCTTGAGAAATCATCCACTACGACCAGAGTATATTTTCTGCCGTTTAAACTCGCTGGAGTAACTGGACCAAAAAGATCCATGTGAAGGAGTTGAAGAACTCGATCAGTTGACTGAACTGGCTTGAGAGAGAATGAAATTCTTGTTTGTTTTTCTTGTTGACATGTGCTGCACATATGACTTTTGTCATTTATTTGATCTGGAATTCCATCAGCGAGCTGGTTTCTAGCCAGTTTGTTGATTGTCTTGAAGTTGAGATGATTCAGTCGTCTGTGTCACAGCCAGCTGACTTCATTGAAGTTAAAACTACATCAACGGTGAGACTCTTACTCCACTCACAATACTACCTATCATTTTATTAAAATTCGTGTCGTCTACAATGTGATAATTTTTTTGTGGATGGAGAGAGTAATTGATATTCCAAAAACTACAATAAGTGTAAGTAAAAAAAAGTTATATATGTCCAAATTTGGAACTAAAATTTACATTTTTTTCAATTATTTACTTATGTTTCATTAAAAATATTTAATTCTATTAATTGTGACTAAGAATATTTTGATCATTATAAGTAAATTTCATTAAAAATCATTTTTATATTTAGATATTGCATCATAATCCTAAAAATTCATAAATTGCAAGAGGAAGGATATGAATACATGATAAGGTTTTATGTTTATTAATTATTTTGCCTATGATTTAGCTTCTAATAAAAATTAATATATAGATACTATGAAAAAAAAGGTTTGACTGTCAAACCATTTTCTGGAATATACTTGAATTAAATGTTGGGATAAAATCTAATGTTTTCCCATTAAAATTTGAGCTCATTGTTTCCGTAAACTTTTTATTCCATTATCGATGGTAGACTTTTTTAAAGGTATTTCAAGAAAACACTATAAGAAAAAAAAATACTTTTAGTAACTGGTATTGCTAAAAGTTAAAATACCGTCATTAATAACCTTTAGTGACGGAAATTGCCCGTCATGACTCTCATTACTGTTTCTCTAGTTAAAAGTCAATAATTATAGGATAAAGTCATGTCACTAATACGAGAGTAAATTTACACTCACTACAAAATAATTTTAGTGATGAATAATTGTGTCATTAATACATCATTTTGACTATCATCCATATATTATTAAAACGATTGCGGATTCGATACCTCTCCTTAATTCGAGATCCTACGTGGCGCTCTTTCCTTTCAGTATTCTTATTTATCTTTAATCCTTATTTTGAGCATTTTTATTCATTTATTCTATGTATATTTAATATAGATTTTCTCATCCCACATTGATTCTTAATAAAACTTCATTCTTGGAGAACCTATATAAATACTTACAATCCATGTGTATTTTTTCATTCCGCAATTATTTTGCACAACCAATATAATTTGGCAAATTAATTTGTTGGCCAAATAAATAGTTTTATTTTTATTGACAATTTTAATTTGACAACGTTGTCAATATTAATTTATTTAATTTAACAAAATTTTAAATTGACATAAATAAAAAAATATAAAAAATACGTATTCTCAATTATAATTCTTAGATATATATATATATATATATATACATGTAGGGATAATTCTCGAAATTTAACTTTGTGACGAGATGATCATACGTACACAACAATTAACGATGTATATAATGGAATATTTGACAGATTGTGAAGTAAAAAACAATAGTTTGATTTCTATTGATTTCTTGCAACTAAAGAAAGTGAAATAAAATCAAAGAAACACTTTTTTGATCAATTATCGAAATGTTACAACTCAGAAATAATATTGAATTATTTTTAATGTTCATGCTTATATATTGTAAAATAGTAATAAAAAAATATTTATTAAGAAAATACAATAAAATCGAAAAAACAACCTTATTAATATGTTTTAATAATATAGTTCGCCGTCGATTTTCGACGGAATACACACTAGTTATATAATACATTTAATTACAACATTTACGTACACTCATTATACGGGCCCCTTTTTTATTCACAATGAGCAAATTCTTGCTCATATGTTTAAAAAAGATTAAGGACGCAAAAATAATTATACAATTTTGTTTTATCAATTCGCATTCACAATTAAATCGTCACACTCTCGTACTAGCCCAAAAAATTTATAGTACGGATTACAAGAATCCCCATTTGGAATCCTACCTAATATAATCAAACTAAACCAAATAACTCCATAACGACACGTCAGCATAAACTTCCACGTCATCACCGTAGTGAGGTGGCGGCAGCATCATCCCCTCCGCCATATTCGCCAGCAACCCATGCATCCCAAACACTTCCTCCTCGTCCACATACCACACATTCTCCGCCGTCGACGGCCGAGGCCGGAAAGCCTCCGCGGCCTCGACCGCCGCCCTTCTGATATCCTTTGCATCCGCCGACGCCGGTACCGGCAGCCGCCACGCCGAGTCCGCGAAATTCAGGCACGCCGACCGCCCCCGCAGCGCCAGAGCCGCCACGTCGTGGGCACGCGCCGCCATCTCGATGGTGGGGAAGGTCCCCAGCCAGATCCTCGACTTCTTCTTGGGCTCCCTCACCTCGCACACCCAGTTGCCGGAGCTCCGCCGCCGCACGCCGCGGTAGACCGGGTGGCGCATCTCCCGGAACTTCTTCCTCCCCGCCCGCCTCTTCGGATTGTCGGCAGCCAGATTGATCGCTTCCTCGTCGGAGAAGCGCGGGCTCCCGTTCTCCGACGATGATGACGTGGAGGAGAGCTCCTGCACACGTGGAGGGTTATTGTCTGACGTGGAGGCTGTGAAGATCTGCATTCTTGGATAACTAAAAGTAGTTTGTTGAAGATATGTTGAAATTGTGTTTAGTTTCTGGGGTACAAGTGATATGAGCAGTGTGTATTTATATGTGAGAGTACAATCAATCTAAGCAGATTATGCACACGGAAATGTTGATAAGGCGCCAGGCTGGCGGGGTAGCTGCCCACGGTTTGTACCTTTTCAACATGAATAAGATACGCGAAATTAGTTATGTCATAGTCAAACTGTCAAGGTACAAGTCCTTGATGCGGGATCCGGGGCCACGTGTCGAGTGTGACAACCTTTTGGGTTTGACCCTTCGATTATTTAAATTCGATTTGACTGATTTAAGAAGGATGGGGAGTTTTTAAATAGATAGGGACACTTTGTAGTTCAATGTATCATAAACCAAGCAATTGTTAAGAAACTTCCTCTAGTATCTCAACCAAACTAAAATACACAAACTATAGATAAATTCTGATTACGCAACTATATACAAAATTGATCCGAAAATACATAAACTTTTCTATTGTTTGGAATTTCCCCCGATCTGATCTAATGTCTAGACAATAACTTGCAGGATAGTTGTCAGCCGTCTCTCGCTAACGATATCCATCAGCACGAGTATTGTTTTAAAGCTTATATCGAGATCTTTCTAACTGTACTTTTGAATTATCAAGCAAACATAGTTCTGAGTCAAGATTTCAATGTCTATACGACGGCAAAATTCAAAAATATTATAGGGCTTTTGTAGTTTATGGTATGGATATAGTTCACCTATATTTCCAATTTCATCGTTGGAATGATGTCGAAAAAGTTCTGAACTAATTTTATAGTTTGAGTGTAAAGTCAGAATTCACCTATAGCTCTAGTATATTTTAAGGCAATTAATTCCTAATAATTCATTATTGTGCATGTCACGCAATGCAATAACATGAATCGTCAGTCCTACTTGGACTTTAATCTAATAATGAAGATGTGAGGATTATTATAAAAGGTTTATTAGTTCAAAATTTGGAGGATATAGTTTATAATTTTGAAAATCGAACTCGTGATATATGCTAATAACAGAAAATTTTGAAGATGATAAAATGTTCAATTGCGCTGAACCCTGAAATAATTAACTTAATATAATTATAGCTAGAAATAATTAATAGTTTGTAGTTTTTTTTTTTCAGGGAATTAATAATTTGTAGTTGCAAAGTGGATATTGTGAAATTGAGACGACAAAGGAATGGTAAAGGAAAGCTCCATAAATTAATAATATTGACAGCAGAAAACAACAAAGACAAGCTTTTTCGGAATCATATGTTTTCCCACGGAAACGCGTCCACACGTGTGCTAACTATACTTGACAAAGGGAAGAAGAAAAATATAGTAGAAGTTTTACTCGTGGGCCCCAATCTAGGCTACCACTCACCAGCTTCACTATGTGTGCTTACTATACTTATATAATCAAGATGATAAATACTACTCCCTTCGTCCACGATAAGTGTGGTCCGAAGGGAGTGACACGGGTTTAAAGAATAGGAGAGTGGGTTAAATAGATGTATTGTGTATGGAAAATAAAATTCATGTTTATTGGGAATGAAGTCATTTCCATTTAAGGAAAGTTCAATCCGTATCGATATGATGATGCAAATTTTGCTTTTGAAAAAAAAAACATGAGAAGTGGGAGAGTTCAATCCGTATCGATATGATGATCAATATTATGCTACACATTCTGGATGCCTTTTGAGGCATTTTGAGAAAACTTACTAAAGTTAGTGAATACCTTGTAGTACTAAATATATTTTGTGGTTATACTATAGTGCTATTACTCACATAATTAATTGCTTTTGTGCAATTTTTTTTAAGGGAAAAAAAGGGACACATCTATTTGGATGATTTCAATTTATATATAAATGGTAATAAAAAAAAAAAGTACCCGGCCCATAGAGACAATATAAGATTTAATAAAATTTATAGAGATAAACAACATTATAATGTATATGATAATACAAACATCACATATTTTTTTATGCTTATAAAATTCTGCATAAAATATAATAAAAGTAAGATAGACATTACTATTATCCTATATTAAATCGCAAAATTTGTTTTATTAAAAAAAATTAAAAACAAATTTGTGTTTTCCAGAATGAGCGCACACGGGTTGACAGTTAACAACCGCCAAACCTCCCACGGAAACGCGTGAAACACGTGCTATTTGATGGGATATTTCGTGGGGCCCATTAAAGAAACATCTTAATATGTATATATGGGCCCATTTTATTTTAATTTTTTTGAAAGGATAGGGGCCCATTTTTAGTACCCGTTTTTTAGTGAATTGAATTTTCAAGCAATCAATCGAAAAGACTGATGGCGGGGCCCAGCTCGATTTCTTCCAAATTCCAATTGATTATATGATAAATCAGATTCTTCCAATTTATTAAAAGATAATTATTTTAAAATAGTAGATCTGGCTGGATGGTCAAGATGACGACACAATTTATTTATATGTTGATAAATTCTTTTTCTATTTGATATATTAATTATAAGAGCATGCACAATGGCGGTCGCTCGGTCCGGTCGATTGGCCAGCGACCGCCACAAGAGACCTACCCCCGGTCCCTCCCCATTGTAGTGACCGCATAGGTCGCAATCCAGGTCGGGTTAGCGACCGAGCAACCGACCTGGGTTGCTAATATTTTATTATTTTTTTATTTCATGTTTAATAAAAAATATATATATATATTTCATGTTTAATTTTCAGGTTTAATTTTTCAATATTTCAATACAATATGGTATTTTAATTATAATTATTTTTATTATTAAAAAAATATAAAACTTAAAATAAAAAAAATATTTCATGTTTAATTTTTAGGTTTAATTTTCCAATATTTCAATACAATATGGTATTTTAATTATAATTATTTTTATTATTAAAAAAATAAAACTTAAAATTAAAAAAAATCATGTTTAATTTTCAGGTTTAATTTTCCAATATTTCAATACAATATGGTATTTTAATTATAATTATTTTTATTATTCAAAAATAAATTTAAAACATAGAAATAATATTAAAATATAATTAAAATAATGAGAGACCTAGGTCAGAGACCGGGGTGAGAGACCTGCCCCATTGTGACCGATTTAGAGACCAGTCTCTCAATCATTGAGGTCCCACAAAAAATACATAAAGTATGCTAAAATATTGGGAGACCTACCCAAAGCGTCTCCCATTGTGGGTGCTCTAACAATTTAATTTGCAACGTGTTGGTGTACATTATTTATTGCAACATGTTCGTATTTAGATTTTCAAACCTTATAGTTTAGGGTTAACTTCTTTTGTTTCTATGATGTTATAAGTTCACAACTGCTATTTTTTTATGTGCATTGAATAAATTCTCGCTCATATATAATAAATTGCAAACTATACAAGAGAAGTAGACCATAATTTAAACGTTAGGTATTACAGTCTCGACCTATAAGATATTGTGAGATCCGAATTGGAAATTTAATTAACTATTTTTTAGAATGATAAAATATGATTATCCTATGAAATGTTTGTTTGTATCTTCATATATTCTAAAATATTCCTCAAAGTGGATGAGTGACCGAGGTCTCAAATTTTCTAACTCAGTAAAAACAAATAAAAAACAAAATCTAAAAATAAAAATTGGAAGACCTTAATTTTAATTATTTGATTTGATGCATTAGCTTTTCGAAATTTCACGTCTAGATTCGCACGCACATACACACTTTATTTATAGCAAATCTAAATCTAAACTGTATAATATTTACAGGGACGGAGCCAGGAATCTTATATAGGGGGCGAACTTTCCCAAAGCATTAATAATATTTTTGCACAATATATACATACACTACTAGAAAAATAGCAATACATGACACTGTAAAGATGACGGTTTTTATTATGAATTGTCATATATGTGCGTATTTTTCTTCAAATGACGGTTCTATAATGAAACCGTCATGTATGTGTGTGCCTTAAAATATATGGATGACAGTTTGTAGTAAACCGTCATGTATATATTCATCGTATATGACACTTTATATGAACCGTCATGTAGTATTTGTTTTAACTTTTTTTAAAATTATTAAAAAAATAAAAACACAGCTCTCTCTTCAGTCTTCACCGCGCTCGACCACAACTCTCTCTTCAGTCTTCTTCTCTTCTCCTTCTTCGCCGACCGAAATCGACCGAAATCGACCACCTGCTGGAAATTGACCGCCGTCTCTCTCTCTCTATCTATCTATCTCTCTCTTTCTCTCCAATTTCCTGCCAATGTAAAATCCCCAAATCCAAAATCCAAAATCCCCAACCTCAGCCTCGTCTCCACCCCTCAGCCCCGTCTCCACAGCGCCCACCCCCGCCACCGTCTCTCCAGTTCGCTGTAGGGCGCCGCCGCCACCGTCGCCCTGCATTTGTGGTGAAACGACCCTCAGCCCCGTCTCCACAACTCCCATCGACGCCACCGTCTCTCCATTTCGCTGAAGGGCGCCGCCGCCACCATCGCCCTACACTGTCGGTAAACCGTCTCTCTCTCTCTCTCTCTCTCGGAATTTTGAACACGATGGTATGATTTTTGTTGCTTTCTACAGATTATTTCGATTATTGCTTTCTTTATTTTTGTTGAACACGATGGTATGATTTTTTATCTGCAATAATTTGTTTAACTATTTCTTGGCAGATTTATTGGTATGTAAGATTTGATTTTACATGATATAGATTTAAAGTTACGTTTCTTTGTTTTTTTTTTCCTTTTTCGCTTTACCTGATTACTTTGTTTTTTCCTCTAAGTTTGGAGTTTTGTGGTTGGCCCATTCATTTTGTCCTGTAGAATCTTAGTAGTATGGATAATTTGTTTTAATCTGGTGGAACTTTTTCTACTGTTATGATTTCCTGTGCACGACTTTGTTCATTTCTGATGTTCGCAGTATAGTAGGACCAATATAAGTATGTTGCCTCTTGCTTTTTTTAGTATGTAAATTTTTAGATGCTTTCCCTCTGCTACTACTGCTAACATGAAGTTATAGCCACTTATGCAAACTTAGATGGGATATTTTCTCTAAGCCTTTGACTATGTAATCCCATGCTAATTAGGATCCGACTAAGAACCAGGTTGAAATTGATTGCAACATCATCCATATGAACAATGCTCAAATTCATTTGCTCTTGAAGTAAATGTACTTACTTTTCTCTCACTTCCTTTGGATCATATTCACCTTTTACTTTGTTGTCCCTATATTTTGAATAATATGCATCTCTATATGCTGATATGCTCAATGTAAGATCTTTCTTGAACTAGTAACAAATCCTTCAACGATTGAAATGTTTCCTACATTTACTATCCATAGCCAGTCAACTAGCATATCAATAATTGTTACTGAGGCCATATTGGAATCTTGCCTGAGCACGTGGCAACTTCTCTTGTAAAGATTCTTTCAGTTTCAATTCATAAGCGATTAAACTTACAAAGTAATTGCAATAGAAAATCATCACTCGTGGTTTTAGCTTGATATGAAGATTTTGATTTATTCTATTAACATTAAGTGGAAGGGGAGATGGTTTGCAAATAAAAAAACCTCACTCATAGTTTTGATCTATTCAATTAACATTAAGTTGAAGGGGAGATGGTTTGTAGCTTAAATGATCCCTCGTCATACCAGAGATCCAACAAAGCCTTCAATCAAAAGGCATTTGGTCTCTGTTAAGTTCAAGTAAAAAAAATTAAACTCATTGGCATTTCCAACTACTGAATTGCATTAAATACACTGCAGTTCCAACTTCAAGAGTTTTGCTTACCTTTATGATGAAGAGCATTTCATGAAAGCTCTGGCAAGTGATGTGATCATTGTAAAGAGCCTACCATCTAACTTGATGGAGGGCCGGAAATAAAAACAATATCCAATCTTCAAACCCAAGGGTTCTTCTTCACCAAATTTTTATCTGCGAGAAGTTTTACCGAAACTAAAGAAAGCAAAGGTCATTGGCCTAATAGTTAGCGATGGAGGATGCTTACAGGTACAACATATATGTAAACATTTTCTTATATCTTACATTCTTTGATTTGTTATATTGAAATCGTGTTCATTGATGTTACTTCAGTTCATAATTACTACCAAGACTTTGTAGGTTTCCATAGTTAGAAAAGAACAGTTAGGAATTGTAGTGTCTTAAGTGACCTCTTAAAGTGAGGTTGTATGTGTGACGAGTTTTGTGTCAGTAAAGCTAACAACACAGCAACCATGAGTTTAACATTGGCTTTTGTCTTGTAATATTTGCTCTGCTTTTCTTCTCAGCCCATCCTTCCCTCAAGCTTGGTCGAGTACCAGAGGCTCAGGTGCCGAGTTGCATTTCATGTACTGCGTTTCCATACAAAAATTAAAGAAGCTGCATGTCAAATGGTAGAAAGGCGAGTAACCTACGTACTTTAGGTTTTGTTTTCATGGTTCTTGAATCTAATAGATGAGTAGGGGTTACTAGATAACAAAATATGGTGGTAAATCTGTTTTCATTATTTTATCTTGCGGGTGATAGTTTAGTATGTGAGTAAGAATCTCTCATAGTTGTACACTTGTATGTCATTTTTCTAATCTTAGTTAGTACAATAAAAGAATCTCGTCTTGTCCTAATTAGGAGTCAACGTGACTGTTAACTTGTGCTTAAAAAGCATCAACATGATTTTCAGTAGATTATTGTCATCGACTCTGGCTCTATGTAAGGATGTCATTTCTACTTGCTAGACCCTCTAAGCCACTAAATTATTTATGTAACATTAGTACTTGAAGCTAAATGTTGTTTGCGCACTTGTTTTGTTGATAGTTCGAGAAAAAAAAGTACTCTCAATGTGAGATCGATGAGGTTCGTGAGGATCGGGCTACTTGTGTAATTGAGCATATATGAGATTACTTGAATAGGTATATATTTCATTAGTTATTTTTGGTGCTACCTGGTTAGTTATTTTAAATTTTGATATTATTTCTTACTTGATTGAATTAGGTACGTACTTGATTGCTCGTGGCATTTAAAGGACGTGGAGGTGGAAAGAGGGATTTCTATGAGGAGGTGTTGTATGGATGATTAAGTACTTTTTATGGATTTGTATGGATAATTAAGTAGTTTTTGTGGATTTGATCATTTGATTTCACTGTATTGAAGAATATATTATGTATTACTGAATGTTTTGATGATTTAATGAAAATGAGTTTTTAATTAGCATGTGTGAAGTATTCATTTCTTTTATATGGTGTTTCAAATATTAAACAAATTAGGAACATGTTATAAAGGAAAAAAAAGAAAAAAAAAAGAGAAAAAACACAAAATCTGGCCATAAATTAGATGACGGTTCTAGAAAAAACGTCAACTATGGTCTAATACAAATATGACGGTCCGAAAACAAAACTGTCATGAATAGAGACTAAACATGACGGTTTAGGCTGGTAAACGATGACGGATATTTATCATCGTGTATAATAAGTGTAGATGACGGTTATTATCCGTCACGTATAATACCTACTATAGATGACACCACCTTTTGTGACGGTTCTGGACGCACATAGATGACGGTTTTTAGCCGTCATGTATGTCCGTTTTTCTAGTAGTGATATTTTATACATGAACATTCAAAACAATTATAAAGATAAATTACCTAGTAATTAATTAGAACTAATTCCAAATTTGACCAATTACACAGAAAACGATGGAGTAAACACATAAGGTTAATATTCTAGTTTAGACTTATGTAACTAATTTCAAATTTGACAATATAATTTTAGATAATAAATATGTATTTCTCACTTAATCAATTCAACACCGTTGCCGCACTCCGCCATATTCAATCATACAAAGTTCCAAACAGAATCACTTTTCCTCCTCCAAATTAAATCTCGTTGTTGATTCTATCTATCTAGAGATGTAGTATGTTATTTAATTATGTAAAGCTCAATCTATTTAAATTAAAAATTTTAAATAATTTGAGATTGAACTTGAATAATGAGCATAGAAATTTTTGTATAATTAGTCTTATATTATATATGTAAATATATATTTTTAACTACACAAATTAATAAATATTTAATATATATATATATATAAGTAAATTCGAAAATTTGAGGGGCGGCCGCCGCCGCCAGCCACCCCTAGCTCCGTCTCTGGATCTTTCAACCTTTTTTGTTGTTTAGCAGTTTTTTGGAACAGAGTGACTTCAATTATTTCTTCTTAAAAAAAGAGTTCCTTATTGGCCAATTTAATAAAGTACATTTAAAAGTTATTTGATTTTGCATTCATGTTTAATGCAATTAAATACTGGAATAAATCAATCATCATTATCATGATTCATGAGGTGAACTTTAAGTTTATACTTATTTCTTTTATGCTAGTACTAGCTAGCAACTCTCACTGCTCTAAATTTTTGTATGAAATATGATTTGTAAAATTAGAGATTTTTTTTGGGGAATTGAGGGATTGAGATTTGTACTTGATTCTCTTATTCTTATAAAGAGAAGGAATACAAAAAACTACATGCTATACTATATGCTAGTTAGAGTTAACTAGCTTAAAATATACAAATTTTTGTTTGTTTTTTATTTTTCTCATGAAATTTTTAATTATTCTTCTAAATGCTCAAACTTTGCATTTGTTGTGACGATCTCAAGATTTACAAATTTTGCCAAATTGAATATGTTGTACAAACGGAATTAATATATCGTTCAACGTCGTTTTTTATCTAAAGGGTTAATTTAATTAAAATACACAAACTTTTGCTCTTATAACCAAAAGTTGTCATTTTTAAACCAAAAAATGGTAAAAAATTGTGTATTTTAAACAAATTAAGCCCCCACAATTAAAAATGATGTTGCATGATATGTTCATACGGACAACTTTGACTGGACAACTTTGACTGTCACATAAGTTTCGATTTGATCATATGTATTTGTAAATTGTGGGACAATTGTAGCAAATATAAAATTGATGTATATATTTAGAAAGAGAAAAAAATTGAAAGTTTGTCGGAAAATCTAAAAACATTAGCAAAAATAAAGATTGTATTAAGCTAATTAATCCTTAATGTTACAACAATTAATCAACTCTAAGAGAAAAAGTAAATGCTCAATTTTAGGACAAATAAAGTGCAAGATCCAACATTTATGTAACATAAAATATTACATTTATGGAGGAATTGGTCATAAAAACTCCAACACCGCTCTTGATTTTACTGTACACACACAAACACACACTCACACACACAACACACACACATATATATACACACTATAATATAGAATAATGACCATCTGCTAATTAGCTCACCACGATCAAGGATAGCTCCAAAGACTGTCGTTTTTGTAGTAATTCTCCGGCGAATCCGCCTCGTCCTCCGCCGCGGCCTTCATCCGCGGCGGGCTGACGAGCATTCCCTCCGCCATGTCCACCAGCAGCTGGGGCATGTCGAACAGCGCTTCCTCATCGATAAACTCACGATCATGACCGCTCGACGACGCCGCCGGAGTCTGCGCGGCTTCTGCCCGACCGCCACCGGCGTCGGCCTCCCCCGGCGAGATGGCAGAGGCTGCGCCGGCAGCCGCCGCCCTTATGTCGTCGGCGGAGAAGGAGGCCGGGAGGGGGTACCTCGGCGCTAGGGCGGGGAAATTGATCGTGGCGTCGGGGCCTTTGAGCGCCAGCGCCGCCACGTCGTAGGCCACCGCCGCCATCTCCGGGGTGGCGTACGTGCCTAGCCATATGCGCGTGGTCTGACGCGGCTTCCGGATTTCCGACACCCATTTCCCGCTCCGGCTCCGGATTCCACGGTATATCGGGTGGCGGCCCGACGTTGGCGAGGCGATGGCGGCGGTCGGCGGCGAGAGGGCGGCGTCTTGATCGTTGCTGACGTCTTCAGCAGCCATGCATCCGAATTTTGAGGAAAAGGCAAAAAAAAATTAGAGTATAAATGTGATTTTAGGCTCCTGATTTGGACACATAGGATAAATGTGTAGGAGGATATTTGGGGTATATAAAGGGAAAGATGAGAGAGAGTGAGAGAGAGAGAGGATGTGAAAAGCGCGGGAAAATCGTGGGCCCTTATTGTGGGGCAATTTAAAGTGTACTTTGTTTATGGTTTGTGATGGAAATTTGAAGCTAGCTGCGAATTAGCTGTGTATATAATAAATTATATAGTATACTATGGGAACCTCTTTCTCTCTCCATCTCTCTCTCTCTCAAACGCGCACACACACACAGATGGGACACATACACTACACTTTCTCTTTCGCTAGTCTTTCATTTTTGGGAAGGAGTATTTAATTGGGAAAATGTGCAAATACATTACTCATCTTGTCAGTGTTAGTTAAATACCCCTTGAATTTTATTTAGGTGTAAATTTACCATTTCCTAAAGTTTTCAGGTGCAATTAACCCATCGCCGTGACGGAAACGACACTTCCGTCAGCCAAAAAAATAATTTTGATTTATTTTTATTCTTGTGGGACCCTCATAATTCCCAACGATTATATACTACATAATTGGTGCTAAAAGCTCAAATTAGAAAAAAACATTATTTTGAACCCTAGTTCACAACTATCAAAATTCTGATGAAGTTCTCCGATAATTTGCACGAAAAAAATGATAAACCACTTGAAGAATATGAGATCATCAATGTCAACAACAAATATATAGTTGGCTTAGATTGCAAATTATTGGAGAACTTAGCCTGAGTTTTGATAGTTGTGAGCTATGGTTCAAAATAAATTTTTTCATAATTTGAGCTTTTAGCACCAATTAATTATTGGGAATTGTAAGGGTCTCACAAGAATAAAAATGAATCAAAAATATTTTTTTTACAACGAAAGTGTTGTTTCCATTACGGCGAGGGGGTAATTGCACCCGAAAACTTTAAGAAATGGTGAAATTAAACAAAGTTTAGGGAGCTATTTGCCTAGCGCTGCCAACATGAGAGGGGCATTTGCACATTTTCCCTATTTAATTCAATCCTAGTTAGAACTTTCTTGAATTTTGTTTGTTTTTGTGATCAATCTTTGAGTTAGTATTCTAGTGCCATGTGTGGTTCGTTTAATTTTTTCTTTTCTTTTTGTCTCTTTCCCAAAGCTTGGAATAATTCGTTGCCGTACTTGGTATTTATTTTGGTGGGCTTCCAAAATTCTTAATATCACTAGGTATAGAATAACATTACACACAAATGTTGAAATTGAAACGTTAGTCTACCAATTCGTCAAAAAAAATTAAAAGTTGTGATACTAATATACTATTGCGAAAATGTTATTATACATTGTGACAAAACATGTACGACAATCAATATTACTAATTTACTATTACTAGTGAAACCTTAAACATTATATACCTATATATATATATATATATATATATATATATATATATATATATAAACCTTGGCTTTAGGAGTGTTACAATGTTTGTATGTTCTACACTGCAAATCAGTTTAAAATATACTTGTATTTTTAAACGATTATATAGTAAAATAAATGTGTCGATTGGACATACTTTTCGGGAAGCTATACATGCAGACGATTTTTAAACTCCCTCCGTTCCACTCAATTTGTCTATCTTTACTTAAATGTATGTCTCACTCAATTTGTTACTTTCAAATAAGAAAAGAATTAACCCTTTAAAAATGGTGGGACCTACCCACATTCTACTTTTTTACCCTTATTCTTAATTTACGTGGCGAACAGTAGGTAGACAAATTGAATGTGACGGAAGGAGTAATAAATAGCTGCATTAAGTTTATTATATTCAATTAAGCTATACTAGTAAGTAGCACGTCAAAATTCGACGGGAAATAACTTTATGTTTTAATTTATATGTATATATTTTAAAAATAATTTATATCTTATTTAAAAGTTGTGATATTGTTCGCGTTAATTATTAATCAAACTTAAAAAATTAATTTTATTTCACGTATCTAAATTTATTATTATGAATGACAATGGATCGAGTATAGTACTCATTCACTATGTATTTTTTTAAATCTAAATTTGTTTAGAATTTTTCTACATGTTTGTTCAAATCTCAGTTAAAATAGTGACTTTACTGTACATACTCGTCTCAAATCCGTTGAGTAATACTCGATAAAAATATGAACACTCCAAGTAAAATTAATTAAAATTAGTAAAAATTAGTAAAAATCATTCTTTCTATGTTATTTGAACCGTCTCGTTGGTTTATGCTAAATTACTCGATAAAAATCTAAAAAAAAGTTAATATTAATTAAAATTTGTAAAAATTCTTCTTTTTAAGTATATTTGAACCGTCTCGCTAGTTCATGTTAAATCGATATCTCTAATCTTTGCCAAAATGTGGAAAAAAATATGTTTACATCTTCAAGTTTTTTTATTCTTTTCTTTAGCTACCTATCCCACATTTGATTCAATGTATATATTTTCTAGAAAGCACTAACCGAAGTTTTTAGAAAAACATGAATGAAAAAATAAAAAGGATTCCATGTAGACATGTTGATTAAATATATTTATTTAGTCTTCATAGAGAGATTTTCATTTACAAATTTTCTATAGATTATTATATATGAATTAAGAATGTATAAAATTAGGATTTATAAGAATGCATTCCGAAATTGTTATTATTTTAATATGTATAATAGAAGAAATCAATTAAATAGAGGGATATATAAATATGAGATGTGATTAATAGATAAACATGTGATATTTCAAGAATATGAAATTAATAAAAATAAAAATTAGAATATATATGAATTAAAATTAGACAAATTACCAGAATAAAGGAAAATCTGAATGGAGTACCGTGGATGGGGCAGCTTTATTTTCCTATTAGTAATAGATAATTATTTTCTTAGAATTTATTTTAAGATAGATCTATAGTTAAGATATATAATTTTTTAAACTTTAATTTTAGTAATAAATATTAATTATGATTCATTATATATGAGTAACATCAATGTTACATTATCGCAATGCAGTTCCATCGTATACTTTATTATATTGGAATCATGACTTGTGAAAGTAACCAATTGATGGATCATTTAGTGAAAGTGCCCTCAACATCAAAATTAAAATATATTTTCTTAAAACATTCATTGTTTTGGTGCAGAAAAACTTTTCATCACATGCAACATGCTAAATTAAACTTAAAAAACGAGCAGAATTAGGCTCAGTGGGTGTGGCTTCTTTTCATGTCGTGAAGACACACAACCGTTATTTTAAGTGTGCACTGGGTAAATTGTAATTCTTTGTTCATGTGCAATAGCATGCAAATTGCAAATCACACACGAAAGACATCATATTTGAAATTTGAAAATCAAGTGACATGCTTAACCTGTAGATTCGTTGATGAGATTCAAAGTTAAGACATTTTGATCATAAAAATGTACGTACTCCATCACTAGGTCATCCTTAAGGAGATAGGCTTGGACCGTATAATTATTATATAATCTAAAGTCAAATTTTTGTAACAAAAACTTGGGTGTAGCCCTTAATTAACCCTCCTAAATTATTTTTTAACATTAAAGGTGAATCCTAATTCCTTAAGGTTAATTATTTTAAAATTTATAATTAATTCTAATTAAAATGTAATTAGGCCGCCACTCAGGAGACTAGCTCTATTTCCATTGTGTTTCTAATAAACAAATTAAAATCATGGAAAAGTATAATTTCTAGGAACATTTTGAATACAATTAAAAATTGGAACCATAATTCCTCGAACATTTCTAGTAAACAATTTACTACACGTAATTTAAATTTAAGTACCACTTCAAAAAAAATAGATTTGAGTACGTTAAGATTATCTCAGTTGTGAGCAAACGTGTAGATTCAAAGTCAAATATTCCTGTTCAAGTCCCATTTTCTCCAATATATAAAATGTATTTTTACTACTCACGCCGCCATGACAACATAATCAAATGTACTATTTAAAATTTTTTATCAAGATAATTTATCCACTTTAATCAAAATTGTATTTTGTTTGCGATTTGTTTTATTTTATATAAACACACTAATATAAAATATTTCCTACATTCATCTTTCAGCTGGTGTCTTTGTCTATTGATGAGAGAACTTTTAATGGATTTTATGTTAGAATTTAAGTTGATATTGGGTTGGGCTAGGTGATGGATTGGGGCAAAATATATGAATTTCCTTGATGGGTTTAATTAGTGTGCATGTGTTTACTTTAATGCATGGGTTAGAAAACTTTTTCTTAGCACTAATGGGTTAGAAAACTTTAAGTATTAGTGATTGGGCTCTCTATCCAGTTGCATGCATTATATATAGAGTTGGCAAAAGACAAGGCGCGGCCCGAACACATCGGACTTTTTTGAAAAACTGAACTGTCGGGTCTGGTCGGTCAAAAATTTGTCGGGATGAAAAAATTGAGGCCAATTTAGTCCCAAAACATTGTCCACAGTGCAAAAAAGTTGAGGCGAGCCCGTTTGAGTTCATCGGGCTTTGGCTCATTGTTGTGGGCTCGAACTGGCCCAAAACTCAATTGGTTCTAAAATATTGAATCCGATCCGGCCCAAAATCGGACTGGCTAGTTTTGCCAGCTCTAGATATATACAATTAATAAAATTTGAAAGGTTGGGTATCAAATTGTCATAAGTCCCAAGTATAGGTATTAAAATGTAATTTTCCTTAAATTATTTATAAGTGCAATATAAACAAGAACAAAAACTTTTTAACTTTTAACCATCAAAGTGATGTTATAATCTTTTTCTGTAAAAGTTCCATGTGATCTCTCAAGCTTTTTATTGAATATAATTTATTTCGAAATAAAGGGATTTGATTGTTTTGAACTTTTAAGCTTTTGAAATGGAATACTTAGAAAATTTAGTGGGGATGATGGAATAGAAAACGATTAAAATTAGTTAAAGTGAGAAATTAGAGAGAAAAAAATAAAGTAGCAAAATGAAAAAGAGATATATGTTTAATTTTTCCCAAAATTACTTATATAATTATTTGCACAAAATATTAATTTAATGGCCTATCTTCTTCTAATGAACATTGGGTTAGGGACCTTAATTAGGGCTATGTTTTTGCTAAAAATTGAGTGTAAATAAATATGTGAACCTTAGCATATTCCCATATAGTATGATCATGCATTTTCCCTAGCTTTATTAATTATTTGCATTACCTTTTTGAGAAATATTAAAAGGTGTATTAGTAAAGCAGATATTCTCCCAAAGTGGCAGTAGATATGTTTTTCTAACTTTTGTCGTTTAGCATGTGATCTGGAAGTTTCCCAACATTCCTATGCTATATGTTTGTTGATTAAATCATATAAATTTGTATTATATGTAGACGAGAGTAATATATATAAAAAATTAATTTAAAAAAATATTATTTCAAATATAAAAACAAAATTCTTGCAATTGCATTATTACTTTTAAAGGGTCATACTTTTTTCTTTAAACTTGCAAACATTATTTGCTATTTTTTGTAAGATTTTCTAATGAAGGTGGCCAAAAAGATCTTTTGATATAAAAATGGCTACTTTTATATAGTACCACTTGATAAAAATTATACAGAGTTTTTAACGCTTCCTGGGTATTTGTATAATTTCTTGCACAAATAATTATTTCATTAAAAGTAATACTAACATGTTTATATAACCTTACTCTTCTGAACTATTAACCTTATGACCCAAATCTTGGAATATAAAATTATTTCATCTTTTCAATAATTATTTTAGTATTATATGTCAAATCGATGCCTAGTGGAGGAGATTAATAGTACTAAGATTTTTGTTTTTACGAGGGAAGGATTCTATTAAGTAATATTTAATCGTACTATTATGAGAAATTATTTGACCCTATAATATTAATTACCTTTATAGTTTGCTTTTTTTGGTCTAAAAAATCGTCTGATGTATACTTATATATATACTACCGACAAACCGCTATGATGATTCATTTATCCTTTATTAGAATCGTACGTAGTTGGTAATCATTGATTCCATTACCATTTTTGGATATACAATTGACAAACTGCATGCCAAGAAATTTTACCTAATATAGTAAATGGGAGATAGACTTCTACTAATTTTTTTTTTATTATATATAGAAATTAAAATTGTCCTCAATAAAATATAATACAGGACAAAACGTAAGGTATATAGGGACATCGGGACAAATTTGCTATGAATAATTAAGTATATAATTATTTTTTATATTTAATTTATAATTTTTGAGTTAGTACTTGATTATTAGGGTTGATTATTCCAATAATAAGATATATAATTTTTTTTAAATCTAAATTTTAGTAATAAATATTGATTATATTTCATTATATAATATTTACAAAAATAAATTTTGTAATAAAATTATTAATGGGACATGGTGATGAGATATAATATGGGATATATATATCACCAACATACATGTGTCTGTGTGTGTGTGTGAGGTCGTAATTTATGGTCCCAGATTTAGCAACAACCTTTGATGAAAAGAGGCCTATATATATGCATTTCATCATTCAGCTATTCATTCATTAGTCCAAACAAATTATGATTTAGTGCTTGCCTTTTAAGTTGGAATAATTGATAATAAAAGTAAGAATTTATAGAGGGTACGTGTTTACTTTGGGTGATTGAATAAATAGATAAAAATAGTATACGTCAATCTACCATTTAATTTAATGGATTGATTATTTTTGAACTTATTTGATCATCTAATCCTTCGTATACTTAATCATATGTTAAATCTATCTATCCTATTATCCTAAGTAAACACAGATATTTTAGAATGAAACAGTAGATAAATATAGAGACAATATACTATGATGTTATTAGGCACTTGAGATCGATCCTCTATCTCATTTGGTAGCTCATCCCAAATCACACTATCATTTTTTTATGTATTTTTTTATTCTTTTGTTCTTCTCAATCTCTTGTATTTTGATTTAGTTTCATTATTATTAATTAGAGTTTATTTATCCTATTATAGTTTTATAATTATTTTCATATTTAATTTACAATTTTTGAGTTAATAATACAATTGGTAATGACACTTTTAAAATACAGTTGAATCTCATTAAATTAATATTCGATAAATTAATAAACTCTATATAATAATTACTCCAGTCCCAACTGTATTACTGCCTCTTAAATTAACACTCGATAAATTAATAATATCTATAAGATAATAATTTTCTCCGATTGTGATTGTATTAATTTATAAAGTTTCTACTGTATCGCGAAAATTTTGATAAAAGAGAAAATACGAATAATAACGATAGAGAGCGATACCAACCCTAAAATAGAAAGACTTTACAAATGCTCAAACCTCGTGCTTAATTCTAAACGCAGGCATATTTGTTATTCTGATTCTAGAAAGAAGGATAACTCCAAAGCCCGTCGTCCGTCGAGTAATTCTCCGGCGAGTCGCCGCCGTCCGCCGCAGTTTTCATCCGCGGCGGGCTGACCAGCATGCCCTCCGCCATGTCGGCCAGCAGTTTCGGCATGTTGAATAGTGCTTCCTCATCAATAAATTCATACACATGCGAGCTCGACGAAGCTTCATTCCGCTCAGCGCCGCCTCCTTCCGGCGGCGCTACAGCGACAGCGGCATCGGCCGCCGCCGCGCGTATGTCGGCTGCGGAGAGGGAAGCCGGCGGGGGATACGACGGGGAGAAAGTGGGGAAGTTTATGGCTGCTTCCGGGCCTTTCAGCGCCAGCGCCGCCACATCGTAGGCGACCGCCGCCATCTCCGCGGTGGCGTACGTCCCCAGCCATATCCGCGTGGTTTTCCGCGGCTCCCGAATTTCCGACACCCATTTCCCGCTCCGGCACCGGACTCCACGGTAGACCGGATGCCGCCCCGGCGGCGGCGGGGCAATGGCAGCGGACGGCGGCGATGGGTTTTTCTTTTTGGAAGATTTTCGTGAAAGTGGTTTGGGTGCTATTAATAGTCGGTTTAATGAAGAATCTTTGTTTTTCTTGGCCATGCATTCCATTTAGGTAAGTCAATGAAGAAAATTGATTAATGGTGTGACAAAATTATTTAGGCTTCCTAATTGGGATATGTATCTGTAAAAAGGAGGCAGCAGCACGATGTTTGAGTGTTATATATATATAGGAGAGAGAGAGAGAGAGAGAGAGAGAGAGAGAGAGAGAGAGAGAGAGAGAGAGAGAGAGAGAGAGTAGTTATTTAAATTTTTTAATTGTTAAATAATGCAGATATTTTGATATAATTTGTAATTTTAATTCAATCATTTAAATGTTTTAATAAGGAATTACTTTTTAATTTGCAGTAAATTTAGCATTCTCAAAATTTTCCAACAACCTGAAAAATGACGTGACAATAATAAAACAATGCTAAATTTGCTAGTGGTATTTGGATTTTTTGTCATATTATTTTCTGGATTGTTACGCTATGTTTTAGGTCGTTGAAATTTTTTAGACATGTTGAATCTGCTACCATTGAAAGATAATGACATTGATGAAACATTTCAAAAATTGGATTAAAAAATTACAAATTTGATATCCGTGCTTTAAATGACAATGAACTAATTGTTTTACTATATCTTTATATTGAATTTTTATTTAATTGATGGTGTATTTTGTTTGTGAAAATATTGATGATATATATATATATATTTGATAAATTAACAATTAAATTTTAAAATCGCACTACGGTGGACTCAAACTCGAAACCTTTAATTTAGAGCATGAACCACTCTATCACTATAACTCATGTGTCTACTAATGTAAAGGATTTTACGAGTATAACGAAGTTTTTTATTGTAAGATATTTAAGCAAGTGGTGAATAGTCTTTAATCACGAGCATTATAATTTGGAACATTGTGTCACATATATATATATATATATAATATTTATATTATATATGGGCCACATATCAGAATCACTGACTCCTAAATCAAAGCCTTTAAACAAAGAACCTTCCTGTTTTTGTATGTTAATGACATGAAATGTGTGGAATCACTACAAAACTACCTGTTTTGAGCAAAAATATCTTTTTTATAACAAGTACAACTCATAATTGATAAATTTTAGTGTTAATCCATAAAAATACACACTTTCACTTTACACAAATGAAAAATGCACACCTCCTCCAAAACAAATGAATTTTACACACTTTTCGTTTGAAGAGCCGATATGACACTTAATTGTGATTTATTTTTATCAAAAAGTGACTAATGATTGCTAATAAATACCTGCTACATATTAAGCCTATTTCTCTCTCGAGTACCATATCCCGCTCGAGCGGGAAATACTTATAAATTGAATTAACCAATTTCCCTCTCGTGTATATTTCCCGCTCGAGCGGGAAATAGGTATACACGAGAGGGAAATAGTTTTACCCGAGAGGGATTTCAAGAAAATATGACTAAAAATCTACTAAATTATTATAAGTTGAATTAACCAATTTCCCTCTCGTGTATACCTATTTCCCGCTCGAGCGGGAAATACATGAACACGAGAGGGAAATAGTTTTACCCGAGAGGGATTTCGATTTATGAAAAAAATATTGAAATAAAATAAAATTAATCCCGTTAACTAACCTCTTATCCCGACATAATTTTGTATTTGCCGCAAATTTTCTTTTTTTTTCTCCCACCAAAGTCACAGACCTTGTTTTTTGTGCTACGAGTTGATGTTTTGTGGGCTATTCTAGGGTTAGTGTTGTAGGTGTGTGTATTTTTCATTTGTTTTGCATGTGGTGTGTATTTTTCATTTGTTTCAACTCAAAGTGTGTAAAATAAATTTCCCCGACATTTTTACTCAAGATTTTTGTGCTAGTTGATTAAAGTTCACTTGTAACTTTAAGATTATTCTACTAAACCCGGCTCATATCTTATGTTATATATTGTTGTGAAATTCAAAAGGTATTCAAGGTAAGTTCAAAGTGGCCGACATTATTAAAATTAAATTAATCAAGCCTTAAATTTCATAGTCCAATTTCAAATTTAAACCTTTGGCAGTTTCTAAGAAAATAATGTATATTGTTTTTGAAAAATAAACAATATTGTATATTACAGTTGTAATGGGGGTTGCATTGCATGGATATTACTCTCACTTTATTTATCCACTTAAATTCGGTTTGCAATATTTGTTTTCCGTAATTTTCATGATATTTGTGTTACAAGATTAGTGAGACCGTTGCTAATAAATATTAAAATATTACAATACTATTAATTATGATAACTATATAAAACTGTATAAAACTATCAAACCTAGCTAATGTTTACAGAATATAGACAAAAATAATACGAGGAACAGAGAACACAGATTTACGTGAAAATCCAAAATGGAAAAAAATCACGGGCATATATAAGAGAAGATTTCACTATATGTCGAAAAAGGGTTATAATAAGCGATTCTAAACAACTACTCAAATCCTAGACAATTTTCATCTATTTATAAAGGTCCAATGATCCAATCCCTCAAGCAGCCCCAATTAACCACATTGCAAAAAAATTCAAAGTCGCACCGCGAGCCTTTCGGGCTTGATCCAAACATTTCATATTGTCACTAATATCAACAGTTAATGCAAATTCAACTTTCACGTACGAGTAATCAGTTCATGATCTAAGTGAAGAAGCATTAATTATTAAAGTATGTATTATTATTGATAATCATTTGCCAACAGGTGACAATTGAGGGAATTTTTCATTCTTCGATTATTTTGCCTTTCTTTAGTTGTGAAGGTAATCTAGTCGATTAAAAATATATTCTCAAAGCATTCATCATTTTTTTTTCCATAATATTTCGAAGCATTCATTGTTTTTCATTTTCAAAGCATTCATTGTTAAGTGCACAAAAAAGTTGTCACCACCTGCAATATTAAACGCAAACGGACTCAACTAAAGTTTGATAGTGATTGCATTCAGGGAAGGGGGAGGGAATTAGGACCTAATATATCCGGTTAGGGTTGTCAGCATGTTAGTGTAATCTCGTCCGTCTGTTCGTTTCTAAAATGTAATCTCGCTCGTCTGATCTTGAAATCCTAAATTCACTCTTGATTGCAAGTTGATCCTATACCAATTCATGCATGTCCATACCTACAGACAATTTAAAGATATAAGAAATTATTAGATTGGCAATTAGTGATGATTAACACTTGAGAGGAATAAGGATTAAGATTTTAACTAAATTGATTAGACATCATATATACAAGGTTATGAGTTTGACATTTGACATAGTGAATTGGGTTTATATATATATATATATATATATATTGTCACTATGAATTATCATGTTAATCTTTAAGTTGTATGGATTGATGCATTTCCCTACATAAAAGGGGATTTTAGTGTTGATAGTGATGAACATGTTCGATTATATATCATGATTTTCTGCTCTTCTTTTTCACTTTTGAACTGAAAATTGACTAGGTAATGTGTCAATTGTGGTCCTCAAGCATATGTTATTAGTTTTAAATTAAATTTACCTTGAGACATACTTTAGTCAAACGTACAAATATATTTCACCTATAATTATTGATGATTAATTAAAATTATCCACTCATGCATTAACATATTCGACCAATATATGTATATAGTGGAAAAAGTAACACACTACTTTTAGCTAGAAAAATTGATAGTTTGCCCGTACAAATAATTGAAACAAAATTATTAATATATCACGCTTTGTATACATAAATACTTTTAACACAAATAATGAGGTGAGGTTGGATAAAAAGTGACAAATATTCTAAAGAAAAGCGATAATTTTATCCTGAAAAAAAAAGTAACTGTTGTATTTTTACTCTGTAACTAATTAAAATATTACGTGACAATAATCATGAAAAAAGTACTAATTCATCTCAGCATTTAAAGGTAAAATATTATTAATCGAAATTGGACACTTTATCTCACATATTCGGAGCCCATTATTTTGATCATATTGAACATAAATCAAACAAAAGAATTGGATGAAAGACTTGTATGAATATGTGGTCGCACCATTATGAAATATTTACGACAATATGCATGTCAACGTCAAAAATTGCCATTAAAAGTTGACAACATCATTATCATTCACCCCTATTTTCCATCCCAACTCCAGTAAATTACTAGTTGCATTTAGATAAAAACATACAAGAGGGGTAAAAAGCGAGCATAGAAAGTAATTAAAAGATTAAGACAAAAAATCGTGTAAGACCGTCTGACTTGTCACAAAGCGTTGGAGATGGATCTCCACACTCGACCCGCAAATCCATGTATGCCCTGAATCCAGAAATAGAAATTAAGAGTAATTACATTTTGTAAATATTTGGATAGAAAAAAGTATCATTTTTAAAATTGAATATTTCTGATCGCGCTAACCCAAAGCAGGGTCAATTTACTCGACTGACAACCCTGCTTACCGTTAAAATGAATCACAAGATTGAAGCATGGATTGGTCATGCTATCTTTTCTTAGGTCATATGTGAAAAATTGTACTCCCTCCGTCCCAACGAATATGGCCTGTTTCCTTTTTAGGAAAGAATTAGAATTTACTTTAAACTAAAAAAACACTTTAGCTGTATATTGTTGACCAAAAAAGCACTTTATTAACTAAAAGTTACTTTATTAACACTTTATTACACCTAAATCTCTTTTTCTTAATATCCGTGCCGAAAACAAATAGGCCATATTCGACGGGACGGAGGTAGTACATTGTTTTTGATTGGGAGGATTGAATAGTACAAATTTATGCCTCAACCCTTTAGATTTCGCTTTGAGTTGATTTTAGGTTTTTTTTTAGCAATAGGGAAATTACTTGGAAATTGATCATGACTAAGAGATTAGAACTTTTACTTTTGTTTAAAGGGGAAAAACATTAAAGAATTATTGTGAAATATGACCCAATAATAATGTGGGTCCAAATTATGGGCTTGGTTTAAGTTTAATAAGGGTTTAACCCAAATAGCCAAAATAGCTGGGCCTGCAGGTTCTAGGGTTTTCTTTCTTCGGCTTTTATCTTAATTTGTCAAATTTTTTTTTAAATTTTATTGGCCGAGTTTTTGTACTACTAGAACATTCATTGTGGGTTATTTTGTATCAAATATTTGGGCTAAAGTTGTTCATTAAAATGGTCTTCATTTATCCTCTTTATACTCTTTATAGCACAATGATATACTACTACTATTTTGGTTGTTGGGCCTCTTAATTTCAGTAGCACATATAATTTTTTTTAGTGCGAGCAGTACATTGCTGCGAGCCAAATTGATTAGCGAGCAGAGGTAAAATAAGTTATTTTGTCTATTATCTTGGTATACGCATTTTGATAGCTATGGAATTCAGTGAACCTCAATCCAAAACATCAATTTTCAGCGAATTCTGATTTTGCTCAAAACCTAAAATTCTATTTGTAAATTCCCAATTTTTTAATTTATTATGATTTTGTCATCGACAATGGACTCCGGTATTTGGAAAGTTCCCAACGTGGCACAAATTGGTTTACGTGGCACCCCGGTGGCATTAAAATTAAGGTTTAAAAAATAAGTGTCGAATTATAATTAAGGTGGAAACCTATTCAAACGCTGCCATATCTGATTCTGAATTTTTGAGAGAGAGAGATGTTTACAACTTTAGAGAGAGAAGGGAACTTAGGTTGATTAATAATATGGCAACGACGTGAAATTAATAATCCGATATTTATTTATTCTGGTCTAAAAAAAAATAATGGGATATTTATGATTTGAGGTTCACACACTTCACTTCTTCACTTGCCTCACAAAATTCCTCTCTCTCTCTAACCTCTCTCTCTCGCTAGAACTTCGAAGCATGAAAGCTTCACCATCTCCATTCCCAATCTTCGCTCCAAACTCCAGTAAACTCCAACTCTCCTTCAAATCCCACCTCCTTAAATTCAAATCCATCCCCATTCAACCATCATGCACATCGGCCGCCGTCATTCCTTCCCCACCTCCCAACTTCAACTTCAAGAACGAGATTCTCGACATCTCCACCGCCGCAATTGCCCAATCCCACCCACAATTACTCGATTTGGCTAAGAATGGCACCTTGGTCCTCGTAAGGAAAACCCAATACGGCGCCGTTCCACCCTGGAGAAGTGAGTTTGTGGAGCCGGAGGGGATTTGGATAATTGGGACAACGCATGTTTCCCCAGAATCAGCATCTGATGTCGAAAGGGTTATTCGGGCCGTGAAGCCCGAAAACGTTGTCGTCGAGCTTTGTAGAAGCAGGCAAGTTTCGGGCCTTCGTTTTGATTGCTTCATTCAATTCTGCTATTTTTAGTTAATTTTGCTCTGTTGAAGAAGGAAAGTTTTCGTTTTTTTCCTTAATTTATTTGTGCATTTGATGAATATGGATGTTAATTATTTGAGCCCTTGATATTTTCAAGATTTATGTGTTCTGTTTCGTAGTTTCAATCCTCGCTTATGAAATGTTTAGCTTATATAATGGCTGCTGTAAGAATATAGAATCATAATGTATAGCATATTGATTATCATTAGTACCTAAAATTCTCGTTGAGCTTAAACTTAGATTATGATATTTCTTGATGTTAAATCAAATTATGTATGCTTCAAAAGCAGACAAAACGCTTTGAAAGGATTTTCTTGTGAGCTATGCATGTTTTATTATCGAACGGTGTTGGGGGAGAGGTGTTCGGCTCCTCTAAGAACTTCCTAACTTTGTGCGACACTCTCGACTTTTCATATACACTTGATCCATTGCTGAAGTTGTATTGCACTATTTAATTTTCGATCTATGGCTTACTTCAGCTGTTGCAGAGCAATCTTTCAGAGCTGGGATCATGTATATGCCGGAGAATGATGATCAGAATCAACAGCTACGTTCCAGCATGTTCTCTCTCAGTGGAAATGGCTTCTTTGGTGCCATTGGCCGAAGCATTAACTTAGGTTTGTATATATAAGTTTGTAATGTGACTGTCCACGATATTTTACCCAAGGAAAATAGTGATGATTTTCCTACTTGGCAGGCGGTCAAACTGCTTTAGCATTACGGTTGGTCTTGGCTGCTCTCTCTTCAAAAGTATCTTCAGATATTAATCGTCCCTTTGGTGATGAGGTAAAATCATGTAAATACATTCCTAGCGTTATAATATCATATTGTGAATTTGATTTGATCAACTTACAGCTGTGAAAATTTGCAATGTGGATCTCCAGTTTCGTGCTGCACGAAAGGTTGCTGAAGAAATTGGCGCTCAGTTAGTCTTGGGGGATCGTCCAATAGAGATAACTGTGAGTAAATTTTTTGCCACTGTATTATTCCGTTGGATGTTGATTTCGTATTGGTTGGAAACAGGACTTTATTTTTCTCGGCTATCCATAAAAAGGCTGATTCTATTGACTGATACATTATTGAAGGAAACTTGAATTGCTCTCGTCGTCCTTTTCAGCTTGAAAGGGCATGGAGTTCTCTGAAGTGGAAGGAGAAATTGAGTCTCATCTCCTCTGTTGTTCGTGGAATGACATCATCTGAATCGTCCGTTAAGGCAGTGGAGGTTTGCCGCTCTAATCTTTAGTTCCATTTAAAGTTCAAAGTCATTTCTACATTAATTGCCAAGCTTCTTATGGATAAACTGCATAAAAAGGACTCTACAGTGTAAAAGTAAATAAAATCGAGTAATCTATTTCATGTCATCAGTAAAGTTGAACAAAATGGAACCATTTCAGTCTAAATAAGCTAGCAACAGCACTATCTATTGTCATTCAGATTTTAATTTCCTGCTAATGTTCGCACAATGTATTGGCCTCAAATCTCTTTTCTACGAATCTGATATTTGCTTTGGTTGTTATTATGTCTCATCAATCCTTCACCATTGCTGGTCGAGGATGAATACTGCCAAAAACAGAAAGCATCGTCTTTTCATGCTTCCACTTTTCTTTGAACTTAAAATCTTCTTGTAGATGGCTGAGAGTCCATTCTCAACTGGTTATCATTTCTTAATATATGCATGTATGACTGTGTTTGAGCGTGCTTGTGCACACGTCTATGGGTATTCATCGACATCCTTTTACTTGTCAGGAACCCATCAGTGGTGACAGCAGCTTTCAGCTGTACGAGCAGCTGAGTTTATCATATCCATCACTGCTGCCTCCTCTCATAAACGAGCGAGATACAGTAAGTAGTTCAAACACGAGCATTCATTAGGAAACCGTTTCTTCAGTGACATTATGACTCACAAATACCACATTTCTGCTTCATTCTCTCACCAATTCATATCTTTGTATTTCTAACCTTTTCTGCTCAACTATATTGACAAAATCAAATAACTGATGTTAATTTTCATCATTTATTGCATGAACGCGTATTCAGTTTCTGGCGTGGTCCCTAAAAAGGAGCAAAGCCGTGAATAAGAGTGAGAACGTGGTGGGAGTGATCGGTAAGGGGCACATGAACGGAGTGATATACTCGCTCGTGTCCGACACGGGGAATTTGCGTTTCCGAGACCTCGCCGGGAAGAGGGATCGCAGTAAGTATGGTTGGGTTGCTTCCATAGCCAGAGACTTGTTTAGAGACACAGTTATTGGTGTTGTGCTATGGCTGATATATGAGCAGTTGAAGTCAGCTTTTTAGAACATATATAGTTTTGCTTTTTGTCAAGCAAAATATGTAGTCACTTATTGTGGGACGGAGATATTATTACATAAAAAATTTGAAACGCATGTGGTAAAATGATAAAATGAGAAGTTTGACATTATTTTACTCTAAAATTTTAAAATGGAATACTTGTTAGAGAAATAACACCTTTATCGGGAGATGATCGAAAGGTATGTTATGAGATATTGAGATTTATATTTATATCTCGTGTTTTATTACAACTTTTCTAATTTGTAATTTTTGGATTCTATTTGATCAAACACTTATACTATATCATAATCAAATGATTGAATTAAGCGAAATAGGAAAACATGAGACCGATAACACACACAAACGAGAAGCTGTTAGAATATAACAAGCACTTTTACCACTTTAACTAATACTTTTTCAATTCGAATTTCGTTTGTCTTATAATTCTTCTATAATTTTATAATCTTATATATACATATATAATATATATATATATATATATATATATATAGGAAAAAGATCATATAAGAATGGATCTTAACCTAAGAAATAGGAATAGATCTCCACCATAGATCTACAAGGGATGGAGGGTCAGATTTGACCCAGGTCAAACCGGGTCGGACCCGGTTAACCCTTTGACTTTTCAATTTTTTTTTTCGATTTTTTTAAGAGTCAGATGATATGCACCACATTGTGCAATGAGATGCACCAAACTGTGCAATGAGATGCACCACTAAGTGTATTGGGATGCACCATTTTTTAATTTTTTAATATTCTTTTTCACTATTTTTATTTTTTATTTTATTTTTTTTCAAGAGTCGAGCGAGGGGAGCCGAAGGCCTCGGAGCGAGCTAAAAAACATATAATATTGCCACAATCATTATCTATAAATTAAAATCGGTGCCGAAGGCCGAGACAAAAAAAAATCCCAAACACTTGCTTATTGATATGGTATGAATACAATTATTTGAAAAGTAGTTTGATTTCATCATACCAAATCACCCCAAGATTTTCCCTCGTTTTGATATAGTTATACACACACACATAGGGCTCGTTTGGTACAAAGTATGAGATAAGGCCTGATATGTTTGACTGAGATGTCTTTTAAATATAAAGAATTAATATTCCGTTTGGTATGATGTATTAAATTCTCTGCAACATATAGTAATTATTGTAATTTATTGCTATAATTAGTTGTAGTATTATTTATATCACGTCATAGGTAGTATACATAACAACAAAAATAAGTATTATTCTCGGCCACAAAAAACCCTAGGTGGGGTGTGTGAGTTTAATATTTGTAATGATATTCAAAAAAAAAAAGTATTATTCATACGGGCCCGAACTTTATAAAGGACCGTATACTTCATACCAAACAAGATATTAGGGTGTCATAGACATATTATACACTCTAATCACCCCTACCAAACGAGCCCATAGTGTATGAGATAAATCTCAATGTATTATGAGATGCACCACAATGCATTTTGAGATGTAACACTATGTGTAATGAGATGCACCACCATGTATAATGAGATGCATCACAATGTGTAGATGCAACACACTGTGTAATGAGATGCACCACAACATGAAATGAGATGTACCACACAGTGTATTGAGATGCACCACACTTTATTAAAAAAGCGAGAAAAAAAATTCGAAAAAAAAAATTTTGAAACATAAAAAAAAGTCAACGGGTTGACCCGGGTCCGACCCGGTTTGACCCCTGTGTTCTCCTGCCCTGAGACCGAGAAGTTCTATGTAGCTTACCCAGCTTCCCACGCCCGGTTCCGAGACACCTCGTCAGGCGGGTCTGTTTTGCCTGCATCTTGAGTCGTCTTCACGTGGGGGCCCCTTCTCTTTTTCCGAGAAGTAGATCTATCTTTTTTCCAAAGAAGTCCCGCTCCGACGGCCCGACGAGTCATCTACAACAAAGGACCCTCCCCGCAGTGCGCTCTTCCTCGGATCCGGCCCACTTCAAATCTAGCCATCCATCTATTGTGGATCAAGGGTTGAGATTTATTCCTATTTCTTATTTTAAGGGCTCTTTTCATTAGTATAAAAACAATTCCTCCCGTAAGAACTTGAGAACCATGCTTAAATTTATATACATTCAATTCATGCTTCAAATAATGACAACTATAAATTATACAAAGATCAACGGTTCAGATTGATTCCTAAAATTCTCACACTAGGACTAGTTTCTATATGATCCAATCCATATATATATATATATATATATATATATATATATATATATATATATATAGAGTGAATCTGGTCAATGACAACCATAGATCTACAAAGATCAATTATCCAGATCACTTCTTATTTCTTACGGGAAAATGCTTTTACATATGATCTCTAGCTCCAATTGACAAAAAATAATAATAGAAAAAGTAACAAAATAAATATAAATAAACATATCGCTAATTAATAATAAGCAAATAAAAAACTGGAAAAAAGCAACGAATAAACATAAATAAACATCTCTCCAATTGATAATAAGCAAATCAAAATTAAAAAAGCAAACAAAACAAACATAAATAAGCATCTCTCCAATTAATAATAAGCAAATTAATATATTTAGTCTAACTAAACATAATATTAACACCAATCACGAGAAATATTTTCCTCTGAAATTAATTAAATTTGTAAACTCTGGAAATGTATATATAGTGCTGACAAAATGTAGATTTAAAAGAGAAATAAAGAAACATTTTCTTCGTAAAATCAGTGGCATATGATGGAGAGAAAAAATAAATAAATTATAAAATAATCCCTCAATCTATGGAGAGTGCCGTTACACATAGAATCAAAAGTTACATTATTGCCCTTTTGGATTAAGAAAGGGAAATAAATTAATAAAGAATCAACATATGATTACCGTTGATTAAAGTAGATAAACGATTTGGATCGGTTCCTAGGTTAACACGTAAGGTTAGAGTTCTCATTTGAACTCTCCCCTATATATATATATATAAAATTTTCAAGTATTTTCACACATTCAAATTTTACATATAGTAAAGGGAGAGCACATATAGTAATCCTGAATATGCAACACATCCATAGTCCAACTTTATTGAGAGAAAAATTCTATCAGCATCTCCAAGATGAACATCCACATCAGTCGTCTGATCCTGATACCACATGAATATAACATGTGAACAAAATTCAACACAACACAAAATGAGAATCAAGAAACCAACAACTAAATGGTTCTCTAAAGAGCTAAGGGAGCTACAGAAATCTTTTTTTTATACATTTACATATGGGCAACATATGACAGGTCTCAGGAGACATTTTAACGCTTCTATAGTTTTTTTTTTCAACATATGAATATTTTCGTTAAATCTGATAGAAATTGAGTGGGGGATCTTTACAGAATTTGATCAATGAAATCTTTACCTTCAAAAGCACTAAACCTCTGATAGAATAGGAAAAATCAACAAGCAAACTGGCACCACTTAGATGTCCCTTAAGTCTAGACTCGGTTACCTGTGGACCAAGAACATTAACCTTAGAATATAGATTCATCACATTTACTAACTTGGTAAAGCTCTTGGGTTACTGTTTGGAGGGCACAGAGTTGTTACTTGTTTATGGCAAAAAGAGCCTAAAATACCATTTCTTCAGAATTAAGAATGTACCTAAAACTCAAGAAAAGTGAAATAAGAGAGAGAATGATATAATCTTCATTTGAAATCTGGTCCTTTTATTCTGGATATGCAAAAAACGCTGCAATCGAACCTTTATTCTGGGACATCTGACTTAGGATAGCCATAGGAGAAGCAAAAGGCATCACAACAGTTATTCAAACTTTCAATCTCACTACAACTTTTAAAATGTTACAACTACAATATCACTTTCAATTTTTCACACATCATCAATAATTTTCAAGCAACTGAATCCCAGAGTTGAGTATGAGTTATCACTTTCAATTTTTCACATATCATCAATAATTTTCAAGTAACTGAATCCCAGAGTTGAGTATGAGTTATCACTTTCAATTTTTCACATATCATCAATGAGTGTGTGTGTAAGTTTCTAGTGATTAGGAATTTCAGTGGCTATAAAGAGCGAGAAAAAATAACTGCGAATAGAATCTCCTTTTAGATTATAAGTTAATTTTGTAATTGATGAGCTTTATTTTTATTTTTCCTTATATCATATATCATATTTTTCTATATACTAGCACAAAGTATGTGCATTCGCACATAAAAAATAATGATTAATATTATGTATTTTATTTCAGTTTTGATCATATTTATTATATTTAGGACTATTTCGATGTATTTTTTAATTTTTTAAAAAATAGTTCATATGAATAAACTATATTACTTATGCTTGATTTTTATTTTTTGTTTCAAACACATTGTTAAATGAGATCAAACATGCACCACTATTTATACATAAAGTACTTAAATCAATGATTAAGATCGTTTGAACACATATTTGATCCAATAGCAATAATTAACTAACCATAAAATTCCCCCCCCCACACACACACACATATATATATATATTATTTCAATATTCTATGTATATATGTATATAAATATTCATAAGATTAATCTAAATTTAGTTTCTAAAACTTGAGTTTTTAAAGATTTTCACAAATGATTATGGGTAATTTTCACTTTAATAGCCAAACTATTCAACTTTTCACAATTATATTCCAAACTATTAAAAATATCAATTAAATAGCCAAACTATTGAAATTTTCACAATTATATTCCAAACTATTAAAAATATCAATTAAATGGCCAAACTATTGAAGTTTTCACAATAATATTCTAGGTCAAACTTTCGGCGACGAAAATCCAAGGTGTCACGCCGGAAATATATTTAGAATTTCAAAATTCTAAATCCTACAAAACTCAACCAAAATAAATTTCCGACGTGACACCTTGAATTTCCGTCGTGAAAGTTTGACCTAGAATATAATTGTGAAAATTTTAATAGTTTGGCCATTTAATTGATATTTTTAATAGTTTGAAATACAATTGTGAAAAATTAAAAATAATTTTTTTTTAATTCTTGTCGTCATGAGGTAGATTAAAATCTTCAAAAAAATAAAATAAAAAATTTGTAAGAATGGTTATAAACTTACAATATTTGGAGAACTAAAGGTTAAAAACTTAAAATATCAAAGATAAAATACTTAATACTCGATAAAATATGTGGCCACTTATTATGGGACAGAGTAGTATTACATAAAAAATCTGAAACGCATGTGGAATACTTGTTGAGAAATAACACCTTTATGAGGAGATGATCGAAAGGTATGTTATGAGATATTGAGATTTATATTTATATCTCCTGTTTTATTACAACTTTTATAATTTGTAATTTTTGGATTCTATTTGATCAAACACTTATACTATATCATAATCAAATGATCGAATTAAGCGAAATAGGAAAAACATGAGACCGATAACACACACAAACGAGAAGCTGTTAGAATATAACAAGGACTTTTACCACTTTAACTAATACTTTTTCAATTCGAATTTCGTTTGTCTTATAATTCTTCATACTATCCAATTAAAATTCAAAGCCGTATTATTATGGTTTGTTGCTTGCTCCATAATTTCATAAAACAAGAAATGGGCGATTACCACATAGAAGCTAATGATGATGGAGTTGGTCAAGATGGAGGCAATGATATTCAAGACGAAGAAGAACTAGTCACCACAGTTGAGCCTTCTGAAGAATGGAATAATTTTAGAAGAAATATTGCAATATCTTCTTTTAATAGTTGGAGAGCACAGAATAATAATAGATAGTCTGATACACTGTTTGCTGATTTTTTAATAGTTCAATTATGATTGAAGTTTTTTCTCTCTTATGTATAGCTTGATGTACTTTTGCTGATTGATTATAATATTTTTTTTTTATATTTGTCAATGTTCTTGATTATTGATTATTTAATGACTTTTTTTATATCTTGTAAAGAATGGAAACTCAAAGCAATCAAGATACAAGAGGTCCTGGTAGAAATAAGAGGAAATGGAATCATGAGAAAGATACCAAGCTCATTGATGAAGCACTTCTTGATATGGTAAATCATGGAAAATTCAAAGCCGAAAATGGATTCAAACCTGGCTATTTGAATTACGTGGAGGAGAAATTGTTATTGAGTTTGCCCGACTCGGGATTGAAAGCTAAGCCACACATTGAGTCAAGAATCAAAACTTTGAAAAAGGATTTTACTATTGTTTACGACATGGTGAATGGCCCTAATACGAGTGGTTTTGGAATGGATCCAATTAAAAAATGTGTTACAGCGGACAAGCCTGTATGGGATGCATATTTGAAGGTTTGCTTTTCAAATTCTTATACTGATCTATGTTTTCATTTGTTTTTTTTATTAATTTGTATTAATATAAATGTATATATTGCAGAGTCATCCTAATCATTCGATTTGGCGAAACAAGTCATTTCCTTTTTATGAAGAACTGATCACTATTTTTGGCAAAGATAGAGCTACAGGAATAAATGCCGAAGGTCCCAACGATATGATGGAAGAAATCCAGAAACAAAGTGCTAATGATGATATAGATGACAATATAGAAGCTGGTCTTGATGATTTTGGTGAAGCATTTTCTCCTCTACAATCTCCTAGAACTGAAGGGGTTCATATTCAAAAGAAGAGAAAGCGAAGTTCAAGCCCTGACAGTTTGATTGCTAATATTGAAAAAGCAGCTTCGATTATTGGGAATGAAATTTCAAAATCAAGTCAAGTTTTTAGTAAAGCAATTGGAGTAGATGCTGAGATTTCAGAGAAGAGAAAAAATTGATTCGGAGATAAGGAAGATACTCGGTCTTAGTAGAGGAGAAATTATCAAAGTTGTTTGCCAAATAGGAAAGCGCGATGACTTGATTGACATATTTTTTAGCATGGACATGGAGGGCAAGGAAGATTTGGTTCAAGCTATTTTAAATGGTGATGTTTGAAGTTTGTTTTTGCGGATTAGTATTCTCGTTTTTTACATTTTAGTTGAACACATTAATATAACTGTTGGGATTGTTTTGATTTTCCACGTTGAATTTGTGGGATTTTTATGCTGGATACATTTAATAAAAGTTGTTATTTTATTTATTTTTATCTTTTTTGCTTTCAAATTAGTTATTTATGTTCTACGGGTGCTTCGATTTATGTTTTTTCTTGTTTCTTATTTTCATATATGCCACTTAAGCATTGAAATTTGAAGTAATAATTTTGGATAATTAATAATTTTTTACAAAAGTGCCACATAAGCAAAAGAATTAAAAGGAGCCGAAAATTCATACCGCTACAATCACAAACGTGATTTATAAATTGCTCACTCACACATAATAAAATATTAAAAACTACATATAACCATTTAATTGATTTACCTAGGCATTCTATTATTATGTGCGGCAAAATAGCCACACATTATTATGCGTGGCACAATTATGTGTGGTTAAAAATACCAATTTCTTGTAGTGGAAGATTTGGTTCAAGCTATATACTATATAGAGCGCGGATCAAATAAGAACACTTTTTTAGGTGAGAAATAAGAACAAATCTGGACCTTGATCTTTGTTGATCTACGGTCTAGATTTAACCATGCATTTAGTTACTGTAATTATGCATTTAAATGTCAATGCATTAAGTTATTGTAATTTATGCATTAAAATATTTATGCATTTAGTTTGTGCATTTTATGCATTTCCGATGTAATAAAAATGCATTGTTCTTACGTTCTTATATAAGATGTGTTCTTACCAGATCCACTCCCTATATATATATATATATATATAGGGACTGGATCATATAGAAACTAGTCCTAGTGTGAGAATTAGGAATTGTTTTTATACTAACTCATACCTATATAATATATATATATATATATATATATATATATATATATTTCTTTTGGATTAGTCTGATCACGTGTAGATTGTCATTGAAGACAATGACATTTGTACCGCCAGCATTCTCCTTCGCAACTTTTGAGTTCCGCAATAGTTGAATTTTTAGTTGGTTCGGACCGTTCAAATTGAATGATCTCCGCCGTTGGAGAGAGGAAGACGCAGCCGGAACCCTCCATAGGAAGACGCGTTAACTCTGAAATTCGTAAGAAGAAACCATTCAATCACACATCTGGAAAATGAACAATGCTCAGTCACTACAAGGAAATGATACGTTTTTTATATGTTTTTTGTATAATGTATGTGTAACAAGATGGTTGACATGAAAAGCTGCAAAACAGGATAAAGAAACACCTGCTGAGGCCATGATAGTAAAATCTATACTCGGACACCGATCTGGGTATATAAAAGGAATGGGACATGGAGTGCAAGTTCTTTGTAGTCGTGAATCAAATGTCTTTGGTGACATTGATTTGAAGGAGAAGGTGTTCGAACTAGAAAGTAGATTGACCAAGATGCAACAAATTTTACAGCATATCCCCGACATTTCCCCAGATCATTTTTCTTGGTAAGTGTTGTCATTTAATTTTGTTTTCTGAAACAACCAATTTAAACTACACCCTCTGTATTTTTGTGATTGAAAGTTCAGCTTCATTCAATAAAAAAGCAAAGCAATTGATAAATCTCATACCTTGATCGTGCAGATTCATGCAAGCTATAGGGATAGTGATCATTTACCAGAATGCATATTAAGGTAACTGCTACATATAGCAATGATGTTTAGTCCCTGTCTTGTGTTCGTTCACTAGATCAATTGGCAGAGCACTAGTTTTGTAGCTATAAATTTTATTGCTTCTGAGTATGCAATAGAATGAAAATTTTTAGAGAAATGAGATGTTTATAGCTTTGACATGATAATTATATTACAGGTATGGAAATTGTGGAAGTGTGGACAATGTTGGAGCTGTGTAGATACACGAATATCATGAAGAACATAGCAGAGGTGAAGAACAACATAATGTGGAATGTGGACCATCTGTTTAGGGTGATGTCAATGCTAAGAAGTGAATTAGTAGAGCAAGGATTTCTCTCTCTCTCTCTCTCGATATATATATATATATATATGTATATATATATATATATTGGTATTACATTTACATACTTTATAGTTATATTTGATACACAGATAGTATATATAAATTGGTGACAATACTTTGTAGCATATATTTGATCAAAAGTTTTACAGAATGTGAATGAAATTTTTGTTATTTTGCGTGGTCGGGAAGAGAAACAAAATACACGTTCTAATAAATAGGGATTTTGTGCCAATAAAACAATCATGCTTTGTTTAGTAGGGGTTTATGTGACAAATAATTGGGTTAAATGTGAGGAATTTTTTCCTCACGTAAGCATGGGTCTCATATGTGAGGAAATTAAGTTTTCATCACATATACCTATATGTGAGGACCCTATAGTGACGATACGTGTGACGAATTTTTTTCGTCACATATAACCTTTTGTGACGAAAATGTAGCTTTTTGTGACGAAAAAATTCGTTGCATATACTCATTTTTTTGTAGTATCATTTTATCATCAAATTTGAGTCTTGTTGTGTTCTTTCAATTTGAAATCGAAATCTCGGAGCAGTCATTTAACACAAGAACATGCATGCGTGTGAGACTGTATATATGATGAAACAGATCAAAGATCCAAATCTATACACTTATTTAGTGACATAACAAACTCAATATATAATTAAATAAGTTTACTAAATAAATATTGATCCAACATATCGTCTCATATAAGACCTCCTCGTCATTTAATTTTCTGGTGAAGGTAGAAATAACTTGCTTTAAATTGAGTACGTACAACCAACTTTAGTCGTACATGTACGTAGGTTAATTCTATTACATCATGGGTGACGCTAGTGAATTTAAAAGGCAAAAACCTTAAAATTAATGCAGATATATATATTACTCGGACAAGAACAAAAACCTAGCTATAATAGGGAATTTAATTATATTCCATCTGTTCTTTTCTTAATTTTAATTATCAGACTTTTAGGGATAAGAGAGTATACACGAGTAGCGACAAGATCCTATTTTCAGACTGTATTTTAGACTCGTGTTTGGTTGGATGGATTGGATTGGACTTAGTTTGGATATAGGTGTTCGGTTGGATGGATTCGACTCAACACATTATTATATTGTCATGTAGGATTAGTTTATGTCAGTCTTGCTTTTATGAGTCTTGATCTAGCTCCCCTATGATTAAAATAATCTTGGACCAATTAATCGGATCAATTTTTATTTATCTCATACTAAATCTAATTCTGGTAACCGAATATATAGTTTTTAATTGATATATTGTATATAACGAATATATAGCTAGCTAGTCTTGTTAGTAGAGTGCCAAATTAAAATATGATTGTTTAAGATACGTGTGCTTGCAATTTAAGGATTAAAACCAAATTATTTGTAGTGACAAAGATGAGAGATGAAATATATGTTGAATTTCTATAGGCTAATAATTAATCAAATAGGACATGTAATAATATTTTCTATTGCTTCAGGCTACAATTATACCTTAATTTGTAATAACAAGATCATCTTCGAAATGCTTAATATTTATAGTTAGTTATCAATTATATTGTCTGTTTCATAATTCATATTGGCTGAAATGTAAGAAATAAGTTATTTAGAGACGCAAAAAATATTCTTACATTTTGTGAATGGTGAATTATAAGTGAAATTCAGATAGAAATCTCATTAGATATACTCCCAGATTGAATGTTGAGATAAATGAAATTAAGATAACTGAATGCTAGTCTGAATATTTATTATGGCAAAAACGAACTAATTCATTATTCTTTTTTCCCAGATTTGATTAGCGGAAACTAAAGTAAATATCTTGTTTATTTCACATTTCCCCATTTTTATCCCCATTAAATTTCACTAATTATATAGAAGCCCCCTTACACCATATACTGGCTTTCAATATATATTGAAATTTAGAGAGCAAATTTCATTAAAGAAATATAGATCACATTATTTTCACACTGGAACCAATAATCTGTTGCATTTGTAACATTTCATTTTTATTGTTATTATGATTTTTAAAAATATAATAGATTATTATTTTAATATATCAAAATTTAAAAATAATGGAGCCCCCACCAACATTTTTTCATGTTTCCGCTCCTGATAATTATGTATGTGATGGAAAATCTTAAGAAAGACACATTATGAAATTTAAATCCAATGAAGCTTTATCTCAACAAATCTTCCCAGAAAAGAAGGCCTACAAATGAACATCCTACCATTTGGTAAGTAGCTTTAAATGTTAATATTCGATGCAGATATTCTATATCAATAGCATCACAAAAAAATTTAAATCTAATTAATCCGCTTTTTTAAATTCAAATTTATTCTGAATTTGGCTATAATTAATTAATTAAGACAACCGTCGTCTGGTATACAGATGGAACTCAAATAGAGTGGCAAATTAAAACACCCTCCCCCCAAAAAAATAAAAAATAAAAATAAATGGCAAAATAAAAACAAGAGACAATATTTATAAATTCCCACTACATCTCTTGATAGAGGCATTTTATTGCATCACCTTTTCTATATCCACAGAGTTGACTAAACCGAGTTTTTCTCATCATCTTCAACAAATTTTCAACCATTTGTTGAGAAAAAGAAAAACATGGACGGTGGAAGAATCAAAACTGTTAGCATTCTTGTTGTAGATGATGACATTACTTGCCTCGCCATTGTTGCTGCTATTCTCAAGAAGTTCAAATATGAAGGTGTGTGTGTGTGTGTGTGTGTTCTTATTGACAATATTTATTTTTATTCTTCTTGAACTCATGGTCAAGAATCTTTGTGCTATTCAAGAAGTTCAACTATGAAGGTATATGTGTGTGTGTGTTATTGATAATTGTTTTTGAGTTCTTCTTGAACTCATGGTCAAGAATCTTTGTAGTTTGAGTTGTATGAGTTCTTGCATGCAAGATCTCTTTCTTTTTCTCAAGGGGTTAATTAATTATTATTCACTTTCTCTGTAAATTTTGATGGCCTTTTTCCTTAGGGTGAAATGTTTGTTTATTGATGTGAAAAACCCTTAATTACTTAGCCCTAAAGAGAAAATATATTTACACAAAAAGGTAAAGAACTCTCAAGGGAAAAACATAACCATTTCTTGCCTTCCTTTTCCTACACAACCTTAAAAAGCTCAATCTTTTCTTCTTGTTTTGCAGTTGTAACAGTCAAGCACCCGAACGAGGCCTTATGCACGCTCCGGATCAAGGGGGGCGCCTTCGATTTAGTCATTTCAGATGTTCACATGCCTGATATGAACGGGTTCGAATTGCAACAAGCAATAGCTCAAGAATTCAATCTTCCTGTAGTTTGTGAGTTATATATCTTTTTATTTTGAATTTCACCAGAGTTTCTTAATTTTTTTAAAAATTATTTGTTGTTTTTCCATTTTTAGTTAAGTGCATGGCCTGAATGTTTTAGTGTGTGTGTGTTTCACACAGTGATGTCAGCAGATGACAAGGAGGGGGTTGCTATGAAAGGCTTGGAGTGTGGTGCTGCATTTTTCATAATGAAGCCAGTTTGCCCAGATGATTTGAGGGATTTATGGCAATTTGCTGCCATGAAATGGAAAAATAAGAATCATGAAGAAAATACTTTTATAGAAAAATATATTTCTGATGAATCTGTGAATGAAGATGCAACGAACAAGAAGGATTCGAAGAAAAAATCCCCTAAAAAAGAAGGGTTTGATGAAAAAAATGGAGAAAACTCTCAATCTTCTTCACAAAAAAGGCCTAAAATTGTTTGGACTAATTCTCTGCATAATCGTTTCTTGGAAGCTATTAGGAGTATTGGTCTTGATAGTAAGTATTTTTTAATTAAGCCGTTTTTAAAACTAGTGTTATTGTTAATTTTTGTTAATCTTATTACTATACATGCATTCTTTTTTCTAAATTTGTTTATGTTTTATTATTAATTAATTTTGAAATCTTATGTAGGGGCTGTTCCGAAGAAAATTCTTGAAGTCATGAATGTCCCCGGGTTGACTAGAGAAAATGTAGCGAGCCATTTGCAGGTTTAATTAATTAATTTTAATAGAATTATATAAAAAAGAAAAAAAAAATAGGGTAATCTGAGGCAGAGAAATGTAAATCTGTCTCAGATGACCTTATAACTATATTAAATAAATGTCGCATATCAATTAATTGTGTGTTTAATTATGAACTTCTAATGAAAGCATTGCATGCAGGCATGAAAGGTTAGTAAATTTTAGAAATGTTTTTACAAAATGGAGATATTATAAGTGCTAATCTTATTTGGATATATTAAGCATTCTTCATCTCACTTGTTTCTATAATTAAGATTAAACTTTTAAATGTGCAGAAATATAGGATCTTCCTAAGAAGAGTATCGGATGCAAGCTACAAAATTCAATATTCTAATTCTCCCAAGGGCTTAAGCAGGAATTTCAAATTAAGTTCTGAGTCATCAAGAACAATAATCCCTCCTTCAACCCTAATTTCCAACGGAATGAGCTATCAAAACCCTCAATCCGTATCGGGGCAATCTAGACTGCTTTCCAATCGAGGAAGTTGGCAAAAACCTAGCATCGGGACCTCAACCCTAATATCTCGTTTGAATGATCGTGAGTGTGCTAGACACGCGCACAACAATTATGGGGCACGTGCCTCGATCCAGGGCCACCTTGCTAGTATATCCCTTGATGATCACTCCAATGCCATGTCAGCAACTCTTGATGCTTTTCCCAATGCTACTAGTTATGACGTCACGTCCCAGAAAAATATCGGGTGTTCAGATGTCACGTCAGCATTTTCATCATTAAAGAATATGACATACCAGACCAATTATGTCGGGTATAGTATCTCGAACATCAAAAACTTTGTCGAGTCCAGACAAAGTGGGAAGTACGATGAGGGCTTGAGCTCTTGTTTGGGAATGATTAATTTGCCTAGTGATGATCATCAACGGGGTAGTAATGTTCATGCTGCAACAGTGGTAAATGACAATATTGATCCTGTTATTTCAGGAATGCAACTACCTTCGATTTTTGCTTTCGAAAATGGGGGGGAAATTCAAGAATCTGTTCTTGCTCCAATATTTGATCTGTCCGAATTCGATGTTTTGGGGAATACTTTGCCAAATCAAATCATCAATCAAGATCAGGCACAGGTTCATTCTTTAATTACCTTAAGTTTTCTTGGTTGATTTTGATGATTAACAAACAAGCATTTTCATACTAAATATCGTGTCGCAGCATTTCAATATTATTCTAATAATATCACGTGGTCCAAATTCTGCATTGGAAAATTCACATGGCATGCAATATGGAAAATACTCATCTAAACTTACCTGAAGTTCTCTCGCACGTTAGATGCCATCTGGATTTTTCGATACCAGAACTTGACCCTCGTAACATTATTGAAAATATATTCAAATGTTGAGTACTGATTAGCCAAATATTAAAAAAGTGAAAAAAATGTCAAACGTTATAATAAAGTATGATATCTTCACTATATAATTTATAAACGCATATATAATTAATAATTTAGAGGAAATTTGATGGAAAATTATTTCCACGTTCAAATTTCAACCCCTTTTGTACCAATAGTATATCTGCTATTTCAATTTTCTATAAGGTTCGTAAAAACAAAAAAACATCAAAATTATATATATATATATATATATATTATTTTGGACAAATTGAAATTAGTATTTTTTTTGGTCTTGCTTAATTTCACAGCAAAATACTGGAGGTGGAAACTCGAGCTTTTATGGCGACATGGTTCATTGGGGCAACTGTGTTAATGCTCCATATTCTTCCGATCAAATTCCAAACCAGGTAAGAATATATTAAATTATGCAAACAATAATTTAAAACCTGCAAATATATTTCTGTTTCCTTCAATATTATATATCCTTTGTTTGGTCATTTATATGGAATTATATAGTGATAATTTTTTTAATAATATATATAGTGATTCCTTTGTTCTAATTTGAAAACTATATATATCATATATGTAGCTTGAAAGCAGCCAATTGACTAACTCTCAAGGATTTACCACCTCTTCTCAGCACAATGAAACAGTATTTCTACCAACTAATGAGGTATGCTAATTACTTCTCCATCATCATTAAATTTAGGTTTAATTACCAATTTAAATACTATAAGGTAGAGGTGGCCAAAGGAAACCGGAACCGCCGGAACCGAACCGAAACCGGTGGTTCCGGAATCGAAACCAAACCGCCGGTTCCGGTTTGGAACCAAGAACCGCATCGACCGCGGTTCGGTTCCGGTTCCAACTCTATGGAACCGAGAACTGCCGGTTTCGGTTCCAAACCGCCGGTTCCTCCTTATTTTTTTATTTTTTTAAGTTTTTATCTATATTTATGTTGCTATTCATATTTATTTCACCTAAATGTTACATTAGGATGCATAAAAATACAGTTAAACAAGAAAAAATAGCAAAAAAAAAAAATTTATTACCTTGAAACATGCGGTTCCGGTTTGAAACCGCAAGAACCGCGGAACCGAATGGAACCGAAATCCGCGGTTTCGGTTTGGAACCGAAACCGAAGTAATAGGCGGTTAGATTCCAGTTCCGGAACCGAACCGAACCGAACCGCGAGCACCTCTACTATAAGGCTTCGTTTAGTTTGATTGATAAGACTTGATTGATAAAATAATCTAAACTAACTTAGTAAATCATATCAAGTATGGTGATTCATTTGGGTTATGAAAATAAATTGTAGATTTAGAATCTACTTTTCAAGTAGATGAATTTAGGGAACAAACTATCACACATTGGAAAAATATAGAAACTATTCATGCACGTTGCACTTGTCACAATGGGCGTTATATGGCGTACTTTGAACGACAAGTTGTAGTGCATTCAGTTCGTTAGAACCGTTGTATCTTTGAGACAATTGTTATTTCTCCCACCCTATAGTGGAACAATTTTATCTTATGGAAATGGAGTCCATTTCTAGCCTCAATTCTTGTCTTTTAATAGCATTTTCGATACACCCAAATAACAGTTATCATAGTGAATAAAAATCACATGAAATATATATGATTTCTAGAAATTAAAGCTTTAGTGTATCATTTGTTAGTACTTGAAAGTATGATATTTTGAATTATTTAATATAATTTTTATTTTTCTTTTATCTAATTATTAATTCTACCAGCTCGAAGGTTTAGCCACCAACTCTCTGGTGTTTGGCACATATGATCAGCTAAGTAAAACTGTTCTTTCTCCTACTCACGAGGCATGTAATTTCCTCTTTAATTATTTTTATGTTTTTGCCAATAAAATTCTACTATTTTACATACTTTTGAATTTATATTTATATAGATTTTCTAAATTTTTTGTTGCAGCGAAACGACGACGACTTTCTGGAATCTTTACTTGCCCCATTTAGAGAGGATCATTCCCTCGAAGGATCGATCTAACGAGAAAAGATTGTTGCAGTTGAAATGTTGTAGGATTAATTAATTAACAATTAATGATTGTATTATATAAGATGACAAACTCTGAACTAATGGTGCAACTATAATTGTAGTTTCTACTATAAAATTGTGAATTATATATGTGTTCTAGCTTTGTATCATATTATTTATATACATCTTTTTGTTTAGTTGTGAAAAAATTGTTTTCTTTTCTTAATTTTCAATTATTAAAATGAAGTCGTTTGATTATTGAAATTGTCACGTTGGTTTTGATTTGTTACATGCCAGTTTCGATTTTGGGATCGCGAGGAAAGAAAAGTTAAAGTTCGTATGCAGAATAAAAAATTGACCATAATTCATGTATTTTGAGGTAAAGAGAACAAGGGCTAAATGCAAAATAATGCATTACGTTTCACCTTATTTGCAATTTTGACATGACTTTTAAATCATTACAATAGTTATAACTCAATTTTTGCATTTGTAGCAAATTAAACATACCCAATTTTTTACGGTCATCTGAATTTGACGCTATAGACAATATTTAATGACATTGTGCATAATTTGATACATTGATATGTCACATATTTTGGACAACCACGTTTTTAAACTAATATTCATCAGATGGAAATTCTGATTTTAAACTAATTTATCGAGTTTTAGTTTAATTAATCGGCACCGTTCAGAGCACGTAACACATCCATGCATGTATATCAAAATATGGCCAACGTCATTCAATATTGGAGACCGCTACATCAAATTTCGGTGATCGATTAAAAGTGTTTAATTTGCTACAGATGAAAAGATTTAAAAATCTTATCTAAATTGCAAATGATGTGCAATATATTACAACACTGAAATAGTGCTTCATATCTGCTGAGTTAGGTGAAGTGGAAAATGAATGAAGGAAAAATATAAAATTGCTATTTTAGTCTACAAGATTTTACATAATTCGTATGGAAAAATTCAATAAAAAAACATATATAGAAATATTGAAGTTTAAAATAGACAAGAATCGGATAATTATATTTTACTTTATTAATCAACATTTGAAATAACCAATTTTTAGGGTAATAAATAAATTTTCATAAAGTGGACAAAAATTATCAGACATATATAAGTTGGATCTGTGAAATGATCTACGGAAATGACGAAAAAGCCCTTTGTCCAGATATAAATATCTACGCTTAAAATGTAGTGATGTGTTTATCTGACGAATTCTTTGTTGAAGGAAGATATTTTCTTCGCGTCGAGAGCTCGCAATCGCAACTATTAGGGTTTCGATTTTCTGAAGGTGCGGAATTTTGAGATTTTATTGTAAATTCTAAATTCTTCCATAGAAAATCTTTATCAATTGCAGCGATCTATTGAATTCTTTCTTTGTCGGTTTGGGTCTCGGTATGTTGTTCTATAGATATTTATTTTGTTTGAATCCTATGCTGTTCGATTTTTGGGTGAAATTGATGTTTCATCGCTTGTGTTTGAATGTTAGTACTATACTGAGATCTTTCTTTTTTTTTTTATTTTGGATAAACATTTCTTTTTGGTTGTTATCTTGACGAAAATGTTTTCGCTTATTTTCCTTTTCTGTCATGGAATTTAGGAGCAATTGCTGCTTGAAATGAAGAAAGATTGTGAATTTAGATTATATTAGTATTTTACATCTGGGTGATAAATAGGAAATGTAAAAGGCTGATTTGACAACCTTATGAAAATTGAGCTCGTCTAAATAATTACGCTCCTGTAGGTAATTTTTAAAATGAATACTGCTAATGGTGTATCCTGGAAATTATTGAGCTTTAAGAATTGATTTCATGTTATTATGTGGTTGCCACTGCCAGAGGTTTATTTTATTTGGAGTAGTAAAATAAGCCTAAAATTTCTTCTCAAATGCAACTTAGTATTGGTGATGTTCATTTACAATGAAAATGATGGCACTGAAGTCTGTAAGTGTCAAACTTTGGCTTTTACTAATGTTGAATTGTGGTCTTTCTCTTTGAATTTAGGTAATCGAATATCAGAATTGAGGTAAGATGAGGCCAATTTTCTGTGGAAATTTTGAGTATGATGCTCGGCAGTCTGATCTGGAGAGACTCTTCAGAAGATATGGGAAAGTCGATAGGGTCGATATGAAGTCTGGTAAGTCTGATGGGCTTAATCTTTGTTACCAAAGTATTGTTTTTTAGCTAATTAAATTCTTTTAAACAAACCTAGTTTTTTAATAAAGTTTTAAATTCTACGCATTTAAGGTTCTCTGGTCTGGAGTTGGACTGGTCATTTCTTAAGCAAATATATCATTTTTTGGTATGATCTTATTTGCATCCTCACCAATGCATTGACAAACTTAGGAAAATATGGCAGGTTAGAATCCGATTTGCTTTTGCTTCACTAAATTAGTGGAGGTGATCTAAGTCTAAAATAGCTTGCTTTCTCATTGAATGTAATTAAAATTGGAGTTGGTTTATTAGCTTTACAAAATTTAGGACTTGATTGTATATGCTATTCATACAAGAATAGTAGATGACTACTTCGTAGTCATTTGCACTTTGTTTTGGGCGAGAGCTATTTTTCCACTGGGCTTGAGTCTGCGCGTATAAAGGCATTGCCATGCAATTTCTGTTCCTCAAGGAGTATAATTACTGGGGATGGTTTGTTATGAGAACTACGGAGACTGACTAGCGGCAGCTTCGAGGAATGAATAAGGTGAAAAATTCCCAGTGTAGCAATTACAATTGATTTTGTCATGACTAGTGACGGAATGATGGTAGGGTAAGTTTCTTATTTTTGCAAGGCTATGTACCTGTTTTATGTAGTTGTGTAGAAGAGTACATCAGTTGTGAGTCTCATGAAATTTAGTATTTATTTGTATAGTATATACAGATGTATAAATAGATGTTCAAATTGGTCAATCGAATATGGTAGAGATCAGTAATCATCTTTCGAGAAGACAAATGGAGTCCAAGAAGACTGTGGTGACTAGCATTGAGAGGTTTCTGTTCGCACTGGAGCCACTTCAGTAGAATGCCTTGTTCACTTACATGGTTGTTAGGGTGTGTTTAAAACAAACAAAATATATCTTTTTTAAGTCTGAGGCCCCCCCCGTATTCAACTAATTCTTTGGCGCAGGATCTCATTGCAATATCAATACAATTTCCAGCTGATGGAAGGGTTTCCTGTGCATTTCATTTCATGGCAGTGACAAGCATCCTCTTCTAACTTCCTAGGAGAGCTCTCTGATCATCCATGACATCACCATCACACATTTTCATGAGTCATTCTTGACTTCACTCATCATGACTTTAGCCCAACCTTCATTTTTCCACGTTACACGCAGACCTCGAAGTTGAGGCCGCTGAATAAGTCAGAGAAGTCACACACTTTACCTCGTGGTGTAATGGAACATCCACGTTTGGATAATTGTTCATTGACATTGCTCAGTTCACTGACCAAGGTCTGTTACTGATTCAACTGATTAATAGTTTGGGTACCTAGGACAGGTCTTTAGTAATGTTACCAGGCGGCATGGTATAGGATTGTTAATCTATGGATGAAAAGATACGTTTGAAGGGTGTTTTCCACAGTAGGTTGCACTATATAATTTAAGGATTAGTGATATTAAGACAAGACTTTTGTGTATTTTCTGTTACCAGGTTTTGCTTTTGTTTACATGGAGGATGAAAGAGATGCGGAGGATGCAATTCGTGCACTTGACCGAATTGAGTTTGGTAGGAAGGGGCGTAGACTTCGTGTTGAGTGGACCAAGGTAATATGCACATGTTAGATTCTCTCTGAGAAGCTGCTGTATAATTTTTATACATCCTGACATCATATTTATGTTCCAGCAAGAACGAAGTACCCGGCGGCCAGAAAGCTCCAAAAAATCTACATCTAACTCAAGACCCTCAAAGACTCTGTTTGTCATAAACTTTGATCCGTATCATACAAGAACAAGAGATTTAGAAAGACATTTTGATCCTTATGGTAAAATACTAAATATAAGGGTAAGGAGAAATTTTGCGTTCATTCAGTTTGAAACTCTGGAAGATGCAACAAAAGCTTTGGATGCTACTAACATGAGGTGAGTTCTAGACTAGATACTTTCTTAAACATTAGCTCTCTTCTGAACTTTCTCTTCTAAACCTGTTGCGTATCTATTTATTATTGTTTGGGTATTGCTGTGCAGCAAATTGTTGGATCGTGTTATTACGGTTGAGTTTGCTATCAAGGGTGATGATGATAGGCGAAATGGAAATAGCCCTGACCGAGTTCGTGACAGATCACCTAGGAGAGGAGGCTATGATAAGGCGAGATCCCAAAGTCCATACAGGAGAGAGAGGGATAGTCCTGATTATGGGCACGGTCGTGGCCGTAGCCCAAGTCCGTATCGCAGGGAGCGAGCAAGTCCTGACTATCCTCGTGGTCGTAGCCAGAGTCCCTATAGGAAGGAAAGGGGGAGCCCCGATAGGAAGGAAAGGGGGAGCCCCGATAGGAGGGAAAGGGGGAGCCCCGATAGGAGGGAAAGGGGGAGCCCCGATAGGAGGGTAAGGGGGAGCCCCAATAGGAGGGTAAGGGGGAGCCCCGATAGGAGGGAAAGGGGGAGCCCGGATAGGAGGGAAAGGAATGTTAGACGTGATCATGAGCTGAGTCCAAGTCCCAGGAAGGAGGAAGGAGAGGCTGATTACAACCATAAACACAGCTCAAGTCCTCAAACAAAGAGGTCCAACGGTGATATTGGCAATGGCCTCAATCCAGGAAAGAGTGCAAGTCCTGAGTATGGTCGTGCCCCCAGTCTAAGTCCTCAAAGAGAGGAAGGAGAGAGGGTAGCTAACACTGATGACTACCCTCGTGATAGAACTCCAGCTTATAGTGATGCCGAAAGCCCTCCACCTGATAAATTTGGGAGGTATGCATCTACTTCCTATTTCTGTTTATTATAGTTGGAGTTAAACTGTTTTATGTTGGAATCTTTTGCGGTGTATCTATAAAGTACTACAATTTATAGGGACATTATACTATAATATCCCAACCCTTTAAAAAAGGTATCATTTCAGTGCCCAATGTTAAAATATTGTAATTAAATTGACGTATGAACCTGAAGATCAACATCGATTTTCTGGGATTGGAAAATCCGACTTGGGAGATTTTAGTTGAAATATCTAAACGTTGGGTACTAAAATGATACTTTTTGGACGTTCGTGTTTCTTGGAATTTCGACAAATGTTGGGTCAATACCCAAATTTATATACTGATGATGCTTGTTATTGCAATGCAGTCAATCACCACTTGCTAGAGAGAGATCTTGATCATATCTGCAACTTTGGTAGTTCCATAGGAGCTATGTGCTAGCAACTGCAGCTCACAGACAACTCTTTCCAGCAACTTTCATGACAGTGATAATCATTAGCTTATTTTATTTGCACATTGCTTTGTTATATTTAACTTCTGCATCTGGACTTAACCCATTGTAACCTTTGCTTCTGTTGTCTTCCACCAAGACTCTCAAAGTCTCCATCGTTTATGCTATGCATGTGGTTCGTCGATTACTCTTTTGCAACTGGGGAGATTCTATCAAGCGTGTGAACTTCTACACCCATCTATAGATTGTGCGATATGTGACGGTTGGACCCATAATTTTCCCTATTGCATACACTGCATATTGTCTTTTGACATTGAAAAATGCCTAATGACATGAGAGTATGATGTTTTAATTGTGAAAAAAATTCACTATGTCAACAAAGGTAGCAAACCAAAATTAGCATACTACGCATTTTTTAACCAATTTCCTAAGCATTCCCTTGAAATTTTGGTCCATCTCAACTTATGGAAATTTCATTAAAGATTCTGGAAATGTAATTTCTTTGGGTTTTTTTTTTTTAATAAATTAGCAATGAAATTTAAGGACCTCGCTACGGTGGACTCAATCTGAAGACCTTTAGTTTCGGACATTAACTATTTTACCGCAGGGTCAAAACTTGTACACTTCTTTTGGGTTTTTTCTCATGTTAATGTTGCTTAAACTAATAAATAAGCCTGCTAAATAGGCCCATTTTGCCGCAACTGTGAATTGTACTGTACTTTTCTTAAAAAAAATAATACTCCGTCCGTCCCTTTTAAAATTGTCCTATTTTTTTTTTTGGGTTGTCCCATTTAAATTGTCCTCTTTTTTCTCCTTTTACCTTTCTCCTTAATAACTTTGCCGAACAGTAAAGAGGACAATTTCAGCGGGACGGAGGGAGTATTATCTATAATAAATTTAAATGTGACTTGGTATGTTATGTGCTCCCTCACTCCCTCTGTGTCTGTTATTTAGAAATAAAATTTGAACGTGAATAAGTGTCCTTTTGTAAGAAAAATGATAATCAATACAAATTCTTTAATAGTTTGATTTTTTTATGCAATAATTAATAACCAAAAAAAAAATTCATATTGTTGATAGGCATTTTTTTTACGATAAATAACACTTATTGAGAACGGAAAGAGTATTTATTTGCGCCTCATCCTTTTACTTTATGCACTATAATAAACATTTAATTTATCCAAATTTATTTAACCCTTTAATTTTAATATTGATGTTACACAAAACGCTATCTAGATTGAAGCTATTGTAGGTTGATGCATCGTTGTCTATAGACACGTTTCAACTTATTATTGACGATAATGTACTAACATTGCAGAGGAATTAAAATCTTTATAAACTACTCATATTGGACCACGCCTATGAAACAAAACAAAAAACAAAAAAAAAATCCAATTTATGGTTAATAGTTTTGGTAATTTACACTTTTTAAACCTAAATTGTCTCCATTTTCCGAAGTAAAACAATACTTTTCGACATTGACTTAGTAGTAACTAATAAATGCATTTTTATACCAAATTTAGAGCGGGTTGATTTTTTCGATACTAAGCAGTCATGTTGGCAGTCTACAAACAATGTGAAATTTGTACTATATCATACTAAATTACCAAGGATCATTCCTCATACCAACGCGATTATCCGATACTGAAAAAGTCGATCCGGTCTAATTTTGAAAACATAATACATTTATTGGGTTCCAATTTGTCTAGATCAAAAGTGTATTTTACTTTTGAAAATAATTATAGTTTTATAGGACCACAAGACAAGAGCATTTAAATATACCACACTTTAATCACAACAGAACAAATTGCAGCGCAGAATTGAACAAAGTTATACACTGATATTTATTCAGAAATAAGATTTTTTTTTTTTTTTTGAGGATAAGAAATCAGAATATTTATTATGTAAGTCGAGAGCAAAATGTTAGTGAAAAAGACAACACGAAGTACGTTTCTAGTTGATTATAACTCTTCAATTCAATTCAATTCAATTCAATTAAGTGTAAAAATTTTGATATGGTAGTACACGCCACGTGTCATATTTTGGCCGTAGATTCAATCCTAGATAATTAAGATTCCACCATGAAAATTAGGGGTGAAAATTAGGGGTGAGCACGGTTAGGTTAAACGACCGTTTGCCACAAAAAAAAATCGATCATCCTGTTTTTAATCGATTCGGTTAACCACTAAAATGTAGAAAATAAAAACCAAAAACCACTATAACGGTTAACCTAAAAATCGGTTCGGTTAATCGTTATTCAACGGTTAACCATGTCAAAAGAAAAGTTTCAATTTTTTAATAATTCATAGCGTGAAAAACAAAAATTCATATCTTAAAATGTGGATTCGAAATATACATTTAAAGAAGTAAAAATAATAAATTGAACACTCTCATGTTTTCAAGTCAAAGTAGTAAAAATAAGTTAGTTAATATTATAATTTATAGTTGGTATAATAATTTTATAACATGTAATTAGTTGGTATAATAATTTTATAATATATAATTAGTAAAATTATAATTTTAAATGAGTTTCGGTTTGGTTCGGTTAACCGTCGATTTTTATATATAAAAATAAAAACCTAACCGTTACCCTCTTTTTTTTTAAAATAGAAAAATAAACCGAACTGTCGGTTCGATTAACCATATTTTCGGGACGGTTTCGGTATAGTTTGTCGGTTGGTTCGGCTTTTCGGTTTGCTTTGCTCACCCCTAATGAAAATAATCTTTGCACTAGATCTCTGCAGTTTATCTTACTTCAGTTTATGTACTTCTTTCACATTGCATAATCTAACATTAATATTAACAAAATATATACAATGACTTCCAACTATATAAGAAGATATCATTTCCAAATTCAATAATTAGCCAATATAGATAGTAAAGTTTCTACCAACAATCTCATTCCAGAATTTCTTTTTTCTTTTTTCTTTTTTCTCTTTCTTTCATTTATTTTCTTGGCCACATTTATAACAAAAAATAAGTTTAGAATGGATGTGTATATGATTTATTGTCCTACTTTATTGAGGTAATTAATTGTTAAATTAAAGTTAAATACCGTACCACGGTGAATTCAAAAATTTTAAATAATTAATTTTATATTAAAATATAAATGGACGACACACAAAAACTATTGGGACACATGATCTCAAACCTCCTTAGTTCCGTTGAACTACCAACAAATATACCTTAGTTTCATTTTTAGTTCTTTTTTGACATAATCAACATCAAAACCAACTACAATATTATCAAAAATTAAAGTAACCTGAGAATCTAAACATTTTTCACTCATATCATTTCCCTTTATGGAAGTAGTAGTCAATCAATATATCATAAACAAAAGAAGGAAGGAAAAAAAAAAAAAATATATATATATATATATATCAATCCCAGCACTATTTTTTATCAATCCCAGCACTATTTTTTCTCTGGTAAGATACTAAATTAATCATTTTTCAATCCAAAAGCTAAAAAAATTCAACAGGCGTGGTCGATAAATAAATATTGTTGGATTTTGCAGAATCAAAGTTTGTCAAAAATGTCATCCCAATCAAATATTCCAATAGGTCAGGCACCGTTTGAATTTAGTGGCAATATTATTTCATTTTTTTTTACAAGTGAATAATGATAGAATATTCAATATTTTGAACTTGACCTCGTATATATAGAATCCAAGGTACATATTGTGTGTGTGTGTGTGTTTGTGTGTATCATTATCCTAAACTTGGAATTTTGACTGCATGCAAGCAGCAACGAAATTCAAAATATAAGATTCCTTGTACGAAAGCAAATGTATAAGGATATCAAGACAGTGGAATAGGTACACAATTAGCCAACATCAATACAACGGTCCGGATACGTGTGCATGTGTTCGTCTAGAGGTAGAATGATTATCTTAAGTCAAAGGTCTCGAATTCAAGTTTATCGTGATGCGCTTTTTAAAAATTAATGTTAAAGTTATCAACAGTTCAGATCTTCTGTCTCAGTATTATTAAACTCATTAATTTAATCATATTCATTATGAATTTTAAAATTATAATAATATAATGGACATTAATTGATATTCATTATTTAAATATTAAAAATTAAAAAAAATATATCTATCCTAGATTTTGGCCCCAATTTCTTGCGTAATATGTGCGGTTTACTACCTCGATGTTGGACCTGCATTATTCATGTATCAATTCGGTGCAACATTTCCCTTTTTTTTCTTTTTAATTCAATTAATAAAATTTATTATTTTAATATATATGAAAAAAATTCAGAACTGTCGGCAAGCTTGCTTCTTTGTATCTTAATATATATATTTACTATGTTAAATAATAAATTTGTATGATAAACGAAGTAAATGATAAAAGAAGCAGAACAATTTAATTATACACACACGCGCACAAATGAGGCAAACAAATTTGCACAATTTTAATCTAAAAAAAATAGATGTTAATTTAACAAATTATTGAATTGGGAATTGGTGTGACAGAGTTTAGACTTCATCCCAACTCAATTACTCAATCGCCTGACATCCGATGATATTATTGACAACACAAGAGGATAGTCCGTACAATGGGCTTCAAAAGCTCTCAAACAATTTTGAATTTCAATATCAGATAGATATCTAAATCATAGTTCAAATCTTAACTACTTTGTTGACTATTCTTTACTCCGACAACATCAACGATTCCTTGAACAATGCGATATTTTATACCGTGTAAATCCTTAAGCCTCCCTCTTTTACTAAGATAGAAGAATGTTAATAGATCGGAATTGCAAAGAATATTAAAATTCATTATCAAATTACTATATCTCAAAAATTAAGTCTAAAGTGTAAATCATTACAAACGGTGGGGTACTAAATTGCGATAAACACTGAACAAAATAAAGACCCACATAATATAAATTGATATAATATTCCCATAAGAAACTACAATAAAGAATTAAAGATCCAAAAAAAATTGAAAAAGAACAAGATGCAGATTTAGATAACAAGAATGAATCGATCGAAAGGGTGTGTGACACGTGTACATGCAATACCCCCAAAAACACACACAGCACCAGCAGCAGAAAAAGACCGACCTACCCTTTGCTTTCACACCCCTTTTGGCCTGTCTTTTTCTTACCAACAGTCCAAAAATGGAAAAGAACAGTCTCTTATTATTATGCGTAGATGACAACACAAAAGTTTGTTTTTCTAATTTTCTTTTCTTGTTTGAGAGGAAATGACAACAATAAAGTTAAATACAAATTGTCATACCCTTGTTTAAAATATTTTGTCTTAGTCGATCTAAACAAGAAGCCCTCATAGTCTAAAGGCATTTTCTTTAGATGATTCTAATTAATTCTCACACATTTTTAATTCCAAATTAAATTTATTTATTTGCCCAATTATAAGTACCTAGATATCACATTGTTTCTAGTTCTAGATATTCTCCTTGATTTGCGCTTAATTTCTAACTTTTCTTTATCATTTCTTAGTTGCTAAATTACGCTGGAAATTTGGTGACTAATGGAAAACATCGATATCAAAATCGTTAGGATCAGATAATGAAAAAGGTATTTTTCTTAGTATGAACAAGAATTAGATCGAATATTTGTGCATATATATTTTCATGTTTCTTTGTTGGAAGATTTTCATGTGTAGCACATGCACATTGTTTCCGTGATTAGGTTAAGAATGTATGAATGCTAGTTTGAATAACATTAATTAATTAATTCCAAGATTATTGTGATCCAAAGATCATATGTCATTACCATAAATCACCATCACCGACTAAATCTATCATTTAATATTGAAAAGATAATTAATCATAATACTTTTAAGAATCAAATAAAATCGAGTATGTACATATTTATATACACATGCATGCTGATGCAGGGGTGGACACATAAAAAATCTTTGGCGTAGGACTGTATTTTCTAAATTTCGAGTTCAAGAGACAAGAATGGCACAAATGGCGGCAGATATGGACATGCAAAATCAAATGATGAACCAAATGGCGGTCATGCTTAAAACCACACAGGATTGACTCGATGCTCTTGACCCGTACTCAAGAACATATCAGATGCCTTCAAGAAATATTTGATAGATCTAGTTGTTTGCTTCAAAACTCTATGGTTGTTGACATTGTATGTTTTTCTTTATTTAGACATAACTTGTTGTTAACGTTGGATTTTTTTTTATGAAATTTAATAATTAATTAGTATTTGATTAAGTTTTAATAATTGTATTTTAGATTCGTATTTTATGTGATTTGTTAGATTTGAAATTCATGTTTGTTTATGGTGTAAGAGAACAGAAAGAACAAAAATATACACTGCCCACTACAACAGACTTAACGACGAAATTTCCATCGCGAAAAAAACCAACTCTAGCGACGAAATAAATTCCTTCGCCACTAGCGACGAAAGCTCCGTCGCTAATCCCATCGTCAACCGTCGATGACTAAATCTGGGACGTGCAGACAACGACGCGATTCCGTCGTTACTCTTAGCGACGAGGAATTTCGCGTCGACCAAATTCCGTCGTTAGGACGTTTTAACAACGGAATTTGGGGGTTTAGCGATGGAAATTTCCGTCGTTAAAAGCGTTGTTTTTTTGTAGTGATAAGTAATTTAGTTTGGTGATAGAGACTTTTGCAATGCGAGTGGCATAAAATAACGATAATTTAATTATTTTATCCAAATTAAAAGGAATAGCATATGGGTTGATCTTATACATTTATTCTAGACTTTTTTTTTCTTTTTTCTTTTTATCCTTGAAGCATGACTATTTAGCGTGTGGATATCGTTTGTTAAATGAGTTTAGTCGGTTATGATTTTGGAAAATTTGTTCACATTATCATGACTCTATGATAAGACTAAGTGGAAATCTTTTGACTACCGGTCTACTCATAGAATTATGGCAATATATATATGACTTGGTCCACTTTAACTATATATATAAAATAAGTATTTAAATATATATAAACACAAATTAACCTTATTATCCCGCGTATGATTTACGAAAGGGTAATGATAAATAGCCATAATGGCTAAGCCATAATGGGGATATTTTGGTAAAATTACATTATTTCGGATTTTCCATTATATAATTGAGTTTTCCCTAATTATATGTATACAATTTTACCCTTGCAAAATTTTAGGAAAAAGATTAGGGGAAGATTTGATTTCAAAATTTAAAACTCAAATCATATCTATTTTATAATTAATTCAGATTTATATTACCATAAATTATTTGTATCAATGGTATCCTAAAATGAAGCAAATAATTGGAGTATCATATCATTATTACCATTTGTGATTTGAATCTAATTTTTAGGCGTTTTGGTCAGTTTTTTTTTTCTTTTTCTAATGAATGTTACAATTACACAATTTTAGTATAAAAATTATGTTCAATAATGAAAAATGTTTTCTTAATTTTTGTTAAATTTTTTTAATGATCCATAAATAATTTATTTAATATTGCAAGTATTAAAAAAATATATAAATTTGAAATTGATGATAGTTTTTGGAAAAAAATATAAGTTTAAGAACAAAGAACCTATTGTGTGACAAGAAATATAGTTAAATAAATTTCTACCTCAAAATATATCGCGGGCAGTCACTTACCTCAGTGACAAATTACATTCAATATAACCTAGATCACTCAGGTTTGATCATCGTTGGTCACGAATATTTCATGTTGTTTTAATTTATTTTTTCATGATCTTTTAAATTGTTAATATTGATATTTTAATTTATTTTATCTCAATTTTTTTTAATTAAATAAATAATTGTTGCATTTTATTTGATATCTTGATTGTTACAATATCTTGCATGGGTGTCATTTGTTGGTCACCCTATTTAAAGTCTCATTTTTATAGTTAAATAATTATTCTAAAAATAAAGTCTCATTTTTAAATCATTAAGGCAGTGTCGCCGACTACTTAAACAATGCAGTGCACCTTGTAAGTTAAGTGAAAATGGTGAAACAAGTAATATATGTGGCGGTATATATTTTAACGTGCATGTGAAAAATAATTATTTATTTTATTTAATAGATTCAAATAATCTCCATATTTGATGTCTTGATTGTAGGAAATAATTGATATGAAATTATCTAAAACCAAAAATAGATTAAGGGCAAATCAGTCACCATGAAAAATAATTAATTGTAAAAAAACCGAAAATCTTATAAACCGGTTCTCTAAACCCGGTCCAAGGGCATTATGGCTAAGCCATTATGGCAAAATATCATTTCCCTTTACGAAAATGTAAATGGTCGATAATAAAGCTATCATTATCTCTTTGATTAGGATGATGAGATAAGATTAACGACATATGACAGATTCTCTTTTTCTTTTCTTTTTTCTTTTAATTGTCGGTTATTTTGTCTTTAAGCTGTGGCGTTTAAAGTTTAAACTAAACAGTTTGTGAACAAGATTGATTAATTAAGGTTAATTACATTCATAACATGCATTTATAATCAAAACAAACACGTGTGCCAAAAAAGCATGCAAACAAAAATAGTTGTCAGGCGATACAGTGCCAGACAAATGCAGCGGCACTAAATCGAAAAAATTAACGTTTTGTTTTAAGTAGTTTATCCGTTTCAAAAAAATTAAAAAAAGAAGTTATTTATTAATTTATTTTATTTTTTTAAAGTCTTTTAGAAAACATAGTAGTATTTCGATATTTTCGGAGATATATGGTAGTACATGCTAATAAGATGAGTTGGTAAAATAAATAATATTGGTTTAATAAGTAAGATGAAATCTTTTGTCCACAATTGTTGTCCCATTTTCGTTTTTATTTTGTATTTAAATTTGATTAAATAATCATTTATACTCTCGAAATAAGATATATTATCCTATTTTTTAAATATTGAAATTTCCAAATACAGAACGAGGTACAAATTGAAACACTAATTGTGGACTAGAAGAGTTTATGTGAAATTATACTAAATTTTTACTAATATCAAAGCAGGATCAAAAGTGTAATTAGCCTAAAAAACTCTATTTACTAAATAATATTTCATCTTATCATATTTAATTTCAACCGCGTGCGAGAATGACATCACGTATTTTAAAAATTACGTCATTTTTGTTTGTCATGTTTACGCTCAAATAGAATTTCCCTTGTTCTTTGTTGGTGTAGTAACATAAAATAAATACTATTATTTAATCAGTTCAATTCTCTACATGTGAATATAACGAGTCAATAAATGTGTTTTGCAATTCTTAACAAACATTTAAGTCATGACACATAATTAACGAGGTAATTACGACATAGAATCTAAAACCAGAAATGTTCAAATAGCAAAGGAAAAATGAAAATAGACCACTTTGGAATTAATATTCCTTGCTAATTAAGATTATTGTGAAGTAGCATCGTCTTAGTGGGTTAATTAGTAGTAATTAATTTGTTTCTTGTTGTTTGACGATTATAACTTGATCACCTCTGGAATTGATTAATTAAAAAAATTGAAAAGAGAAAAAATAGTTTCTAGTAATCAAAGAAATTAACGTTAGTTGATAATGTGGGTGAAACCCAAATTCGAGTTTTGTCGAAGAAGTCGTGCAATATCTAGATGCTTAATTTATTGTCTTCAACCACTTCCCTTTTTATTAATTTATTAATAATTTATAGTGTTCTTTTTCGACGCTTTTGATAATTCAAGAAGATTGACAAACGACGCCGTACAAGAATTTTTTTTTTAATATCATTACAAATATTAATACTCACACACCCCACCTAGGATTTTTTTGTGGTCGAGAGTACTCGAACCTCTGACCTATTGGTCAACAGGCAACCACTCCACCACTAGGCCATCCCCACTGGACACCGTACAAGAAATATTGATGAAGCATTTTTGCTTTTGGTGTTTGTTGAAGATAATTAATTAGTAGGTCATGCATTACTTATTCTAGTTACTACACAAGTCTGATAATTATTTTTTTAATCCTTCAATGGAGTATATTCTAAGATTAATTTGTAACAGAAAAGTCTCATTTTAATTACTTTTTAATAAGCAAGTGAAAATATCTACATATATATATATATATATATATATATTGTTTATTAAAAAATATTAATAGATTCACTCTTCATAATGCTCTAAACTTGTTAGTTATAATATTCAACCAGACTTGCACACACTACTAAAGAAAAGGTTCAAATATTCAAATTTATGAATTAAAATTTTGAGTTTCAATTCCAAAAGATAAATCAGTCGTTATAAATAAATTGAAGATAATCTCGCTAAATAATCTATCTTTACCAAACTCAGATTCCTCAAGTGGGAAAGTGATTAAATAGCTCAGAGAATAATAATTACTAGTAAGAAATATGCTTATCATGTCACATTTTGTTAAAAAAAAGTGGAGTACTAATATGGAAGGAATAAAAGGCAAATAAATATTTAAATATAATAAAATCGGTGGGTTGATGCAGTCAAAGTAAATGTTTTGAGAACGGCAGTTAAAGCATGCAATAATAAATCTTTAATTTTTGCTTTTCTAGTATTAAATTTCCACTTCTGGAAATAAATTTTAACATTCCACACGCCATTATGACCAAAGCATTACCTTAAAAATTCTCAACTTAGAAATGTGGGTCCCACAGAAATTTTGTGGGATCGACGGAGCGGACCGGAGCACTTTCAGTGCGTGTGTAGTGTGTGTGGCTGAGCCATTTGCAATTGCAGCCGTCCACTAATTAATCAAATTGCGATTACGATTATTAGTTCATTATTTCTTCTACTATTGAATGTTGACCAATAGCATTGCAGCTGTGTAAAAACTACGACTTCAAAATTTTTACTAATTCTCTCCAGAGTAGGTCTCGTGCGAGACCGCCACTTATAAGTGACCAGATCCTGTTGACCCGACCTGGTCAAAATGGGTCGGGTCAACCCGCCAGTTTTTTTTTGTTTAATTCGATTTTTTTAATTTATTTTTCTTCTCCGCCTTCAATTTTAATTTATTGATAATGTCTGTGGCAACATTAATGGGTTTTAGCTCGCTCCGAGGCCTTCGACTCCCCTCGCTCGACTCTTTTTAAAAAATAAAAAAACAACTGAAAAAAAAGAATTCAAAAAAACTGTAAAAAATCGAAAAAAAAAATTAAAAAATCAGCGTTTGTAACACAAAAAAAAATGTCAGGCTGGGCGCGTGTTTTACACGAGTGGATTGCGTCACTTACGTGCGACGTGTGAGTTTTTGTGTTCTCTCCCTTACGATAAATAAGTCAAGAGAGCGTAGTTGACTTTTCCTTTTCCTTAATCAGAATTTTCCATTTTGGGTTGACACTAATTACGGTGTATTTATTGACTCGTAATTAATGTCCACCGCAGGTATAGGAACCTTCTACTCATTATTATTGTTAACTCGTTTTATTATGAGATAACTGTAGCTTAAATTACTAACTTTGGCCCAATTTGTAATCTCGAACTGATATTTTGAACGTTATAAAAATCTATTAATTCTTTTAATTTTTTGTAGTTAAGATTCAGTCCAATTTTTTTTGTCGGCCTAAAATTTGAAAGTCTCGTCGTTCGAGTCCTAGATTCGAGAAATCAAAGGCTAGGCTTTGACGGGCCCGAAAAAAGGAATATTTTGGCATGTAGGCCGACGTCTAGTGATTACTAACTATCACAAATTTTGTTGAAGCTACTTTGAGCAATTATCGTTAGATTGGAAAAATTAGAATGATTGGGTACTTGTTTCTGCGTTTTTAAAAGTTATGTCGAAATTACAAATTAGATGAAACTTTGTGAATTAAATATCAATTGTCCATTATATTACCTTGTGTTAATGAGTTTGAAATGCAATTTGCTAATTAACTACGTTTACGTTAACACATTATATTTGCATATAAGAGTATAGCAAAAGAAATGTGAGATAGATGTGTGGAAAATATAAGACCTAAAAGTCGTAACTTTCCAATAAACTTATTATAGAATGAAGTTATTATATTAAAAAGAAATTAAGTCTTTAAATTTAAACTCCCAGATTTTAACAATATTTTCAAAGGAACGAGATTATTCAATTTAAAAAAAAAAATAGAAGTAGTCGTGATTAATACCTCAAAAAAAAAAAGTCACGATTAACGGTCAATAAATTCATTAACGAAGCTTGGCAAACATAGTTATTTAATGCCATAATGATAAATATTCCATTATCAAGTAAAATATGGGAAATTCACAATTATTCTTTATTTTTATTTTTATTTGTGACTCATCGATTTATATTACGAGATCACTGCCCTCTTTTCTCTGAGAATTATTATATGAGATTTTATCACGATTATATGTTCACTTCTAAATCCGATCTTATCTCGAAGACCTTTAAAAATGTTCTACTTTCTATAATTTTATTAGACTTTCTTCACTAAATGATTTGTTATAAATTTAAAGTTAACAAAATTCTTCATGTATTTTTCAGCAAATAGATTCTCCATGTCAGAGATATATCTTTAATACTCATCCGATTACACTTTACACCACATCCTAGTCTATCCATAAATTTCACATCCACGTATAGTTATAATTGTTGAATTATGCAAATTCAATAAATAATATTTGAGAAGAACAAAGTAATCTAATTAATCAATTAACTTACACCAACTAATTTTAATAGGTTTAGTTTGTAAAATCATCAATATTGAGAACTCCCTATTGCCATGTCCCTAGAGTTTCACAAATGACGGAAATTATATAATAGCACAATATTGCAAAGACTCAATTCTAATACGGTATCAGAGTACGTATAAGTTAATAATGAATATGCAGTTCAAGTGTAATATTCGATGTTCATATCAGCCCATAATAGGAGAAGACCATCATCTCCAAAGAATAATAAAATGAAATTTGAAAATCCAAATTATTAATAAAAGAGAAAAGACATAGATCAAGAGTACTACAAAAATTCCAACATAGAAGTAAAACGTGGAAGTTCTGTTAAGATCACAATTTCCAAGTCAATCATTAGTCAGAAACCGTTTAATTTAACCAAAAACTACTCTTTTATTTTCTTTGTTTTTTATATCAAGATCTTATTTGACCAATTCTAAATAATCATATAGGAGTATTAAGTTGGGAATTTCAACACTATAATGTGCTCCGACTTCTATACAAGTTCTTCGTTTGACTCATTTCAACTCATTAATAATTGTAAAAGTTTTAAGTATCACTTTCTAAATTTCAGCTACCTTGCACATGATAGTTATTTTAGCGACTAGAAATCTACGTGGAATTAATACCTGTATAAAAATAATGTATGAGAAATCAACCAACATTGTTTAACTCAATCCCGCATAAATTTCCAATTACTAACGCAACTATTTAATACCAACAAAAAAATGAGTTCGGTCTAGATCTGAAAACCAAAATCAAAATATCGACTATTATTCTGTCAAGATTGATAGTGCCCCTATTTCTTAACAATCATGAACATAAAATTCAAGAACTTATAAGACTGCAACAACAAGCAAGGTATATATAACATTTAGATTTGGACATTATATAAATGTGACACTTTCGGTGCGCCGTATCACAACAAAATGAAGTTGAATTTGGATTAAATCATAATCTTAGCAAATTTCTTTTTGTTAGCGTGGATCAAATACTGGGCCCTTAACGGGCCGCTCAGATTGTTCGGGCCCACCTATGAACCGCCCAAAACATTTCTTTTTTCTTTTTTTTCTTTTTTAATTTTGCCGTTTTTTATCTCCTTCGATCTTCAATTTTGTCCTTTTCTTTGTTGGAGTTTATTTGACTAATCTTGTTGCAGGCAAACTTAATTTATAACATCCATAACTTGTTCACACATGACAGTTGTTTCGACCACCACTTTTTTTGACAAAATTTTGTGATTAGTTTGTCTTTCTTTCGTTGCTTTTGCTTTTAAATGTCCTAAAATCATACTCCGTATTTGACTTCAATAAATAATAGTCCATTGATTGCAGTTAGCAGTTAATCTCAAAGCGATCAGTCAATAAACACACACTCATTGTGTGTGTTTGGCAACATTTGCCACTTTAGGAAATCTTTGTTAAAAATAAAAATTGAGTAGGAAAATTGCAGTTTAATACCAAAATTGTTAACATTATTTTAATGAAAATGTGCCTAAACGTACATAATATAATTAAATTTCCGAACTATCACAAAACTAGTAAAAATGTCACAAAATTCAGTTTCTGGCTAGAAAGATTCCATAACTCGTCAATTTTTTTTCTTCTTCAAATTTTAGATGGCGAGACGACATTGTTTTGATGCTAGCTAGCTCAATTCAATATATTTGCATTAAAATCCTTGTTAGCGCCTCACGAGCCACGTGATCTTTATGTGGCGACAATTAGATTCCAGAATATTTTATTTAAGTTTGTGATAATTCATAACATTTCCGTAAAAAGATTAGTAGTTCGTGGTTAAATTGTCATTTTCCCTTTAATTTATCCACTACTCATACACTCCCTCCGTACCATTTCATGGTCTCAGATAACATATTCGATCGTTCCAATTCAATGTTCTATACCTAAAATAGAAATTACAATGCCCATAATATAACTCACACTATATTGTAAAAGAATTACTCTCTCCAACTTAATTTGACAAAAATACTCTCTAAAAAATTTACATTCATTTTCTAGCTTTATTATAAACAATTCATAATTTATATTTATTTTTGAATTATTTTACAAGAAATTTTAAAGGCTGCGTGACGGTGGACTTGAACCCGAGACCTTTGACTTCGGGCATTAATCACTTTACTATTAGGCTAACACACACACACATAATTCATTATTTTAACATCCGTGTCGGGGGCCTATATATGAGGTCGTTGAAATGGGACGGAAAGAATATTAAAATAAAAATAAACATGCTTGGAATTGAGATTCAGAAAGATTCAAACTGGCTCTAGTGATGTTCCGTGGGATAGATACAAGTACGTGTGTGTATAAGAAAAAACGTAGTCACATGCCATATCCTTACATACAAATACAATTTGTGTCGACAAAAGTAAGAAATTTTATGTTTACGACTGTAGAATCTTAGTTCAATTAAAAAAATGGATGTGCTTCTACACACACACGCACGTACACGGGCGCACGCACACGCGTGGCGGCCGGTCAGAACGCGACACACAATATACAGTGTATTAGTAGTTAATTCTGCACGACTCCAGCCGATTGCCGCACCTATATATACCCTTCCCTCCTCCCCCTTCTAAATCCCCCCTCCAACCCCCTCTCTCTCTCCTCTCTCTCTCTCTACAAAATGTGCCAACAAACAACCCCCATGCCATCCCACATGAAATGCAGCTCTGCTGCTGACATCAAACTAGGCCAAGCATCGGACATACTGACCAGTTTGATCCCAGCAGCGGAGAAGGGTGGTGGCCGCGGGACCGCCGCCACCACCCTCTCTCTGGTAATGAAGGAGGCTCTCTCTCTAGCCCGCATCGCATTCCCAATGATCCTGACCGGCCTCCTCCTCTACTCCCGCTCCATGATCTCCATGCTCTTCCTCGGCCGCCTCGGCGACCTAGCCCTCGCCGGCGGCTCCCTTGCCGTGGGGTTCGCCAATATAACCGGCTACTCCATCCTCTCCGGCCTCGCCGTCGGCATGGAGCCCATCTGCGGCCAAGCCTTCGGCGCGAAGAAATTCTCTCTCCTCGGCCTCACACTCCAACGCACCGTCCTCCTCCTCCTCCTCACCTCATTCCCCATTTCGCTCCTCTGGCTCAACATGGAGCGCATCCTCCTCTTCTGCCGCCAGGACGCCGCCATCGCCGCCGTAGCTCAGACCTATCTCCTCTACTCCCTCCCCGATTTATTCTCACAGGCGCTCCTCCATCCGTTGAGAATCTACCTCAGAACTCAATCCATAACCTTACCGCTCACCTTCTGCGCCGCCGCCGCCATCTTCCTCCACGTCCCGATCAACTACCTCCTCGTCTGCAAGCTAAACCTCGGCGTCAAAGGGGTGGCGCTCGCAGCAGTCTGGACTAACCTAAACGTCGTCGTTTCGTTGATCATCTATATACTCTTCTCCGGCATCTATAGAAAAACGTGGGGCGGCGTAACGACGGAATGCTTCAAAGGATGGAAATCTCTCCTCAATTTAGCCATTCCCAGCTGCATTTCCGTCTGCTTGGAATGGTGGTGGTACGAGATCATGATCCTGTTATGCGGGCTTCTCGTAAGCCCGAAATCGACCGTCGCGTCGATGGGAATTCTCATCCAAACAACTGCATTAATCTACATATTCCCTTCTTCTCTCAGCTTCAGCGTCTCAACCAGAGTAAGCAATGAGATAGGCGCAAAACGGCCCGAACGGGCCAAATTCGCTGCGGTGGTCGGGCTCTCCGCGAGCTTCGGGCTGGGCTTCCTGGCCCTCTTTTTCGCGGTCTCGGTGAGGAAGGTCTGGGCCCGTATGTTCACTCATGACGCGGAGATCATAGCGCTGACGTCGCTCGTCCTGCCGATAATCGGGCTTTGCGAGCTCGGGAACTGCCCGCAGACGACGGGCTGCGGGGTGCTGAGGGGCACGGCCCGGCCCAAGGTGGGGGCGAATATCAACTTGGGATGCTTCTATCTGGTGGGGATGCCCGTGGCCGTTGGATTAGCGTTCTACTACAAGATGGACTTTGAGGGCCTGTGGATCGGGCTCTTCGCGGCCCAAGCGTCGTGTATGGTGACGATGATGGTGGTTTTGCTCCGAACCGATTGGGAATTCGAGGCCCGAAAGGCGGAGGAGCTGACCGGGAATTATAAAATTCTTGATCAAAATGACGAAGGTGATCAGCAGCCACTTAAGGCACAACATAAGGAAGATTGTCTCTGTTGATTTCTTATTTTTATTTTTAAATTTTTTTTTTAGGGATATAGATATTATATGACTATGTAGTATGAAATTTTGGTATGATATTATTGAAATGTAAAGAGGATGGAGGGAAAGAGGGAAGGGATCGAGTAGTTTAGACTTTAGACTTTAGATATATGATATTTCTTAGGTAGGGGCAAAGATGTAACTTCGATTGCTTCTTAGTGGGATTCAAAAAATTTGACAATGTGATGATAATTTTTTTGAATATCTCAAGGGGAAGCACACAATTTTTAATTTTTTATTAATATCCTTCATGATTTAACTATGTGTTATTTGTTTGGTAGCACACACATTGCTTTTTTTTTTTTTTTTTTTTTTTTTTAGTGTTGGAACTGGTTAAACTGGCAGTCATGAGTCATGTGTTATAGTAACTCTAATTTGACCAATTAGGTACACACTAGATTTTTTTTTTTTTTAAGAACATCTAATAATTCTATGAAATAAATATATGCATAATTCCCTCAACAACAACAACAACAAAAAAAGAAATAAACATGTTAAATGACTTTGGACCATGCATGGAAATTGAAATTGTGGATAAAAAAAATAAAAGTATTCTAATTTCGAGGCTTAGACAGCCAACATTTGTTGAGGATGTCTATTTAATTAATTTGTGGAAGACTTGAATATTCACATACAACTACTTTTCCGATAATGAAACTTGAAGAGGTCTAAATTTTGATTTAGAGCCAAAATTTTCTATTTTTTGACCCTATTTTTGGCTTCGCGTGAAATGAATCGTTCAAATACCATATTTTCAGTTTTTTCTTTCTTTCTGAAATTTTGTAGTCAATATATACTTTTCACTTTACTATTTTGTAGTCTAAAACCCACCTTGTGGAAATTCCTCGTCGTCATTTAGTTTAAATCCCACTCAAGGAGGGAAAAAAATAAAAAAATTAAATATCTTGATCTTCTATCATATAATATCATTATTATATGTTGTTTATATATGTACATAGTTACCATGTTAAAGTAGAAAGATTTTAATTAATTCTAATTCTTGGAGTCAAAACTACTACTTTTGAAGATGCTCTCACAACTTTTCGTAGTGATAAATTAAGATCAAATGGCAAAATATCTTGTTCGTCAATTTGAGGTCCGATCCTATATCGTGGGAATCTTCAAGATCCGATTTACTTCGAGAAAATTGATGTAGTTACGTACGAAATCTGCTAAATAGTCTAGATCTCTCATCATGGAGAGAGAGAGAGAGAGTAAGAGAGAGAGAGAGAGAGAGAGAGCCATGCAAATATTACACATGTATTGGCATGCGAATACATGTGAATTTTTACTATTCTTGGCAAAATGTTGTTATTCTAGAATGATATCAACCTTAAAAATATGTATATTTGTACTCTCGAGAGAGAATTTGCGTAGAATGTACAATCAAATTAAAAGTATAAAATCATAATCCCAACTTGCCAAAATTTCACATTCTTCTATATATAGTGGAAGTCAAACGGATCTTATTTTCCACAATATATGTCACAGAATGAAGCAATATCTTTTCTCTTTCTTTCTGCATATCTTTTTATTCTTACTTTTTATTGAAAAATATAATTGTAAATCCTTAAATCATGAGATTTTCATTCGAGATGCAACATCCTTCTTGTGACCCTCTTTCTCTATCGAAGGACAGGATCTGACATAAGAAATTAAATTAGTTAATATTAATTTTAACTTAATGCGAACTCAAAGAAAAAATAACTTAAACAATTGTTATTGGTATATATAAAACCAAAACTAAACCCAAAATGTGTCGAAACATTTGCATGAATAATGATGTTCTTTTTATTAAAAAAAAAATAAATATTCTTATAGGTTAATGTCACATGTAAGTCTAGTTTTTCTACCGGATTAATAATGATTTCTTTTATTTGCTTCTTTAATTTTTCTTCTTTACGCACTAGATTGCGCATTATAAATTAATTAATTAATTTTCCATTGGAATACAAATTACACAGTACCATTGTTTTATCACACTAACTAGTATTGTGTCCCTGCATCGCACGGGAAGAACTTTATAATCTACCACGGTACTATTAATACTAAGAAAAAATTATAGCTATAATTAAATTAAAAAGGTGAATTACATTATAATTAGTTTTATTTTAAATTTAATATATTCAATATGTATTTAGTTTAATTTGAAAGGGCATACATATGTTCAGAAAGGGTATATATTATAATGATGTATCTTATGATACCAATATTTTCAGGTCGATCATAAACTTATGTTACAAAATACACAAATTTGATTGACAATTGGTTTGAAAAGAAAAACCTCATGAAAGTTCTCAAATTGCTTCGAAATTTGTTGTAAAACTAAATGGAGAAGTTTTTTAATTGTCGTTTAAAAATTACACCTCCATCCCGAAATAAGTGACTTCTTTCCTTATAAGAAAATACGTTTCTCTCACAAAAAGTTATGGGCTCAACCACTTTCTATTTTTTTATCCGTTAAACACCATTTTCCTTAATACTCGTGCCGAAAAGAATGTGACCACTTATTGCGGGACCGATGGTATACTTGAAATTGGTTTGAAAAGTAATTGGAAATCAGTGCCCAATTTAAAAATTACATTAAATAAGTGTTTAACATCCCAATCTATAGATGCAAGAATTTAGAAAGACGTTTTTGGGCGGGAAACTTGGATTAGACTACTTTACTTTTTTCTCTAAAGAGATGGAACCTAGTTATTTTACAAAGAAATTTGTGTTAGACTGTCGGACTTCGGAGGAGTAAAGACTTCCTTATTTGAAATCAAGCCAAAAAAAATACAAATTCAGTGCTATTTTAGTAATTTTCTCAATATCAAAACGTATTATATTTGATACTAACATGACATGAACTATTTGCATTTGTAACATGATTAATATAATAAAAAAACAATGTAGAATGATCATTCTGCGTTCATTCAAATTTCTACGATTGATGATATATTTTAGAATGAAGAATCCTCATCCATCCCCTTAATTAATTAAGAAATGAAATCGCCATCATCATCATGGTGCTAATTTGATCCTTTTCCTATATTATTCTTGTGAAATACGTCATTAGTGAAGTCGATTTGATTAATTACATTGAGATTTATAAACAATAATAAACACACACCAAGGTACTATGATTCTTGAATATTGGCTTTTGCATGCCTCGAACAAGGAACAAGACTTTTTTCCACTTCTACCAAATCGTAATTAACACCTAATCAAGATTACAATTAGCATAATAAAACTTTTAAATGTTTCCTAGGATTGGAGCGACTGCATCGAACTCGTTAAAGATAGTAACTAGTCGTAAATTTTGTCTGGTCGATGATTCCAATAATTTCTTAACCAAATATCGATGACATTCTTAACTTTAATCCCTAGATTAATACTCCCTCCGTTTTTTTTAAGTGTCACGTGCCGTCAAATTACACATATCAAAGAAAAGAAAAATTTACGTACCTATATAACCTTATTAATTACCATCATAAAAGTATACATATATACAACTAATTACCAAATTACGAAAAACATTAAAGAAGAGTAAAATGGGAGAATGCCATAATTTTACTCTCAAATTTTGAAATGAGACACTTATTGAGAAACAAGAAAAAAAATTAAAATGAGACACGTAATTAAAGAAATGGAGGGGGTAATTTATAAATCAGTATTATGCTGGTTTCAATTTCCATTTTAATTATATTTAGGCAAAAACTTGGTTACGACCAACAACACATTGCGGTTGGCCGTAATTAGGAAAAAATTAAGACAAATTGGAGGGTAATTAAAGAGATTATTGGTAATTAAAAGATAATTAAAATTTATTAATTTTAATTAAAAATTATTAAGCCTTAATTAGAATTAATCTTCAATTAACTGTATGGTGTGTGATCCACCGCTAAGAGTGCATCTATTCTATTTATTCTGTTTTGAAATTAATCTTCGTACGTGTCCAGTTGTTTCACGCATTGCTAATGATTAACTAATGTCATTATTTTAATTAAGTAATTAAGTCTTCGGAGAATCAGAATCCGGATCCTTTTAAACAAGATCAATAAAATATAAATATAGTAAAAAATAGCTCGAAATGAATAAGAACCATGTCGGAATAAAATTAATTGAAACTTAAAAGTCAAGACACATAATTTTTACGAAATGCAGTTCTGAAAGATCAGTTGACTCTTTAAGATTGAAAGAATCAAGCAAAATAGACTAATTAATTGGATTATTAATGAAGAAATTATATACAGTATCTATGAATCTTTTTTTTTTTTAATTCACGATTTACTTGCTACTAGAAGCGACGTAATCTTTCACATGTGACCCGATATCTAGTTTTTAATAAGGTAAATTGCCTAAATTGATTTTTCTCAAAAAGATTTGTGTTTAATTTTATGAGAAAATAAATACATTATTTCATTGACCACGACTATCTACCTTATATATATAATACTAAATTACGAATCTTATATAAAACATAATTTTGTTGCCACAGCACAATCAATTAGATAGGCATTTCGTTTGGTCAATAAAAATAGAAAAAAAAAATCTATTCTAGTCTATTATATAAAGGAAAATGGATTCGGGGCCCTCTCTCCTATGTGGCACTCCTCTAATCCCACCATTCCTATTTTTCTAAATTCTTCAATTTTCTGAATTAAAACCAATATTTATCATATTTTATATTCTATATATATGGTATAGAATTCTCCAATTTTCTGAATTAAAACCAATATTTATCATATTTTATATTCTATATATATGGTATAGAGTTCTCTCTCCCCTATGTATCCCTCAATTTCTATTTTTCTAAATTCTTCAATTTTCTAAACTAAAACAAATATTTCATATTTTATATTATATATATACGGTACAAAATTTCATAAAATTAAATTCTACGATTAAATCTTCAAATTATTCGGCGTTTTTTTATGTTTTTCTACATGCATGATTAGTAAATTTCTGTTATTTGATAACGCTGACTTAAAGTTCATAATTTTTTTTTAAAAGAAATAATAGACTTAACATTTATTAGTAATATATTGTGGGAGTCCATTCAAGAACACTAAAAAAGTGAACTATCGTAATATATAAAATGAATTATCATAATAATAATATTGTAGTATATAAAATGCAACTCTTATGAGATGCGCTTTATATCTTACGAGAATGCATCTTCTTATAATAACTGTAAAAAAAAAAATTAATGGTTCATATTAATTCCCAATTCTATTGGTGGAAAATAAATTATTTTATCGAATCCCCTATATATACACGTACACATCATACACAAGAGTGTTACCCTATATATATACACACACGCATCATATATACATAAGATTTCTGAAGTATTAGTGAGTCTAGTCAACAGAAATTTTATTTTAATCTTTTTCTTTTTTAATTGGAAAAATGGAAGAATTAATAACATAATAAGGGAAGAAATTGCAGTATCAAAAGGGCGGCATATATTTAACTTAATAAACTATAATTTAATGGTGAGAGTACCCATATGCGGCGCATGAGCTTCTTAATTAACTTTGTTTTATAATAACAACAAATCAAGATTAGTTGTAAAATCGGTGACGCTTACATAAGCGGTTACGTATTAATCCGGAGGTTAAAATTTTCCTAAATAATTCAAAATTTTTCTATTCGATCCAAAGGATGTTACATTTACATATATATGTTGCTACACGAGAATTACAAATATTCATGCAGCCTATCATGTTTAGGATGTTATCTGTTTGGGAATCTTATGCGAAAAGGTCAAACACCCACATTTTAAATTACGAATGTGTCACTAGTTAAGGGTCTGGAGACCATCTTACGAATTCTGACCCGTGAAATGGTCCCACACACAAATTTTTATAATAGTTTTCACACTTTGTATGTGTGTAATTCGAGCGACAATCTTGTATTCCTAAGGACCTAAAATCAATTTAAAAACGACGTCGGGTGCTCTATTGAATTGTTTGAAAATTATTGTAATGTTTAAGTGATGGGCAGTTGAGTTGCATGTCACATTTTTTAGAATTCGACAACCTTTTTTATGATAAATTTTTTGTTGTTATTTAAAGGTAAATGTGATTGAAGTTGAAGACAGTGTAGGAAAAGCATAAGGCTGTCGAGTTTTAATAATTAGAATTATTTCGGTATGATGTGTCTTTTTAATTCTCGAAAGAGTAAAAGTTCAAAAATATTTCACAATGCTTTTTTCTCTTCTTGCTATTCCAATTTCCTCATCTCAAACTCAGTGTAGATTTGAATTTGAATTCTAATATTGTGAAATCACAATTATGAATTCGTTCCTAGCTAGTTAATTAATTTGGGCTTGAGGAAAACTCTAATTAACTTCTATATTTCTAAGTTGTCACGAGATTAATTTATGTGGTACATATTTAGTTATTGACTCATATATCTAGAAGCCTAATCTTCAAACTCAACACGTTGATTCAACAAGAATACCGTGGGAGAAAGAAAAGAACCGCAGTAATTAATCATAAACTTTATGAAATAAAAAAGTTTATTTCACCCTAAAACATCAAACCCTAGCTAGTGTATAGTAGGCAAAATCAACCATGAAGGAAACTAATGTTTTAAAACAGTAAAAAGAAGTAAAACATCAAAGGAACTGCAAAAGGAAATAACATTATAAAGCATGCGATTTTAATGTGATGTGACAATATTATCTTCATCAGTTATATGTTCACAATATTCTTGTCGATTTGTTTTGATCGTTTTAACACAGCTTGATTAGATACTACGTCCATATATTTTCCGAGTCCAACTCATATTTGACTTTTTAATTTAATTATTTTAATATTATTTATTACCCTATAATATAATTGATGATTGACTAATTATTAAAAATTGAAGTTTACAAATTTGTATGCCTTGATTAAGGATTTATCATTAACCCTAATAATTAAGTATTAATTAAAACCAAAATTAAATGACAAAAAATAAATATATATTCTAATTGGGTATAATAAATTATAGTTAATAAATAAGTATGTATAAAGATAAACTAAATACAAGAAATTAAAATTGAATAAAAAGATGGAAGATTTATATATATCTATATATATATATATATAATGAGGAATTAAAAAAAAAGTGGGACATTAGAACCCAAGTACTATAAATAGTAGGATTCAAAAACTGATCTCCCTTCTTAATAAGAGGCAAAGTGTCAGCAGCCTTCTTTTTTGAGATACATGATACACAATATGAGATGTGGGAACCCGCAGCCGTTACGTTCGATACACAGAGTGATTTATATGATAGAATGTTTTGTGTAATTCTAAAAAAAATAGCTAAATGTATTCTATGATATCCTAGCTAGCTAGCACAACACACACACACATAATCAAATTTCATAATTTGAGTCTTTTTATTTTAATAAAGTACACATTATATTATGTATGCAATAATCCAACACGTTTTGGCCACTTAAATAATAAAATTAAAAGCTAAAAGGCAGAATTCAGATTCATACCCATTCATCAGTGCTTTGTGCCAAATGGACCTTTATGGTGAAGTTGAGTTAATTAACTTTGTCAAAGGCATATAATAATTGATTAATTTGCCTAACTACCTAAAGCCGTCCAATTTAAAATATAATTATATATGCGGCCCAATAAAAACGGCCACTCAGATTGTAACGTAGTTTACGTCACAAATCACAACATAATAATTAATTGATTAATTCGATTAATTATAGATAATCAACTAAGTGTTGCATTGATCTATATATTGACTAATTACATCTGTTTGTTAAATTCTTTTAGTTGACAAACCCGTGGCTGCTATCCACAAATTATACATTTATGTATTTGAAAAGGTATTTTGAGATTCGAACGTTCATGTTTAAAATCATAAACATCATCAACTAAAAGTTCTAAAATAAATTATACTATCATTTTGAACAATTCAAAGTAAAATTTTATTTTTAAAGGTACATATGCAATATGAATGGCGCTCAATTGCAGATAGACTTTTAGCTTCTACGTGTTCATAACTTTAAATTCTAGCGTATTATAATTAAGTCAAAAGTGTGTGTATATATAGTTTACACGAGCCCTCAATTTTAGCAGACTTTTTTTTTTAATATTTACAATAATATTTTTTTATGATAATATTTTTAATATATTTATAATAATATTTTTTTTATACAAAGATTAACAGTCCATATTAGTTCTTAATTACTACGAGGGAAAGTATTTATCTTAGGAAATATGCATTCTTCTACAAATACAAGTGGTGATCTATAATTTTATTTTACTCCGTATGTTTTATGTTCATTAATTATCTGTACTCTTGCTTTTTATGTGGGTTTCGACAAATTAATTTAATGTAGGCAAAAACATATTACGATGCTACAAAATAGTACTCTCCTTGAACTTCATGTAAATGAATATGAAGCCTAAAATTAAAATATTAATTACCTTAAAATATGTAATTATCATCGTTATGTGTATGTATGTAACATAATCTCCCATTGATGGATTCCTTCCAGCTGAAATTGAAAAACAATTAATACTATTAGTATTATTGAGCTGATCGATCGATTTGTCACAACTTCTAATAATTATTAATTTTAAAATGATCAGCGCTTTGTTTTCTCTTAGAGGTCCATATTCAATTAATACGACAAAGCTACCATAATTTATGCATCACATCGCTTTGTTTACTTTTGAAAATTTTATCATGTAATTATTTTCCCAAAAAAAAAAAAAGTAAAAGATAATCAAGAATTCCAACCTAATTAAGAACAAAATTACTGTGGGAGATATAAATCATTATAACATGATCAAATAACTCGAGAGAGAGAGAGAAGTTTGCAAGAGAAACTTATCTAAATAATATGGTGTTGATTAAGACAAATGTAATTCTCCACCAAAATCCCTGAAAACAGACAAAGCAATATTAGCTGATAATATACCTATATTTTTTTTTTTAGAATTTTTAGGATATCTTTTCTTTTCTTCTCTTTTTTTTTTTCTCTAAGAGAAATTTCCCTTTTGGATTTGAAGAGCAAAACATCTAAACATTTGAAGAGCAAAGTATTTATCGAACAATATTAATGATCTCTTAAATCTGAAAGGGTATTAAGCAAGTGGATCAAACCCTAACATGGAAGATAAATCAATTTACATGGAAAACAGCAATTACCATTATTTTTCTAATTATTCGAAAAGCCAATTGCCAATTTGCCCTAATAATTTTCTGGAAATGTTCTTTGAACTAACTACGTGTGATTTTTGTAAAACATTTAAATCGAATGCAACCACTTTTGTAACCAATAACAAATTGATTTGACCCAAATTAAATAATTTAGGTCCTTCCTAATTCCTAAACCCATCAACATATTTAATGGGGAATGTGGGGTTGACCCTTGCTAGACCCCATAAGTCACATTTACTTATATCCTATAATAATTATTGTTGCTTAATTATTTATTTTCGTTCTCGATATGCAAAATCATTCGTAACAATTATTCAAAGTTTCGTACTTTGATATACTCCTATTTACAACAAAATGTTGTACGGGCAAAGCCAATGTTTAATAAATCACGTGGAAGGTTGACTTCTCTCAAATTGCATAATGTACGTATATACTCCCTCCGTTCTTTTTTAAGTGTCACATTTAGCTTAATTTTTTGTTTTCAAATAAGTGTCATATTTCAAAATTTGAGAGTAAAATAATGGCATTCTTCCTATTTTATCCTTATTTAATGCTTATCGTAATTTGTTAATTAGTTATATGTATACAATGATGGTAATTAATAAGGTTACATAGGTAAATTTCTTTATTTCCTTGGTATGTGTAATTTAACGGTGGGGGACACTTATAAAAAAATGGAGGGAGTATACGTATGTGTATGTATATAACCGATAATACGTCAACTTGGTAAATATTGTACCATGAGCATTCTGACATGTAGTCGTATTTAGTACACCTTTCGTTCCAATAGCAAGGTCTCACTTACTTTGAGCACGGTTATTAAGAAACAAGAGAAGAAAAAAAATAAAAAGTGGTAGGTCCCACAACTTTTAAAGAGTTGATTATTTCCATTTTTGGAACGGGACTATGCTAATATGACAGACAAAAAAGGAAAGAGATACCTTGCTATCGGACGGATAGAGTAATTCTTGTTTCTGAAAATTCTAATCAAACGATGGGACGTTATGTGGTATTTTTTCTTTAGATGATAAAGAGAAGGGAAAAAGAAATCTTCCGAAACAAAATTTTGAAGAGAGAGGGGAGGGAAAGGTATAAGGAAAAAAATTAAAAAAAAATAAAATAATAATACGGACTACATGTCAGCAGTGTTCAAGATAGGTGATCACAAATAGTATGCGGTATATTATTTAATTATTTTTATCTATATATGTGCGCATGCGTGTGTCCAATCTCATGTTTTCATATATTTTAATTTTTTTTTTATATCGTGGGATCCACAACCGCTATCTTCTGTATGCACTGGATAAACCTATGTTCCTGTTATGTATATTTTTGAATTTTAATTTAATGTGATGTGCATTATATGAGATGTACAAGCAACAAATTGCGTCAAGAGTTATGTTATCCACAAATTAATGAATAACCATTATCTCGTGGCATGCATCAAATGTCAAAGCACAAAATTATAGTGCCACTAGTCTTTTTGATTAATTAATCCAACACATATAGAGTAATGAGACATATACTTCCATCTCGCGAAATTCAATGAAGTGGTCAAAACTCGAATTAATTATAATAAAATTCAAATTAATACGTATAATTTCAAATATCACCCACCTACCTAAGATGAAAACTGCAAGAAGTGGATTAGATAATCATTATTATGATGGCAAAATAAAAGATTAGTTTTCAAACTCAACGATATTCTTTGGATTAAATGTTTTAATCTTCAAAAGTGCTGCAACAAGACCATTAATTAGGATTTTCTTACCATTATGTAATATTTTGTAACATTATAATTGGTAACCATGAATAAAAGAACTTATTATTCTTCTAACTTTTCCCAACTTGTGTCGCACGAGTTTTAAGAAATATTTGGTAGATGTTTGTTGAGTGACGAAATGATCCATCTCTTTTCATTTATTGTGAGGTTTAAAATATAAGGGAGTGTGTGTGATTAACGTGTAAAAAAAAATATTACAATCTTTATGAACGGACTAATATAATAATAAGACCAACTTATTATGGATGGAGGACGTAATTTTTACTCGGACCTAGTAATAATAATTTCTAAATAATCGGTGCAAACCTTATAGAGCGCAATAACGCGTGCATCATTTTCAAACTTTGGAAGATAATAATTTTGTAAAAGCCCAATATAAATATATAAAATAATAATAATAATAATTATGAACCTGTCCTGATTTAGACACTTCAAGTTGGATTCCTACTCTATCTATGGATAAACTTTTGTAGCTTTATGATGTAATACCACTATATTTCTACTTTATAGTAGATCAATTTTTTATTTACAGTTTCCTAGGATATATATCAAAGTCAAAAGGGAAGGCCTTATCTTTAATTATTGATTAAAACAAACACCTAAGAAAAAAAATATATACATCCATCCTCTTAATTATCAGTTTGATTATGCAAATATACATGTTTTGTCTCATGCTTCAATATTATTATCAACGTATATTTATTAATTAAATTTGTTTAAGTGGTAACGCAGCAGCTAGCATGCATACGTAACATGGCTAGCTCATTGAATATACATCCACCCGAGAAATAATATGTCGTTCATCTTCTGTGAGCACCTTCACGAGCACCGATCACCATTTTTTCATGTTATAATTATTTTGTTTTTATTTTTTTATATTCTAATATCCTGGAGATTGATATTAAAATTATTAAATCTACAAAGTACAATAAAAAAATCAACTCGATTTGTTCATTTTTCCTTTAACTACAAAGAAATGAATAATAAGACAAATCGAATTTTGATTTTTTTTTGTATTTTGTAGATTTAGTGATTTTAATATCAATCTCTAGAGTTTTAGAATATGAATCAATAAAAAAGAATGCTACTAACATGGACAAACGGTGATCGATGCTCGTGAAAGGTGCCCACGGAAGATGAACGACATATCATTCATCTGCATCAGAGTAAACTAAATAATCTTTAGAAGAAATTAATTGAAATACACAAAAAGGTTGGCATGCATCCTTTGAAGGAGACAAGAATTTGCAATGTGATGAAAGTGAAATATATCTGTAGCTTGATGAATTGAATGGCCACAATTATTTCAACAATTATGGGCTTCTGGAATACATGAAAAGACACTTCTTTTTCCAATTATTCAATCTTTTATTCCTTCCAAGGTACGCAGTGATAAATGCTGAGACTAAGAGATACTATGTTATTTTCAAGATTTAATTAATTTTCCATTTTTTTATTTAGTAATATCATATTTTTCGGATAGGTTTGATTGGAAGTCAAACGGCAGCCGAAAAAAATTAGAGATAGGGTTTTGAAAAATATACTCATATAATTGTTTTTAGCTACATTAATATTGAAAAAAATAATTACTAATTAAAAAATGATTTAGAATTTCAAGTCTGGTGAAAATATTTCAAGTATACCGTCTAAGTAGGAATAATTTCAATGCTAGTATGGCGAAAATATTAAAAGTATATATATGAAAAAAAAATCATTAAATATAACTAATGGGGCAGTATTTCGATCAGGCACGAGAGCTGCTTTATTTTTTAATTTTAAATACCGTGGCATGAATCGTTGATGTTTAAAATAAAATTAATTTCAACTCAAATAAACGATATTCTATTCTTTAATTTGCGTGTATGCCAGCTGTGCCAATTCAATAATAAATTCTTTGAAACATTATCTCTCCGTCGCGATAGCAAGTTTTCGCTTTCATTTTTCGTCTATCTCAATAGTAAGGTCCATTCAAAAAATGAAAATAATTAACTTTTCAAAAGCACTTTTTATCTCTTGCTTCTTAATTACCGTGTCCAAAACAAGTGAGACTGTCTTATTAGAACGGAGGGAGTAATAATAATTATATAAAATAAAAGTAGGAAGTTGGTGTTTATCGTTTCACGTCTAATTAATGAAATTTGTTTCTGATTTGGATTAGATTTACGATATGCGGGTGCATGACATAAATAAAAGTGGAGTGATTAAAATATTCTACTACAAGACATTAATATTTTAATATCGTTTCGCTGCCCAAAATAAAGTTTATTTACGGTTAATTAGAAATTTCAAAGAGAAATTAAATATTTGATAATATTTTAATTTATATATATATAAAAATAATAAATAAAAAAATAAAACGGGAATAATGGCGGCAGGAGAGGTGGTGGCGCCCCCTGCGGGAGGCAAGAAGAAAGTTTTGGCTTTTGCATGCGCCACCAAACATGACATCCGAATTCAAGGATCCGGATCCGGATCCGGATCTCGAGTCCTCCATTTGCATGCATGCATCCATTTAGATTTCATTCCTTGTCCACCTTGGACTTTCTATTACTAGTATATTGTAAATTTGTGATGTAGTATACATGATTCTTGTTTTTCACTCTGATGTGACCCGTGCAGGGACGGATGCAGAAAAAATTGTTAGTAAGAATCGTGCTTTCAAATTTTGAATTTGAAATTTTGAGAAGATAATTTTCGCATGAAATTAATGGTTCTGAATATATAATGAATTTATTTATGTTTTGTTTTTATTTTATGATTTAATGGTTTGATGAGCCAATTAATTTCTTCATGTGTCTGTCTGCATACGTATATTAGACTTATGAAGTAAGTAATTATTTGGAGTATATCGATCGAGCGAATTCATTCGTTTTCAAACTTTTAGTATAGTATTATCAGGACGTCACACTATTCAATTCAGGTGAATTTGACTTAAAAGCTTTTGAACTAGAAATTCGTCTCTTTCATATTACACCCTAAATCGATATGGATTGTGCAAGTGATCAACTGATCGTGCATGATAGTATTGAGCATTATATCAATGCAACTCGTTTAAATTTACTATAATGGTTCAAGAATTAGATCGCTCCAAGTCTTTAGAGCACCTACAATGGTGTGATCGTAGGGGGTGATCTCTTGCGATTAATCGCAAGGAGGAGATTGCCCCCCGTTGGCGATCTCCATGATGGAGATCACACGATCGCAGATGCGATCTCAAACTGCTACATGGATATTGGCTAGATATAAAATATTGAATAAAATAAAAATAAAATCAAAATATAAAATATGAAGATATCACCAAGGAGAGATGTCCACTATTGAGAGTGTTTTCCACCTCTTGTACGTGATCTTATTAATATATTTACCATAGCTATGCCCAAACTAACAAAGACATTATTATTATAAAATTATAATCATTATCACATCTAATAAATGTGTGATTTACCCGTATACCTAACAATTCGTACAGCTTATCCCCATTGCTGAATAGTTGTAACAAAACAAAGTCAAAAGTGAACCCAATCGTGACAACTACCTAATCATATATCATAGGATCGAAACGTTATATTCTACATGTACATGTACTATAAAAATTAATTGACAGTCTTATATGTTGACAACTACCCACTTCTTTTTCTAAATAAAATGGAAAAATGTGTACACATTGCACAATCAATAAATTGGTGCAGTACATGTACATATAGAATAAAACTTCTCAATTAAGATTAACAACCACCGCGAACAAGTCAAACTTACGACTTTTGATGTTAGCTGGCAGAGGATACTTATTCAGGAACGACGAAGAGTAGTAGCATATGCGTGTGTGTGCGAATCTTGAATGAAGATAAGCTGAAAATTAGGCCTAATTCTTGGAAACATCCTCTAGAAAGAGGAATTTTTCTTTTATTCTTGATTTGTGAAAGTCATCATCCACCGCTGTTAATGAACAGAATTTCATTGTGTTGGGAATCTCAGAGACACCATTTTTCTAGATTTCCTCCACTGTCCATTTCTCCCTTTTTCTTTTCTTTATCATCAAATCTTTGCAGTTGCATTCATCTAATTATTTTAGCCTTATCTAGAATAGGAGAAATATCTAAACAACTGTGTGTGAGTGTGTGAGAGAGTGTGTAGAACTAAGATACGTCAACTCCGCCAGCTCGTGATTACGATAATGACGTTTTTATTTTTGGTACAATTCACGAAGACACCTATTTTATTTATTTATTTATTGGGATTCGTTTGAAAATCGTGACTTTATTTATTTGGTGTTAATTTGTTCGAGTGATGTATCACGCCTTTGCTTGTGCATTGTGACGAGGCTTTTTGGGCGTGTCTCTCGTGTGTGTGTATCTTTGTGTGTGAGAGAGAAAGGTGAAGTCGTTCTCTTTGCTCCTTCGTTCCTAAATAAATATTTTGAGACATCGAACAAAATGACTGTTTTTATTCTTAATTATTGCATTGTAAATAAAAAACTAAAATGTATGTCTTGAGTAAAAAGGAAAATAAGGTAATTTGATACGAATATTTTTTAGAATTATGTGATAGGACACTTATCAGATTTGGGGACGGACGGAGAACAAGTTGCGTCAATCGGCAGTCGGCACTAGCTTTCTTTTCTTTTTCTTTGTTGGCATAAATGAATAAATTTAATTTCAGTTTCGAGTTAATAATTAATTATTAGAGCTGATTATTAACTAATTATGGTTTATAATTTTTTCAAACTTCAATTTTTAGTAATGAAGTGTTAATTAAGATTCAATAATTAGGATAATATTATGTTAATTAGCAATGTTGCGCATTATCTCAATTTTGGGCCAAAATGTTTTGTTTTGTTAAATTGAAGTAATATATGGTTTACAACTGAAACTAATAGGCCTATAAAAATAGGAAACCCAAGCCCATATACATTATAATTCCTAAAACAATTTTTTTAATTTTACACTTTGAGTTGGGCCGAATAAGAATAGTGGGATAACATATACTAGTATTCAAATTAGGCCTAAATTATATATACATATTGGACCTAAATTGCCCACAAATATTGAGATACTCATACTAGAATAAACATGTACGCGAGCACTTAAATTTGTATACAATATACAAAAATTAAGCAAAATTGTTTATGATGCCATTAACGCTCGCGTGGATGATAATTTGGAGTTGGGGGTATGGTGTCTACTTGTCGTCATATTTTGGATACTAGTTGTGATTTTTGCATTAGTCATGTTAGTCGGGGGCCAATATGGCAGCTCATAGACTAGCTAGAATTTCTAAGGATTTTCCGTTGCACATGTTTGGGATGAACCACCGGATGTTGTGGAGGGTCATCTTTTTGTTCTATGCGTTTGTTCGTAAATTATCAATCTACTTATTTCTAAAAAAAAGAAAAAGAAAATTATTATTATTATATTTTATCAAGTAAGTAGATATATTTTAGTTAAATATATAAATTTTGTCATATTCTCACTATATAAAGAATTACTCAACTAAAAAATGGAACATAAATGAGTAAGCTCATTTTGGAACAAGATTTATTGGCAAAATAAAATGTCAGAAATAGTTGCAATTTATATAGCAATCTTTAGAAGTACTCCTACAAATTAGTCGCAATTTTTATCAGCTTAAACATTATTTTTCCAAAAAAAAAAAACATACAAAATTAGTTGATGTCTTCATATTTCTTTTGCAATTGTACCACCTTGGCTTTTGATATTTACAAGTTAATTATAATTTAGTGTTGAACATAACACATTCCGACCTTAGCTCAGTTGGTAGAGCGGAGGACTGTAGTTGTTCTGCTGAAATCCTTAGGTCACTGGTTCGAATCCGGTAGGTCGGATTTTCTCCATTTTTTATTTTTTTATTTTTTTATTTTTTTAAGAGTAGCAAATTTCATTTTTGAATCACAAATGTTGAGCAAACAAGCACATGATTAAGCTAAAATCAAAGCACTTTATTCTAAAAAATCATCTGAAAAATTCAAGATCCGTCATTGCTCTTTCCGTTTCTCTGATCGCGCGATTATGGTGAGATCTTCTTCTAGATTTTTCCCCACACAATTTCACGAAGTTAGCTATTTTAATGTCCGTGTTTCATTTACTGAATTACAACTAGATTTTTCCTTTTTTGATTCTGGAAATTAGCTGTGAATTCAATTTCCGGTTATGTAATTGCAGGCGAGCTCATTGCGATTGTACCTGACCTGCATTCGGAAGACTCTAGAAGCCGCCTTGTGCTTGCAGGTGAGTTTTTCTTCATTTTAAGCATTTTTTTTATTTTATTTCGGAATAACACGAAATTTCTTTTGGATTGGGAAATTGTGTAATCTCTATTGTTTTCTCCTCAATGTATCTCCGTTTGTAATTTTTTCATAGAATTTTCCATGTCAAGAAGTGGAAAGGCACAATAAACCAGAAGTTGAACTCAAGTATGTATTGTATATTTGTAAATATCAAATTTAATGTTGTTACTTTCGTCGGTTGTATTGTTCGAAAAAAACCTTAAATTTGGGAATTTTGGTGCATTAAGGTTGGTAAAATTGGAATAATTTGATGGGATTACTGATTTTGAGGGGAAAATTAGTTAATAAGAGGAAATTGTTTTGAGCCACAACTGACATTGCCTTGGTCATAATGGAGAGGGATCGAAATTATGATTCCAGAGCTTAATGAGTAATATTTGTGTCTTGAGAGTTGAGATTTGACTGTATGTGAAAATCAGTGTGAGTGAATCAGGTGGCTAGGCATATTTGTCTTCGGAGCATGTAAATAGGAATTGTATGTGAGACTTCGACGTGTCATTCCAGGGAAATCTGAAATATGTCATTGAAGCATAGGGAAAATCTCAGGATTGTGCCAATTTTAGCGCGGACTTCATTAGAAACTACATAAGCTGTGCCAGTTGCAGATTGGGATGTAATTTTAAACACAGTCCTCGACTTTGGATAAAGAAATCTCTGTTATTATAAAAAAAAAAATGCCTGCTTTAGTAGCTCTATTCACTCTTTAATGTTCTACGACTGACATCTGGATGTGTATTTGGCTTCTGAATCAATAAAAGATCTAGCTATTTGTAAATATGCAAGCAATTACATGGAAGATTTTATTGTTTGCCTTTTGGATTCAGGACCAGCCCAGAGCTTCTACTGAATCCGGTAAGAATTCGTATTGTTTTATTATGCTGCATTTTTTGTTTCTGCATGCCATCATTTTGTAATCTAAATTTTATTTAAATGTAAAAAGATTGGGTTGTTTTTCCAAACTGGTATGTTGTCCACTAGTAAGTCAAAAGAACTTGTATCAATGAAGAAGATATGCTTGTGTTAAGTTTTTATGCATGGGTGTATCAGTCATGAACATTTTGATAAAATATTGGATTTGATCTATAAAATTAATAAAGGTCTCCCGTGTATACGACAGTGCTCTAACAATAAGAAGATTGACAAATCATATCCTGCCTCTTTAAGTCAGATAGTAATTATCCATTTAGTCATTGAATTTCAAAATAATCATGGGTCTTGAATTATCTTCCATTAAAAATCAAGAAAAGTATAAGCTTTTAATTCACCAAAGTTTACGTGGCCTAAGAGTGTAACAATGGATAGCTCTCTATTGTTGAAAGTATGGTTTCTTCTATTCTCCTTTGAGCTTTTTTTACTGGAATATGTTTACCTTGTGTGTCTTCCAACTCCAGGTTCTGATCTGTAGAAATGAAGCTGAGAAATGCCTGATAGAAACATCTATAAATTCGCTGCATATTACTGTATTAGCCTTAAGGTAATTTCTGGTAAGCTTCATATATTTATTTTTTCTGCTTCGAAGTTCATTGGAAACACGTACTATCTTAGCTCTGGAAGGCTGAACTATCTAACATAGTTGTCTATCAAATAGCTTCACCTTTTTAAGATTTGAGCGAGAGTGCTTAAGCATAATATCATGCCCTAGTGAAGATTCTGCATTTTATGCCAGAATTGCTGTATAGATATATCTGTACGTGTGTTGCTATTGTTCATAACTTTATGAGTCTCAAAGCTCAAGATGGTTATATGCTCTGTTGAAAATGCATTATTTGGTTTCATGTGCATAATTCATATGGAAGGAGTGCCTTCAGTTTGGTATAACACTTTGGAGATGAGTTTGTACTAAGTTTGGCAAATCAAATTCAATTTCTTGTCCGTATACTACTCTTTAAGTTTACATTAAGAGAGGGGGCGGGAGCAGAGATTATAGTGGAGATTATTATCTTGTTGCTCTGAAGATTTGATGCTGAAGCTGTAAACATCATGATTTGTCAGATGTGATGAGGGCTTGTGATTGTTGTAGGCATGGATTTTTTTATTCGTAGTTAGTATGAGAGTGACCGACAGTTTACAGTTGTAGAGTGATAAGGCTGGTGCTTTCCAGTTGACTATATTTCTTAACCCACAATTGATTTGGATATCTCAAAAATGAGAAACTTGACATTCTTATAATCATTATTGTTGTAGGTCAAGCAGGCAGATGAACTTGAGAACATACTGACAAAGAAGTTCCTTAGATTTTTGTCCATGAGAGCAGAAGCATTTCAAGTACTAAGGAGAAAACCGGTGCAGGTATGTTGATGTCAAGCATTGGGACCAATATTAAATGAAATAAAAAATTCTGCCATTCTAGTATTTTACTAAATATTCAGTGGTTTGACAAGAAAAGTACATGACAACTGTGTTTCTAACAATGACGGGTTAAATATTCACTTTGCAAGTAAACTACAGTTGCAACTTAACTTCAGGAAACCAAATATTTATATTTCTTTAATCATTAATGTTAATATAATCCTTCTTTTAACACACGTTGCAATATTTTTTGAACCAAAGAGATGCGTAGATTGGGGTAGATACAAATGGGGTTAAAAAAAAGAAAGAAAATAGTGATCCTGTTGTCTAGTAGTCAACTGTAACGTTCCATGAGTTGGTTATGAAAGTTCCAATGGCTTCTAAGTGCGTACAATGGAACCCCCGTTTCGAATTCATATGAACAAAAAAAATATGTATAATCTTCTTAAGACCACCTTAGTGATATCCGCTCAGTTTTGCTAATCTTGGATTACTAAGACATGCCCTTATGATCTGTATTCTTTTCGATTTATTTGGCTCATCAGGGGTATGACATCAGTTTCCTCATTACCAACTATCATTGCGAGGACATGCAGAAGCAGAGACTGATAGATTTTATTGTTCAGTTCATGGAGGTAAATTATCTCATCTGATTATGCAACTAACATCATAAGTATATCTTATGCCTTTAATGCCACATAATGATATACAAATGCAAGAATTATTTGCAAACCAAAAAATAAATTATAACATGACATTTTCGTTTGATTGATGGAAGATAAGACTTTATGTTCGTTTGGATTAGTCAATTATTTGGCTTATCAGAAAGTCATATTTCTGTCTTACCTGAGAGATTATTAAAGAATATACAGAGACAAAGAAAGATTAACTGACGATATCTATAGTTGAAGTTTGTCTTTGTCGTTGTACGATCTGTGAACTACATGCTGTATGGTGAATAACACATAGCAAGAAAACTGGCTGGAAAAATTTGCATTCTTGTTTAACTTCACGGAGCTTAGGAATTTCTGCGGGGACGAAAAACCATGATCATCTTTTGTTTAAACCATGGATATCTTTTATTTTCCTTTCCAATATGAATAGTTACAAGCTCTTTGACATCTACTGGAGGTTGCTGACACACGTGAACTAGTTGACTTGTCCCCATAGTGGTAGAGAAAATTTACGGATTAAATTGATTAAGGCGGTGTTTACTTTAGGTGACGACTTAGATAGATAGTAATATAGGCTAATTCATGAACTATCTATGTTACAAACCTTTTTTGGTAAATCCGGAAAGAAGTAGTAACTCCTCATTCATATCTGTGAAGTGCAGGACATCGGTAAAGAGATTAGTGAACTGAAATTGTCCGTGAATACACGAGGGAGGCTCGTTGCTACGGAGTTCCTCAAGCAATTCATCTGACTACTTTCCTATTTGCTGAGCTGAGACCTCATCTTGTCGGAGCCGCCTTTAGCATATGAAAAGGTTGCAGGTAAATGCAGTTCCACAGAGTCTTGTAGCAACCTTTAATGCTGAAATTCTTATGACTGTAAAAACTTCATGTATCTGATTGAGTTTGTGTTGGAGATGGAATTTAATACTTTTTGAGTAATTCAAGATTAAATTATGAAAACCAAAGATGTTACACCATGTGTTTAATTGTATGATTTTTGATGCAGATGAAAGAAAGAGCAGAGAAGGTTGAACATTGGAGGATGAGAGAGAAGAAGATTACTAAACCATAATGAAAGAATAATTAAAAACTAATTGCTCAAGTTTGGTACAGTTTGTGAGATTTTAGTTTGCTTAAGCTAGATTTTTCCTATTTCAATTGTACAGCTTGAGAGGAACTTTGTTGGGATGTTTAATTATGGTTTACTAAACCATAATTAGGTTATATAATTATTTTAATTAGGGGGGTTTACTTTGAAGGATAGGATAGATTGATAAAACATAGGATTGACTATATGAAGGATTAGATGATCAAACAAGTTCGAAAGTAATCAATCCATCAAAGTAAACGGTGGATTAACTTATACTATTTTTATCTATCTATCCTATCACTCAAAGTAAACACTCCCTTAGAGTTTAATAATCTATAATTAGGACTGATTTATTTTATTTTCCGAACTCTATGAAAGGATCTTTATATGTCAAACTGTTTGATTGGTTAAGAACTCAGATGGATCGATATCCAAATTCAATATCCAATATTAGAAGATGTGTTTCATTTGATGGATTTTGATCCGAAAGACTCTCCCACGCAAGCTTTTGTGAAACTTATAGGTACCTAAATTATATATAATATGCACATATATTCCTATTTATGAATCATCCGATTCATAGTCGCTAAAAATGCTACGGTAGCAATTATGGACATAGAAAGAGAGATTTGATGTTATAGTGGCGCGTTTTTTAAATTTAATGTTACAATTACAATTTTTTTTTAAAAAAAGAGAGATTTGAATGGATTTGCACGGTTTTTTAATTTAATGTTACAATTACAAAAAAAATTAAAAAAAAAAAGAGAGATTTAAATGGATTCTTTGAAGAAAGGCAAAGAGACTAATTTATTGAGTATGAAAATCTGTATTAATTATTTCGCTCAAAAAATCTATACTGATTGAATTGTTTGATGTGATTTGTGAAAAAAAAAATAATGTTTCGGATTTTCCAATTTCAAATTTTAGTATCTTACAAAAGTTCTATAACTATTGATAAGGATAGTTTAGATAAAAACACATTTTCACTTTAATTGTTTCGGATCAATTTGATGGGCTCATCTTTGTTGATATCTGAAATGTCTTAATTAATCTATTTATAGAAGCTTTGTTTTCACTAATCACATCGACAATGGACCTCAAAATTCTCAACATTTTTCTCCCTCATAACTTTTGGTATGTATTTTTTTGTAATACTCCACTTTTTAGCATTGTTACAATTCACCATAGAATAGAATCACAGGGGGTGTCTAAACGGGTCGGGTAGGGTACCCTACCCGAAAAATGTCGGGTACCCAACCCGATTTTTCCAAATTTATTATACCATATCCCAACCCTATATTAAAAATCGGGTATCCAAATACCCGAAGCGGATATTCCAATCGGGTATTAGGGTACCCGAATTACCCGATATTATTTAATTTATGTTTTATGTTATGCCTAAAATAAATTATTCAACATTATTCAATTTATATCTTACACTATATATATATACAATGTCTAATATATATAGAAGAACAACATGATATATTCATACATCATGAGGTATTATTGATTTATAAAGTTGGATCACATTATATCAAATTTAAATTATAAACTATTAAACTCGTAGCAACGACCATAACAATCTATAACCAAAAAAAAACAAAAAATGTATAGCAATTTAAAATTAAAAAATGTCACCAACACTATAAATCATAAACTAAAACCATAAATATATCTCATAGGTTTGTATCCTAAAAGTTAATTAACTTAATTTAAAGTAATATAATATACTATAAATTAAAAATTCGGGTATACTCGGATACCCGAATCGGGTGTCGGGTATACCCGATACCCGAAATTTCTAAAAAACTCAACTCGTATCCCGATCCGTTTACCCGAATATGCGGGTATCAGGTACCCAATACCCGTCGGGTGTCGGATCGGTACAACACTATCCGATTACCCGCCACCCGTTTAGACAGCCCTAGAATCACTCATATCTGACTATTAAATTCAATTTTGATGATATTTATTATAAAATGAAAATAATTACATAATGAATCATCATAATCAATACTTATTACTAAAAATGAAATTTACGAAAAATATATATTCTAATTATGAAATTATCAACCCTAATAAGTAAGAGTAGTAATCAATTATTAACTAAAAACTGAAATTAATTTAATACTAAAAATAATTAGATATTCTCATTGAAAATGATAAACTCTTATTAACAAATTTAAAATTAAACTAAACACAACATATTGAAATTGAAGAAAAACGAAATAAATACTTTCTATGTCCCATTAATAATGACCCACTTTCTTTTTCATCTATCTCATTAAAAATGACTCAGTCCATAAAAAGAAAACGACATTCTCTCACAAAAATGTGTGAACTTCACCACTTTCTATCTCTTTTATTCTTTATCCATCCTTCTCTTTAATAACCATATTGAACGGAAACAAGCCATTAGTAATGGGACGAAGGGATTAATATTATAAAATAAAAAATGATACTCCCTCCGTCCTGCTATTAGTGGCTCATTTTTCTTTTTGGGTTGTCCCTCTATTAGTGGCACAGACCCTATCATTCTTCTATCTTTTACATCTTCTTCTTAATGCCCGTGCCAAAAAAGTATGAACCACAAATAACTGGACGGAGGAACTGCATAATAAGACACCAAAAAGTGGAATGTTGATCCCAAATGATTTAAGAAGGTGGGGTCAAATGCTTCTTCATAAATGCAATTTGTCAAGGCAATTATGAGAAAATTCTACCTCTCACCAAGCAATGTCCACATCAATCTAAATTTAGTAGTCCCTTACTACTCAAGTATTATATTTCTATTACTAGAATTTCATCTAGAAAGATGTGGAAGTAAAATAATAGTAACTTCATGATATCTAAAGGAACGAATCATTGTTTATGGTTAAACTAATGCAATCTCATCATTCATCTTCACCCAACTCTAACATACCTACCAAACCTTGTGTGAATCATTAGAGTGGTTTACTTATTCATGTTCCCTTTTGTCTTTATGTGCCCTAATTTGGAAGCAAGGCATATAGATTAATAATTCATTTTTACTCAATATTTTGATTTTTTTTTTCATAAGAACACAAAACGTAGGATTGACTCGCATATAATATTATTTTCATTTTGTTTTCTAATAAGTGTCCCGAACCATCAGATTTCTTATTGAGTTGTAGAATTTAATCCTAATTAGAGTTGGATTGGAGTTTAATTCCTATTATTAATTGTCGTATAATCTCATGTAATTATATCCAAAAATATTCTAGTGAAACAATTGGTGTGTGTTTTATGCTTTCATGATTTATTTCGTGCTTAATTCATAATAATTAATGTCCCCAAATAAGTGTGCTTTCTCATAATTCAAATTTATCCTTTAACTTAAGGCAGATTCTTTACATTTTTTCAATTCTTATGTAATAATTAAGAGTAAAGTCAACTTATCCACTATTTTAGTAGAATAAATCTATGCAGTCACATTATGACTATCCATAATTTCATTTAATAACCAAAAAAATTGGTTTATTTAAATTTTTGGGTTCTAAATGAATTCTAATATTTAAAATATTTAATTTATACAAATTTATCTTGATATATTTGGATTTGGATGTAACATAAATCTCGATAGATATAATAAAGGTAATACAAAAATTTTTGTCGAAAAAAATAAGAAAAAAATATATTTACACTAATCATGATAGAATTTAAGTCAAAAATATAAACATTAACATAAAATATATAATCATACTTTTTATATGAATCAAATATCTAACAAAATTGGTCTATTTTCACTTAATCGACCAAATTATGGTTAGTCACATAATGGCTAAATAGCATCACTCATTTTAGTATACGCATTTATCAGCTGAACACACTTATTTGAGGATGAAGGGAGTATTTAACAAGCTTTAACTTAAAAACGCCTACTCCCTCCGTTTTTTTATAAGTATCCTCCACCGTCGAATTACACATACCAAGAAAATAAAGAAATTTACCTATGTAACCTTATTAATTACCATCATTAATGTATACATACAACTAATTAACAAATTACTAGAAGCATTAAATAAGGATAAAATTGGAAAAATGTCATTAGTTTACTCTCAAATTTTGAAATATGACACGTATATGGAAACAAAAAATTAAGCTAAATAGGACATTTAAAAAAGAATGGAGGGAGTAATTGAAAGAAAGCAATTACTAGTATTTATGAAGGTAACAACAACAATAGTACATTGCCCCATTTATTTCACAAGTATGAATAAAGACACATGAAATATATATGGGATGCTAACAAAAACTCTAAATACATAAAAAAGAATGGAGAATTGATACCAAACCAACTTAGCTAGGCAACAATGCACATCACCACAAATGCTTTGGCCTACTCTCTACTCAAAGCAAATCCCACATAAAATTAGGTTGCCCCGCCGATGCCGACGGGGCACCCGGTATCGATATCGATGGAATATTATCGAACGTCTCCCACTGCGTGGTTATCACCACGGAGGAGGAGGCCCCGGAGGCCGAGTCTCGGCCTCTCGATGGCTGATCCCCTAGGGTTGGTGAGTCGATCAACGAATGAACGACCCCGTTTGACTGCAACGGAGGGTTCTTGATCTTCAGCAGATCAAGAGCCTCCACATACTTCTGCACCCTCCTCACCTACACATTTAATCAAAAACAAAATTTGCAAATAATGTCACAAAATTTGAATATTTGAATTCCCTCCCTAAATCCAAAATGTGATCAAAAATCAAAATTCAAAACCTGCATTTTCCTCTGTAATTTGACATCACCATCAGCAGTGATGCCATCCAATTTGAGCATCTGATTCATCAGCATTTCAACCAGACTCACCACATCCTTCTCATCCACCTTCGCACCTCCAGAAATCGCAGATTCGAGCGCAGAAACCTAATTAAAAAATCAAATAAATAATCAAAATCACTGAAATTTATATAAAAAATTCAAATAAATTAAATTACCTGAGCACCAAGCCTATCGATCTCCAAGCTGATCTGAGAGATAGTTTTTGCAGCCTTTTCGATTTTAGCATTCTTTCTCATCTCCAAATACCTCTTCTCTTGGCTAATGGGATCCTCCTGCAACACCATTTTTGACTTATCCTTAACTCCTGCGCTGTCGAGGAAAGCCTTTGAATCTCTCTCTCTATCCTTGTACAGCACCTTCTGATCCTCGTGGTGCAGCCCCGTCGCCGCCGTCAGCATCTTCTTCAAATCCCCTTTTATTTTTCCATTTTCAGCAATCTTCAATTAACAAATACTTTCCCCAAATTCAATACATTTTCGAAAGAAAAAAAATGAAGAAGAAGAAGAATTACCGAAGGTAGCTTGTGAGCTGATATGAATTTCATGATAGATCGAACCGTATTTCACTCGGACGCGGATGGTCGGCGGCGGCGCGCGGTTTTGGTCCGCGTCCGTCCGTTTCTGGACCAGCATTCCGCCGGGCCGCAGCTCCCACTCTTTCAAGCCACCACGGCCGCCGCCGCCGTTGGCTTGCGGTGGTAAGAAGTCGTTCGTAGTCTTCATACTCATCATTTTCCGATCCGTCGATGATACAAAAAACCTTTAAAAAAAATTAAAAAAAAAAAAACACACTCTCTGCTGCCTCTCCCCCGCCGCCGCGGCCGGCGCCGACAGATTGTTGAGATTTCGAGGTGATTTAAAAATCAACAGGTCAAAGCATTGACTCGTATATAAATGAAATGCAGCCACGCGTCCATGAATGAATCCGAATCCTGACGACGACTGCACCAATTACTGTGTAAATATATCTAATCGGGAAAGCGAGAAGAAATTCGGATCTCTGAAAAAAAAATACTGAATCGATTACTTCGATTAGTCTGAAAATCAATGTCTGCGAGGAAATGTTTGAATGAAAAACAACAACAACAAAATGAATACCAAGCTTTGTATAGTGTGGTTTCTCTCTCTCTCTCCGCTTGGCTGGAGAAAGAAGACTGGAGAAGAGAGAGAGAGAGAAAGAGAGAGAGGAAGGAAGAGACAGCGTGATGTAAAGAAAACGTATGGACAGCAAACAGAATAAAACATTGAGCTTATATTACTGCAAACAAATTAGATTATTTTTAAATAAGTGTTTAAAACAAACCTTTAATTAGAAATGAAATTATTACTCTTACTAAGACACTTCGAGTTTTGCAAAAATAAATTAGGAAAAAACTTGGGTGAGGCGGTCGCAAATAAGTGGCGGTCAGGCATGTGCATCACACGTGCCCCTCAAGGCGCGTGTTGACATTTTTTTTTTTCATTCTGCGCGCTGAACTTTTAATTTTTTTATGATTTTTTATATAGTTTTTTTTTAATTCTTTTTTTCAATTTTTTTATTTTTTATTTTTTTAAAGAGTCGAGCGAGGGGAGCCGAAGACCTCGGAACGAGGTAAAAACATTAATGTTGTCACAACCATTATCTATAAATTAAAATCGGAGCCGAAGGCGGAGAAAAAAAACAAATTAAAAAAATTGAATTAAAAAAAAAACTGGCAGGTCGGGTTAGACCCGTTTTGACCAAGTCGAATCAAAAGGATTCGGTTTCACACAAGTGACGGTCGCACAGGAGTGCTGCTCAATAAATTAAGACCAAATGCATACCATTCCTAATCGTTAAATGAAATGTTGTGCAACAAAATTAATTCGAGAAGCAGTTAAACTTGACTTCACATGGAATGTACGTACCATTCCTTAGTTCATACGAATAATTAAATATTTAATATTGTGCAAAAATATTTACTCCCCATCATAATTAATATTTGAACGTGAAAATTAGATTAAGTATTTTATTATGCCTTAATGATAAGTAAATAGCTACTCCTCCGTCTACCTAAATTCTTCACATCGATTAATACTTGAGTTAGAAAAGTTCAATTTTCAGCAATATTCTTTTTTTTAGTGTATTATTAATTTATTATCTTTAAAAGTGAAGTATTTGAAAATTTTGCGTATTTATTATAGAAAATTCGTTATTGACACTTAATTATGCATGTACATTTTGGGCATGTGGCTGGCGATGGGTGTTTGAGGGGCATTTTGGGCATTTCAAGTGGTTGCTAATGATTGTTGTGTTAATTATATGGTGGGTCCTACGGGAAGGCTAATAAATTAGGACGGATGTGTCCGTTAGATTAAGAAAAGTCGGTGCTGAATCTTAATCCAACGGCCACCCGTCGAATGCTTCAGTCACGCTGTTAAATTTTATTTACTAAAATGTGGATGAATTTATTTATTTGTTCGTAACTGTTGTATGAAAATTTAATAATTTCATATTTTATGTAGAGGACAAAGATAAAATGAAAAGTTTGGTCATTTTTTAAACAAAAATCTAAAATATAACACTTATTTGGGAGACGAAGGGAGTATCGTTAGAGAAAAGAATTTTGTAAGTTTCAGTTACTTCTTCTTTATTTTTACAAGTTTATTGTAGGAAACATTTATACGGTTGAATTCATAATCTTTACTTATGAGATCACAATTACACCAATTATGTCATGTCGAGAAGATAATTTTATTTTTGGATTTGCACAATAATCATTGTAATCTTACGATTCTTAACGCGGCTTTATGGAATATTGACAAAAAAAATCTCACTTTTCAAGTTTTCCTATCAATATTCCACCTTTGTATGGTGTAGAGGTCCCGCATATATAGTGGTGTAGTGCTTATATATATATATATATATATATATACCTTGTAATTCTAAAAAAAATCAATATTCATTAACATTTTATTTCGCGAGAATTTCATTAAAATCATGGCTTCGAAAACTCAAATTCCACGTTCTTCCAATAGAATATACTCCCTCCGTCCCATTTATATAAGCGGATTGAAATTTTCACATGGATTAAGAAAATTTATTGGAAAAGTAAATTATATAGTAAATTTCTTAATTTGCCCCTATTTATTATTTGACTATGTATTTTTTATGAGTTAATCAAAGAATTAAATAGGGATATATTAGTAAATGAGCTAAAAAACATTACTTTTTATGGAAACAAGCCTATATATTTGGGACATCCGAAAAAGGAAAACAAGCCTATATAAATGGGACGGAGGGAGTAGTTATATTAGGACAAATTAATAAAGAACTAAAATTACATATTTGAAAGTTTTTAGAATTAAATTTAGTACGCCCCTAATGACGGAAGTATGTGTAATTGTGTATATGACCTTCGTCAATTCAGAGATACACGACTAGAAATTTGAAATACTGATTCTTATGTTTAAAACATTTTAGTAGAAAATAGTTGAGACTCATAAGCTATAATTGTTGGAAAATAATTACAACGGGACAGAATTGAAGGAGAAAAGAGCTACACAAAATTGAACTTAATTAGATTACAAAAGAAATAAATAGAAATAACGAACTAACAAACTTGGATTCGTCGAGTCGAGGAAGGCCTCTTTCCGCAAGACGAGATACGCCTCGGCTAGTGCTCATGGTATGGCGTATCGTCTTTCAAAGATAAAACGACGACGTCTCTTTCGTAATCAGCACCGAAATAGGAAAGAGCTCCGACGAACGAAACGAAGTTTGAGAACCGAGCTATGACACTATAATGCAGCTAGTATGAAATGCAAGTGTTATGACAGAAATTTGAGATCACAACTCGTCTATCAAACTCCCAAATGCACGACTATATATAAGCCTCAATAGGGGAATTGACCGGTCACACACCATTGAAGGTGAACAATCAATACTTGGCGGTTTTCTTCCATCCGAAAAGCCAAGAGGCTCGGCTAAGTGAAAGATCAAAAGTTGGCAATTAACATGACAATTTAATTTGGAATTCAAAAGCCAACAGCCATGACATTCAATTGCCAAACAATTAAACAAATTACTTGTTTAATTATTGTGTGTTACATGCACAAATGAGCCGAGAATTAATTCAAGTCCGAATCAAATTCAAAGCCCACGGTCCAAGCCCGAGCTCGTTCCTACAATGTGGAATAACCGCAACGATAAATTTGCCTACAACAAATTCATCTCCAACACACAATTCAAATATACCATTTCTCACTCACCAATTAATGGTTTTGAGAATATGAATATATTCCAATTATTTAATTCTCAATTAAATAATTAACCGCCATAAATAATGATATAAAACCATTATATCCAACAATAATAGTTTATAATTTAAATTATAATTTTTCATTTTCTAATTCTAGAACTAGAACATTACTTGATACTAGTATTTGATAAGATGGAACAAAATCTCTCTCATCGAGAAAATCAAAACCAAGAGAAAACAATGCAATTTAAGAAACTAATAAAAATGGATAAATTATCTTTCATAAGATGCCATGATAAATTATTAAATGCTTAACTTTCTTTTTATCTCACATAAAGAAAAGAAACAGAATACTTATTATGGGACGGAGGGAGTACTAGTTTAGAGGGCAAATTTTATTTAATTTTTTCCTAATAAAAATAGTAGGAAGAATCAGCAAAGAAAATTGTCGGCCACCATACAAGTGCTCTTGTTTTTCCCAAAGTTTTCACCTCTCTTTGTGTAAGAAATTTGGAAAATTACTTGTATACTCCTACATCTCATTTTTATATATGATGTGATTTATAGTGAAAGTTACTACTATATACTATATATATATAAATATATATTTTTCTCTAAATAATTTTTTCAAATGCAACTGATTTCTACCGTTTTCTCTATATAGTTTTTTTACAACAAAAAACAATTCCAAAATTCACAATTAAATTTACATCCTACGTCGACCTCAAAAAAAAAAAGGTTATATCCTACGTCAGCGTTCCCAACCATACATAATAAGGGGTGCTTACGTCACTCAAGTCCCAATACACGTGTCGGTCCAAGGAACCACCAAATCTTGGCCCCACACTAGTCAGGACGCTCTTTCTCTCCCGCTCTTTGCATATTTTTCCCACCGACACTTTTGGACCGCACGATCAGACCACTGGACACGTGGTTAGTACCGAAGAAAAAATGTGAAAAAAAAAATTGGTTAAAGACTCAAATATAATTATCTTAATTTTTATTTTGAATGGTCGATTTTGATCAGTTAATATTTATATTATGGAACACTATGCAAATTTCTCCTAGAAATTTATTACGATGACTTGGTACGATGTGGAGGTGGCAGATTGCAGTGGTAACGACGACAGCGGAACCGCTATTTTGGGATAATTTTTTTCATATTTTTTTATATCATTTTTTATGATAAATTTACAACCAAAGAGAATATAACCTTTGAAAAGAAAAATTAATGTTCTTTAATCAATATTCTTTAGTCAAATTTCAAATATGGCACGAGATAAATTTTCAGCCTCGAAAAGAAGAAATGGATGGCGCTAGATGATTGCGTGTAGAGGTGTTCAACGGAACCGGAACCGGCGGTTCCGGCCCGGAACCGGAACCGTGGTCAACGGTTTTCGAACCGGAACCGTGGTCAACGGGCCGGTTCCGAACCGGAACCGTGGGGTAGACGGGCCGGTTCCGGTTCCAATGGTTCGGAACCGTGAACCGGCGGTTCCGGCAATTTTTTTATTTTTTTAGTTTTAAATTATAGTTTGTGTTAATTCATGTTAATTATATCCCTTAGGGATAAAAAAATGACAATTACAATGGTAGATTGAATGAAAAAAGCCAAAAATAATGATAATAATAATAAGGTTCGAACATGAACCGGCGGTTCCGGTTCGGAACCGTGGAACCGTGTTTGAATAATTATATATTTTCATTTGTAATTGATCACATATTATTATGAATGAAGATATATTTTGTTCTATATCGATTTTATACATTACATTGATGATTTATGAGTTTGAATTACAATATAATTTATATTTTCAAAGATAAAAAAAATAAAAAAAAATTAGGCTGTTCGGACCCTAAACCGGCGGTTCCGACCCGGAACCGGAACCGTCCAATACGGGCCGATTGCGACCCGGAACCGTGGGCTATGGCGGGCTGGTTCCGGTTCCAATTTTCTCGAACCGGAACCGGCAGTTTCGGGCCGGTTGTGAACACCTCTAATTGCGTGGATATTTTGCTGAAATTAATGAAGTTATGTGGAAATTATCTTTTCCACATGTACATTAAATCTAGTTTATTAGTACTATAAATTTTTTTTTTTAAAAAGGAAAAAAAAATAATACTAATAATCCCTTTCTCAACATCTTGAATTTTATCTCCAAACCCAAACAGGCCCCATTGTCCCCACGTTTCCCTCCAATAAAACGACACAAAAACCTTATCTCTGGAGCCTAAGAAATTACACCATAACGTCAATAACTCTAACTTATCCTATTCCTTGTTTGGTACAACACCTAATTTCTCAGCAGCCATGGCAGCAGCAGCATCAAGCTGCAAATTCCATTCCACAAACTATAAATCTTTTCAACGTGTAAAAAGAGTTCCGTACATTTCTTGCACAGCGCAGCTTTCTCAGAGCAACGATATTAAGGTAGTTAACAGTTAAATATTCTTGCAATAAAATAAATAAAAAATCGAAAATTCTAAGATTTTCGTGTTCGTGTTCGTGTAAGAGGTGATCATTAATGGGGCAGCAAAGGAAATTGGTAGGGCAGCTGTGATTGCTGTTACAAAGGCAAGAGGTATGGAGGTTGCTGGTGCAGTTGATTCTTACCTTGTTGGAGAAGATATAGGAAAGGTTATATATAAATATTATAATTATTTTACATTTATAAGTTTTATTTTATTTTACTTTTAATTGGGTTTTTGAAGTAAAATGCAATGTGATGATTTTTGTGACATTATTGTTAAGGTTTGTGGCATGGAAGAGCCTTTGGAAATCCCTATATTAAATGACCTCACTATGGTGTTAGGTTCCATATCCCAGGTGATGGTACTTGAATTATGCCTTTTATTGTATTAGTATTAATTAAAACTAGATGCATAAATAATCTTTATTTTTTATTTTACCATTATTGTTTTTGTGCATAATCGATTTTTATTGATTAGTAGGAACGATTCGAAATTTGAGTTATTTAATTAGTACAATGGCATCTAACACAATAGTATGATATTCAATGCATGTGGCATGCATTTGCAATAATGAAACACGAGATATAATATGAAAGTGTAATATGTCATCCAGTGGCGGAGCCAGGCCCCTTAAGATAGGAGGGGCAAATTTCTTTGCCCCCATTTTTTAAAAAATTTGGTGGGGCAAAACATATAAAATTTGAAAAATTTATACATAATTTTTATAATTATATAGCTAATTAGGGGTAATTGCAAAAATTTGAGGAGGGGCAATTGCCCCACCTAAGTTACATGTGGCTCCGCCACTGATGTCATCTCATACCCTTTTCAGATTGTATTATGCTAATTTTCAAGAATCGATTTTAGTATAGGTGCTCAATAACGAATATTGTTTATAGTAATGTCACATGTTGCACAATTGATAGACTGGTATAGTACATACACATATATGAATTACTTTCTCGTAACTCAAATTGTGTCGGAAAATGTTGCAGCTAAAAGCAAACGCCGTGGTGGTGGATTTTACCGATGTTTCTACGGTTTTCGACAATGTCAAACAGGTTTAATTTCTCATTACTACATTAATTTTTACAAAACAAATAAGTAATAAAATTAAGGTGAAGTAATCCTCATAATTTTGTTTTTTCATTTATTATGATTGGACAATATAAGCAGGCGACAGCATTTGGAATGAGGACTGTAGTTTTTGTACCAAAAATCAAAATGGAGACTGTTGCTGCATTATCAGCATTTTGTGAAAAGGCCAGCATGGTGAGGAAAGGGTGAGATTTAAAACACCAAAATTATTTTGTATTTTTTTTCAATATTTATTAAAAAAATAATATTTTAGAAATTCCTTCACTTTATTTAAGAAAAAATTGTAAATTAATTATTTTGATTTAGGGTTGTTTAGTAGCACCAACTCTTTCGATTGGAAGCATACTCCTTCAACAAGCTGCAATTTCAGCATCTTTTCACTACAACAATGTTGAGATTGTTGAATCAAAAGCCACCATTGGGGTACGCATTTCTATTCATTTATTATATTGTGACCAGTATTTCACTCGAACGATGCATATATATCGTATTTTTTTCAATTTAATATACTGAGTAATTTAATTTCAACATATAACATGTCTGCATTTTTTTTAATATATATACGAAGAAATAAAATAGAAGGGTGAATTTTATTAAGTATAGCACCAAAAATAAGTTTCTCTTGCCGTTTAAACTCGTATATTAAAGAAATTGACAAATTTATTCTTTTTACGCCTAATTATTGCATAAAAAAATCCAAACAACTAAAAACCTAGCATTGTGAAGAAGGACAAAATGAGAAGTTTGACATCATTTTTCTATAGAATTCAGAAATACAACACTATTCAAGGACAAATAGGAGCGTACGTAATAATTCCAATCAATTTAAACTACTTACTTTTATTTGTAAATAAAATCCCACTTCTTACATGCACAAGACTAGAAGAATATGTGCAGAAATAAAAAAAATTTGAAAATAAGAATAGAGGTAGGGAGAAATGGTTACTTCCACAATATTAGAATTAGAGCCAAACTTAACGCAACTACTGGTTTAAATTAAATAATATACATATATATATATATATATATATATATATATATATAACCATGAATTATTATTTCATTTCTAGTAAATAACAACTTTATATAATTGCCCCACCTCAAAGCTGGACCAACCTGGAAGTTTTGGTCCCTTGCAATATATTCAAACATTTCATTTTCATTCATATGAAATTCTTCAATATTTAATTTATAATGATCAGATTCTAATAAAAAAAAATCACTTTATTTTCATGCAACAGGATTTGCCGTCGCAGGAAGCAATACAGATAGCAAACAATATCACCAACCTCGGCCAAATGTACAATAGAGAAGATCTATCAACTGACATTCTGGTATGAAGAAATAAAAACTAATTATAAGTGATGTCGTTAAACTCGTAAACCATGATAACTCACATACGTTGTCGAACAACCATTGATGGGATGCTAGGCGAGGGGTCAAGTTCTGGGAGAGGACGGAGTGAGGGTGCATAGCTTGGTTCTTCCGGGCCTCCCGTCCAGTACAACGCTCTACTTTTCCCGGCCAGGCGAGGTATGCATGTGAATCTGTACTTCAATCTGTTGAAAAGAAAGACAAGACGAGATATTGATAGATCTTCGTATTCTTGAACAGGTTTACACCCTGAAACATGATATCACCAACGTGCAATCTCTCATGCCAGGGTTGCTTCTAGCTATACGAAAAGTAGTGCGTCTCAAGGTAAATTGGAAGATGAAAACTTATACTTTGTTATGGTCTTTGGAAAAAACATATATTCTTTAAAAGTTAATTACCTTGTGTTTCTGCAGAACCTGGTGTATGGTTTGGAGAAGTTCTTGTAGAAACCAAGCATCAACAAACTTCATATTGCGCGTGAATCCTGATTTTTGTCTTTGACGGAACATATTCCATATTTTCTTTATCCAAAAAAGAGGATCTAGCATATTAGCTCGAGACATAAATGAAGAGAGAAAATGGTTCTTTGCAACCGTCCTTCAAGGAAATGTGTTACATTTTTCTTGTCTTTTTTCCTTCAACGCTGAAACTATCAATACTCTCAGCATCACTGCAACCTATAATAATTTCATAATTGAAACTATTTTAAAAAAACATATGTATGGACAAATAAGACTAATAGTAGCATTAAATTTAAAGACCACGAACCTGAGGTCGTCAGATATTAACCACACTACCGCTAGACCAACAGACACAAGACAAATAAGACCAATAGTATTTAAACAAAAAGAGAGGGAATAAAAAGAGAAAATTTATTCTCATATCATGCTAGCTAGCATCCAGAAAAATATTTTAATATATCCTATTGTGTACACAATTTCAACCATGAAGATTACATGGTTGTGGTAATGATTGATTATTATTCTCAAATCTCAATAATTAACCAATAAATTAAAGTAAGCAACCTTAATAGAAGGTAGTACATACAAAAATTTTCCCCTCTAAAAGATGGAGAGTGGAATAACTACTACTCCTACATGATAACAATATAAGCTCAATGATAATGATAGAACTTTCCTTAATCATAAAGCTAATATTATTATGACATATTGACATCATTACACTACAAATATCATATAAAAAAAGAATGTTGTATTTGTTTCTCGTTCATCTAAAGTGAAGGAGTAATTATATTTATAATGACTTATAATAGGGTAAATTGCATTTAAATTCCCGACCTTTTTTGAAATTCTGTTTTATTTCCTAACCTTTTAATTTTTTGCCTAAAATCTCCACCTTTTAATTTGTTTAATTTTTCTCCTGTGTTCAATTTTTCCCCAAATTGAAGCTGAGTTGAACATCGGAAATGCTTACATGACAAATCGCTCCGACTAAACAAACGACGTAATTTCAAGAATCTCAAAACGTCGTCATTTTTCATGTCTAACAAACAGTTATATTCATAGGATTATGGCAGAAATCGATTTCAGCCCAGATTTTTCTCATCTTTTCCCCTCTTTTACTCCCTCATTCATCGTCCCTAACTCTTGAGAAATAATTGATAAATAGAAAATTTAATTTGTGGGAACCCTTCAGAATTTTATGCTTTAATTGCACCGGAATACTTCGCCGGGAAAAAAATCAAAGAAATTGAAAGGTGGAGATTTTAGGCGAAAAATTAAAAGGTTAGGAAATAAAACAGAATTTCAAAAAATGTCATGAATTTAAATGCAATTTGCCCTTTATAATAATAGTGTGGATTTTACGATTACGAGGACGGAATCTTACCACTAAACTTATTGGCAACGGCAGCTATCCATGCTTTATCTTTATCAGTAAACGCGTAGTCAATTCTAGAAGCCAACAGTACAAAACCCTTCATGTTCTCGGTTTGACTGGAGCTTAAGTTACGAGCTTCTCGAATAGGTTGCACAAGGAGAGATTTTGTCCCCTCGGGAACTATCTCCTTCAGCTCCGAATCTGGATTATTCACAAAAGCAACTCATTAGAAATGTTTCAAACATTTATAAACCAGATTCAGTGAGGATAAAAATCTCTTTAAGAATGAAAACGAAGAAAATCAAACCGTCCCTTCAATTTTATTTTATTTTTTTCAGATTTCAATGGCCCTACTGAGTGGAAGAACAAAAGAAAACTGAATGAAAATTCACACAGGCTATTCCGGAGCAATCATAATTGTATATTACAAACTGTTTCCCACTATACCTACAACAATGAAAGGTTCCTAATTAAGGAAGATGATATTAGGCCATGTAATATAAAAAAAAATTAACAGTAGAAGCTTGATCAGAAATATGTTCCGACGTAGTAGGTGCTCTTCACTGATCAATAATGATACAGTATTTATGAAATTGCCAGTAATTTTTCCCGTGAGCTAGTTTTCAATGTTATTGGAAAGGGCAATGCACAACCTGAGAGCTAGAATTCAATAAATAGCTCGACTTCAAGTAGTAAGAGAGAAAAAATGAAATAACTAAATAATAGACAAAATTTCTTCAAACGGCCATCAAGAAAACACAGAATCACCAATATTTGCAGCAAAATACGTGCCAGGTGATTTTGAAGAGCAAAAACCCAACCTAGATATCGAAAAGTGAAAATTAAAACCATAGAGTAGATCATCTGCCAAATGTGTTCGATGTGCACACATGTTTAGCTGGGATACACCGGTCCACTGCTACATGGGTGGTAACTGGTAAGGGAAATCGACTTATGATGGCAAGGTGCAAGAATAATAACATGGGTCCATAATACTTCACTACAAATCTGATATTTAGGATGGAAGGCTTTATAAACTTGATGGCTTCATTAGTTGGTTGCAGGGGAAATCCGTTTACGAACCATGATAAGCATACAACTCAAAGTAACGAGATGCTGGAAGAGGAGATAATCAGTTCTTTGGACTATCATAATATAATATTATAAGCAACTTTCGTTTACTTAAAAAAGTTTATAGGTGCTTCCTCGGACCATCATAAGTTGATGTGATAAAAGTCCAATATACGAACTTCTATCAGACTATAGACGTGCTTGAGCGATCACCTTGTTACTGCAGAGTCATTTGTTGTTTCATCATATACTAGTTGAATCAAGTCTATAAAAGTGGTGGTACATACACTAGTCGAATCCAGGAATATAAAGAAGAAAAAAATAAGAACAACTTAATTTACGAGCTGAGCTGGAGTAATGGATGAAGACTAAACTCGTACCTGCAGACTGTTGGAGATACACGGCATCCTTCAACTCGGACAACCCAATCCTCTGTGTCTGCTTTTGGAACCAATCAAGAATGCTTTCTTTCAATAAATCCTTTGGCGTACTCCAATAACCGCGCACACATAAAGCATCTTCAATTGAGATGAGCTACATATTTTATAGAGTTAGGAATCTTAGCTTCGATTTCAATAAGCTATATTCAAGGGACAATGAAGTCTAGAAGACACTTCCCGTCCAAGCTATAGGTCGGTGGTTCGAGTCATGCGTTTGTGTGTTGAAACTAAAAAAAAAAAAAGGCTATATTCAAGGGCTCAGAAAGTGTACCACCGATATTGAGTTTGTATTACGCAATAGCACGTATGTTCCCCAAGCCAAATCTTCCTTCAAATCGGCAGAGATATCCTGTGACATGGCAAAGATTTGCTCGGCACCTTCAGGGATTTCTTTTTTATCAGTCGGAGTAGCCCCCTGCGTACCCAGTAATAACATTACAAGGGCAGAACTTGCATCCAAATACTGATTTTCGAGTTTTCACAATTCTAATCTAAAAGATTCTCCCAAAAACTATTACAGTACACTAGAACTATTATTCATTAAGCTCAGATCCACTTATCTTCACATGAAGCAAAAATATGCAAAGTAGCAAAAAGGAATCATACTCAAATGTACGCAATTAAAACACATTCGACACAAAAATGATATAGACATGGATGAGGTGTGAAGTTACAAGTTTCAACTCCACAACAGTAAGGTCCTCATGGATAATGAATTAAAAATCAAGAATTTGATCTTTCCAGTATGAAACATTCTTATCTTATCAAAATCAAAACAATTCTGCTGCTCAAATTCATAAATTTAAGGATGACAAGTGTCGGCTTATTACAGCAATTAGCAAAATCTCCCAAAAACACACATAATCCCACTTTCATGCAACGACGTGGATCCTCACTTCACCAACCAACATTTCAGCTGATAAATGTCACTCAAGCATTCACCTCATCATTCAGCTACGAAGCACGACTATCGAGAACATAGACATGACAAAACAAGACAAGAACGAGGATGCCGGTGCAAGATATATTTTAATTTCCAACACCTAGAGCATATCAAACAGGATACCATGAACTGCTTGTAGAAAATTTTACAGCAACATTCATGGCATTTGCCCATATCAAATCATAATCTAGCCAACAAACTTAAACACTTCAATCCACGATTCTCAACATCATTCCATGCCAAAAGCTCAAATGAAGTAAACAAAGTGCTACCTTGAGAAATTTTCCAAGATATGGGACAACTGCAGAAAACGATGCAAGAGAAAGCCCTAATGCCTCTGTCCTCTACAAAATAACAAACAGAAAATAATCACCACAGCTTAATAACAATTAACACTATATATATAAGAAGGAATAGAAAACAAAAAAAAAAAAACTCAATTTACGAGCTGAGCTGGAGTAATGGAAGAAGAATCCGCGCCCAGAAAATGATTCAACGCTAAAAGCGCTCCAAATCCATATCCTAAGTATCTGGGCAAGTAAGATTCGTCCAATCCAGGAATTCCTTCAAAAAAAAAACAAATTTAACAAAAATTTCACAAAATACGAAAACGGGGAGAAAAACATAATCATAATCATATACCAAGAGTAAAGCGAAGAACTGAAAGATTGAGCTGCTGTTGATTCTGGGCGCAACGAATTTTAGCGGGCGATGATGGTCTGCTAATGGCGAACTTCGAAGGGTACTTGTAATTGCGAATGGCGCGAGATTTTAACGGAATTAACGGATTCAGAGAGATAACGGAAGTGCTGCAGCTGCTCATTTTTTTTTTCGCTTCTGCAGTTTGAGATGATCGGGAAAGAGAGAGCTCTATATTTGGAGACACAGGATTGAAAGGCCGAATTTTTTTCATTAAAATGGTAAAAAACTGTAAGAAATTCGTTGAGTCATTTTCTCGAGCAGGTTTGAGGCATTCTATGTTTAGTATTCGAAATATTATTACTGTAAGTTTTCTTTGATGGGTGAGTTGAAATGTGGGACCTACGTTTGACTGTTTAAAACGGGGAATTTAGAAGATGTCTGATTTTATTTCTAGTTGTACTTTTTCAATTTTTTCAGTATTTTCACATGTTTGTTTATGAAATGTATTAATTTTTCTAAATAGAATAATGATTTTGGTATAGTTGTAAGTGATTATATATTTAGAGTTACAAGGTTGAAAAATGAAAATATGTTTGATTGATTAATATTCAGTTTAAATTTGTGATTGATAATAATATATAAACATTTTCGTGGTTAGGGGGAATAAATGAATAATTGAGTGGACGATTACATTATAATTATAATAAGTAATATAACATTGAAAAAATGTAAGCGGAAAGAGAATTTAAAGAGATTTTTTTTTTTTTTTGAGGAAATAAGTAGTATAAAGATTGAAACAAAGTAAGTACAAAGAGAATATAAACAATAGTTACATAGTGGATTCTTATACGTGAGAGATGTTCACAATTTGAATGTCTTTAAATAGACAAAATACTGTATTTCTTGATAGATTATCATGTACTCCCTCCCTCCGTCCGCACGGATTTTAAGAGTGTTAGAGTATGTTAGGGCATCTCCAACCCATCTCTATATCTTCACATATCTCTAAATCTGGAGCAATTCCTTCTCCAGTCTAGCACCAAAATCCTGCTCTATTATACAGATTTGAATTGTGTTGCTCCAAACTTGGAGCAACACTATTCATTGCTCTATTCTTTTTACAATTAATTTTATTGTTATAATTATTATTCCTTATTATATTTATTATTTTTTGTTCCAAAATATTATATTATAGTTATATTTCTAAACATAATATACCAACATTAAAATTACATAAAATTATTTAAAAAATACATTTAAATAAAATACAAGATAAACAAAAAAATTGAAAAAAATACAATTACATAATAAAAGCATAAACACAAAGTCGATACATTTAATTTCTAATAAAGGCCATCTCCGGAACGTCCCACCCCATCTGAAAATAAATTTTGAAACATATCAGAAATACTAGTGTTGGCTTCTTTGGCTTGTTACCGCTTTCGAATAATATCTTGTTGCTCTGATCGGAAGTAATCACATGTTTCAGGATCATCAACCGTAACTAAAAGTAGAATATTCTGTTTTTGTGTAAAAATATAGAGCAGACTGTTGGAGATGACTTACTGATTTTGCTGTATTTTTGTGCTGAAATTGCTGTATTTTGGTGCGAACTGCTGGAGATGGCCTTAGATAGATGTATTGTGAGTGGAGAGTAAAACTCATATTTATTATGAGTGGAGTCATTTACATTTAAAGAAATATCACACTTATTATGGACAGACGAAAAAAGAAAGAATATCACACTTATTATGAACAGAAGAGTAACATGTTACAATGTCACTTTTAAATGGTAATCTAATTTATAGAATATGTGAGTTTCCGATCGAAAGACCATATATTCTAGTTTCATCAAGTATGTTAGATAAGATTTGCATAATATGATTTGTATATATTGTATAATTTAAATATTATACAAGTAGGAAATTATACTCAAAGCACACTCAAAATATAGTTGTTGTCCTCATCTCAAAGAGAAAAAAAAGGACTAATGTCTAGGGAAAAAGAAGAAAAAAACTGAAAGAAGATAGAACGCAATGTGTACGTCAGTAAGTGTGTGTGTGTGTGTGTGAGAGAGAGAGAGAGGGACACTCACTTAGGTCCAAACGGCTTGAAGACTTGAAGTCTTGATCCATATGTGCTCAAATTCTTTAATATTTTTTCGAAAAAGTATGGCATTGTACCATTAACTTTCAACTATTTTATTCAAAGTTAATCATAATTAAACAGCCAAAGGTCTTAACTTTTAATAGTTTTTTAATTCTTAAAGAATAAATTAAATAATAATCATATTTATACTCGTGTTTGATTGGTCCAAGTAGACTGGACAGAATTTAATGAGGAGTGTTTGATTGGATAGATTCGGCCCAATATTTAATCTTGCGATACTATATGGAATTAATTTTGCCTAGTCTTACCCTTATAAGTGTTGTCTTCTTGGCTTTCACTCTGTAACAAAATATTCTCTCCGTTCCATTCAATTTGTCTACCTATTGTTCGGCACAGAAATTAAGATTAAGGGTAAAAACAAAAAAAAAGTGGGTAAATCTCACTACTTTTGAAGGGTTAATTATTTTCTTATTTAGAAATAGACAAATTGAGTGAGACATGAATTTAAAGAATAGTAGATAAATTGAGTGGGACAGAAGGAGTATAATTTACGATCAGTCCGATTCAGACCCATCTTTACTTATCTCATATTATATCTTGTTGGACCAACCGACCATCCGAAGTAGACAACGAAATCATAGGGATAGAAGGGAAAATATAATCAGTTGCGAATAAATAGTTGAAAAAATGTGACCCCAATTATCTAATTATATTTTCCTATTAATGAAAGACCTAACACAAGAGATAAGAAGCATATTAAGACCTACCAGTTCAACTTCAAACTCCAATCACCAACCGCCACGTAGACCGTCAACACCAACGACCTCGCGTCGCCACCGTGAGATCCTCCACCGCCGACTTCACATACCAAACAATCAACCGACACGTGTCCATAAACCCACCGCCACATCCGGTCACCACCATCGGCCACCGGCTACTTCCGGTAGCAGCCCCCTTCTACTCCCGCTAACTATATAAGCACCGACCAACACCGAAAAATCTCTTCTTTTTACCATTTTTTTTTCTTTTTCGCAAAATTCCTTCTCTGATTGCTCTCTCTGTTTCCAGGTTAGCTTATACTAATCCTTTTCTTCTTTCTTTTTCATTCTCCTCATTTTTTTTTTCAATCTAATTTAAATATTTTATAGCTAGATTTAAGTTTGAAATTTTCTATTTTGGGTGGCGTGCTCCAAGTTCAAACCTTTAATCCTTTTCCCGTTCTAATTTGTGCCAATTGTAAGTTTTTTGATCTTTGATTAAATTTATTGGGGATGCTATTTGGGAACTTAATCCGATTAAATTCACTGCAAATTAAGTGAATTTGCTTGAGTAAAGATAGTTTCAGTTTGATCGCTTTGTTTTACTTGATTCTGGTAGGTTGTAATTGAATTGGGCGCTTCTTATAAGGGTAATTTTGTTACTTGCGTTAGTTTGATTCATCGACTGCTACCTTTTTGTTTCAGCTATTAGTTGCTAAGCTTTCTGCTTGATTGGATTTGACTTTAATGGTGGTGGTCATGAATTAGGGTTTTGTAGATAAAGCTGGGAAATTGTTGTTTACGAAGTGAATTTTGCAATGAGGATATTTTTTGTATTTTTCTCTAGTTGCTAAGCTTTAGAATCTTGCTGTTCAATAGATTTTCCTTACTTTTTCTTTCTGTTGTAATGTAGTTTATTAGCTGCTGCTATTCTGTTACTCATAGTTCTGCTTGTATAATTCGTGGCAGAATCGAAAAGGAGTAGTCTTTTTGGGATTTACATGTTGATGGTGAAGTGAGTGGGTGTGGATGAAGTGGTGAATAAGTACCCATACTTTTGTGTCGACTCGGTTTGGTGTTTCAAAAGGATGGAGCTGGTCATTTCTTCTCTTTAGCTAGCTTAATTAAGTTTAAGTCTCGTCTTTTGTATGTTTGCCTAGCACTGGATAATTTTTACCCCAGTCGTTAAGCATTTGTGCATCCAATGGTGCCTTCTCGGGTGGTTGGTGGAATGGCACAATCATCTTCGAGTTCTGGAATTTTTTTTCAAGGAGATGGGCAGTCGCACGTTGCAGGAAATTCTCAGTTGAGTTCAAATTTTGGGAACTCTTCACATGCAATTCCTGGACATGCTCGAGGAAACATGGGACCACTTCCTGGGGATGTTGGAAACACAGTCTTCAACAGTGTGGCAAGCTCGGGACCTAGCATTGGGGCTAGTTCGTTGGTCACTGATGCCAATTCGGGACTTTCAGGAGGTCCCCATATGCAGAGAAGTGCTAGTTTTAATACAGATTCTTACATGCGGTTACCTGCATCACCCATGTCGTTCACATCTAATAACATTAGCATTAGTGGTTCTTCCATCATGGATGGATCGGCTGTTGTTCCACAAAGCTCAAATCAAGAGCCAGGTTCACAAGCTCAGCAAAATCAGCAGCATCAGATTCAGGGAGCTTCGAGTGCCACGTCTTTGTCCGCATCACGAATGGGGCAAGTCCACCTGGGAGGTGGTCCGAGGGTGCCTAATTCTTTCATGCATGATCCAACCGCTATGTCTCAACTACAAAAGAAACCTCGATTGGATATTAAGCAGGAAGATATATTACAGCAGCAAGTTTTGCAACAGCTATTGCAGAAACAAGATCCCATGCATTTACAGAACCCCAATCCTCAGTTGCAAGCCCTAATTCAGCAACAGAGACTAAGGCAGCAACATCAACAGCAACAGCAACGGGAACAGCAACAGCTTCTTCAGTCTATGCCCCCAATGCAGCGAGTTCAGTTGTTGCAACAACAACAGCAGCAGCAGCAGTTAAGACAACAGCTTCTACAACAGGGTTTGCAGCCTCAATCTGGATTAAAGCGCCCCTATGATGGTGGTGTATGTTCACGTCGGCTAATGCAATATCTGTATCACCAGAGACAGAGACCTGCTGTAAGTAGTCTGATAGTATCTTAGTTCTTAAATGATTAGGTAGATTCTTTTATTATGATGTCGTATTTTCACATTATTCACAATAATGATGCATGACCTATTGTGCACATGAGTATAGTTCCTATCTGGGGTTGCGACTGTTTGGACACCTTGTGGTGATATATCATCTAATTGATTTTGCCAGGACAATACTATTGCCTATTGGAGAAAATTTGTAGCTGAATATTATTCTCCACGTGCGAAGAAGAGGTGGTGTCTATCCTTATATGATAATGTTGGGCATCATTCGCTGGGAGTATTCCCGCAGGCAGCAATGGTAATTATCTCGGCTAAAATCTTAATTTACCAAATGTTATTGTGCACTTTTCTTTTGCTTTGATTTTTTTTTTTCGTCTGAAGAGGCACCTTGATGGTCATTTTCATGATCTCATACCCTTATATAAACTGTTTGTAACCATGTTGATGTTCTTCTTGCTTCTTTTTGTGCAGGACGCATGGCAGTGTGACATTTGTGGTTCGAAATCTGGAAGGGGATTTGGTTAGCTTTATCTGACATTATTCATTTGCCTTTATTTTTTCAGTTGAAATCATTTTGTGTTAAATCAAGAATATGGTACTATCATTTTCTGTTGGTTCTGTTGTTTATGTTACTAGGAAATCCTCGTGTAGTATAAACTATTGTGGCTAAAGTTCTGAGCCTTCCACATGCATATCTCATGTTCTATCTTCATATCGCATTGCATCATTTGCTCAATTATATTCAGCAAATAATAAAGGAGGCTTGACTTAGTGTTCATAAGCTTTAGAGGTTCTTGGCCGAAGTAGTCTTACTTAAATATCTTTTGCATCTCAGGTTGAAACTTGTAATGCTATTCATCTACTTTTTTGCTCCTAATACTTCTTGCTTTCTTTTTGGTATTGGCAGAAGCAACTTTTGAAGTGCTCCCCAGACTCAATGAAATCAAATTCGGCAGTGGTGTCATCGATGAGCTTCTTTTTCTGGACCTGCCCCGTGAATGTCGATTTCCTTCAGGAATGATGATGCTCGAGTATGCCAAGGCAGTTCAGGAAAGCGTATATGAGCAGCTCCGTGTGGTTCGTGAGGGCCAGCTTCGCATCATATTCACCCCTGATCTGAAGGTGACTTGAAAATTGAAAGTACCTTCAGCCTTCTGGTTCATCTCCCAGTTATATTTATGTTTAACTCCTGCACTCCAAACATCTTTAGATACTATCTTGGGAGTTTTGTGCACGGCGTCATGAAGAACTTCTTCCTCGCAGATTGGTTGCTCCGCAGGTACTGAATTTTTCACTACCCAATCTCAGTTCAGTTTTTGTATTGTGATTTTGATCTATCTTAAATATGTAACTTCTTTTCTTAAATTTGTTATGGATTAATGCAACATCAGATTAATTATTATTTTCCATTTCCACAACCAATGAGCACCATTTCATTCACAACTTTGTGATTGTTGAAAGCTCAAAGTGATATTTAATATGATTGATTGATAGAATTGTTTTCACTGCATACCTTCAGCTTGCTTCCTTGTCCAAATTGGGCATTTGATGTCGATAACTTTTTCATTGTTCATTTATCTCTAGACTTAGATTTCGAGTTAGATATTTAATAGGTATAGTATAAAAGCTGGATTGTTGGCTTTTGGAAGGCCTAAAATCTGGGGATTTATTGTAACCCTCTGGTGTTGTACATTTTAAATATGGAACTTCTGAATTGCACTTGTGTTGCAGGTGAATCAATTACTGCAAGTCGCACAAAAATGCCAAAGCACGATATCTGAAAGTGGACCTGATGGCGTTTCTCAACCAGATATTCAAGCAAATAGTGTAATGTGAGTGTCAAACTCAGTGTGGTGGTTTCATTCTCTCTATTGCTATGCTTTACGTCACATTTTACACTCAACTCTGTTTTATGGATTATGTGCTAATCGTATGACTAGGTATAGCAATACTTATGTCATTTTTCGTTTTCCTTTTGTGGCCGGGTGGAACTGTGGAAGCAAAAATATTTATTGTCATGAAATAAAATTCTGTCTAGCCTAAACTCCAACTCTTTTACGAGGATTCTGATAGCTTAGTATAGCTAAGTAGCCTGGTATGATCTGTAAAGCCCACCATCGAGTTCTTCATATAATCTGTGATTTCCTAATTTTATGTCTATTGCATTTCAGGGTGGTAACAGCTGGACGTCAGCTTGCTAGGAGTTTGGAGTTGCAGTCACTAAATGATCTAGGCTTTTCAAAAAGATATGTCCGGTGTCTACAGGCATGTCTGAAACTTTATCAACTTATTGTGTCGTTGCTCGTTTGCCCAGTTTTTGTCATGCTTCTTTTTATTGTTTTAGATTGCTGAGGTTGTAAATAGCATGAAGGACCTGATGGATTTCTGCACAGAACAAAAAGCCGGACCAATCGGTAATGAATCCTCGCAACCTGCCTTTTCTCCTTTTCCGGTTTTAGTAAAATTGAAGCACTTAGGAATTTTATGATCCATGCTTATGATCACCTGATTACGGGTCCTTACAATCGAGTGAGACATGGGGCTTACATAGAAATTGTGCAACCCGACAGTTGATACAGTTGTGCTATTATGTTTCCTACTAATTTAATGTTAGCTATAGTCCGTTTATAGCTTAGTGGCATTCCTCACTTTTATAGGGTGATTGACCCCGGTTCAGTCCCGTTCCCTAGAGGCTAGAGGAAATCCTGAATCAATTTTTTTTTATGCAGAGGGCTTGAAAAGTTACCCCCGAGAGACCGCGACGCCCAAGGTTCAGATGCAGAAGATGCAAGAAATGGAACAGGCGGGCGGTCTTCCTAGTGATCGCAACACACTCAACAAGTTGATGTCGTTGAATCCTGGGCTTAACGGGTCGATGAGCAATAACCAACAGCTGGTTGGTCGAGGTGCTCTGACCGGCTCGGCTCAGGCTGCTCTTGCTTTAACAAACTACCAAAATTTGTTGATGAGACAAAACTCGATGAACTCAGCGCATAATAGCTCGCACCAGCAAGAGGCATCTTCACCTTTCAGCACATCCAGCCAGACTCCCACGACTCCGGTGGCTTCAGGCATTCTGCAAGGTACGTTTCAGAATTCCCCGGTCAGTGGCTTCTCTAGCGGCCAGGCTTCGTCTCAGCGGCAGCAGATGGCTCAGCATTCAGCCAACGGGAATGGGAACGGGAATGGTCTATTACAGCAACATCAATCTATGAACTCTCAAGGTAGCCAAGCATTACAACAGCAAATGATCCAGCAATTGCTGCAGGATATGAGCAATAAAAATAATAATGGGACAGCTCATCTACCACAGCAGCAGCAGCAGCAGCAGCAGTCCATTCCTGTGCAAAATCAAGGTGGTAATATGTTGAGGGACAGTGTTGGTTTTAGGAGTTCCCCGACTATTAGTGGAGCAGGAAACGCGCAAGGGAATAGTGGCGGACGCGCTCCAAGCAGAAGCAACAGTTTTAATACATCAAATGCTGAACCTCCTGCTCCTGCTGGTGGGAACATGGGATTCAACGAGAAAGCATCGGATTTGTCGTCGCATAACCTTCATCTATCCGATGAGTTGGTTCCGGATGTCGCCCACGAGTTCTCGGAAAACGGGTTTTTTAACAATGATCTGGACGACAACATGAACTTCGACTGGAAGGCTTGACTAACTTATGTCCTGATTGTGGAATCTGAGAATGTTGTACAGGCTGTTTCACTTACTCCTCTGATTATGGAAGTTGTTGGACATTTCTAGCACATTATTCTTTTCTTGTAACTTTTTTTCTTTCTTTTTGTTTCTTTCTTAAACTAATGGTTTCCATATGTAAAACTTCTTGCAAGTGTAATCTATTGAATTGATTCGAGTTCTTCAGTTTGCTATGCAAATTGCTACTTGGTCCACGAAACTTTGACCCGCCGGGCTTCTCAGTGTTGTCAAATATCTCAATTTATCAAATTTCAAACAAGTGTCTCGACTTTAAGAAATGTCGGTACAAACTTATATTTTATGAACTTACTTATTTAATACTCCCTCCGTCTCAGGTCATTGTGTTTTAATTAATATTTTATACCTCATAACAAATCAAATATGTACCACACTTTTGGAGGATAGAGGAAGTAAGTATCTCCTAAGGTGCGTTCACTTTGAGTGGAAATGAGGGATAATATTATTTTACCACTTTATATCTTGTTTGCTTTCATTTTAAGAAAAATCCGGTCAGGATGGATAAAGTTTCGGGCAGCCCATTGTCCCTTTGCCAAGGTATAATTTTATACATAAGAAATGGAGTGATAATTTTATACCACATTTTACCTCTAATGTGTTTTATACATTTCTTTCTTTATCCATCAATTTCATCCAAAGTGAACAAGATATAAAAATTGTGATCCCCTTAAGATAGGGATAAATATATTATCATTCAAATCAAACAAGATATAAAACTTGTGGTCCTCACTATTTGAGATAAATTTATACCTCATTATATTATCCCTCCATTTAGAGAGATAAAAAAACAATCACAACCTTATAATATTAATTTTTAACTTTGATATTTTAACCTATATTTTTCTAAAATATTATAAGTTTTATAGCCATTCTTGACGACAACTATTAAAAAAAAGGTTATTTTTAAATTTTTAGATTTAAATATTGAAATTTAAATTAACAATTTGTCAAAATTTGACATTGGAATCGAGTTACCAAAAAAACTCAAGTGTAAGAAACTAAATTTAGATTACTCTAATGAATATATATTTCTAGAATATCAAAATATATATATTCATTTATGAAATTTTATGGTTAACTAATTATTTTTATTGGATCAAATATGTAACGAACATGATAATCTTATACAAAGGCAAGTATACTAACAACACTGCAGTAGGAAAAATGAAACCAACAAAAAGTTTCCTCAAATTAGGTATACCAAACAACACAAGCGGTTTCTGTTGTTTACATTTCTGTTTAATGCTTTTGTTTTTCTGTCATGCTTTCAACATTACAAAAATCCATGATAAAAGAACATCACAGTTCTGTTGTCTACTACCTAAAAGATGCAACCTCGTCCTTAAATTGATTTAGAAGATCTTCAATGCTCTTCAGAGGGGCATCGCTGTTGTCCCTGACTCGCACAGCCACCTGGAGGCATACGAGCACGTAAGAAATGGATAAAAACTTGACAAAGGAGGCTTGATACGGGATATAATGAGCGTTATTCGGTAGTACCAACTTTAGCAATCAAGACGGATATAGTTTTTCTAAGTGGTTGCCTCAAAGAAGAATAATGGGTGTATTAGCATTCAGTAAATGCACGCGAAATTCTGTACTAGTATAAAATTTTACGGTAGGGATGCCTACCTGTCCAGTTCCGATTTCTTTCTCCCCAACAACTAAGATATAGTTGTACTGCGCCATTTGAGCTTCTCGTACCTATAATGATCCAAAACAATTAGTTTCCTGAAGTTGTTCCAATTGAGAAATGAAGGAGCTTCTTACAAAATGCTAGAGTATCACCAAATAAAAAAAAATAAAAATAAAAAAATAAGAATTCTAACCTACCCGACCTAATTTTAACATATATAAAGATTTCTTTTCTTAAAAAAGAAAAGTGAACATACAAGGTTAGCTCATTTATAAAATTGTCATTCTAATGAAGATATAGTGGACATTTATATACACCTTTTTATTAATTGTCCTGTCAGATGTGTCAACGTCGACATAAAATCCAGCATCATGTATGCGATCCCGAACCTACAATCAATGAAAATGCAACCATGAATAACACAAGATCATGACTTAGTATCTCAAGCAAAAGGAACACGATCACATGCAGACAGAAAAGGGTAAAGATGAGGGGAGGAAGAAAGAAAATAGAGGGGAAAAGTAAGCAACTGATGTATAGATGCCAATTATAAAACCAAAACTGATATGGATAAATTTTGTCCACTCATCAAGAAAGTAGATATGGAAGAGAGATCTGTGTACATTCAGCAGAACTAATAACTAACCTCTAGGGCATAAGCTTGGGATTTGTCAGAGACGGGGCACACTATTGCTTGGCGCGGACTAAGCCAAAATGGCCACTTCCCCTTGTAGTGCTCCAACAGTATAGCAAACATTCTTTCAACAGAACCAAGAATTGCTCGGTGAATCATTACAGGCACTTCCCTCTTGGTTTCATCTTCTGCTGAGTAAGATAAGTTGAAGCGACGAGGTAGTTGAAAGTCCAACTGAAACAGTGAAATAATACTCGATCAAAAATCCATACCTAGAGAAAGAATCCGGCACAAATCCACTGTGCTATAGCAAAAAGTAGGAACCATATGGCAGCTTAAAAGCTCTTCAGGCACATTATTCAGTCAACAGGCTTTCAGCTTTTCATTACATGGTTTCAACTTACAGAAATCCATCCACAATAACACCCACAAATTTCACTAAAAAAAACATGCACAAATAATTATTATAGAATATGGTAGTAATTGAATGTTCACATTTGGTTTGGGGAGGATAATTTGCTTTATGACTTGGTTAAATCTTCCACTTATTAATTCATAAACATGATAAGATAACGAAAAGGCAGATATAAAATAAACCTGCAACGTTGCACACTGGAATTTTCTTCTCATTGCATCATTCACACTGATGTCTATCTTCGGACCATAAAAAGCTCCATCACCTTCATTTATCTAATAAAAAATCTGAAATCAATACTAGCAGAAGAAGTTGAAAACACTGAAAACCATGCAGACATTAAAAAAAATCAATGGGGTGGCTCTTTTTCCTAAAAAAACATGCCTTCGAGTGGATTAACAGTTTTTTGGAGAGAGCAAGATCATTATTTTATGAGTAACTAACCTCCCAGGGCTTTCCAAACTCATTCAATGCTTCTGTAAGAGCAGCTTCAGCCCTCTCCCATGTTGCTGCATCTCCAAGATATTTCTCTGGTCTCTACAAGACATAAGACAGATAATAGAACAAGATCTTGTAACATTAGCAACAATCTATCGGGTCTGACCACAAAAGGCAAGTGCAAGAAATAGTGTCACAAGTACAAACAACCAATTTTAGGTTATCGTTCATCTAACATGTGCATTCCTCTACATTTATTCTGCATTTTCGTGCAGGGAGAGAATTGAAGAGTGAGTGAACACAAAATATTATAAACTGAGAGAGGTTATACTTATGCAGGTTGGTGCACTGAAACACAATGTACCGACATAGTGTAGCTCATGACACAAGCAAAGTCCAGAACATAATGGTTTTCGATTAAGAAGTGTTGGGATTTATACCGTAGATAACTTCAGATCAAAAGTGAAGCCAAATATTTCGTACACACAACTGATAAATTCTAGGACGCCCTTGACTTCATCTTTAACCTGTAAAATTTGGGGTAAGATTAAACAAAAGATTTTGTACTGAAATGATAAAACTAGGGCAGAACCAGAAAATCAATCTTACTTGAGACTCCCTGCAGAAGATATGAGCATCATCCTGTACCAAAACCTTAGAGTCAGATCTTGTTTACAAGTTACAACAAAACAAATGAATAATTGCTTATACCAATAAACTATTTAACTAAGCCGAATGACCAAGACTGATTCAGGTAAACTCCACACCAAAAGATAGAAACCAAAGACCTTAACATAGCCAACAGGGAACAGGCAGTAGCTAAAAATGAAAGATAGATGTCAGACACACATAACATACAGGTAGCTTATAAATTCACCCCAGTTCCTTCTATATCATTATTCTCAACACGGTTTTTGGTATACCTGCTGAAACCGCCTCACACGAGTCAACCCAGTAAGAGCACCGCTTGCCTCATTGCGATGCAACACCCCAAAATCAGCCAGGCGTAGTGGAAGCTCTGCAAAATTGCAAATGTTAACTGTGAGAATCTATAGAAAAGGAACTACATGTAAGAGCCCCATGCAAAAAAGTCATTAGGACATGCAGTGCACAAGCAATCTTATCTAAAAGTTTCTCAACACGTAACAGAAAGAACAAGGTGGTCAGCATTCATATAAGGCCAATGAAATGCAAAAATTGATTATTACAGGCAATTAGTAGATGAAATCAACAGATATAACAGGAAGCAATCATAATTCAACTTATAAAATGTTATTTTGCATCGGTTATGCAGCCCCTAACCAAGTTAATATTAAAGTAACCAATAATTACATAATTTACATGGATCATAGACAGATTTACTTTGGTCTGCAACTGCAGGCTGATGGCACATCCATACTAGTCAACGGATATAAAAGATAAAAAGAAGAAAAAGGCTCACCTCTATATGAACGCACTCTATGATCAAATATTAAACAATGGCCAGGGCAGTTCATTGGCTTGAGTCCAAATTCTTGTTTCTCTACCTGCAATAACATCAAAATACACCGCTTCATTGAATTTAGCAGAAAAAGGCAGTCAAAGTCCAACCCTAAATTACAAGAAAAATATTTGAATAGTTTTTAACTGATCAACCATGATCTAACCTCAAAAACAAACATATTCTCCTTGTAGTTGGCAGCATGACCAGATTTTTCCCACAGATCCATATTGTACATATTTGGAGTCCACACCTATTGATTTCAAGCAATAGGTGGTTATAAAGTGAGAACTTGTACAGAAACAAATTTTAAATGTCCTTGTCAGCATTAAAGACTAACCTCCTCATAACCTCTCTTCCAGTACTGACTCCGTATAAATTCCAGCAACTTGTTGCAAACTCGAGAACCGTGAGGTAGAAAAAAACAGCTTCCGGGGCTAAGTTTAACAAAAAAGACATCTAATTAGAATCATGAAATACAATCACACTATGTTATGTAGCTCAAACATTTACCTTAGAGGGTGAAAAAAGAAAAGCTCTTGCTTTTTTGTGAGTTCTCTGTGGTCATATTTCTTAGCTTCTTCAAGCATGGCCTTATATTCCTGAAAGAATTACAACTAAATACACTAAGAAACATTGATAATGCAAACAACTATCAGCTTCTTGTAGTACTCCAGTGAACTGGAAAGTAAGAAAAATGTAACCTTTAATTTCTTTTGGTCTGGAAAAGATATGCCATAGACCCTCTGCAAGCTTTCACGGTCTTTATTTCCACGCCAATATGCAGATGAAGCCTAATTTTACAAAATAAGGAGAATTTAACAACCATGCTGACTGCAAGTGTTTGCTTCCTATAGAATAGTGATCCTACCTTCATACAGCTAAAAGCTTTCACAAAAGCTGTATTTGGTATGTGAGGCCCACGACAAAGATCAACCAAAGGACCACATCTGTATACCGTCAAAGTTTTATCTTCAGGTAAATCTTTAATAATTTCAACCTAATGAAAAGACAGGAGAGAAAACAATAAACAAGTGATACAGAGATAATTAAAATAGAAGAAATATGTAGATAAAGAAAGTAAAGGAGAACAATTACCTTGAAAGGATTATCTGAAAACATGTCAATGGCCTGTTGCCTAGTCACTTCAATGCGCTCAAAAGGTTGTTTTTCCTAATGTAAAAGGAACATTAATAAAACACTCATAATCACCCTGAAATTTTATAGCAAAACACTGCACATATATATAGGGAAGAGTAGAAGACGCCTTATTTTCTATAATGTTTTTCCAATAAAAAGAAACCGTCAATTTTGAAGCCAGCACAAATGCATGTCACAGACTCACATCATGCAACCAAGTAGTTACTAAGGTTAACTAACGTCCAATGTCACTATTTAATTAAGAGTAAAAAGAGTTCATACGTCAACAGCTTTCTTGGCAGCTGCTTCAATCTGTTTAAAGTGGTCCTCGTTCAATCCCAAATCACCATAAAATGCATCATAGTAAAATCCCTGCAAATTATTCAGCCAGTTGGCTAGTATGAGACACTTGAAATGTAAAAGCAAATAAATTTACCATAAACTAACTAAGCAAAATCCATGCTTCAATAAATGTCCCAATATAATCAACATCTATAAAAGGAACCACCAATCTGTGATAGAGCAAGGCAATAACGAAAAGCTCAAAATTCACCTCCCCTCTGGTAGTACACGGCCCGATGCATAATCTACATCCATAAGTCTGCTCCAACGACTGGAATAACCCAAAACAAGCACATTGTTAATGATCAGATTAGGCAAACTCATATTTCATTATAAAAAATGTCTTACTTCGCCAAGAATGTGCGCACTCGAATGCCAGAATGTATCGCGCCCTTCGTCAGTATCAAACGTAAACAGCGCAAGCTTGCAATCTTCTTCCAGAGGCCGATTCATATCCCACAAAACTCCATTCACCTTGGCAATGAGCGCGTTCGAGGCCAAGCTCTTCGATATCTCCTTCGCCACATCAAACGGGGAGGTGTTCCATTTCTTCCCTTCCTTAACCTTTCCGTCCGGCAATGTAATCCTATTCTCAAAGCGTCAAACCATAAATCAAACAATCGCAACCTCAACAACTACACAAAAAATTGAACAGAAATTTACTTGATTTGTTCGTCGGAAAGCGCCATTCGCTTGAGTTTTTGCTCATTCTGGATTGATTCGAATAGCGTAATGCGTTTGGGGATGACGGATTGAAGATACGCTTCGTCTTTGGTGAAGGCTGGTTGAGCGGAGTTCGAGTTAGGCTTAGCCTTGCTGCCGGCGGCGGATTCTCCCATCGGAAGGAAAAAGCGGCGGCGGAGATTGGTTGACGGCAGGGGGCGGCGGAGGGATAAGGAGATGCGCCACCAGAGAGAGAATTGCATAAACTGTGAAGAGGGTTTTCGAATTTCAATTTGCTGAGGTTTTTCCAATTTGCTGCAGTTTAGAGTCAAAGCCTTTTGACATTATAGATTTGTACAATCAATCTTCATTTTTGGGATTGATTTCAAAGTGGTCCTATAGTTTTAGATTTAGGTCGATAGCATCCTAATTAGGATTTAGGGTTTAGGATATGGCCGAATAGTAATCGAAAAATCGAAACGAACCAAATAGTTTCGATTGTTTCGTTCCAGTCAGTAGAGCAGTTCGATTTTCGATTTGGCTAAAAATACAGAAATCAAATTGAATTCCGGTAGGTTTTATTTTCTGACCTAATGAGTTTGGTTTCGATCAAAATTATATTGAGTACATTTTTTTTTAAATATTATAACTTTGAAAATCGAACAATGTTTTTGTTTTGTCTTGAGTTATAGTGGGCTCGGTTCATCAGGATGGAATCGGAAACGAACCGCATATTACTTTGGTTTCGGTTACAAATCAGAATCGCCGGTTTCGGTTCGTTTCAGTTCCTCAATTTCTGCATGTTTCGGGGGTACCAATTATATATATTTTCATTTTTTTTGCTACTTTTTTCTTGTTTAATTGTAATTTTATGCATTATAATGTAACATTTAGGTGAAATAAATATGAATTGTAACATAAATATAAATAAAAATGCAAAAAGTAAAAAAAAATAAATAAAATAAAAATAGAAGGAACCGGCAATTCTCGGTTCCGCTGCATTCTAACCGGAATTGAATCGTCGTTGATGCAGTTCTCGGTTCCAAATTGAAACTGTCGGTTTCGATTCAATTCCAACGGTTCATGTTCTTTTTGCCACCTCTAGGCTTGTTCTTATTAAAATGTATGCATTTAAAAGTTTAGTTTATAACTCAAACTCAAAATGAATTTAAAATGTATTTAGATTATTTATGTGACTATAAAATACTATTAAATATTATGCACATTTTAGAAAATCATATATAAAAGCAAAATAAAAGATGAAAAGAAAATAACTTTTCAATACATAGAAAGTAAGGGAAAATAGATACATTGATAGGTGAAACTTGAAACAATAGTTAAGAATGAAAAATTATAGAAACTAATTGTAGTTGATACATGGATAGGTGAAAGAATAATCGAGAATGGAATATATTTTAGAAAAATAATCACAATTGCACGTAAAATCAATTATCAAAGTCAAAATCAACATATTCAATATATTAATGGGCATATATATAATTTAAATGTCAAAATCAACATATTCTGTTCTATGTATGTGCACCAAACATTAAATCCACTAATGCATATCTAATTAGGTGGAGTTGTTGTGTTTGCTTAAAAAAGCAATAGCAATTAAGATCTCGTTTAGCTCGTGATTCCATTAAGCAGTCACATTCCATTCTATTACTGCTAATCATTTTATATGTTCACAAGAAAATATTGAAAAATTCCAAAATACATGTTTAATTTTCTATAATTTATTTATGTCAACTTACTCACACAGCCCCATCATCAGTCGATCAGACACTACATGATTCCTTCCTCCTCCAAGAAAACTCAAAACGGTCATTCCCTATTCAAGCAGCAAAAGATGGATGGTAGTGAAAATCCTGCCATTTTTCTCGATTTATTCTTCGTCCCGTCTCAGGCCGTTAGACGTTAGACGACACTGGCAGATAGATAATCAACCCGAGACTAATTTAGGCTCTCATGATCAGAGTCGTAATCGTCTATCATCACGGGTCCTGCACTGCGGAAGGTGTTGAGGATTAGTTGCTCCCAAGTCCTTATGCTTTCACTAAACCTGTGAAAATGTGATCTGCTACTCGACTCTGCTTCTGAGATTCCTACAGTTGGAAAATTGTAAATTTTAACAGGGTTGTACTTGAGGGTGCATTTTCCTCCCTCATCAATCATTTCCACGTCAAATACGGGGGAGAGTGGTCGACCGATAACTTGAACATGATTGATGCTGTGACACAAATAAAAAAATTCAGACATATCTCAAACATGATTGATAACTTGAACATGATTGATTCTGGCATGCAGCACCGATTTCAAATCTTGAAAGCAATCTTATGTGGCAATTCAAGGAAAGAAGCGGTTTACCATATGTAGTATAATCCGTCCATTTCTTGAGTCTGCATTCTGCCCAACAGCTCCACTTTAAGGATTCCTCCAATGCAAAGAACGGGTTCGGGAAGCTTAAACTTTTGCAAGTAATTTTCCTACAATCCACACACATCAAAAAATGAGAAAGAAAAAACTTAAATTGATCAAGATAAGCACCACACTAGAAACTTCATGTTGCCGAAGGCCAATCCTAAAACAAAATACATGATGCCAACTTCCATAATATATTAATATGACAAAAAGTTTCCATCCAAAAACTTGGAAGAAAAGGGAAGCAACTAGGCTCATCAATACTAAAGATTATGTACGATTTTTTATTAACCCACCCACAAGGCCACAACACATACAGAAAACATTGAAATCAAACAAGTCCTTTCCTGACAATGCCCAAGAAACAAGAGTTTACTCAAAGAAGCCACTCCAACAAAGTTACCTGAGCCATTGGGAATTCCGGAGAGCTATACGTCCACACAAACATTTCATCACGGAATTCTTTAACATCGATGAACTCGTCTATTTGTTCATCCTCCAACTCCAGAGGTTCCTTGGAATAGCCCATATGAAACCTCACAGCTTTGGGTGAGTATATAGGGAAGCCAAACTGAAAATAAGCTGGTCAAGGAAAATCAAGCAATCAGTCCGAGGCAAAACAATGGAGTCAGAACTAAAAGTTACAAAATGGTCGAGATTCGAGAACTACCTTGAAATGGATGCATATGCAATTCGGTGATCAGACACAGCTGAGACGACAGTTTATAAATCAATGTCTCTGGAGCAGAGGGATCACTTGCACCCTTGCTCGACCAATACGAAGCCCTGTGGCCAATCCTATCACTAGGTTCCAGCGTATTCTTGATACTCTCGTCTGGATAGTTATCCGTACTAGACGCACAGATGGCGTCTATGATGCAATTTTCTCTAGCAGAAGCCATAAGATCTCGACTTAACGATGCATACACTTGGTTCTCCCTCTCTAGACAAGCCCATTCACCGGAACCTTCCACACCAATTTCCTTAGGTTTAACCGAGTCTTTAGTCACAACGACACGGGCAAAACTCGCAGCTTCTGGAAACTTCCTTAAACAAAATTTCTTACATAGGCCATTACCAATCACTGCAGCACAATGAAGCTCACTAATAAGCATAAGAATTCTGGAAATTGTTATTAACATCACATAAATTACAAAATTCATTAAACTCTAATGCAAATTCTCTCTGCAGCTACGGACGAAGAAAAAAAAAACATACAAAAATCAAAATTGATGAAATCGAACTCACCAAACTCGCGCCAAGACCTCGAAACCGAACTCGTGCGGACAAGATCACCAGGATCATCCAAACACATTAGGATCTTTAGTGACATATCTTGACCAAGCAATTGAACAAAATCTCTGCCTTCATCCATTTGCTCCTATGAAATTAATATCTTTGTTGAACAATTTTCAGCCAGACACCAAAATTCGCAGCGTTCTAACCTAACTGAAACCAGCCCAAAATCAAGAGAAGACAACAGGTCAATTTCTATCTCATTAAACACACACCAAAACCAGTAATTCAATTGAATAACTATAGCAGAGAATATTAATTGAAAACCGACATAAAAATTCCAAAATCCACACTCACAACGAAATCAATACTGAAAATTTCTGAGTCGAATTAAACAGCAATTAGAGAGAGAGAGAGAGAGAGAGAGAGAGAGAGAATTTACCTTGTATGAGAAGGGATTAACCAAAAATCTGAAGAAGCAGATAATCGCAAAACCCGAAGATTAGTGTGCAGTTGTTACAAGACGATAGATATGAAATTAAATAAAATTGAAGCAAGAAAAGATTTTTAGTCGAAATGATAAGGTATAATATTATAAAATTGTTTACAGAGTTTTTATACAATATATAGAGGAGGTGCGTTTAGCATTTTATCAAGAGTTGCACTTGTGTGCAGCTGGATGCACATATATCCGGCCCGACCCGTCCCACCTCGTTCAATGTTGACCAGTTAACGCTAGATGTTTGACCGTTGATTTTTACGTATTTTTTTTACGCATTCGATTCCGATTTTAATTATAAATAATGATTAACATTAATATTTTTTAGCTCTCTCTGAGGCCTTCAACCCCCTTGCTCGATTCTTGAAAAAAAATCTAAAATAAAATAAATAAAAGGTCAACGATCAATTAACCGATCAACGTTGATCGGGGCGGGTCAGTTCGACCGGCAGTACAGGAGTTTTTGCCTTTTATCAATGGATAATGACAAGTGAAATTCAAGCTTTGTGGTAAAATTCCAGCCTGGCACCACAGCCATTTTATATTTTATATAATAAAAAAAGAGATAATATTATGTAGGATTCTTTAGATATTTACCCACAATGTTTGTCCCAATTTTTAAATAAAATACTTCCGATTTTGACATATTACTATTGAATATTTTTTGTACCTCAAAATTAAGAAATACGTATCTTACAAAATTAATTTCAATTTAATTTTAACTTGTAGATATATTATGTGACAATTATCATCTAAGTTTTCAGTTTCGAGGTGTATTACCTAATTTTTTGACAAATAACATGTTGTTATACCGTGACGAGATTCATATGTTGATATTGTCGACCGTACTACTATAATTATAGTATATTAATATCAATCATATTCCCCTTATGTAATTGGTTTGTAAGCTTATCTAACATTCTTCTGGCTATAATAAATTTGGGAGTAGTAATTACGATTGTCAAAATTGTAATAATTATGAATAATTATAGTTTTACTTAATTTTCCCTAAACTTGAAAAGAATACTAAAGTGAAAACATAAGCCCAGAACGACCTTCACAGATTCGTGGAAGTTTATAATACTCGTTTTAAACATAAATAAAAAACTGGAAAATACAATAGGAAAATGACATATTCCAAATAATGGTTTTGGAAGAATACTCGGGACAAAGAAAGTAACAATTTTTGTCCAAGTTAATTAACTCTCTCTTTCTCCAAGTTAGAGAGGGAAACACACCTAAGGATGTAGAGAGGAGAGAGATTTAGACGGCTAAAACAAGTTTAATTAGGGCAATAGTCATTTTCTTTTCCTTAAACACATTAATTAGACGGAAGTTATTTAGTTAAGACAAGATATAAAATAGCTATTATATGATCCTAACTAATGAAAGTCTTAATTAAGACCGACAAATTGATTGGAAAATATTATGGAATGTTAATATACATCCAAAATGTCACTTGATATCTACGAAACTACTTTTTGGTGTTCTACCAATAGTTATTCAAATTTATTAGTTATTCCATGATTAATGTTTTTTAGCTTTAGATTTTAGTATATGTTATTATTTATGATTCATTATATTACAATAAAATTTAGTTTATAATAAGTATCATTAATATATTAGAATTAATAGTGAGACACAAAAAATGTTGGAATATGAAATGAGCGAAGTTTGAATGATAGATTATTTCTTCCCCTCTACAAGTTATCGAATTGGGTTTTGTGTAATTCCCCGATCTCATGGGATGGGGCTTGTGACGCTACGGAGCCACAACGAGTTCCACTAACAATCTTTATTTCGGATATTTAATTTAAAGATTGAAAGTAAGTATATATCTGTTTAATGTCATATTTTATGAAATATATTTAAATCATGCTTTATTGAATTTAATTTTAATGAAATTTTCTTGTAACTCATAATTATTTGAGAAAATATAGGATTATAACACTTTTAGGGAAAAAACACTAATAATAGTACTAATTTTTAAAACGACAAATAATAACACTTTTGGACATTTTGCCCATAATTTTTTTATATCAATCGATTTTCATCTTTTTATTTGTTTATACTTTATACGTATCTTCTTCACTTTTTTCATACATGTCGACCATCTTTTCGCCGCCTCCGTAGATTTTAAAGTCGTGGTCACCGACTCACATGGTCTAGTCGCCGTCTCCCTTTTGGCGACTTCCTTTCTTATGCGTGAAATCACATATTAAAATTCGTGAATTCACATATTAGAATTTGTGAATTCGTCATTTCTCGAATTAATATTTTAAATTTGAAGAAGATGTAGCTTGAAATCACAAATTTAAATTCGTGAATTCACACCTAATGATGGATAGATGATGGAGTGGAGGGATAAATTTGTTCAAAAGTGCTATTATTTATATTATTTAAAAATTATATGCAATTATTAAGATTTTTAATCTTAAATTAAAAGTGCTATTGTACAATTTCACCCTAATTATTTTGTAGTTTAGTTAAATAAATTATGCGGGTAATGTGTATGGGTTACTACGATAGTACGATATAGGTACTCGGAAAGAGAACAACCTTAAACATTGCTATCCATACGGGTATGATGTTGAGTGTGTATCAATTTTTCAAAAAATATATGTATACCACCAAACAATAAATAATAGAATTGATTATTAATCAAATCTTTTCGTGAATTTGCAATTTCAACCTGATTATAAATGTCTCAATAATTTGATTTGTAGCAATTTTGACAGTCATATAATATTTTAACCTGATTATAAATGTCTCAATAATTTAATTCATAGCAATTTTGACAGTCATAAAATATTATGATGATGGAAAAATTAACACCATTTTCTTCAAGAATGATTAAAAAAATTAAGATTATAGTAATTTTTTCCTTTAGTCGACTTGTTGTTTCTAGAAAGAAAAAATCTCAACAAGAAATGGGAAACATTTGGTGATTTGGTGACTTGGTCCAAGAAAAATTCTCTACACTGCATAAAAAAAAATAATACTAATAAATAAAAAAAATCTCCACCCAAAACTCCCGTTATTTCAAATTTAGACTTTTATTTTCAATATTTACAGTTTAAGCCAAAAGCCTAATTCAATTTCAAAATCCCTAATTTTCACATTTGGGGGATTTGACTTGAATACTTTTTCCCCTCAGAACCCGTCGCCACCAACATCACGCCGCCTCTCGCTCCTCCAGATTCCTCGACGGCCTTCCACACCGCCATGCCCAACGACCTTCATATCACCTCCACCGTGCCGTAATCGTCGCCGCCGCATCCTAAGGGGACTTGCGCCGCCGTCCTTTTCGCCTATGAGGGTTTCTAATTGGGCTCGACCGCCTTCGACCATGGAGTGATGAGTTTCGACTTGATTGCCGCTTCCCTTCACCTCCAGAGATTGCGCAGCGTGAGTTTCCCCTCTCACCCCTGGTTGTGTGTGTGGTGTTCTTGGTGGTGTGCTATTTGCATTATTGGGTGCAGGATGGTGATTTTGGTTTGAAATTTGTGATAGTGTATCTGAAAATTGGTTAAGGTTTTTTTTTATGGAAAGAATAGTTCTTTTACGTATCAGCCAACATTGAATTATGATCCGGCATAATCCACCAACTTGTGTGTTTCTTACGTCATTTATTGTTTCAGGAATCTGACTTTGTTTGTCAATTTAGATGGAGTTAACAAAAAAGGACGTTGATAGTGAAAAAGTAAGAGATTCACAAGATGGTCATGTCGTCCTAAAAGAAGGACAGCCATCTTCTGGCAGCGGGGTTCCTCTGGGCATTACCCCGTCCCCGACCAAGAAGAGTTTTGAAGGAAAAGATGCTTTATCGTATGCCAACATTCTCCGTTCTAGGAACAAGTTCGTGGATGCATTTTCTGTCTACGAGAGTGTGTTGGAGAAGGATTGTGAAAATGTTGAAGCTCATATCGGTAAAGGGATTTGCCTGCAAATGCAGAACTTGGGGAGGCTTGCATATGAGAGCTTCGCTGAAGCTGTGAAGCTGGATCCTCAAAATGCTTGTGCTCTAACACATTGCGGAATCTTGTATAAAGATGAGGGTCGACTGGTGGAGGCAGCTGAGGTATACTTGCACATGCTCTCCTATAGGTCGTTTCTTAAACTTGTATGAGTGGTTTTCCTTGTTCTTAGAAGAAATATTTTTTTACTTCTTGAAAGAAATCTCACACTCTAGATAAACTTTCACTTTTTCTTCCTGCGGCTTACAAAGATTGTACAGGTTGAGAGTGTATTATGGATCCCTAAAAACTTTTAGCTTCTATAAGCCAGGAAGTCTAACTTGCTCTCAGCTCCGAGGATTTTCTAATTTCTCATGGAAGAACCTTTTCCACCTCCTACTCCAGTCAATGAGCTTTTAACATAGTTTACATATGTATTGCTTTTATTAGGTCAATTTTGCTGTTGTTTTGTGTCGTTGTTTCCCACACTTGGGATATTTATGCTCATGTTAGACAACACTTTCCATACTCCGGTAAATCAAATTAACTTCAGTAACTGCATTCTTATAAAATTCTAGCGTCCATTATCCTACCCCAATAATTTTCCCTAGAACACGGCATACTGAATGCTCTGCTTGCTATTCTTGCAAGTGAATTACTTGAAAATTTTGATTTTTTTTTCTCCTCAGTTTTGTATCACTCACAAACCAAAAGTTTGAATGTAATTCCTATGCTTGATAGTGGAAAACTTTATGATTAAGGGAGATACTGAATATTGTTTAGAAGTTTCTTGCATTGCTGAGCTTAGCTGGCTTTTTTGTTTTCACTTTATTGGTGCAGATGTATCAGAAAGCTCTAAAGGCTGACCCTTCATACAAGCTTGCAGCAGAATGCTTGGCCATTGTTTTAACAGACCTTGGAACCAGCTTAAAGCTTGCTGGTAATACTCAGGAGGGAATTCAGAAGTATTATGAAGCTATCAAAATTGACCCACACTATGCTGTAATTCACATTTCGTGACTTCCATTATCATCCTTTCTGGTCACTTGATTTTCTGTTCTGGCATTTGAGTTTTGATGTGTCAGATTTGTACCTGCAGCCTGCTTATTATAACCTTGGTGTTGTCTATTCGGAAATGATGCAATATGACACAGCCCTTAATTGCTATGAAAAAGCTGCAACAGAGAGGCCCATGTATGCTGAAGCCTATTGTAACATGGGTGTTATCTACAAAAATCGTGGGGATCTGGAGTCAGCAATTGCCTGTTATGAAAGGTGCTCAGTGACTTATTTTCTGCTTTTTCCTAATTTGCTTGGAGTTTCATCCATCTGATGCGTTTTTTATGCTCGTATGTGCAGGTGTCTCACTGTCTCTCCAAATTTTGAGATTGCAAAAAATAACATGGCCATTGCATTAACTGATTTGGGCACAAAGGTGTGGCTTCTTTCTATCTAATGCTATGTCTATAAAAATATCTAGCAGATATTCCATTTTATTTTAATATTTCTATCCTATAGATCAGGAAAAAGGATGGGTTATGACTTATGGGTTACCCACTTTGAAATCTTTCCTTTGGTTTTGTACCGAGTCTTGCTTTTACTCCATTAACTTGTATTTTGCAACTGAGAGTCGAGATCAATTCAAATAAAAAAATGTATTCTAACATCTCCTTATAGTTCTTGCATCTATCATTCACATTTTTATATTTATAACACTATACTTTGTGGAAATGATTCCATCTATCGGTTATCTTGATTATTGACTCAACATGCTTTTATCCAGGTAAAATTGGAGGGTGACATCAACCAGGGTGTAGCATATTATAAGAAAGCTCTATACTATAATTGGCACTATGCTGATGCCATGTATAACCTTGGTGTTGCTTATGGAGAAATGTTGAAGTTTGACATGGTAATTGAAATTACATTTTATGGTCCAATAAGGTACATTTTATTTCAAAATACTCAGGGTGAGACTGGAGTTATGGAGCATGTTTCATGCCCTCCTTGTGATGTTTCTGTATGTTGACATCCTAATATAGTAGCAATATTCTATTTTTATTTTCGAATTTTGTTTGCAACTGGTACTACAGCAGATAAACTTTTCTTAAGGCAGCACTTGGAGGATATGTCTTGTTTCATCTACTATCTGTCATACCCTGTTTCATTTTCCTAATTGAAATCCAACTTATGCAGGCCATTGTATTTTATGAACTGGCTTTCCACTTCAATCCTCATTGCGCAGAAGCTTGCAACAATTTAGGGGTTATATACAAGGACCGAGACAACCTTGATAAAGCAGTAGAGTGTTACCAGGCAAGTTTTAAGCCACCAAATATTTGTGGGGAAATGTATTATATGTTTCAGTTGTTTTTCTTATGTTATTCATTTTTGTTGGCAGTTGGCATTGTCGATTAAACCAAATTTTTCTCAATCATTAAACAATCTCGGAGTTGTATATACTGTCCAGGTTTGTACCTAGTATATCTTGTTTGTTATTTTAATTATTTTGAGGTTGGATGGTAAATTCATAACTTTGTTTCTGTGCACAGGGTAAAATGGATGCTGCAGCAAGTATGATTGAGAAAGCTATTGTTGCGAATCCGACTTATGCTGAAGCATACAATAATCTAGGTCCCTTCCTTTCACCCTTCTGTCCAGAAAATAAAAAAAAAGTGAAAAGCTCTATTTTTGGTCAATAGGTCTCATAATCTTGTCCTCCTGTTAAACGTGTGGCATATTTCAAGGAATTAAACGATACCACTTTTTAGTATATCATACGAGAACCCTTTAATTAGAAATAATAAATAGATGCCTTTACAGAGCAAACAATTAATTGTGTTAATTGTTAGAGACATCTGTTTCCTTCTTAAGTGGGATCGAATGATCACATTATATGTTTCTTATGTAGTTATGTTATGCGTGTTCTTTTATTTCCTCACCAATCATATAGTTGCTTGTTATCCTTTGGATGTGTAGGGGTCCTGTATAGAGATGCTGGCAACATATCTCTTGCAGTTGAAGCTTATGAGCAGTGCCTCAAAATAGATCCTGATTCTCGCAATGCAGGCCAGGTAAAGAAAATTCGATTTAGTAACTAGCTGCTTTACTTGGGTTATAGATGCAAGTGATTTTCTGCAACTACTTGGTGTTAGTTGTGTTCTATAATCTAGATGTATTACCATAATTTAGCTATTGCAACAATGTTGAGTCTCTGGCTGTATATTTATTATATCAGGATAATAATAATAATAATAATAATAATAATCAGTTTCATATTCGTGACTTCCAGGATCTGAATCTTGCCTTATTATCATTTTTATTAATAGATTTTGGTTTGATGGAGCTTGTCTATTATCTAATTTCTTATCCTACCCTGCAGAACCGGTTGCTTGCAATGAACTATATACATGATGGGGAGGATGATAAATTATATGAGGCTCACAGGTTGACATTTTAGCCAAGTAGATGCTTAATCACTAGCTTGATAATGAACTGTTTATTTTTTCAAACTCTGCTTAGTGTTCCAAGATGTATCATGCATTAACATATATGCATTCATGCTATGCTTTTCACTGTTACTATCTCTATGCTTAAGTTTGTTGCAGCAAGCATATCATCTGCATATATGATTTACTATACTTATTACTTTGTACACTTGCCTTGGAAATTGTTAAAATATTCAGGATTTAAAATAGTATGCTTATAGTAAAATGTGCAGTGGTTGCATAATATAATAGGTTGAGAACTTTAGAGCAGAGTGAAACCTCATCCCGAGATAAGTTTACAAACACCTACTAAGTTGTAGCTAAATTTTGTTTGTTTATTGTACTGAACTGCATTAACTGAGCTTGTCTTACTCATTTACTGTTCAGTTGGCATATGTCTCTAAACAATTTTGGGGGTTTACCTTCATGGGAACTTGCTCATAAACTTCAGCCCCTAGACAATTTCGAGAATTTTTTCTTGTTCTTATTAGCATTAATGGTTGTAACTTAATGCTTTGGTAGAATTTCTGTTTATTCTTCAGTAACTCATAGCATTTATGGTCATAACTTGGTGCTTTGGTTGCATTTCTTGTATTTTCCAGACTATGTACTCGTTATATTTCTTGACATGTGGGCGAAATCTAATTTTGGATGTGGCAACTTGGTCTATTTGTTGCTGGTTCACTCAAATGATCATTGTCCAGTATTTGTTTTTAAGGTGTCCTTACTTCAATTTTAAAATTGCAGGGACTGGGGAAGGCGCTTTATGAGGTTATTCCCACAACATACTTCCTGGGACAACAATAAGGATCCAGAAAGGCCACTTGTCATTGGATATGTGTCTCCGGATTATTTTACTCACTCAGTCTCATACTTCATTGAAGCGCCACTTATCTATCATGATTATACAGCCTATAAGGTGGTTGTTTATTCAGCAGTGGTGAAGGTATGAAATTTGGGGTAATCCCTTCTTGCAGTATGGGCAACCGCCATATTTTCATGACAACGAATGTATTTCTTGGTTACATGATTTGTCTTAAAAAAAAATTCTAGAATATTATTGATTAAATGATCCTCCTTTTGTTGTATGACAGGCAGATGCAAAAACAAACAGGTTTAGAGATAGAGTCCTAAAAAATGGTGGAACATGGAGGGATATTTATGGGCTTGATGAGAAAAGAGTTGCAAGCATGGTTAGAGAAGATAAAATTGATATCCTCGTCGAACTTACTGGTCATACTGCAAATAACAAGTTGGGAATGATGGCTTGCCGGCCTGCACCTGTTCAGGTATTTTTGATGCACAAGCTTACAAACTTTGCACATCTATATGGGTCACATACTTGGTTGGTGCCAGTTTCCGTCTATCTTCTTTGGGAAGTCTTGCATCTTTTGGTATTTAAGTTGGAAATTGCTCAACAGGCAGGACCTGATCCATTTTTATAATTGTTTGTCCTACTTTAATATCCGAGGACATGCAAAAAGCAGTATTGATTATATCATGTTATTTTTTTTTTCTTTGTCGAACTCCTACATACTCTGAGAGGTGGGTGCTGGCTTATGACCTTGCAAAAAATATCACCTTGGACTCTGAACTATCGCAAACCATTTCGGGTTTGATTCACATTTTAGACCTTCTACAACAAGTTCTTGTTTCTTATTTATATGGATTTTGGAGATTTTAACTATTATGATCTAAAGCACAAACAGCTTATACTACCTTAGATTAAAAGAACAGAGTTTTAGACTATGATGAGAGGATCTATTATATTAGTTCTTCTTGTGTCATCTGATGATGTGTATTTTGGTTTTGTAGGTGACATGGATTGGCTACCCTAATACAACTGGTTTACCTACCATTGATTACAGGATAACTGATTCGCTGGCTGATCCACCCGATACAAAACAAAAGTAAATTTCAAATTTTCATCTATTGTCACCATGAGAGTTGAGTCCTTTATTTAGCTCAAATTTAAATTGTATATTTCTATCAATGACAGGCATGTTGAAGAGTTAGTCCGATTACCTGACTCATTTCTGTGCTACACTCCTTCCCCAGAAGCAGGTCCAGTGTGTCCAACACCTGCGCTATCTAATGGCTTTGTGACTTTTGGTAGTTTTAACAATCTGGCAAAGGTAATGAGGATAGTTTAATATTTATTGATACTTGGCATCAAGATTATGTCATTAAATATTTCAATCACAACAGATAACACCTAAAGTGCTGCAAGTCTGGGCAAGAATTCTATGTGGTGTTCCGAATTCTCGGCTCATTGTGAAGTGTAAGCCTTTTTGCTGTGAAAGCGTGAGACAACAATTTCTATCAACATTAGAAAAGTTGGGATTGGAATCACTGCGTGTTGATCTTCTGCCTCTAATTCTTCTCAACCATGATCATATGCAAGCATACTCTTTAATGGACATCAGGTGATACCATTTATTCATACTACGATGAATTAGTTCGTCAGCCTTTGATTTTGTTTTGAACAGTTGGTAAATGGCATTTTCATGCAGACAGTTCTATGCTATTTGAGTCAGGATTAATTACTAATCCTAAGTTTTTTTAAATTGTGATCACGATACTTTTATCTACCTGAAGTAAATCGATGATACTCTATTATTTGCTCTTTACATGCTTCCCAAGGCTAATGTAATGCTTTTTTTATATCTAGCTTGGATACCTTTCCATATGCTGGGACAACTACCACATGTGAGTCTCTGTACATGGGAGTTCCATGTGTCGCTATGAAAGGCTCGGTACACGCTCATAATGTTGGCGTGAGTCTTCTGAAGACTGTCGGTACGTATTCTTTTCATGCACGTTTGTTGAATTGTGGCTAGGCTTCATGAATTAGGTTGAGGTTCTGGAATGTTTAATGTTGGGTGAACTAGCTGTTCCGACCGCTCTTGGATACTTTTTTTCCAGTCAAATTTAACTTTGATTCACATATTGATGGTGTTAGTAAAATCCTACATGAACGAAAGTTATTGTGTGTTGATATGAGAAAAACACATACCTTTTATGCTTCTCTTTCAGTGTATTTGGCACTAGAGGATTTTATGAGAATGAAACACAACTTACGACCTAGCAGGTAAATATTTGCAACTATATGATGAACTAATCCATTTCTCTACAGGTTTGAACAACCTGGTTGCCAAGAATGAGGATGAATATGTCGAGCTGGCTGTGCAGTTGGCCTCTGATATTACTGCCCTCTCAAATTTGAGAATGAGACTGAGGGATCTCATGATTAAATCTCCTCTTTGCAATGGATCAAAATTCACTCGGGGGCTGGAGTCAGCATACAGAAATATGTGGCAACGATACTGCAAGGATGACGTGCCATCTTTGAGGCGAATGGAAGTGGCCCAACTGCAATCTCAACAGCAGCACCAGCTCCATTTGCAAGAGGTTGGTCCAGAAGAGCCGGCCATAAAATTTGCTGAACCTACCAAGCTAGACACGTCTAGAGATGCCCTAAACACAACCGTTAAGGCAAATGGTTTTAAAGTGGGGCAGTGTTCCTCGATGAATACTTCACATGGAGAGGAAAATGGGTCGCTTTTGAATCAGAATTGTACCCCTGGGAGATTGAGTCAAGTATTTAGTTTGTCGGGTGAACCGTTGAACCAACAAGGTCCTTAAGGATCCGTTTCAAAAAAAAGAAAAAAGGTCCTTATGGATTGATCGATGGAGTTGATTGGGAGATTTGTATTAGCCAGTGGCAAGTTTCTGTAGGTGATTGAAGCCCCCTTGTACCATAATATTTATGGGGCTTGCTTTATACAGTAGAGTGAGACGAGACGAGACGACTTGTGGTGGCGGCATCTGGCGATGCCTGCAGCACGCGAGCTGAAATTGTTTGGAAGGATGATTACTGCAAGTAGTGTAGGATGCAATCAACTATTTGTTTGGTCAAAAGATGTAAAATCTAGCTCAGAAACTTGAAATGGTAGTAGTGGTATGTGCTTGTATCAGAGAATGTTGTCAATTTTACCCCATATCTCCCGATTATAAATGGGGTTTTTGCAATATATAAGATTATTGTTGCTGAAGGTGATCATCGCAGGCCCAGAAATACTATTTTCTCAGATTCAGTAGCAACACTCAGTGCTGCTTTTGATGTCATGGAATAATATTAATTCTTCTGTTTTAGATAGTAGAAGATCATCAAATAGAACAAACATTTCGATATGAGAGCCCAGTTAGCCACCCGGGCTGAACGGGCTTCGGGCCAAAAAAGTCCGGGGTTTTTTGGACTGAAAAGTTCGCCATATTATATACTCCTTCCGTCTCCTAAAAGTGTGGTTCATATTTGATTATATGTAAGGTATAAAATAATAGTTGAATCACACTAACCTGAGACGGAGGGAGTACAATACAACATAACTCTAAAGCATAAAGTTGCATGTGATGCAAAGGCTGCACATATTGCCTAAAAATCCCGTGTTCTAGTGACGGAAATATCCGTCGCTGGACCCATAATTTTTGTTGTCAACGAAGCTCGGCTACGGCCTAGCGATGGAATTCGACCGCCGTTGATTTCATTGTGGGAGACTAGCGATGGAATGCGATCATGTTCGTCGGCTGACAGACTAGCGACAAAATTCATGTCCGTCACCAAATTCTACCGACGGACAGTGACGGAAGCTGCCGTCGTCAACGATGGTTGCCCGCCAAGTTGGCGACGGAATTGATTCCATCATGGATGTTAGCAATAGCGTAGCGACGGATATTGTGTCACTTGTTAAAATCTATCCGTCGCTAAGTATAGAAACATGTAAGTATTATATTTATAGCTTTAATTAGAAGGTGATAATATATAATTTAGTTGAAACGCATGCATACAAGTTAACAAGCTTTCTGACAGTATTAACTTCAAATTTTAATAAATTATTTAGTGATTAATATTAGTAATAAAAATTTAGACACGCGATCACAAACTTCTCATAACATACAAATTAATCCTAAAACAAACCCTTCATTAAAATCCCACAAAAAAAAAAACAAAAAAACTAAATCCTTTGCAGCTTATTTGTGGGAAATACAAACACCGAATCCACACAGAGTCCACCTTTAGTGTGTGTACAGTCGATCTGAGTCATAGAAAACTTGAGCCACGTAGGAATGTTAGAATTCTCAACCTCAAAATCTCCAACATGATGATATTCCCATTTGCCTTGTTGCTTCAAGAAATGCTCAGATTTTGAATGGCCAGAATTTGATGATTCTAATTGAAATGTGACTGGCTTCACATCCCAGCCGTGAATCTTTTCTGCGTTTCGTTGGCCGGTGGAAGGCCGGCCGAGCTGCAGCCGGAAGTAGAGGCTGTACGTGCCCACCGGAAAGTCGAATTCGAAGCTGCCTTCTATTTCTAGCCACCATGTTTGCTGGAGATAAGCAACTGTGTGAAATCTGTACAAATTGGACTTTTAGGTTAGTGAATATACATCTGCATGCATGTACTATAATAACGTCAAAAAATGAATTTAAATTATTTTTCAGATATTTGCTGCTATAAATATCCAACCCTTAGAAATTTGTCAATTAGAGAATTTGCCACTGGTATTAGTAATCAAATTTTTGAGGCAAGACGCTTAGACTGATAAATTTAATTAATTAACTCAACCTCACTTAGATGAGAATATATATATAGCTAAATTTAAAAAAAAAAATGACTAAAACAATAGCAAAAATCTGACATTATTTTTGTAAGAATTTTGACCATCCAAATAACCAACCACAACAGCTGTTTACAAGAATTTTTTTTTTTCAACTGACAGATAAAATCATCAATTAATCATAAAGAAGAATTTTGAAGAAATGTATATGTGGTGGTAATTCAATTGTAATTGATCTTATAAGTTTCATTTAAATATCTATATATATTGACTGCAATCCAATGATTAATGAGTGATGAGATATTAATTTCGTTTCCTAGAAATTAATTAATATATTTCTAGACATATTAAAATAATTGTATTGATAATTAATGTCTGCACTTATATTAGTTAACCTTGATTCATGAGTTGTGATATGGCTCCAATATCTGCGATCATCTATGCCTGTAATTTTCAATCCTTTCCATGAAATTGCCACACTTATTCCTCCTCTCCTTTCGTCCAACCAAACTTCCTGCAACAATAAATAAATAATATATACACCCATATTAAATACTAATAGAAATAAAATTAATACAAATAATTTCATAATTATATAATTAAGTACTCTAATAAATTATTGATGGCCCCATTCGGTCATTATTCATCGAGTATAACACATACACTTGACAAATCACGTGAAACATGATTTTTCTCTCTCTCTCTCTCTCTCTCTCTCTCACACACACACACACAGATTAATGTACCTTATTTTGGGAGGCAAAGTGGACGGGAGTGGTTAACCTAGCATAAATTTCCTTCTTGGTCAAAGCAGCATCGGCAAACAGCTTCTTCGCAAGAATCTGGTGATTTTCTGGCAATTTTGATTCCCAAATACTATCAGACAAAGAAGCTCTTCGAAAAGTAGTGTTGACACGTGCCACTCTGCAGATCTCCGATGGCTCTAAACGTGAAAGAATCCAAGCGACGCAGCTCTCCGGCAGCTCTGCAAGGCCGGAATTCTCCTCCGCTACACCGGAAAAAGCAGCCCCCATAAACATATATAATATGAGGCTGGCAGGAATATGGATTTCTTGCACAGAGAGGAAAATGGCTAGCTTAATTTGTCAAGAGAGAGAGAGAGAGAGAGAGTGATAGCTAATGGTGCTTTTGGAATATAAGGCCTCTTGTGTAGTGGTGTGGACAAGAAAATTTTCCAAGATATTAATTATATATATATAAGTGGGTGTGTCTGTGTATGTATACTTATGTACATATCTTTTGTATTTATACGTAGCTAGCTCTTATATACGCGCATGTATACGTACTAATATATAGATTATAGATATGACTCGCTGTGAGATCTTCATATATAAGACAACTTGTAGCTTTTATGAGAGAGAGAGAGAGAGAGAGAGAGATTGTTAATGGGAAAAGATGAAGGGGTGTGGCGTCGATCGGTTGAAGTATGAAGGAACCAAATCCTTGGGGTAGTTGAAGAAAATCTTCCTTGCCAATTTGGCTAAGGTTGTAACAAAAATTAAATACAATTATTATATATATATGTCTTAAATTCCACGAGCCTCGCATTGATTTATGGTGTATATCTTCACATGCACATGCCATCCCTATTTAAATGATACTCCCTACCCGCAATAAGTGTAGCATAATTTCCCTTTTCGTACGTTCGCGATAAGTGTAGCACTTTCCATTTTAGGAAATGACCCCACCCACTACCATTATTTTAAACCTCACAAGAATTCATTGTGGTGGGTCCCTTTTCCCACTCAAAACCAATTTATCAACCATTTCTTAAAGCCCGTGTATGCCGAACCCAATGTGTTACACTTTTTGCGGACGGATGGAGTATATAGTACATATATACTCTCTCCTATTCAAAATGTAAGTCTTTTTAGGCTTTTATAACTTTTACAAAATATATGTCATTCTAGCATTTTTTTCACCTTCAAAATCCATAATTACCCCTAATTAACTCACCTCAAACTCACATTTTCACTATTCACTAATTTCAATACATAATTTATCAAGGTTAAATTTGATAAAAATAAATTTCCTTAATTTGTGTACACAACTCTAAAAGACTTACATTTTGAATAGGAGAGATTATATGTTACTTCCTCAGTCCCTATAAGTGTGGTTTTTTTGTCATATTGGAACGTTTCTCATAAGCGTGGTGCTTTCACTTTAGGACATGACCCCCCAATGCTTTTGTTACTCTTTTAACCTTACAACATCTCCATATTTACACGAAAACCTATTGTTGGGCCCACACTTACTACCTCCTCATTACTCCTTACCCAACAACATTGTGGGGCCCTTACTCCACTGAAACTATATCTATCAAACAATTTTTTAAAACTCGCGCCACACTCCCCACACCTAGAGCTATCAAATTACCGGGCCGGGCTGGCCCGGCTCGAGCCCGCTGGGCTTTTGGAAAAATCGGGCCGGGCCGGCCCGAAAAATCATCGAGCCTGAAATTGGGTAGCCCAACCCGGCCCGAAAACTAAATTGTAGTGTAATTTTTACCGGGCCGGCCCGAAAATTCGTCGGTCATGGAAATGGAGAGCCCAGCCCGGCCCGAAATCTAGCCGGGCCGTCGGGCCGGGCCTAAATTGACAGCTCTACCCACACCACACTTATGGGAGACAAAGGAAGTATAATGTAAATGATATTATAGTATATTCGGGGACATCCAAGTAGTAATAGATATATATTAATTATCTTGGGTTCAATCTTTACCGTTCCATTTTTCCCAAGTAAACTTTTTTTTAATGATATTATATATTAATTACACATGACATGATATCGACATCATTAAATTTTCATCCTATAATTTTTTTTCTTTTCTTTTTGTGACACCATATTAATACAAGTTCCAGCAAGATATACGTACGATGCAGAGATTTCCGATCAATCATTTAAAAATAATTCTACTGTGACAACGTGGTTGCCCATGCATGTATTAATATCATATGTGAACGAGAAAATATTTAATTATTTTGTCTCGTAATAAAGATGGGAACGCATGCATTCTCCTTTGTATTTTAAGTACAACTTTTATTTTTAAGATGTATTTAGTCAAATTAATCACACACCACAATACTGTGACATATAATTACATATATATGAACAAAATAATCCACTTGTCTCGTGCGTGTGTGTGTAAAATTCACGATGAACTACAAAAGTTTTACCATTATAGAGCAATTTTATATATGAACCCTAATTTAGTAAATATAATTTGTCCTCTTGTTTCTTTAAAGGATATTTACCTTTTTCATGAATAAAGAGGTTATTTCTTTGGTCTCTTTTTCACCAAACATAAACTGTTTGTTCTAATTTATGCATATTATGTTTAAGGAAAATCCCATTTCACTAACTATATGTGATGTGAATAAGCGAGAAGAATTTAGTGATAAAAATCGACAAGATATATTGATGAAATTTATTAGTGGAATTGTTGTTTTTAAAATACGTAATCAAAATTTCGACATAATACCCCACCATGATTATTTTCTTTTTTGTCTCTGTCTTGATGTTTTATTGTTGGGACCTACTTGAAAGTAATGAAGCTTTATTAGAAAAATTGGCAAATTCTCGTGGATTCATATACAGTATTCCATTCGTCCCATAATAATAGTCACGTTTACTTATTGGACTGTCTCGTATAAGTGGTCGCTTATTCACTATAAAAACTTTTTTCTCTAAGAAAAATATGTGGGCTCCACCACTTTTTATTTTTTTTATTTTTTAAACACTCTTCTCCTAAATACTCGTGCCCAAAAGAAAGTGGTCACTTATTGTGGGACGGAGGGAGTATATATAATTCGAGATAATAAATCTGCATAACTTGTTTTTTCAATCTAAGAAAAAAATTCTTAGTAAATTCGTTATCGTCAAAAAATAGAAACAAATATATACGTTATTCAATGTACTTTCCACATAAAATATCACACTTTTCCATATCTAACTTAACTACACTTTTAGTTTCTTCTACCATATATTATTATTATAACCTTTCAAGTATAAAGTAAATTGAAATTAAATAAGAATATATATAATATGTTTCACGAGCTTCTCACTAGTAAAACATGCATTTATTTTTGTTGTGTGTTTTATTTATCATGACACATTATAAGATATTACTCCATTCGTTCCATTATTCTTGTCTTGTATTCCTTTTTGGGATGTCCCGTTATTCTTGTTCTGTTTCCATAAAAGGAAATATGCTTCTCTCACAAAAAGTTATGGGCTCCACCACTTTCTATCTTTTTACCCTTTAGAGCACCCACAATGGGAGACCTACCTTTGGGTAGGTCTCCTAATATTTTAGAATACTTTATGCACTTTTTGTGGGACCTCAATGATTGAGAGACCGGTCTCTAAATCGGCCACAATGGGGTAGGTTTCTCACCCCGGTCTCTGACCTAGGTCTTTCATTATTTTAATTATATTTTAATATTATTTTTATGTTTTATATTTATTTTGAATAATAAAAATAATTATAATTAAAATATTACGAAATAATTAAGAAATAACTAAATTGTATTTGAAACATTGGAAAATTACAATACAATTTGGAATTTAAAAACGAAAAATTAAATACTACGAAATATCCTACTGACCAAAACCCCATTTCTTCTCGAGCATCATGCAAACTTTGCGGTGATTTTCCAATACATCCGGGTCCATATCTTTCGTTGGCCTCGTGTAGATATCGTAGGCGGTCCCTAATTCAGATGAGCGTTTGATCTCTCTAATTTCTTGAGTGATGCGCTCGAGTTTGTCGTCTTGGACGTTCACGGCCTTGCCCTTTCCCTTTCCTTTTTTGGCCGTCTTCTGTCCCAGTGGTCGGGAAATCCTCGAAGACTCCTCGGTTGCAGATTCAGCGTTGCTCGGATTGCTCGGATTGCTCGGCCAGTTCGGATTGCTCGGCCAGCTCGGATTATAATAATTTTTTTTTAATTGCAACAGAAAAAAAATTAATAAAATAACACGTCCCAGGTCGCAACCTCGGGCGCAAGCCCGACCTGGGGTGCGACCGACCAGGTCGCTACAACGGGTGCGACCGGAGGGGGGCGGTCGCAGGGCCAGCGACCGGGCCCTTCGACCGCCGTTGCAAATGCTCTTAAACACCATTCTCCTTAATATCCGTGCCCAAAAGAAATGAGACAAGAATAATGGGACGGAGGTAGTATGTTTTATCTCTAAAATTCTTCAAAATTTATATTATTGGAATTCACAATTTACGTGTATCGCACATACATTTAAGTTGGTCTCATTAAACAAATCACTAGTTAGCTTGATTGATTTAGGAATCATCGTCTTAAGTGGTGTTTGGTTGGATAGACCCGCCCATGACTTAATTTCATAATACTGTCACCTAGGACTAGTCATGCTCTATCTTATCTTTATGAGTCTTGGTCTATTTAATATGGGTCAATCTTAATTTATCATATATTATATCTAGTTGGGGCAACCAAACACCACCTTAACATACACGATTTAAACAATATCAACCACATACAATTTTGATGGTCTACAACTACAAGAAAATAAACCAAGAAACTAATATAAAAAAAACCCATCTAAGGCATAAATAATTAATGAATATTAGATTTATAATTTTATTTAAATGCTCCGATCAATCATTTCTCATATCGTTTTCCTATTTAGTCTGTTCAAACTTTAACACGTCTTGATCATGTCACATCACTAGGAAATTATTAAAATTGGATTTTAAATAAAATAATAACAAAGTCAAGAACGTGAATAGCATGGGTCGTCAAATCAAAGGCTATATTTTTAATTAGCTCCGCCAACTTCCTCATCATGGTAATTAATGTTACAATAATCAATTAATTATAAGCTATTCAGCAGATATAATCAAGTTAACTAATGATAATTAGAGCTTGAGGATAATTAGATAATTAGTGGTATTCATGTGATCCCAATATTTTTCTTAATTTCACGTTAGTCGCGTCGAAAGGCACATGGAAGAGTAGATATTTTATACTCGTATTAATCATTCGGCCCAAAATGAGCCAGCAAAGCATTTTACTTTAGAATTTTTGCTGGGCATGACATTAATAATTTAATATAGAGAGAGAAAAGGAAAACTCTGAAAAGAAAAAGAAAAAGAAAAAGAAAGGAAACTGATGCATCATTTTCTGTTTTTTTTAATATATATATATAGGGAGAGGATTATATAGGAACTCGTCTTTATACGAGTCCGTAATAATGCATTTTTATAACACAAGTTAATGCAAAAATTGCATTATTTTAATGCATAAACATATGTTTTGATTTAAGAGTCGAGAGAGGGGAGCCGAAGGCCTCGGAGCGAGCTAAAGGACATTAATGTTGCCACAATTATTATCTATAAATTAAAATCAGAGACGAAGACGGAGACGAAAAAAATTGTTTTGCTATGTTTGTTGTGCATTAAAGTACTACATTTTGTGCATTTTCCAAGTCATAGAAATGCATGGTTCCTACGGACTCATATAAAAATGAATTCCTACCAGATCCACACCATATATATATACATATAAAGTCTTCTTAGTGTAAGAAATAAGAAGAAACCTCATCCCTTGATGACTCTTGATCTAACCGCCTAGATTTAATGTGCATAAATTTATTTTATTCATTTTCTATTGGAACTGCCGAATTTTGAGTTTGCAAAGGGGTAAGAAAGTAAAAAATAAATAACCATTTTGTGAGACCAGGGAATAATAGAGAAAATCTGTGGGATTTGGAAAGCAAATTCTCAAAATTGAAACTCAAAAATAAAAAATTCTAAAAAATGAACTCATGCCTACTCACATAATTTGAAACCCATGTACATATTTTTATTTATTTTGAGAAAAAAATCTGGAAACTCATGTAAAAATGAAAATTAGGAAAAAAAACATCTATGGTTTTATCATTATTTGAATTTTTTACTGATGCATTCAGTTTTATAGTGCATTTAATATTACATTATAATGCATTATTGCACAATTTGTAATGCACAATATAATTTATGCAGTGACTATATTCACAAAAAGATTAAATGCATTGCGATGATATAATGCATCATTTCGTAACAATCAATCCGCTGAATTAACGAGAATAATAGGATTTAGGATGAAACTGCCCAAATCAAATACCAAATTTTCAAAATTTTAAATTTCAGATTATATACAACAATCGGTACCCAAAATCCAAATTAACTCTGTGTAAAATCAAATATCAAACGCCAGAATAATTCTACGTACATTTTAAGTGGTATTATCATACATTTCATGCCGGTCTGTAATGCATTTGGCGTTTTTATTATAATGCACAAAATTATCTATTATAAATACATGAATATTATGTATGTGGACAAAGACATATTATTAGATTGTGTGTATGTTTATTCACCTAACTAGTTATACAGATATATTCATAATGCATTGAGTGTATGTTTTAAATGCATTTGATAAAGACCTATTATGCACAAAACTAAAATAATGAATACACATTTGGAAAATTCTGGATAGTACAAATGAATTTTAAATACGATTTAAACAAAAAATAATAATAATGATTTTATGAATAAATTACAATAGAAAATGAGTTATAGAAGAAAAAGAAGCCACGTAAGAATTTCCATGATTTAAGGAAGAGAATAGTTACAAAACATTAATTTTTTCTATCTCTAATCCAATAAAAACGGTAGTTATTGAATTAAAATTTGGTATTAAATATTAACCATAGATTTTGTTAAATGAATGGTTTGGATCATTTCTTATTTCTTAAGGGAAGAGAGCTTTGTATATGATCTCTCCCCTATATATAGGGAGAGGATCAAATAGGAAATGAGAACTAGGAATCAATCCAAGTCATTCATCCTATAAGATCTATGAATATGATTTAATCTCATAGTCAACCGGTCAATCCCGTTTTATTTGGTCAATCCCGTTTTTTTCACTTAAGTAAGGTTAGTATGGTAATTTTTAGTGTTTTATTTAGAGAAAAACGAGATACATAAAATAGTGTAAAGTAAGCATTAATTAGTATAAAACGATGCATCAATATCACATTTCTGATGCATCAAGTTTTTTATTAATCTGGAACAAATAATTTTTTTACACCCATATTTATAAAGAATAAACAAGATTTATAAAGTGTGTACTACAATTAATGTATTACGTATATAGTATTCCTAATCATATATGATATCATAGTTAACGCATTATATATATCGTATTTGTATTTGTTACTTGATATTTTGGGTACAATTTTATGATGCATTAATACGATTTATGTGATGCATCAATATGAAATTGTAAATGCATATAATAGGGAAAGACCCATGACCACAATTAATGCATTACCTACATGATATTTGTGCATTACATTGTCTATATTTATACATTACATTATGTTGGGAAAATTATAAGGTTTCGATTTGATACCAAAACCCAACTGATTCTTCAACCGAATAGATGATCGCGTCAACCTAAATAGTGTTTTCCAGCTCGCCTGTTTGAGCCTTAGATGTTCTAGGTTTACAGGTTAAGGAAGCGGAAGACAAGATCGACCCGAGTGTGTCTACGGCAGAGTCACAGCGGAAGACAGCAGTCGACCCAGCTGTGTTTGCAGCTGGAGTCAGCTAGCAAAAGAAAGCAGGCGTCAACCTTCAGCTGAGTGATCCAGCAGAGCCTGATCAAGCTGAAGAGAATTCGAGCTGAGTTCAAAACACAGCTGGTCCAGCTGTACAGAACAAAGGAACTATCTCTGAAGACTCCACGTCGAGACAGTCCAGCTCTGAATTCAAAAGCCAGCTCTAAAGGCAGAAGATCCCGGAATCAGAGGAAGTCAACCTACCTCGACCAATGAGGGATTGCCAGATCAGCATCCTAGACTTCAGAACCTAGGATGTGACACAAATGAAGACAAGTGCAGATACGCCCAACGGCAGATCTTGTATTTAAGAAGAGTAGGTAAGATTCAAACGGCTCCTCCAACGGCTAGTCTTGAATCTCTACCTATATAAACCCGTCTTCAACCTCAGGATCAGATACGAAAAACTCTCTACAAGCTTTCATTATCTGAAATCATCATTCTTTCAAAAGCTCTCAAGCAGTTCTACATAGATCAAAGAACACTTTATCTTAAAGTGTTTCTAGTTAAGAAACTGCTTAGTTTTTCGTCTGTTCCCTAGGCCAAACTCATTGTATATCTTAAGCCTAGATTTCGAACGAGTTCATCATACTCTGAAGTTCTTAATTGTAAGAACTCGTTCATAGTTGGAACCCCATACCCAAACCCAAACCCAGAAAGGTTAGGTAAAGGTACGCTTGCTCGAAGCGCGTAATTCGAGTGGTTAGGTTCTTCAGTACCCGGAAACTGAAGGTGTATAGGCTTGACAGTGCCCGCAAACTGTTGGAACACAGCTCGGGTTAGAGTTGTGAAGTTGCTTGGTACTTGGAAACCAAGTGGTAATGGATTACCAGTGAACCTGGTCGTGGACGTAGGAAGTGTTACTCCGAACCACGTAAAAACTCGCGTGCTTCTAACTCTCTCTCTTTACTTTTGCTTTATATTCAGCTGTGTACTAACTCCTTCATATCATTGCATACTTGTTCAAAACTGCACACACAGCTGCTCTCCAAAGACAGCTGTGTCTCTCGAAAAGTTGCACAACCTGACTAAGCTGAAAACGTTAAGTTAATATTTTCAAACTGAGTTTTTCTAAGTAACGGAGCTAAGTTTTCAAACCACCACTTTCCGCACCGCCAGCTGAGTTATTTACCCAGCTGACCCTCCCCAGCTGGATCAATAACTGAGCTCTCACTCAACTCCGTTTTAACTTGATAAAAGTTTCGAAAAATCTACTTGGTGTATTCACCCCCCCCTCTACACCAAGTACCCAGCTCAGGGACCATCACATTATCTATTTTTCCTACATGCAATATCACTCATTGTTATCGTTGTTTTGCATTACATTGTTTAAATTTATTCATTACATTGTGCATTTTTTTCATGCATTATCATTCATTATAGCACGGTTTCACATTGCAAAATAATATTGTTATAGTGTGTCAGACGCAATATCATAATTAATGCATTACATTATGGTATTTATGCATTACAATATTTAAATTTATGCATTACATTTTATATTTGTTGATACAATAATACATCAACTTATAATGCATAAACACTTAGGTTTGTACAATCATCTACTAGGTTGGGGTCAGTTGGGTTTTGGTATCACTTCAAAACTCTATTAATTTTCCCAACAAACAATATTAACGCAATGCATTAATATTAATAATTCAATGCATAACTCTAAATACTGAAAATTATCATTTTCAATCACTAAAACATTAGATAAACAATATTATTTAACATTCATCTCTCTATCTCACACTCAACACCAAAGCCATATAACAAAAACTAAAAAAATCACCCATAAAAGTCCAATCTTTAGCTATTTCCTCAACTTTCCTACTCTAATAGATGACTCACACCACATCTCCACCTCTGTGTTTCTTTCTCTCTCTGCATCTTTTTTTGACTAGAATGACTGATTAATTGTTTCCCTTCTTTCCCAACCAACATGGTTTCTTACCAGCAAAACAATCAATTCTTAGATGTTTTCTTTTGTCAGGAAGACCATTTCGATGCTGCACAGATCTTTTCCCTTCAACGAGAAGAAGAACTAAAAGAAGAAGAATACAGTTGCTCCTCACACCACTGTCCAATTTTTCTCAATTTGTTCGAACAAAACGAAGAGCTTAGAACACTACAACACAAAGAGGAGGAAATAAAATTTGTAGAAAATCATCGACATAAATGACACGCTGCTTCATAATAGACAGCTGTGAGAGAGAGAGAGAAAAAAAAAAGAGATAAGACAGTGGAAATGTCCATGTCCAGCGGCGACGGCAACAGTGTTGGCAGCGGCGATAAGATTCATATATATTCATGCTTAAATCAATATATAGTTATGCTTAATAAGATTAATGCTTTTTTGCTAAATAAAAATGCTTATATAAAGTCATGCTTAAATCTATATATATTTATGCTTCGAATAATAACAACCATAGATCATACAAGATCAACGGGTGGACTAGTTTCTATATGATCCAATCCATATATATATATATATATATCAAGTTCTAGCAATGAGGAACGAACCCTATAACAAAAACGAGCACAACACTCACCTTCTTGACTTGGAAGATTGCTTGAAATGCCAAATCAAAATTGAAAGGTGTGTTGGAAGTAAACTTGATATGTGATGATATTTTACAAAAGAATAAAATCTAGAAGAATTAGTAAGAAAAATAAAGAAAAAGAAAATTTTAGAAAAATGAAGAAAATGTGATGATATGCATGAATGGAAAATTCTAGTTATTGCATATCCACCACACCCACCAAGAATTCTACTTCTATAAACTCCTAATATTCAGAGAGAGAAATTCATGCATTGAAAGATATCAATGGGGTTCAAGCCCACCACACTATACTCCCCTCTCTAAACCAACACCCACTGCTACCCCCGCCGCCGCCATCTCCGTCGTCAAAAAATTAAGACTCTACCCTCTTGCCATCATAACAATCTTTTGCTTCCTCTTCTACCTCTTCGGCTCCCGGAAGCACGTACGGCGGCCCCACAACCACCAGTCCATCACCAACCCCAGCCTCGCCACTAGGGCTGTCAAAACAGGCCCGGCCCGGCCCGACGGGCCGGGTTGGGCTCTGTAAATTCTGGCCCGGTGAATTTTTGGGCCGGCCCGAAATAGGCAAAAGCCCGGTGGGCTCGGGCCGGCCCGGTCCGGAAAAATTATGCTATAAATCCTTTTTCGGGCCGGGTTGGGCTCCATATATTCCGGCAAGGTGAATTTTCGGGGCCGGGCTGGCCCGGCCCGATTTTTCCAAAAAGCCCGGCGGGATCAGGCCGGGCCGGCCTGGCCCGGAAATTTGACAGCCCTACTCGCCACCACCATCAACTACACCACCACCCCTATTAAACCATATTCCTCCTCATCTGCCACCACGCGACTAGATGCATGATATTAGGGTAAAAACTTGTGTACGGTTGATCGTATTTTATATTATTTTTTAATTTTAGTTAATTACTACTTGCACCTTTTTTGACGGTTCACCATACCAGAAACCTCCTCTACTATTAAATATTGATTTTCAAAATTTATTGTAAAAATCCAATAGTCATCATACATAGTTCGATAAGTAAATATGTAAAGCAAGAGTCCCAATAAATTTTAATAAATATTGATTAGTTATAGCAGAAATGTTGGAAGCCTTCCATACGATATTACTTATCTTGCACCTCTTTTAGACAGACGGGGCAATCCTGCAATATGAAAGAAATATATAGTTTCATTAATTCGTTATCTTATACCTTTTTGTTTAATTAGAGGACAGAGAAGTGTGACAAATTAGGCCCGACCCAATTTCGAGCAAGATTGGACACTAAAATACTAAACCCTATCCAATCCGACTCGATAACTTTGCCAGTTCTAGCAGTGAGGAATGAACCCTACAACAAAACGACCACAACACTCACCTTCTTGACTTGGAGCCACTTGGTGATACAATCAGAGTGATAGCAATGTGCACAAGGCAAATTGGTCACCATATCTCCTTTCTTGAATTCAACACAACATATTACGCACCTTTAAAAAAAAGTGGTACTTGTAAGAAATTTCATAATCAAGATAAATACATTCTATCTAACATTCTAAAAGTATAATCTCCAATTTCAAAGTGAACTTTTGATTTTTCTTTTCTCGTTCTTCCAAAGTGAAAAAAAATTAATAAAACATTTTTAATAAATAGAAGACAAGAGAGAAAAAGCATATATAGCATTACAACTAAAAAAGTGGCTTGGCCGGACCGGGCTAACCCGAAAATATGTCTTAAAGAGTTGCTAAAATTTTAGACATCCCAATCCGGAAAAATGATTTTATGCATTTTTTCGAGCTATATTTATCATTAGCATCCGACTGAGTCCGAAAAAATTCGGCCCATCTCTGATCCTAATTGATCGGGTTTACTTTTGCCAGCTCTACCCAAAATCAAGTAGAAACTAACCCAAATAGTACGTAATTCTTAAAATGAATTGACAAATACTTTTGAGTCAAAATAAATTAAATCATACTGTTCTTTTTCTTTTTTCGTTGATGACCCAACTTTGTACTTGGAAGTTGGTAACTTTGAAATGAGTTCCTTAGAAAGTCCTTTGCTCTCATGTCCAACAGCATCTCCCAGTGATTGCAATTGCTGGAAGAAAATAAATTTAAAAAAATAAATAAATTTATTATTGATCAATAAGACGAGAGTTTTTTCGGGCTTCAGATTGATAAATAACATTTCTTTAGGCTCTAAATCGATAAATAAAATCTATTATACATATTAGATTCGAACGATAGGAATATTCTATCCTTCGTAATGAATAAATTAGTGTAATACATGTATCAGTATGACAGAATTTTCCGAGTACGACGAACCTCATAAGTCATTGTGTCCGGATTAATTTCATTATGTTCAGCGTTCTGCCCTACACCGGCCTGCAAAATATTAGCACATATGCTTTATATTTAAACTATATTAATTTTGTAATTAATTCATTAATAGGATGAGCAAAATTGTATGAGTACCGTAATAGGTGGTTCTGTCACATATGATCCTGTATTATCTGTATCACATCACCAATGCAAACATTTATATGTAGCTAGTATATAATTAAAGTATTTTGCGACAGACGTAAAAGTAATGAATTTAAATGATAATTATATGCGTAAAATATATGAATTTCATTACAATTTTAAAGAAAAAAAATGATTTGTATCTTATATCAAATATATAAAAATATATATATGTATACTTAGAAATTAGAATAATTACTGATATTATAGCTATAATCAAAATATCGTTAGTAACAAAATAGAATAAGAACATACAACTTTATAATATATACGGATCAAATCTAACACCACATTCTGATTTTGGTGTAAATTAAACATATCCAAATTTTTTTAGACAATCGGAATTCGAGGCCGACTTTTGTGGGCCCGTCCGCACGTCAGAATCGGATCGTCGGAAAAAAAAAGCATGTTGATTTACAACAAAATCGAAAGATGGTATCAAATTGATGCAGCTTAAAAATCATATCGAACTTGCAATTTGGTGTAAAAGATACAATTTTTTTGCGACCGCTCGGAAAAGCATAATGTTACCAAGTGAAGTTGGAGCTGAAATGTGGAAATCATTGAAGCTCTCCTCACTCATCATCAATGCTCTTGCTAAGGCTTCATCATCAGCCACTTGAGATTCAAGAAAATTAACGTTGTTATTGCTCGATTGCCCATAGTCATAATCCAAGCTTTTGATGTACTCAAACGCACTTTCCTGTTATACAAATATAATTGATGTGATATATTATATTCCCTCGTCCACGAAAAATTTACCACAATTTCCTTTTCGACACGTTCACAAAAATTTTGCCACATTCATTCATAGTAATAGACCTACATAATTTATTTACTTGTTAACCTCACATACTCTATTATTTTCTTTTCTTTTTCTCCAATTACAACTATATATAATAATCTAATTAAAATTTATTAAAAATCATAGTTTTATATAGACAACTTAAAATATGACATCGGACAGAAAATGAAAAGAATTTATAAAATTAAAATTTAAGTATATGTGGGATTGTTTAGAATAACGTCTGAGATATAAAAATTATTAAATAAAAAAACTAATAAAAAAATCTAAATGCATATTCAAATTTTTTTAATAACCTTAATTACATCATAATTTTTGTACACATTAATATACTTGTTAGAAAAATTAACACTACAAACATTTAAAAAAAAAATAAAAAGATCTAATGAAAATATATACCTGTCGTAGTAGAACCTCTTCAGCGTCATCTCCAAGATCAGGCAAAATAGTTTTGAGATATTCAGCAATTTCAGTTGGTGTTGAGCATTTTAAAAATTGATTATTTTCATCTCTTTCCATTTTGTTGGAAGTTTAATTCGAAAAATCACGACGAACAATCTTCTCTATATAATTCTTTGTAATGAATTAATGATTAAGAAATATTGCAAATATCACCTACAAAAATTTGTGATATTGGGAAGCCGTTAATAGGAATATTTCATGTATAAATGAAAATTAATCACAACCGCATTCAAATCAAATATTCTCTATAGTAATAATTTATTAATTAGCACCACAAGTCTTTAGAACCACGGTTTTTTTTTTTTTCTTCCAAAGAATTTAACTAATTAATTATAGGAAAACTATCAAATCACCGGCTAAATAAATAATGACTTCCCATGTACAAAAACTATCTAAGATATCCACAGAAACAATTATAGAAAAAAAAATATTGATCTGATTGTCAATTTCACAACTATTAGAAAAGCCAGCATGAAATTTATTTTATTAAGCCTAAAAATATGTTATTCATCCAAAGATATTTGATTTATAGACCAAAAGATTTATAATATTTGTTAGCCCAATATTATTTTGAGCCCGAAACTTGTAACCCACAGAATTTCATCCAGTATGGTGGAATCGTGGATCATGATTATAGCCCAAAAGATATTTATATTTGTAAGCCCAATGTTATTAAATCTAAGTCTTATCTTCATGGATAGTAAACTTTTTTTTTTTTTTTTAACAAACATTACAAGAAATTTTAAAGGTCGTATGACGGTGGACTTGAACCGTGACCTTTGACTCGGACATTAACCACTCTCCATTAGGCTAACACACGCACACAATAAACTTTGTTAAAGTACTATCACCCCGTCACAAGAATTTAGACTTAGAGGCCCCGACACAAATATTAAAAGATGAGTTATTTATAGTAAAATTGGAACAAAGAAAAAATAAATGGAGGGTATTTCTGTTAAATCAAGAGAAGTGGGAGAAGAAAACATCTTTTTTGTCATGTCATAATTTATACTTTATGACTTGTGTTGATAATATTTATTATGTGTTGTGGGGTGTTGTATTTTTTATTTTGGGTATGAGCCTAATTTGTTGGAACGGCTGAATAAGAATACTGAGAGAATTTTCCGTCCAAATTTTTTTTTATGAACGATAAGTATTGAATTATCAATTTTAAACTAATTATTGACACAAGAAAATTAAAATTGAAGAAAATGGACGAAAAAAATCTAAAAAATTGAAAGTGGATACAAATGGTCCATTGGACACCAAAAAGTGGGATAAGTGATGCAAGAAATGCCAATATCAGCATTTTAATGAAATAGGAGTAACATGCAAATTTATTTATAAGTTCCAAATAAATTAAAGAAATAATAATCACTAAATACACGAATTTTGGACGATTTTCGAATATGCTCAAGAACTCTAAATTTAATCCACGGATACATGAACTTTCGATTGCAAGTTTACATGTTAATTAAAAAATTATTCCCCCGTTCCGTTAATCTTGGCATGTATTCTTTTTTTGGGTCGTCTCACTTATCTTGACACATTTCCTTTTATGGAAAAAATTAAGGTTCACTTAAAAATCACTTTATTCACTTTAAAAACACTTTACATCGCTTTAAAAGCACTTTATATTACTTCAAAAGCATTTTATATTACTTTTTTCACTTAAAAACACTTTATATCACTTTATTAACTATACTAAACATCACACTTACACTTAATACCCTTTTTCTTAATATTCATGTCGAAAAGAAACGTGTCAATGTGAACGGGACGGAGGGAGTATTATTTTTAACAATTTGAAAAACTGATAGGTCCATAAATTAAATCCTTGATGGCAGGCTGGCAGCTTTCTGTAAATATTTTTTTGCTTTAACGGAATGTGTAAGCATAAATCCATGATCCAAGAACTAGTACTATAATTAATTAAACTACGCAAGATCCCAAAATTTTTAACTTTTATCGTACTGATTTATGGTGAACATAGATAATACCTTGTTTAAGCCCACGGATTATGGCTAATTGTCAACCTTGGTATCAGTCAAAGATAATATGTATATTTTTATTAAAAAAATCATGTTATAATCTTTTTTTGAAAAGGAATTTCATTAATAGAATTAGAAAACATCAGACAAGACAATCTCCCTCAGCTAAGCTGGGAAATCTTGAGTTCAAACAGACAAGACAATCTTCCTCAGCCAAGTTGGGAAATCTTGAGTCCAAACAGACGGGCTAGAAATATATTATAATTAATCGTACATGTTAGTAAAAAAAATTAGTAATTCCCCCAAAGAAAATATAATGAAATACACATTAATTGCTTGATAGTTAATGTAGAATCTCAAAGTTTGACCTTATCCTAATTTTTTTTGTAATGATATAGTATTAGTTTTTATTTCATGGTTTGTGTAAATGACGTATTAAAAAAGATAACTTAAACAGACGCAACGCGCAATTGTTTCACTTTGTATATTCATATCATATATCGATCTTTCTTATTTTTGACGTATTATTAATTTCAGTATATGTCGTCCCCATTTCATGACTATATAATGTATTGCTTTATAGTGTATTATACCCAATACCATATACTTGTAATTTTTATTTATTATTTATCTCGTGGAAATCCGTAGCCGCTACTTTTGATGCATGTTATTCGAATCAATTACAAATTTTCCCTTAATTTTTAATTTCAATCCCCATGAAGACTGTAACAATGTCATTCATTAATTTTAATATTTTCTTGTAATTACGCTGTATGTACTTGTCATTAAATTGTTGCAATCTAATAATTTGAAAGTTCGTGATCGACTTTGTTCCAATTAAAAATAAGCCAAAAGATCATGAACTTTTTGTAATCAATCATCCTTTCAAAAAAAAAGAACTCCTTATTTTATACTCCCTCCGTCCCCCAAAAGTGTGGTCCAAATTTGATTATATGTGAGGTATAAAATATTAATTGGACCACACTTTTGGGGGACGGATTGAGTAATTCATACTGTATGATGCAAATATGGTTTGTACATATACAAAAACATAATAGGTATTATTATATCTCATTTTATAATTCATATAATGTAAATATTGTAGTGTGTGTGAATTGTGATATTTACCATTTAAATCCTTTCTTTTTAGAAAAAAAAAATCAACAAAAAATTAAATGACATTTAATGTGGTTGCATTCCATGGATGAGCAATCTTTATTTAGAAAATACTATAAAACACGCAATTTGCATTCAAATCACATTTCTCAAGACAAATTGACAAAAGCACAAATCCCTCATTGAGATCGGAAACTCTAGTCTTCTCCACTTTCGAAGATATTATCTCGAATTGTTTATATATATAATTAATATGAAAACTACATTTTGTGAGTCTCCGTTACGATAACGATGATGGATATGCAATATCCATGATACATTGTTGTTAGTTTACTACGAGAATGGTCAACTGATCGGGCCGGACTCGAGCTTATTGGGCCGGAGGTAATTTTCGGGTCGGTCGAGTTGGCCCAAAATTAAAGGGGTCGTTAATACGGCAGTCTAGCCAGTCCAAAATGATAAATTTAGTGTGAAAATCAGAAAATGATCGGATTGGTCAAAATTCAATTGGGTATCTAATTTTACAATCTGTATCCACTCACTTTTGGAACAACACATCGGAACGATTTTGACAACTCTATTTACAATAAGCAACCGCGGAAGCAAAATAAATTCAGGGCCACCTCAAACAATTAACCCGACACAATCCACCCAAAAAGTGTTATTAACACTATCCTTCAATTTGTGCTTTTATTCCACTTACAACAATTCACCAGCTTTCTTAATCTCCGTATCCAGCACACAATCGAGATTTATTTCATGGACGGTGGGAGTATATAAATTACTCTTTTTATTTGTAATTATTACATAAAATTTTTGAATAACAAAGGAATTTGTATTTGGAACAAAAAACAAAATGTAGGAAGTTTAGCATCATAAATTAATTTTATTAAGGAGGAGTAGATTTGTTCTACAAAAATTAATTTTGACTTCCCTGAAATCCACAACTGAGATCTCATTAAAGCAAGGGGGCCCACAAATTGTGTTGGAGTGGTGCCCACTGTATCTCTGACATTAAAATGCTGACGAAGACAAACTACAAAACAAAATAATCTGGTAAAGCAAAGAATTTTGCCCGCGTCTTCAATTAATTCTCCTATTTTCATTTAACCTATTATTATTATTATTATTATTATTATTATTATTATTATTATTATGTGACATTCAGATATTGATAATTAAACTAGCTCCCAAAATGAATCAACCTAAAAAGAATTAAAGAACATGAAGTGCTGCAGCTGGCGTTACAATTAAGAAATAGAGCAAATATAGTGGATGGATTTAGCCACCTTTTTTGTTGAAGAAGAGTCAGCTGTGAACATATTGATGCGAAGAAAAATAAATTAATTTCCGTTATAATAGTTTTTCACATTTTTTTTTTGTTATCAACGTTACCTTATATTGTTGTATTTATACCATAAACTAATACTCCCTTCATTCTTTTTTAAGTGTCCCATTTAGCTCAATTTTTTGTTTTCAAATAAGTGTCCTATTTCAAAATTTGAGAGTAATATAATGGCATTCTTCTTATTTTATCCTTATTTAATGTTTATCGTAATTTGTTAATTAGTTATATGTATACATTAATGATGGTAATTAATAAGGTTACATAGGTAAATTTCTTTATTTCTTTGGTATGTGTAATTTGACGGTGGGGGACACTTATAAAAGAACAAAGGGAGTATGGTACTACAATTAAGATACATGGACTGTATTTTCTAAATCAAAACTGATGTGACAGACAATCAAGAGACAATGGTTGAAATCAATACAAATGTGTTTTGACTGCCGCGTGATATTAATTTTTTTTCAAAATTTTAAATTTTGTCTTAAATTTTAAATTCCTTTAGTGGTTGTTTAGGCCAAATGTCATGGAGTGGATTCCAACTCAACACATGTATTGAAATATATACACAAAAGTTACCAACTTTTTTCTACTTATGGAATATGGGATTAATTGAGAAAAATTCACGCACAACTTCCACTTCCAAAAATATTGTATGCATTACGTTTATATATATATATATATATATAGAGGAATGATATGTCGCTCACCTTCCGTGAGCACCGATTACCGTTTGTCCATGTTAGCATTTTTTTTATTGTTTTATATTCTAATACCCATTAATATTAAAATCATTAAATCTACAAAATACATATAAAAATCAAAGCTCGATTTGTCTTATTATTCATTTGTTCGAAGTTAGAGGGAAAATGAACAAATCAAGCTTTGATTTTTATGTATTTTGCAGATTTAATAATTTCAATATCAATCTCTAGGATATTAAATCATAAAACAATTAAAAAAAATAAAAAAGAATAATGCTAACATGGACAAACAGTGATCGGTGCTCACGGAAGGTGAGCGACATATCATTCATATATATTAAACCTATAAACCTAAACCTAAACCTATAAATTAAAGTCATACGAGCATTTAAATTAGTGATGAATGATAAGAATCAAAATATTCTTTAATTCTATCTGTACTTTATAAATTGAATTTGTCACACCCCTCTATACTATTCTAAGTGTGTCGTTTATAAAAACAAAATTTATTCACGACACACTTCAAATAACGGCATCAAATTACCTTCCTAATAATTTTTTATTATGAATAACTCTACAAAAAAAAAATAATAATAAATAATAAAATACTAACAAACAATAGTTTGGGAAAGAAAAGGATCTATTCGAAATGGAATACTACATATTTGTTCGAGTTTAACATAAATTGCGAATAATAAATAAATAATACCATCTGCTGTACGTTATGATATAAAATATTTTTCTTCTTGATTCTCTTTCATTGCTTTATCTCTATGTATCCTCTCATGTATACAGAGTTCACATTTTCTTGTCAAACATAATTGGGAAAATGTGTAAATACCCCTCATGTTGGCAGCGTCGGGCAAATACCCTTCTGAACTTTGTTCAGGTGCAAATTCACCATTCCCTAAAGTTTTCGGGTGCAATTACCGCCTCGTCGTGATGGAAACTACACTTTCGTTGACAAAAAAAATATTTTTGATTTATTTTTATTCTTGTGGACCCTTACAATTTCCAACGGTTATATACTACATAATTGGTGCTAAAAGCTCAAATTAGGAAAAAAAAATATTTCGAACCCTAGCTCACAACTATCAAAATTCAGGTGAGGTTCTCCAATAATTTGCACGAAAAAGGATGACGGACCACTTGAAGAATATGAGATCATCAGTGTCAACAACAAATAGTTGGCTTGGATTGCAAATTATTAGAGAGTTTCGCCTGAGTTTTGATAGTAGTGAGTTAGAGTTCGAAACAAATTTTATCCTAATTTGAGTTTTTAGCACCAGTTAATTCTTGAAAATTGTAAGGGTCCACAAGAATAAAAATGAGTTCATGGGGGTATTTGCCCGGCATTGCCAACATGAGGGGATATTTGCACCTTTTCCCAACATAATTCTCTCTCTCTCTCTCCCATTCTTGATGATTTTCCACTTGTTGCCACTTCGGTATGAAACGATATATATTTCGTTTGTAATTCAGATTTCGAGTGAATGTTGCATTAATATAATGCTATTTTCATGATATTAAAATTATAAAAATCCCAAATCAGCAGCTATTGCTGTGATTTCGTGAATGCTACAAAATTACAGAAATAAAATTACAAAAGAAAAGGTAAATCTATTAGAGTATTTACTAATTACATGTATAAACACACTCGATTGCATATAAATTGCTAATAATTATCCAATTAAAAAAAAGGAATAAACTAAAATGCATCATTCGATAAAAATTTGTGTTCCCTCAATTTATTAATTTCTTTTTGTTAATTAAAGAAAAGAGAACAGTATAGTTTGAACCCTAAATCTCTCTGTCTACAGAAAAGATTTTCATTATTTATATATTCTCAATGAACAATCTTCATTATATATCCTTTTTTTTTATGATTGTTAAAGATTCATAACATTTTGAATTTGATGTTTTAGTTGTCAAAAGTGTGTTCTACCAAACAGACCCATCCTCTTGTATCAAATAAAATAACTCTCTCTCTCTCTCTCTCTCTCTCTCTCTCTCTCTCTCTCTCTCTCTCACACACACACACACACACAGACACTCTCTCTCTCACTTCCCACATGTCCTACTTGATTCTTAACTTGTCTCCCCTCCGCACTCCTCAAAGTTCTAATTAACAAGCAAGCATCTCACCAAGAATTCTACTTCTATAAACTCCTACTGTAACTCTCGTTTTACTTGACATAGAGAGAGAGAGAGAGAGAGAGAGAGAGAGAGAGAGAGAGAGATTCTTGCATTGAAAGATATCAATGGGGGGTCCAAGCCCACCACACTACACTCCTCTCTCTAAACCAACACCGAACGCCACCACCGCCGCCGCCGCCATCTCCTTCTTTAAGAAATCAAAACTCTATCCTCTCGCCATCGTAACCATCCTCTGCTCCCTCTCCTACCTCTTCGGCGCCTGGCAGCACGGAGGAGCCGCCACCGCCACCTCCTCCTCCTCCACCCCCACCCTCGGCACCACCATCAACTGCTTCACCACCTCCCATAACACCACCACCGCCGCCGCCGAACCACATTCCTCCTCATCCACCACCCCGCGACTCGACTTCGCCACCCACCACAGCGCCGACGACGGCGTCGCCACCACCCTCACCGCCGCGATCAAATCGTTCCCGCCATGCGACGTCAAATACAGCGAGTACACTCCGTGCGAGGATCAGGAGCGGTCGCTGAAATTCGACCGCGACAGATTGATCTACCGCGAGCGCCACTGCCCGGAGAAGAACGAGCTGCTGAAATGCCGGATTCCGCCGCCGCACGGCTACCAGAATCCGTTCAAGTGGCCACTCAGCCGCGATCTCGCGTGGTACGCCAACGTGCCGCACAAGGAGCTGACGGTCGAGAAAGCGGTCCAGAATTGGATCCGGTTCGAGGGCGACCGGTTCAGATTCCCCGGCGGCGGCACCATGTTTCCCAACGGCGCCGACGCCTACATTGACGACATCGGAAAGTTGATCAATCTCAAAGATGGCTCCATTCGAACCGCCATTGATACTGGCTGCGGGGTAATTAATTAACCTTTATTTTAGTTAATTTTATTCAATTATTTTATTTTCACCATAAAATCAAATAATTTCGGATTAATTTTGTGTAAATTAACAAACAATTTTAAAATTGAGATTTTTATATAAATTATTAAATTGGTGCCTAAGTACAAACTATCAATTTTTTTGGTAATTCCACTCGATACGGGATTCCGATCAAATTAAAGCTAACCTGGCCAAATTGAAACCTGCCACGTCTGTCGATCGGCGTCACGCCAATTTTGATTTAATTGAGATCCAGTTTGGGAAGAAATTCCGGAAAAATTGATAGTTCATGTATTTAGGTTTTGTTGTTTATGAAAAAAAAATCAAAATTATAAAATTGTTATATGAATTTACACCAAATTAACTCAATAATTTTGCGATATCCTTCTCCAATTTTAGAGTTTTGTTTGGATGTTTTTCTTCAAAATAACGTTTTGACGTTTCGATGCAGGGAGTTTTTTAGAAGTTCATAATTTGATAGCCAAAAGTATGTTGCGTGATGAAAACTTGAAAATATATTTTTTGGCAGAAAATTGTATTATTTTTAACGGAAAAGTTTTCAAGTCAAATAATTTTCATTTGAAATTTATTACTTAATTAGTTAATTTCCATATAATAAATTTAAGTGATCTGTAAAAGATTTTTCGATTTTAAGGATAATTATGTGCGACATTAGGGATGAGATTTGGTGATTATAGAAATTAAAGTAAATTTGGCAGCAAAGGATGAGGTGGAAATATCTGCCATTTTCAGTTGATTTGGACACGTGTATGTCGTAAATTGTCTAAATTGTGATAAAAGACATATGTAGATTAGGTGTTGAGGAATATGTAACTACCTTTTGTCTTTATTTATGGAATATTGACTTGCCTCAAGAAATGAAACAGCTTTATCTAGACAAGAAGTCCGTGCATTAGGCCTTGTATACATCATATCACATGATATATATTCTCCATTTTAGGTGTACTAGAATTTTGAATCAGTTTTATAAGGAGGCGTTTGGTTTGCATGATAAGGAGTGATTGATAATATAATCCTATCTAATTAAATATTTGGTTTGGATGATGAAATCCGTGATGAATAACTAGGCCCGTGATCCAATCATTCAAATGGATGATAACTTATCATCTCAAATTTGGGGTGATTATTAATCCTTATCTAATCCATGATGCAAAATTCTAAAATAATCACACATAAACACACACTGCACATAGTAGCACACACACTCACACACACAGCACATAGTAGCACACACTCACATAATCCTTCAATTATCCTACACCACAATCAAGCAATCCAAACACAAGACTAATAATCTAAATAATCACATCCTACACTATCCTATCCAACATTATCTATCTCATCCATCAAACCAAACGCTCCCTAAAAGTATATTTAGTAAGTAGGTATTAAATATATATATATATATATATATATATATATATATGTATTAATAATATAAATATGAGGATTCTGAGATAGATTTATTTGAAATTGTCAACAAAATATTTATGTGTAATTTAGATTTATCTGACTTAATATTTTAATAATTTATAAATTATAGGCATTATTTCAAAAAAATATCACATATGCTTAGATTATAATTCTACTAATAAATGGTTTGGTCTGACGTCTTATTTTATGTGTGTTTGTCTAATTTATATAAAAGTTGAATTTTATTAGATTTTTATTTGATTATTTTAGTTAGAGAAAAGAATTTGGACTTCCTCGTTAAAATTTCTGGCTTTGTCACTTAACTGAGTGTAGGTACACATGGGACCGACATGCATATGTCATGTCTTGTAACATCGCATAATATTTTTTCGAGTGAGTTACCAGCCTAGATACTTCAATGTATGAATTTATTTGAATATTTGCATTAAACTACTAAGTGTGTGAGTTATGCCTAAAAAGTACACAAAGAGGATAGATTTGAGAGTTAAAAGCTTTGGAAGTGAAGTATGGTGTTCTGATTTTGTAGGTTGCAAGTTGGGGAGCTTATCTTCTCTCACGAAACATCATAACGATGTCGTTTGCACCAAGAGATACACACGAAGCACAGGTGCAGTTCGCTCTAGAACGAGGAGTTCCTGCTTTGATTGGTGTTATTGCCTCCAAGAGGCTCCCTTATCCATCACGGGCCTTCGACATGGCTCATTGTTCGCGTTGCCTCATCCCGTGGGGGCAATATGGTACGAGGCTCTTATAATGCATTTGATTATGTTGGATGGTGTTTAATCATATGTTGTTTGACTATACATTTGTTGCTTGTTGAGCAGATGGCGCGTACTTGATAGAAGTTGATCGGGTTTTAAGGCCGGGTGGATACTGGATCCTCTCGGGTCCACCGATCAACTGGAAGAAACATTGGAGAGGGTGGGAAAGGACAATGGATGATTTGAATGCAGAGCAAATGCAGATTGAGAATGTTACAAAGAGTTTATGTTGGAAAAAGTTGGTGGAGAGAAATGATATCTCTATATGGCAAAAGCCTCTCAATCATTTGAGTTGCAAGAAGTTGAAAAGGATGGCGAACAGCCGCCCTTCGTTTTGTCCTGCACACGATCCTGATAAAGCATGGTTCGTGATCCTTACTTACCCCTGCCTGTCTGGGGCCTGATATGTTCGTGTATATTTGATATGTGTTCTCACCAAATTTTTATGTAATTGATGTAGGTACTCGAGCTTGGAGACATGTTTGACCCCTTTGCCTGAAGTTTCCGATGCAGGGGAGATAGCTGGAGGCGCGGTAGAGAAATGGCCGCGTAGATTGGAAGCAGTACCTCCGAGGATTAGTAGAGGGAGTGTTGATGGAGTTACACCCGAGACTTTCAAGAAAGACTCGCGTCTATGGCATAAGAGAGTCGCGTATTACAAGAACATCAACAACCAGCTCGGAAAGGGTGGGAGGTACCGTAACATCCTTGACATGAACGCATTCTTGGGTGGATTTGCTGCTAGCTTGGTCCAAGATCCTCTCTGGGTGATGAACATAGTCCCGGTCGAGGCTAAGGCTAACACGCTAGGTGCCATCTACGAACGAGGATTGGTCGGGACTTATCAGAGCTGGTACAAACATATCTTCATTTCAATGATCATTTTGACCTATTTCTACTTCATGTTGTGTTTGATCACTTTGATTTGTTTTAGGTGTGAAGCCATGTCGACTTACCCTAGAACGTACGACCTCATTCATGCTGATTCGGTCTTCACACTCTACCAGGATAGGTAAGTAGATAGTCCGTCTGCTCTTGAACAAACTCGTATTAACAAATTTCTTTTTTTAGAATGTAATTAAATGGCCATTTCTTGATATACTAGGTGTGAAATCGAAGATATTATGTTAGAAATGGATCGGATTTTAAGACCGGAAGGAGGTTTGATCATTCGAGACGATGTAGATATATTGTTGAAGGTGAAGAGAATTGCAGATGGATTAAATTGGGATAGTCGTATTGTGGATCATGAGGATGGACCGTTAGAGAGAGAGAAGCTTCTATTTGGAGTCAAGTTGTATTGGACAGCGCCAGCTTCTGCAGATGAAATTTAATTTATTTTAAAAGCTACTTACATATTTATTTTCTTCATTTCTTGTTTTGATTTGTTTGTCTTTTGTTTACAACAAGAATTGTCCAGTTTTTGGTGTTGTCTATTATTTTAAGATTTGGTGTCGGTTTTTGTTCTTTGATTAGGGATACAGAGTGAGATAAATGTAAAAGTACTTTCATGTGTAGTGATGATTTCTTGATTTGATCTAAAATCGTTTGAATGTGGTGGCAACTCATCATCTATCAAGCTAAATTATATAAATAAGCATATTATTAGTAGTTTGTTTGTAGAAGTTTTATCTATAAAAACGTGTAAAAAAACATCATCAATATACAAAATTATAATTCATCCGGCCTAGCCGGACGGATTATCCGAATTGGGCCATCTTTGCTGATCGCATCAACTCTTTGCATTAATAATTCACAATACAAAATGTATTCACACGGATTATCGACTCGTAATGATAAATGTTTTATTCAATTGTAAAAATAATTATTATTAATATTATTATTGATTGTAATCATCCATAAAAAAAAATTATTGATTGTAATAAGATTAAAATTATATCAATATAATTGGGCTGGAAATAAAAAGGTGTTTTGGGGCCAAATATCCCATTCTTAATTTAGGCCCAAATCTCACAATTCAAAATACTAACCGGCTGACAACTTGGGCCATTTTGCTTGTTTATCACTCTGCAATTTCTTTTTTTTCTTTTTTTGAGATACTTTAATTTTTCTAAAAATATATCTCCGAGTTTCATTAAGAATATTATATTTCCTGAAATGTTTGAATGGACATATATATAGTGTTAGCATAACTATTTCAAGCTAAATATTACAAACTTAAGGTTCCCACTTTAATGAATTTAAATAACATACGATAAAATTATCACAAACTTTGTAGTTTAGTGGTATCTTTCATCCATTATTGATGATGTAAGGGCGAGAGACAAGTGCTCGATTCTCATTACAAAAAAATAACGAATATTTTATTCAGAGTAATTTTTAGAAATAATTTTTCCAAATATTTTACGAGGCATAAAAAATACCTAGTATGCACCTCAGATAGCGCAGTTGCAGATTATGTTCGTCGTGGAAAAAAATACAAAAAAATAGTCATAAAGATGTTGAAAGCGTGCAACGGAAGATTCACTAGCAATTTTTGGTGTATTGAATGGACGCCGACATAGTCATGGACTCTTGAGAAGTGAACAATGAGATTATATTCTACGGATATTTAATTTTTTAAAGTAGCTAAGCTTTTAGTACTGGACTTAAAAATTATAGAGTGGTACCCAAAATTCGAAGGAAAGAGAAATAATTTTATCATTTGATTTTTCTCGAATAAAACGTTCTCGATAAAAAAAAAAGAGAAAAAAATAAATTCTATTCATATTTAAATGCACTAGATCTATCGTAGTGGCTGCTGAATCCAGATTCAATGTAGAATTGATTTTTGTAAGGATTCTAATATATATATGTATATATAATGTTTTCTATTTTATTTAAACATTGATATTACAATGTATTATTTTAATTGCGAACATGGCATGCATATATTTGTATCTCTTCAATTTTTCTTCAATTCTCATAATCCATTTCTTCATATTTTCTTCAATGTCTCTTTCTACAATTTTTGGATTAACTATTTAACTCATATACAGATATCAAAAAAAAAAAATTCTCTTTCTTCAAATTTTGGAATCATATACTTTTTTTGGGATTTCAGAAATTGGTAAATTTACAATTTAAGAATTCGTGTACAGAATTAGTAAGATAAGGTTGATAGATTTTCCAGGCAAGATTAGAATGACATGCTTTAGAGTGGTCTTTGTAAGCCTATGAAGATTTTGAATCTAAATCTCATTACCTATTCCTTCCGTCTTTAAATAAGTATTCCGAACCATCAATTTTTTTTTTAACAAACATTACAACAAATTTTAAAGACCGCGTGACGGTGGACTTAAACTAGTGACCTTCGGCCCGGGCATTAACGACTCTACAACTAGACTAATACACGCACACAAAGCCGTCAAAAATTTTGTCCCTAAATAAGTGTCATATTACACATTTCTATGCAAAAATTATGTCAAATTGTCATATTTATCTTTTAACTCAAGATTAAAAATATTCTTTTTCAATTTTTTATGTAATAATTAAGAGTTAATTGATCAATTTGCCCATAATCTTAATAAACATATTTTAACGATTCGAAATACTTATTTGAAATCGGGTAAAGATGACGGCGTCGGATTCCCCCGCTGCATCAAAAACGAAAAGAGAAAAAAAAAAAACAATCTCATAAAATAGAAGAGTGGAGCACCATATTATATTAAATAAATCACTAAGTCAAAAGCAGAAAGACTAGGAAATATTTTTATTTTCTTGAATAGAAAATATTTGGACCAAAAAAAGACTTTTATTACCTGTCAATTGTCGTCTACTTTATAACGCCGGGGTCCCAACATCCAACCACCACCACAACTCCGCCGCGCGTCGCCGCCACCCGCCTCCTCCCCGCGCGTGTTCCCGAATCCAATAAATACAGCCATTGCTGCCCACAGCTAAGCTTCACTCGCCATAATGAGACATGGGTAAAAGTAAAACTGCCAAGTGGTTCCGTTCACTTCTCGGCTCCAAGAAGTCGCCGCCGCCGGACTCTTCCTCCGCCGCGCCGCCGTCGAAGAGCAACTGGGCTCTCTCCAAATCCGCTGATTACAACCTCAAGAATTCGGACCCTCAGGCGAGCCCCTATGTCGATGCTAACAAGCATGCAATAGCCGTCGCTGCGGCCACGGCGGCGGTAGCGGAGGCCGCTCTTGCCGCCGCCCAGGCGGCGGCTGAGGTGGTTAGGCTGACCAGTAGCGCTGGGAGCGGGAGGAATGTCCCGGCGTATGTTAGCACTGATAGGCGGCGCGTGGCGGCGGTTATCAAGATTCAGTCTGCTTTCCGGGCATATTTGGTATGTGTAATTTTTCGTTTAATTCTATTTTATTTTTTCAAATTTGATCGTATGCATATAAATTAAATTTGAGTTCCACAATCTAATTCCCTTTTTTAGTATGTTACCTAACAAATAATTAAATGTTCGAAGCACCAAAATTCAGTGACTTTGGATATTATGAAGTTTGATCAATATTATTATTTCCTTCTTTTCATTCTTGGTTGCAGAAATTGCAGGTTTTGAACATTTTGCTAATCTATTTTTATTAATAATGCTTTTGGATTTGATTAGTTCCAACTTCCAACCATATATTCAAACAATCAGTGTTCTTACAATATTCATGTAGTTTGTTACTTTAGTAGTTACATTTTGAAACCAATAATATATGGAGTATGTTAAAGATTGAAATTTGGCAATCAATCTTCCTGAAGAAATTACATATAAAAGGAAGTATAAAATAAAAAAATAATAATAACCTAAACCCAAAAGAATTCACAAACCGAACACACAAGGGGCGAGCCTCAGAAAATTGGAACGATACAGAGAAGATTAGCATGGCCCCTGCGCAAGGATGACGCGTATAAATTGAGAAACGCGTCATTGTCTGAAACTACTAGTTCTAGACTTGTAGTCAATTGTATGTTGTTTCACAAACTTGGCATTTTCTTGCTCTGTGTTTATAATGTTGTCCAATTAATAGAATGTTGCTGCAGTTGTTGCAAGATTTTATCTTGCATCATATTATCTTGTTTGAATATATAATTAGGCCAGTCGCAGTGACCTGTCCTAGTTGAGGTCGTGTTATATTATGAGTTTTAATTAGTTTGTCCGTCTTAACAAACTGTTCGACAGATGATAGAACCAGAAAAATCTGTTTCTTAAGTCTGTTTTTATGTACTAGCAAAATATACGTGCATATACACATAAATGAGACAGATATATGAATATGAGAGGGAAAAAAAATTATTCTTGGGGGCTTTGATTTAGGCTAGGAGGGCATTAAGGGCACTTAAGGGACTAGTGAAGCTTCAAGCTCTGGTGAGAGGCCACATTGTCCGAAGGCAAAGCGCGGATATGCTTCGTCGTATGCAAGCAATGGCTCGTATCCAGGCACGAGCGTCTGCACATAGATTTCACGTACCGGATTCCTCTAAGCCGAACATCAAATTCTCCAACTATCAACCTTCAGTAAGTTTAGTTGTTTACTCAAGATAAATGGTACCAATCCACGTCTCGTGCCTACGTTTAACATTGTTCGTGTAGTTTATACCGTCGTTTGTGTGAATTTACTGCAGGGAGTTGTGAATCCTAGAAAGAATTATCAGTGGCCGGAGAATGCTAGAAACGGTGGATACACTACGAAGGTAACTAACTACGGTTTTGATCATTTTTCAGTCGGTAGCTTATAGTTAAACAGAGATTCGTACTAATGTTCTAACTATGTCCTGCGGCGTTCAGCAACCGCGTATGAACAGTAGGTCCCACATGGAGTCGAACTGGTTGAATCAGTGGATCGAGCAATATTCGTGGAACAACCGCCAGGCTACCTCCCACGACACCGCCAGCCGAGGGGATGATGAGAGAAGCGACAAGATACTCGAGATAGACACATGGAAGCCTCGTCAACCCACCAGACAAAGTGATCGAGCCTCTCCTGCAAGGAACGAGACAGGGCAGGAATGTCCGAAGATCAGCTCCTTCTCCAGACTTTCGTCGAAACTTCAGAAACCAAACCCTAGTATTTCCTCCGAGGAAGTAGCATCTGTAGTATCAGCGAAGGAGGTGGATCAGGTTGCAGTTTGGACAGCTGAGAGTAGCCCTAGAGTGCATTCGGCCTCGTCTAGACCGGCCAGAGGGATGTTTACTCCGACAAGAAGCGAGTGCTCGAGAAGCTTGTACGGTGATTACCTCAGTCACCCTAGTTACATGGCGAATACGGAGTCATCTCGTGCTAAAGTTAGGTCTCAGAGCGCCCCGAAGCAGAGGATGCAGCTGGACGAACTCAGGGCAAGCTCGACTTTTGGTCGAAACACTTGGGAATCGGATGCCATATCGGAGAAGGGCTATGCTCTTCCATCCGACTATAGGAGCCATACTTTCCTAAAGAGGCAAGCCACTCCGACTCGTACTCCAGGAACTCCTCATGGCTACAGATTTTAGAAACCGGTTTCAACTGCGATTTTTACACGAAATTTGAGTACGAAATTCCACTGTCAAAGAAGATCTTGCATGACTTCGTCTTGCCATTACAGGAAGACGGATTGCTGCTGGAAATCTGGTAATACTAAGAATAATATTCATGTGTATTGTTTGATGACTGTGTGAATTGGCAATGTGAATTTTAGATGATTTGAAGCTAATTAATCGTTTCTTTTTTCTTTTTGTATATTCATAATGTTATAATGGATGCAAAAAAGATTGATTAATTTGACGAGCATGAACACATAATGTTATCGTCATTTTTTTTCTTGTTGCAAATCTATTTTTTTCTTTTTCGGTTATATTCTTGAGTAGTTGAGTGTGTTTTTATTTACAGTTTATTTCAATTCTCAATTTGAATTTGAAATGTAAATTTTTTTCGCATTTACAATTCATACTATGTCTTCATACTAAATCTACACATTTAGGAGCCCTACTTATGTATGTTTGTAAATTTTAAAGGGAAAATATTTCAAGATAGAATCATAAAATACTGATAGGTTGGGATATATCTGATTATTTAGTCAATTTAAAATTCTTATTTTCTTAACACACCACCACAAACCTTGCATTTCTGAAATTAATAACACATATATATAATCAGAATCAATTTCAAAAGCGCATGATTTCCACAAGTGAGACCTAATACTAACATGTCTGTAGGAAAAACAAGATACTAAAAAAACAAATTCTTCAAAACAAAAACAACAATTAGATCCCAACTATAACTTGCATATACACGTTACGACCTCGACTCGTCGAGCGAGTCGAAGTCGTTCAGGTGCCGTCGCACTTCCATTTGGACGTCGGGACGCAGTTCAGGTACCGACACCAATGGCAACGCTCGTACGCATTAACTCCTCGAAACAACATCACCAACCCAACACTAAACCTGCATTTCAAGACAGATCATAGATAGTTACATCCCTTTTTTTGTCTGCAACGAGCCGGGGATCCTAATCGTGAAGGTAAGTAAAACGAGATGCTCACCCCGCAATCAGCAGCACCAGCGAGACGACAAGCAGCACGTACTGGTAAGCCTTATATTTGGACCTCAGACGAACCCCAGCTGCCGGGTTGTGGCGTTCTAACCACCCGAATTGAGGACGAAGCAAGAGAATGAAGCCAAGTAGAATGCCGGTAAGGAATCCACCAATGTGAGCGAAGTTGTCGACATGAGGAAGAATCCCAATAGCTAAATTTATCAGAATTATCACTATAATTGTCAATAGTGCTGCAATCTGCAAGAAACCGAAGAAAACAAGCACATCTCACGACTCAATTTCACAAACGAAGCAAACGGGGATGAGGATTACTCGATTACTTGACCTTGTTCGTATATATAGACCAGTTCGTAATCAACTCCGAAAGCATTGCTCCAAGAAGCCCGAAAAGTGCACCAGATGCACCAACAGAGATACTGTTACGTATGAATAACGCGGATAGTACGCTCCCACCAAATCCCGATAACAGATAGATTAAGCCGATACGTACTGTAAGACAGATCAAAATTGTATTATCAAGATAAATACTCTAAAAGCATGCTTTGAGAACCATAAGAAATTATAAAGGTGATAGCTCTTACCAAAGCCAAAATTCTGCTCGAGGCGTATACCAATGAAGACGAGGCTCAGCATATTCGCGAGCAAATGTATTACACCAGCGTGTAACCAGATACACGAGATGAGCCTCCAGCCTTGATGATGATGCACCACCTTATCCCAGTTAAGACCACCAAATCTCTCCAACCTTCATTATTACACAACGCAAAGGTTTCGATTCAGTACTAATGTTTTCATTTTCCTAGTTTCCATGATCAGATAATTCGTTCAAAGAAATCTTGAAAACCAGACTAAAACCATATGATGCCACACTTAATCACAAAAAAAATAAAATAAATGATCAATCCCAATTCACAAGTTTGAGAAATAAACATCTAAGGACAACCAAAACGTAGGCATCTCCAAATAGTTCTCTTACAAGAAGCATGAATCTTTCAAACAAGATCATTTGAATCCAGAATCATATCATCAAATCTACGGTCACGATTGAATCCTCACCTTTTACGGTGGGGGGATAATACACAAAATAATCTTTTTCATTAGCATCATTATTTATTGGATAGCTTCTATGAAGTTGAAACTTTTTCATAGGTCTATCAAGAAACTTATTGAAGCTACAACCTTGATTATAATAATTGAATAAACTTCTATAAAAGTCACATCTTGTAGATTAAATCAAAATAGGCTCACAAATAATTAGAGCTACAATCCTATAAGTAGTACTAATGATTTGGCAAATGACTAATAAAGGAAACAGATTTCTCAACTCTTATGTTGTGATCAAAGGAAAGTGATTGAAACTTTTCAAAATTTCTGAAAAACAAAATTCTCAACTCTTGGCCAACTACAATAGATTGCATTCCACCAATTCACAAACAAAACATGGATAATAGTATAATACTCAACAATGATCCATCAACATTCTTAAAAATATATAACAAAAAAGGCAGTTACTAATTCTCCAGTCATCATAAAACAAGAAAGAACAGAGACGAAGAAAGTTTCCCTCCAAATTTTAAGAAACTATTATCACACAAAATCAAAACTCAAAATTCGATCTTTTATCCAGAATATTCCAATTCACAGCAAAAACAAAGGTGCCAACGCCAAATTAAATAATAAAAAAAAAGTTCCATATATAAATAAATAGAAATTACCACAGAGCAAGACACCTCAAGAATCGGACAACAAACATCAAAAGAGACAATTTTTCACAAAAGTAAGCAGAAAATTCAGCTCAGAACCAAAAGGAGAATTACAAAAACAAAAACAAAAAAATTATGATTCTTACGTTGAAGAAGAAGGGCCAAACAAAGGATTCTCGGCGAGAGGCTGAAACGAAAAGCGGCCGAGAAACCTTGCGACGCACTTATCATCGCCATCTCCGAAGCCTCTGCTTCTGATACGCTTCGGACAGTTATTGAAGTACATCACGACGAGGAACATCGCGACGTTGGCAGCCACGAAAACCGGAATCAGCCATGATATCCAGTTCCTCTCTCTCTCTTCAAACGCGTGCGCGTTCTCTGCCGACGTGTGGTTAATCCCCTTCTCCGCCCTGCTCTCGATGTCCTGTCCCCTCATAGCCATAGCTGCTATTTCAGCTTCCTCTCTCTCTCTCTCTCTCTCTGTAAATATGGGGGAAGTTTTTCAAATTGAAACTGTCGGATTTATTGGCGTTAAATCTTGGCAATAATCGTGTAGTGAAGTGGGATTAGTGGGTTTTAAGACAGAGAGGGAGAGAGAGAACGTGCATTGTGCCATTGTGGCCTAGAGAGAGAGAGAGAGAGGGGCAGTAGTCATCTGGTTAGAGTTTATGCGCGACGGGGTTGGATCACCTGTGTCGATGTCCACGAAATGCAACGACTGGATTTTTTAAATGGATGACGTGGCTGAATTTTATTGGTGGTCCGTTAGAGTATGGTGGACTGCGAAGCAGAGATGATGGGGAAAGCGGTCGAATTTTGGAGGTAACGGAGCAGTTTTAATTTTCCAAAGCTACGAAGTTAAAAGTGCTAAACTACTTTGACTGTTTGACAGTTTAGAGTGAGAGTAGAGTGCTAAACTAGTTTATTCATAATTTTTCCTATTATTTTTCTGAAAAATATCAAAATAATTTTTTGACTAATTTTAATTTGCATATCTAGATTAGAGTATACACCATCATGTATATAGTATCTATAAAACTATAATATAGTAAAAATTTGTATGAGACGATTTCACGTCAAGATGAATCAAATATTTGGATTCAAATTCATAATTAATAGCATATTTGTTATTCAGATTTATGATTTGTCTCACACCATAAGATGGGAATTTGTACGCTGATTAGCACAAAATTCCGATGATTCAACATTCTATAATATATTACAAACGTAAAGAGAAAATAAATGCAATGTATAGATTGTGTTCTATATTATAAATTAGATCTTATAATAGAATTTATTCTTGAAGTGTTTTTTTTCTCTATTTAATCAAAGTAAGTAAAATTTATCCGTTGACATAACTTTAATTAAAAATACAACTTTATTTAGTAAGTTACAAAGTTTAGACTATATAACTGGCAAATTCAGAAATGGCTATTAAGGCTTGTAATATCTTTAATGCTTGCAAATATATATATATATATATATATATATATAAACTTTTAATTTTATAGAATTTTAAAATGTTGAGAGAATCACTTTCTATCAACTATGTAATATTTCTATAAACTTGTAATTTCTTTTTCTTTTATTTTCTCTCTCTATTGACATAAAAAGACAGGAGTTCCCTACAGAGAGAATATTTTCCTACTCGCCGACGTCAAATTTTTGTTTGGAAAAATGTATACTCCAAAACGAGGATGAAATTTAATAAATAAATAAAATGCGGCGTATATTCTTTTGTCTTTTTCTTTCCTTTTTTCCGGTTTTTTTTTTCAATTAGCATATCTGAATCCTATATTATACTTTCTTCGTCCCACAAAATTAGTCTCTTTATTTATTTTTTTTCAACATGTTCCAAAACATGGTCCACTTTCTTAATTGAAATTTTATTAAAACATTCTTTTACTAAATAACTTTATTAAAAAATTATGAAAATGATGTGTGAAGGAGTAAATAAGGCAAAATAGAACAATTTCATATAGATTACATTTTCCAAAACAAATTAAATATATTTTTTAATCTATATGAAAATTCATCTGTGACTAATTTCCTGGAATGGAGAGAGTATCCTTTTAAGCATTATAACGTATATTTGAAGTTAAAACGAAAGAGATATTCACATCTGGATTATGAAAACTACGTTACAACTTACACAACTAGATAATTGAAACGATTTTGCAGTTGTAATAGATCTTTCAAGTCTAGTTTCTTTGCCGCCATAATTTTTCATATATTTTTTTTTCCTTTACATGTTTCTTGAGATATTTTTATTTTTTAAATTCATGTTACCATCTATATCATATACTTCCTCCAAAAACAAAAAAACCCCATCTATATCATATAAGAAAGAGACTGTATGTAAAAGTCTTTTCGCGTAAGAAATAAGAAGCGATTTGGACCATTGATCTTTGTAGATCTACAGTTGTCATTGACCGATTGTAATAATACATAAAATACATTATTTTAGTACATAAAATGCATTATTATTATTTTTTACGGGAAAAATGTTTTGTACGTGAACCAACCCTATGATATGTGTTATATATCCACTATAAAAAAAAATAACCACAAGTTCATATCACAACACCATGTTAAAATTGATATCAATGATCGAGGTCTTTTTACTACGAGCAAGTCGTAAAATGTATATTATGTGAGAAATCATAATACGACTTTCAATCCTCCCATTTCTAACTATAAAATATATATATATATATATATATATATATATATATCAATATATATCATAAAATCTCACGTAAAATGTGGTATGTTCAATTCTTGAACTAAAAAACCTACTAATATTTTAGAATTTAAAGTTCAATGAATAATAGTGAAATTAATTTACTACAAAAATAAAGAAATAATGAGTATAGAATCATCTTTCCCAGCCTTAAATCAATATGGATATGAATATATGATAAGACGAGAGAGACTGCCACGTAATAATACAAGAAACTAGTAGAAACTAGAAAATTACTTATAAATGTCTTCTAAAAAATATATAAGAAATATTCCAAATATAATGACGTGTAAATTTCGGAGGCAGGTGGTGACAGTTGGAACAATCTCAGCCGCACGATGACACCGCTCATTTAGGTAAAGATACAGGCGGCAAAATCTGTTTTGAAGTAGTTGAGAAAATCATAGTAATTGATTAATGGAATCATGGACCCAAAGAATGAAAATTTTGATTAATTAGTGAGTGCATTCGTTGGTTCTGGCGATTTATTATGATTTATATATAAATATCACATCTGACGTATTTTTCTATGACAAGAATAATCCACAGTCATTACTTGATAGACGACGTACTGAAAAAATAATTCAAATCAACTCGATGTTTGGATTCTTCGTAAACCCTCGAATTAACGTTCCATAACATGAGTTGACCTAATGGAACTCTTGTCGTCTTAATGTATTAAATACTCCCTCCATTCCATTTCAATAGGCATACTTATCCTATTTGATCGTCTCATTTCAATAGGTCATTTCCTAAAATGGAAATTCAACACATAACAAACACCCCAACATAGCTCATTTATTTACATTATATACCACAAAAAAGTTATTCGCTTCATTTCCTCTCTTATTTAGTTTGACAAAAATAGTCCCAAAAAAGTTATTTTCTCTTTCCAACTTTATCACAAATAACTCATTTCTTAATATTCATGTCCGAGAATGGAGGTCTATTGAAATGATACGGATGGAGTAGTTATTACCTTCCCAAAATTGATCTAAATCCCCAAATTGTGATTGTATGTGGTATTAGTTTTTTTTATATATTGAAAATTCATATCCGTTACTTACTTACAGTATGCACTAGATAAATCTCTGCTCATGCGTAAAAATATGCAAACTATATATGCGACAAACTCGACCTATAAAGACGTTGGTGAGATTCAAACTTAAGATCTTAATCATCCTAACAGGAACAATATATTAAATTGTTGTACCTTGCTCTCGTTTTCTTCAATATGAGAATGAGAGTATTTTTATAATGAATTTCGTAAATTTTTCATAAAATATTGTTTAAATCAATACCATGCGAGCTCTCAAGTTTTTTTTTTTTTTTTAATTTCTTGTGATTAAATGTTTATATTTTCTATTGCTAACTGTCATTAAAAAAATTGTATTTCTCGAGTTTTTATGTATCAGATTTCATAAACGATTTACAATTTGCCTAAGAACTAGTAAATTTCTGTAATACCCTATAGTTTATATGTTAAATTTTTTGGATTAATATACCTATGTCTTTATAGAATGGTCCGACAAGTAAAAACGCCTACGCGATACATTTGTTTTGAGCCACATTCTATTATGAAGAAGAATGGAGTAATTGCAATTTTTTTTTTAAATGATGAAATTGCAATTTTAGATATAGTGAATTTAGTACACAAATAATATTAATTAGTTTATACATCTGAATGAGTTTATATATGATGATCTTCTCATTAAGTTTTAATATTTCATTAAAATGTAATCAATATATAATTTAAGGCAATTGCAATTTGCAAGTGACTTGATAATAGAAAGTTTTCTTAATTACCCTCCCTCAAATTAATAACAAATTTAATCTAATTACTACTTCTAACTAAATGTCTTAAAAATGATTACGGTTAATCTTTTACATAATAATACATGAAATAAGATATCCAAAAAAATAATGGGTAATTTTAAACATAGCCCCCATTTTGCTCTTTGTAGCCCTTTATTTAAAATTAATAATTAAAATTATGTTAATATACTATTTTGCCCTTATAGCCCCAAAAATTATAATTAATTAATAACCACAAACTAAACCCTCAAATAATAATACAAATCCATCGGTAAATTAATAGCCCCCAACTCAATAATTCTGAGATTAGCAGTTTGCATTTTCAACAGAGAGTTCGAGATGGGTTTTGACGAATCGAAAACTGGACATCAAGAAAAGCCACGATTTACGAACACACCTGAATTTCAAATTAGGATTTGAGGGGAGTCTTAAGAGGAAAATTAGGAATAATTCCTTGAGGGTGATCGGCGAATTCTCCGTTGGAGGGAGCTTGAAGGTGCCTGTTACTTTTGATTTATCTTGGAATAATTTGAAGATGCAAGGAATAGACTACAGGTTCATGATTAGATGTTGATACATATGAGATACATTAACAATTTAGGCCTAATACCTCTTTGAGATTTTACAAGTTAAATTATGGTTGTGATAGAGTGGGTTTGCAGTTTGAACAAATTCTTTTGCCTTCCATCATCAAGATGTCGATTGTTAGAACATGAGACGATAATTTGGAATTTTTTTGGAGGTTATGTTGTGAAAAAGAACGTGTTACAATTCACATTGTTAAGACTTATACTTAATTATAATTTTGGTGGCTATAGAGATAAAATGGTAAACTTGATATAATTTTAATTATCTTTTTAAATAATAGGCTATAAAAAGTAAAATGGGACTATGTTTAAAATTACCCAAAAATAATAGGAGTTAAGAAAACAGCCCATATCGGCCCAACTACTACACTTTTGAGGGCCCATATGAGCCCAACTGCTTTAAATTATAGTACTATGATTACATTTAATTTTTAATATTTCATTGAAATGTAATCATAGTACTATAATTTAATGGTTTAAAAAAAAATAGTACTATAATTTAAGGCAATTGCAACTGACTTGCTAATAGAAACTTTTCTTAATTACCATCCCTCAAAATTAATAACAAATTTAATTTAATTATTATTTCTAATTGAATGTCTTAAAAAATAATTATGATTAATATATTACACAATAATAGAGATATGGAGGTAGTATCTCGTTTCTATAGAAAAAAGTTATATCCATAAAAGAAATAGAAATTAGGATATCGGCCCATATTAGCCCAACTACTTTTGAAGGCCCATTTGGGCCCAACTGCTTTTAAATGGAAATTGATTTAAGCATTTAACATATTTTTCTAGAGTATTACCAATTTATCATGTCCGAATCTTTCTAACTCTCCAATAACTGAGAAAGTCTATCGTAAGAATATTTAACTGTAGACAACGAAGCGCAACTCAGTTGGTAAAACGTTTTCCCTTCAAAATATAGCTCAGAAATTCGATTCGTGTGTGTGTTAAAACTAAAAAAATGAATATTTCACCGTAAATGGGAAAAAAAACTAAAACTATTGATTCGAACCATAATAGTAGCTCGTAAGGCCGCGATTGATATAAATGAATGTAATTATATATAAATTGAATAAATTTACGAACAAAATGATGGTAGGAATAGAATGACATATTTTATGATTATAAGTATACCAACCTAATTTATAATTTAATCTCATAAATTTTACTAATTTTTGTATAAACAATTTTATTTAGTTAAATAAATTGTGGTGGCTGATGTAATTAATGCGACAATAAAATTATCATCTTCTAATTTTACTATCAAGGATAATATTCCCGATTTCAAATCATATCAAATAATATCTATCTCATTCAAGTATACAAATTACCTCCTAACTTCGACATCATTAACTGAAAAAAGAAGAAGCAAACAAACAAATTTTGAATGAGCTTTTGTATAATTTGAAAGAAAATATAGTCCGAGAAAACTAGTAATTGTACAATGATAAATATGGAGAATTAATTTTTTCATATGTATATAAAAGCTAATAGGTTAGTTATTTAAGTAGATGTGTCAGCTCTACATATACAAATTAATAGAACTTGTACATTAGTATCCAATTGTACATGCTATATTTAACATCGATAGCTGCTAATTTAGAATATATATTACTATGCTATAGTTAGTTTAATGTTTTTTAATTTCATGATTTGGGACCCATATTTTTTTATTTTGTCGTCAAATGTTCGGTGGAAGAGAAACTGAATCGAGAAGTTTACGTAATAAAGATAGACGTTCGATGATAAAATTAGAAAATACGGTAGACAAAGTATTGGAATAGAAAATGATACTATTAAATTTAAAATATATATAAGGACTATGTGGACTCAATCAAATGTAGTCCACATTTTCCATTTCAATTGGATATTTATTTAGGTTAGTTATAAAAGTACACGATTCTTTATTTTTTAGCTACCCTACAACAATTTAATTTAATTTAATTTTCTCAATGTTATACATTACTTTAAAAAAATTGCAATATAACACACATCACAATTTCCCGGCTAAAATTTTAAAGCTTAGGTTGTTAGAACATTGTTGGATTTGTCGACTAGCATGTCAAAATTTTACTCCCTCCGTCCCATTTATATAGGCTAATTTTCCTTTTTTGGATGTCCCAAATATATAGACTTGTTTTTTATAAAAAGTAGTAATATTTTTTAGCTCATTTGCTAATATATCTCTATTTAATTCTTTGATTAACTCATAAAAAATACATAATCAAATAATAAATAGGAGCATATTAAGAAATTTATTACTATATAATTTACTTTTCCAATAATTTTTCTTAATTCTTGTGAAAAATTTCAATCCGCCTATATAAATGGGACGGAGGGAGTCGGAGTATTAAATAATTTTTTTTTTCTTATGGAAAAATGTTAAAGCTGTAAAAGGCACTGATTATTCCTGTAACTTTGGCATCATAATTGGCAAATTAATAAAAACTATGATCACATTTAAGCATAACATTAATAAAAGAGAAAACATTAAAAACATTCAAACTTTTGCTCAAATTCTAAAAAAATTACTCCCTCCGTCCCATATATATAGGCGGATTGAAATTTTCACAAGGATTAATAAAAATTATTGGAAAAGTAAATTATATAGTAAATTTTCTAATATGCCCTTATTTATTATTTGACCATGTATTTTTTTATGAGTTAATCAAATAATTAAATAGGGATATATTAGTAAATGAGCTAAAAACTATTATTTTTTATGGAAACAAGCCTATATAAATGGGACGGAGGGAGTAATTGTTAAAAAATTTCATTTAGATAATATAACTAAAATGTCTCGAATTTAATTATCCGGAATAGAAAAATCAACGTGGAGAGCCGGAGATCAACATAATGTCTCCAACTCTCTATGTCAATTTTTGAATTCTGAAAAAAATAACTTGGAACATTTAAATTACATTATCTACATGATGGGTACTAGAATGAATACTCTTTAGACATTAGATATTTCTGAAATTTCGGCAAATATCGGAACATTTTATAATATTTTAAAACCACAATTTTAATTAGAATATCGTGTATTTATCTATATATATGATTGGGATAATGGATATATTGGCTTTAAAAACAAAATATCAGTAGATATGAACAATAATTAGGGACAGGTAACAATAAATTTCAATAGATTCTACCATAATTTCATTTCCCAAATTATCATATCAAGATCTACGTTACTTCTAATATCCATCCATGTGCAAGACTTTTCTTTTATTCCAAAAAAGAAAAATCCCAAAACATCAGGTTCCTTGTTTTCCCAAGATCATAAAATGGCAAAATCTTTATACGTTCAAAAATTTCATTTAAATTGTTTTGATTTATATAGTGTGATTTCATTCACCCCAAACTCTACGTACAACAAAGCATTTATTTGCGAAATATTTGAAAAAATAATTCGTCTGTCAAACAAAAATTAAATAATACTCCCTCCGTCCCGCCATAAATGACCACATTTTTTTATTGGGCTGTCCCATCATAAGTGGCCACTTTTCTAATATGGAAACACCCTCTCTCACACAAAAAATGTGGGCTCCACCACTTTTTATCTTTTTACCCTTAAACACTCTTCTCCTAAATATCCGTGCCCAAAAGAATGTAGCCACTTATCGTGGGACGGCCGGAGTACTAGTAAAAGATATTTTAATGAAGCGCACGCGCCAAATCACGAGCGTGGGGAAGATTATTATTATTATTTTTTTGAAGAGAGCGTGGGGAAGATTATTTTAAGACACTCCACACGTACAAATTGGTAATAAGTGGGGCCCCACTCGAAATCTTGCAACACGATTGCCATATAAAATTCATTTCCTTGTTTTTTACTTTTTTTCCAATTTTCGGGCGCACTATTTTCTCCCTTTTTATTTTTTATTTTTCTGCCGTTCCGATTTTCCCAAGAATTTAGCTCTCAAATTTCAATCTCAAGGCCCTTTCTCTCGTTCTTTGTTTTTCTCAAAAAATTCTATCTTTTTTTCCCTCTGCGACCGGGTTTTTGATTTCTCCAACAGATTCAAATCTTGAAAAAGGGCCTCTGCAATATATATATATGAATGTATATATGTGTGTGTGTGACACAAGAAGAGAGAGAAACAATTGATTGACTCCAGTGACAGTAAGTCAGCTCTCAACCTGCCAAGAACCATTTTTTAAAGTCGACCAAAATTAATCAATTCGAGGAATAAGAGAATCCGCGATTCTGCGAATTTGTATTTTTCTGATTTTTATGTAGTTTTTTTAAAATGCTTTTGTTTAGCTTCTACTGTGAAAGTCGCACTCAAAGTCGCAACATTGGACTTTGTTCTTTTGTTTGGAGTGAGTTTTTTTCATACAATCAAAAAGGTTGTCTTTTTATGCGTACTTTTTTTTCGCTTTTTTGTTGTCCTGTTCAATACTCGCAGCCAAGATTTCAGAATCGGGGAAAAGCTCAAAAAAGTAGTGTTTGATTAGAAAGAGAGAGAGAGAGAGAGAGAGAGAGGCTAAAGGGCAACAGATTTGATTTTTGAAGAGGGCCTTGTTGTAATCTGATACTAGAACAATAAAGAATGTGTTTTCCAGCCATTTTATATATCTGTAGGTATTGAAAAGTCTGTACTATTTTATGGTCTTCTTTATTGGGATGGGATGACGGCTTAGAAAGTCAAAAACCTAGAATCTTGAAGAGAGAGAGAGAGAGAGGAAGAGGAAGAACTAGGGTTTCTCAAGAGGAGGAGTTGAGTATTGATGGTTATGACTTATGAGAGAGAGAGAAAGAGAGAGAAAGTTGTAGTAAGGAAGCTCCGTTGTCATCTACCAACCCCGTTTGGCTGTTCTTAAATTTCTTGGTGTTTTGGTTGGTGAATAAGTTCATCCCTTGAGTAGCCAAATTCCATCAAATAGCCAACACTGAATGCTTATTGCTGGGAGGAGTTAGCCTTTTGCGTGTCTTATAATAACTATTTATTGCTCATAAATTCATATATGGAGGATGGTTGTGCAGGATGGAGTAGAAAGATGCAACCGTAATGAGAGAGAGTAGAGAGAGAAACATTTTGCAAGAAAATTTCAAGTTTTTTGAGTTTTAAATTCTCTGGAGATTATAAAAAGGGTTATTATCTTCTGTGGTACTGGTCTTATTATCCCCACCCTCTTTAGATGAGCTTTGGGGGATTCACTAGCAAAAGTAGTAGTGACTGTGTGAGAGAGGCTGGAGAGAAAAAAATGGTTGCTGATGGCTTATGTTCTTACCATATTATGTCAACTGCTGCTATGTCTCAGACCATGCAAATGGTCCAATCATCTTATTCTCAACCTTTGTTTACCACTCCTCCTCTCTCTCTTTCCCTTGTATGCACTCTCTTCTCTCACTTTCTCTATGTGTTTATTTGTGTGTGTGTGTGTGTGTGAATTTAATTTTGGCTCTAGGATTCATGTTTGAGATATTTGAAATGTTCATGTACTTTATGCACTCTTTTCTCACTGTCTGTGGGCTGTTTGTTTATATATATATGTATATGTGTGTGTGTGTGGGTGTAAATTTAATTTTTGCTCTAGGATTCATGTTTGAGATGTTTATGTACTTAATTGTTGCTTGTTGTTGTGATTGTTGAAATATTTTATTATGTTTGTTGTGGATTAGCCCAAGATGGAGAATCTTGGGGAGATGGGCTTGATAGGGGAGAGTTTTGATAGTGGGTTGATCGGACGGACGAGGGAGGACGAGCCCGAGAGCCGGTCTGGTAGTGATAACTTTGAAGGGGCATCCGGAGATGATGAGAATGCCGTTCGTAATAAACCATCCAAAAGGAAAAAATACCATAGGCACACTGCATTCCAAATTCAAGAGCTCGAAGCGTATGTGTTGCTCGATTTAGTGCTTATCTTGTTTAAATGATGTGAAATTTTAGTAATTTCCTATTGTTGTGCACTATAGTTCTTTCAAGGATAATCCACATCCCGATGAGAAGGCGAGGTTAGAGCTCGGGAAGAGACTAGGATTGGAGGGGAGGCAGGTGAAATTCTGGTTTCAGAACAGAAGAACTCAAATGAAGGTAAATTTGCCTGCATTAGTACTGTTTTCATGTTTAGCGCTTCGATTGTTATGTATATGAGAATGAGAGCTTGTTGATGCACATTATTGATTTTAACTGTGATGAATGATGATCAAGACTCAATTAGAGCGACACGAGAATTCAATTCTAAAACAAGATAATGACAAGCTCCGAATTGAGAACATTGCGATGAAAGATGCCATGAGGAGCCCGATGTGTGACAATTGTGGCAGTCCAGCCATTCTTGGAGAAGTACCTATCGAGCAGCACCATCTTATGATTGAGAATGCAAGGCTGAAGGATGAGCTTGGTCGACTCCGCCACCTAGCAGACAAATTCTTGGGCAGGAGTAGTAATGGTTCCATTGCTCCATTGATGAACAGCTCAAGTTTAGATCTTTCAGTCGGAAGAAATGGATTTTGTGGTTTGAATTCTTTGGATTCCGGGATTCCTTTAGGACTTGATTTTGGCAATAGGATGCCGAATGCTTTCCCTGTTATGTCACCGAATGGACCTTCTTTAAACATGATGAACTTTAGTGCTCCTTTTGATAAGTCGCTGTTTCTAGAGCTTGCGATGGCTGGAATCAATGAGCTCTTGAAGCTATCCCAGCTCGATAGCCCTCTTTGGTTCAGAAGCTTGGAAGGAAATGGAGAATCTTTGAATCTTGAGGAGTATGCAAAGATGTTCTCGCCTTGTATTGGCGAGAAGCCCGGTCATTTTGTAACTGAAGCAACGAGAGCTACTCGCAATGTAATGATCAACAGCATGTCACTTGTTGAGGCTCTGATGGACGCGGTAAATATGATTGTTGTAATTATCTATTTCTAGCTTCAAGATTACAAATTCCATACCGTTGCTTATGTTTTGCTTTTTCGTCTGTATGCTTTCATCGATGTGCAGAAGCAATGGACAGAGCTGTTCCCATGGAGCATCGGGAGTGCCTCAACTCTCGACATAATCTCTCCTGGAATTGGTGGAAGTACAAATGGCACACTACAACTGGTATGTTAATTATTCATCCACTGTGCCCCTGCAAATGAAATCGAAAAGAAATCTGAAGTCAAATGAATCTGTGATTTGTTTTTTTTTTCCAGATGCAAGCTGAGTTCCAAATTCCTTCACCTATGGTTCCTACCCGCCAAGTGAAGTTCATTCGCTTCTGCAAACAGCATGGAGAGGACATGTGGGCTGTGGTTGACGTCTCTGTCGACGCTCTACTGCATGGTATGACAGGGAATGTTCCTGTCAATTGCCGTAGGCTCCCTTCGGGTTGCATTGTGCGAGATATGTCGAATGGCTATTCGAAAGTAAGTGGTGTCCATGACTGAAGAATGAGTAATTGGATTATAACCATCATGACTTGCTTTTGGATCTGTGTTTTTTAATCTGATATTAATGATTCGTTTCTCTATGATACACTTAATTTGTCTAAGCATACTGTTTTTCAGTTGTCTGATTTTTAGTTTCACTCATACTTGTTTAATTTCCACTATTGGTATCAGTGCTCTCGAAATAGGAAAATACTGGGGGAAATATCAGGAAATTTTTTCAATATTTTAATCTTTGAATATTATATTGGTAGATGACCTTGACATCTGTATCTCAAATGTGATTAGAATATTTGCTAGATATTAACTTCGATATTTAGAGTGGATAGGAAATGTTTCTTAATGTTACTTTTCCTAAAATTTTGTATTTAATTTTGTTTCGTTGCAAGTATAGAAGTGCAAGTTGGGCAAGCTTGCATATTACCTTCTATGTATTTCATTCTCCTACATATCTTGCCAGATTTTCTTTATTATGTTCTTAATCTGAAAGGTCTGATTCAGGTGACATGGATCGAGCACACTGAATACGACGAGAGCATCGTCCATCATTTATACCGGCCATTGCTCAGGTCCGGAGTTGCCTTTGGTGCTCAAAAGTGGCTAACCACTCTGCAAAAGCAATGCGAACTGTTTGCATCTGTTATGTCGTCTGCTGCCCCTTCCGGTGATCATTCAGGTAGCTTTAGATACGTTGTTTGCTGAAATTGGAACGCATGACCATCCATGGCTGCTCATATTTCTCCATGTTTTTCCCAGCTCTTTCTCCTAGTGGCAAAAAGAGTATTCTAAAGCTGGCACAACGAATGACTCGTAGCTTCTGTTCCGGCGTTTGTTCGACTGTAGGCGAGTGGGAGGTGGTCCAGGATGCTGATAATATGAAGCTGATGACATTTAAGAGCTCCGGTAATTCTGGCATGCCACCTGGCATCATCTTGAGTGCCTCAACGACCGTCTGGATCCCCGTATCACCACAGCACCTGTTCGACTTCTTGCAGAACGAGAAAATGAGGAGCCACTGGGATGTCTTATCTCAAGATGGCCCTATGCAATCCATGATGCATATCCCGAAGGGCCAGGATCAAGACAACAGCATCTCCATTCTTCAAACGAGCGTGAGTTAATGAACCATTCCACGTGGAACAACGATCCCTCTTCGTGTTCTTTTTTTTTTATTTTGCTGGTCTTTGTACATGCAGGGTCCTTCGGACACGAACCAGAGCAACGTGATCTTGCAAGAAACGTGTGGGGACTCGTCGGGATCGCTCGTGGTTCATGCTGCTGTTCCCAATGCAGAAATGAACATGGTGATGAATGGGGGCGACTCCTCCACCGTACCTATCCTTGCATCCGGATTTGCAATCTTTCCGGATAGTTTCTCTGATTCGTGCAAGCCCGAGAGCTGCAACGAAGGGCAGTATGGAGGAGGAGGAGGAGGAGGCAGCACCGGCTCGTTGCTGAGCATCGGGTTCCAGATGCTCGTGAGCAGTCTGCCTGCAGCTCAGCTAACGATGGAATCCGTGAACACCGTGAAATCGCTCATCGCTCGAATGCATCAAGGTATAAAAGCTGGCCTTCACTGCAACTGATGGCAGAAGAAATTTCTTTTGGCTTTTAGAGATAGATCATCTTTATTTGGCAGGAATTTGAGTCAAGAACGAACCTTTTGGTGAAAAAAATGGGAAAACCCTCTAGAAAATGAGAGAAAAAAGAACTGTTTTTTTGTCGAATTCGGGGCCCGGCCCGAATTAAAGATGGGTTGCGGTTCGGGTATTGACTCAAAGGGCCTGCACAATATAAGGCTGTCTGTCTCTCTGTATTTAGTACTTAAGTACGAGGTTATTTTTGGAAACAAAATATTGTCTGTTTTCTTTCTTGTGTACAAGTTTATTTGTTGATTTCAGATTATTATCTTCTTGCTTTTGTTACTATTTTGCTTTGTGTGTGGCGGTGTAGCAAAATGGTGTAGTGGGTGATTCGTGTCGGCCCTAAACTCGCTTTTTTTCTTGGTGTGTTCGGACAAATTCATCGATTTCGGATTGAATTGAGATCTTCAGTGTGCATATATAAGTGTTTTTATGGCGCAAACTTTGTGTTGACAAGCTGCCATAACAAGTTGTAGAAAAGTGTATCACAAATAATTATATAAATATATTAATTAATCAATTAATTGATGCAATGGCAATGAATAATACAAAATGGCATGCTTTAAAATATATTTTGAAAAAATATGGAATCTTACCCTCGATGATTCTGACGTACTCGTTTCTGTGGTTGAGTTTGTTATTTTTCATTTATTGCAAAAAGCTTTTCCTTAGTGTAAACTAAACGTTCCAAATTATGTTTATTAAAATAGAATTTGAAAAAAGAAAATTGCATATAACATAACATATATTAAAAGCACAGCTTTAGTATAATATCGGAATTAGTTAAATATAATATTGGTATTTGGTCTCAAAATTTTTATTTATGGGTAATATTGATATTGGGCCTAAATTTTTGAAGAACGAGCCCAAAAATATTGATTACTTCTGTTATGATTTAATAGTCTCTGATTCCTTTTCTTTTTTTTTTTAATTATGTTGTATATTTTAACTTTGGATTTGTGACAAACAAAAGAAATAATCTAAGTCATTAGTACAAAGTTCATGCACCAAGATTTTAGTGTTCATAGGATAATTAAATAGCACATACTAAATGTTCATAATTTTTTTAGTTATATATAATTCAGATTTAGAACATACTAAATGTTCACCGTGCATGCACATATCATAAATTATACAATATAAATATATTATATAATGATATTTGTTAAAATTTCTTATTAATTTTAAAAAGTTTACCAATAAAATGTTGGTTGCATGATGAGCGGGTGCAACTACATACTCCCTCCATCCCTGAAAAGTGTGGTCTGGAGGGAGGGACACGGATTTTAAGAAGGATGTTAGGTAGATGTGTAGTGGGTGGAGAATGTGACCCACTTTGTTATAGTATTAGTTACTTTTAAAAATAAAAGGATAAAATTTTAAGTGGTGTCATATCCATTTAAGGAAGGACCACACTTATGGGGGACGGACGAAAAAGGAAAGTGGACTACACTTATCAGGGACAGAGGGAGTACTATTTAATATGCAACAAAGTATAAATTTTACAATTCTATAAACATGGGCTTGTATTTTATTGTCAGTATTCGTTAATTCCGAAAATATATAATATTCCAAAATTTTGAGTTTATATGGAATTAATTAGATTTGATATATCAATAATTTTTTCATATTTTTAATTATTAGTAATGATTATGAATAATTAATTAATTAGTTTCCTATAAATTAAGATTTTGGAATCCTATTATCCTACTTGAGAGGAACTGAATTTGTATTGGGAGAAAATCTAAATGTGTTTATAAATACTCTATATGACTATGGGTGAGAAGCAGATTAATTTTTGATAGAAACTCATAATAGCCATTCCTGAAACTAAAAGATAAATAATGGCATTCAACTATGAACGAGTTCTTACAATGAAGAACAAGGAGTATGATGAACTCGTTCAAACTAGGCTTAAGATATTTCTATTCTAATCTATTATGCCTGTGACTGAATATGTGAACAACTAAGAACACAGATGACTGGCTGGGTGTTCTTGAGAGATTTGGCTTTAAAGATCGTTGTTCATTTTTCTGTTGGCTCTTTTATTTCTTCAGTCGATTTTCCAGTCTATCACATCTTCAATGGAGAGGAGATATATATAGGTGGAGATTTAAACTAGCCGTTGGAAGAGAGCCGTTTGAATCTTACCTACTCTCATTGACTTCTGGCCTTTCACCTACGAAGTAGGTCTGCATCTGCAGAAGCTATTTCTTCTCTGATTTGACCCGCGTCAGATAAGATCTTCTGACATCGGGATCTTGTCTTGGAGAAGGTCTTCGTCTTCGAGCTGCTAAGCGTTTCTGCTGTGTCTTCTGCTATGTCTTCGACTCTGCTGCGTCTCGACTCTGAGCTGTGTCTTAGACCTGAGTTGTATCATCAACCTGAGTTGTGTCACTGTCCTGAGCTGTGTCATTGACACAAAGCTGAGTCTTTTACACTGAGCTGAGTCTTCGACACTGAGCTGGGTTTCCGTCACTGAGCTGGGTCTTGATACTGTTGGGTCTTTGACTCTGCTTGGTCTGCTCTGCTGAATTCATCAGCTGTGTCTGCTTAGCTGTGTCTTCTGCTGTCTTCAGCGACTCTACCTGTAAACTTATAAACTCTATAAGCTCAAACAGGTGAGCTGGAAAAACACTTGGGCTTGCGCAATTATCTACTCGGTTGGGGTCAGCTGGGTGTTGGTATCAAATCAAAACTCTATTAATTTTTCCAACATAAAATGTCAATATTACCCTTAATGAAACCTTCTTACTTTCATGTATGAATTTTCTTGTATGTACAACATAATACTTGAAGTAGCTTGTGTGTATACATACATGAAAAATAACATATTTCCGATAACGGCGGCGCGATCTCCGACGCAATTTCAGGCGAAAAATTCCGATGACGAAGAAACTAAAATTTCATGTATGAATTTTTGTGTATGTACAACATAATACTTGAAGTAGCTTGTGTGTATGCATACATGAAAAATAATATACATGAAGACTGTAATGGGAGATACAAGTACGTACGCTTATGTAAGATAAACTTATATCCTAACATACATATATATGTAAATACATACACAAGAAATGTACACAAGACGTACCATACACAAAGATTCATAAATAGCATATATGAAAATAACATACATGAATAACATACATTACATTAGTATCATACATGAACATATGTCATGTATGTCTTTCATGCATGAATAGTATAAATGACATATGTTATTCATGTATATCGTCAAAAAAATTAATTAGGCAAAAAGTCTACAGAAAAATTCTCGTCGGAAATGACCGCCAACATGCATGAGTAGCATACATGAAAACAAGTCATGTATATTATTCATGTATACTATACTCATGTATGTAATTCATGTACATATGAAAATGTCACTGGAAAAAAGTCGTCGGAAAAAGTCATGGGAAAAAGTCACCGGAAAAAGTCGTCGGAGTTGACCGCCACCGCCGCCAAAAATAGTTATGTATTTCATGTATGCGACCTCATGTATGACACTAAGAGGAGGGGTAAAAAAAGGTAAGAAGTGTCATTATTTGTGTTTTAAGTTTTGAGGGCTATTATTTATCTTTTAGTTTGAAAAGGTGACATTTTGGAACATTAACTCTTAATCTATCCAAACGTGAATTAGCTCTCTTTCTCTAGACTTAACCCTAATTCTTCATACTCACACCACTTTCCAATCCGATCTCATAAATTTTTGAACCATATGGTAATCCCAGACTCCAATTTCCTTGTGTGTGTGTGTGTGTTTTGAAGAATGCAGAACACCCAATTGCTTAAGCACGTCCGAAAATATATATGATGGAAATATGACTAAATTCCGTTGTAAAATTTCTGCAGAAGAAATTTAGAAAAGTATTGGGATAAATGTTTATTGTTCTTACTGATTATTTATCGAAGGGAAGTTTTTTTAAATAACGAAGCTTGAATTTGAAGATAGGTTTCGTATTAGAGACTAGTTTGAAGAACAAGCCTTAAGTTTATAGTTGACATCTCCGTTCTCCGTTGAATTCTGTGAAAGGATTTTGATGAATTTTTGCCCTAATTTTTCGAAGAATTATGTTTTTGGAACTAAAAATCAATACTAAATGAAATCGATTACTGATTAGTTTATTATGGAATTACTGGAGAAGAAGGTGATGAGCTTCAAGCTATACAACATGTCAACAAGGGAGGTAAGACTCATTGAAGTTCAAAACAACAGAGAGTTCCCGTTTGTCGGGGACATCACTGTGTGTTTCGATCCATCGAGCTCGCGTAGTTAATAGCTGGTTTGCCTGAGGTCTTCTAATGACTTCGGGGAGAAGTACCTGTATGAAATGAACATCTACAGCTCCGAGACTCACACATGAAAGGTAAAGGGGCCTTTTAGATTTGTTAGAGTCAGCAATCACAGAGTGTAATGGAATAGATCAGTCCTATGGATGGTTGAGACTGCAGTCGAGTATAACATCTATGATTTTGATAGCAACAACTGTAACAAAATGAGCTTTCCTACTTGTGCAGACCGAGCTCAGTTTGCTTACTCGGCACCGTTTCTTCAAGAGAGTAATGGATCGTTGTTCCATGTGACAGCAAAGAGAAAGAGTTTATATATCTATAAGAGCTGGTAAGAGGCCAGCAGAAGAGTGGTTGGGTATTGAGGGCTAAGGAGGTTCTCCTTTATGTTTCATACTTTGATTCATTGAATCTATGATACAGTTTGAGTTATGGAATATCATCTTGTGCTTGTTTGATTGATTGAATCTATGATACAGTTTTAGTTGTGGCATAGCATCTTGTGTGTTCTATTGTGGATCAATTGTTCATTAAGTGTGTTTCTCTTCATATTTCCTCTCTGTTTCAACTATTATTTTTTCTTTCCAGAGAGTTAACCAGTCTTATGTGTTCTATTGTGGATCAATTGTTCATTAAGTGTGTTTCTCTTCATATTTCCTCTCTATTTCAACTTTTTTTTTCTTCTTTTTTCCAGAGAGCTAACCGGGGCCTAAGATACAATCATAAAAAGTAGCATCAGCCAATCCTCACGCAGTCCAACAACATGATCTCCGCCTCGCACCTCGATAGCATCTCGCGAAGTATCGGATTCAAGCAATTCGAATCGGGGCAGTTCGTCCTCAGATTCTAATTACCATGAATCATTATTACATTGTTTACACAAATTGAATTTTGAAATGGTTAGCATACGAACCTCAAGATACGATTGAGGTTATTCAGTGTCAATGCTGAATTGATGTAATATGAGGCCTGAGGCTAAATAATTAATAATATTTTATATTTAATTTTATTTTGTATGAAAATTAAATCGTCACTTTTTTTAAGTTATAAGTGTATCTTTTTTTTCATTGTACTTCATCATATAAACTTGAAATTGAACCTATTTATATTAATGCATTATCAGTTGATCATTCGAATATTGCCAATTTTACGTATGATTGTGATTAGCTCTTTAGATTTTTCATTCTAAACTATTTTTTCGCACATCTACATTTGCACTTTTTTTGTACTTTCTCATTTTTTTCATTTTTTTCTTTTTATCTTTTCTTATTCCAATAATTGCAATATTGTATTTTATATCTAGAATTTTCTAGAATGTGCACGACGTTTTAACATAGTTATAACTATTAGTGTTAATAGGCATAAGTAATCAAACTATTTATATGATTTACGTCAACCAAAACTAAAAATCACAAGATATATTACAGCAACCAATCAAATTTCAAATAATTTTAAGATTGAAGAGATACAAATGGATCACGATTTTCAATGTAACAAATTACATACAAAATTAGTGAATTTAGGAAACCTATATATGTGATGAACATAGATGACAAAAAAAATTAATTTTTTTTTTGAAAATGTATATATTCATTAGTTAATTATGTTAAATATAATTAGAACATACTTCCTCTGTCCCACTAAGGATATCCTATTTTCTTTTTTTTTAATGTCTCATTAGTAATATTTCATACCAAAAAATGAAACATTTAACTATACTAAGCTTGTCCCATTTTCTTTTTTTTGAGTATCTCATTAGTAATATCTCATACCCAAAAAATGAAACATTTAACTATTCAAAGTGGTGGGACCTATTCACTTTCTATTTTTTTTTTTTACTCCTATTCTTAATCTCATTGCCCAAAACGTATGAGACATGCTTAGTGGGATTGAGTGAGTATTTAATAAGAAAGTTGAATAATAATAAAGTGAAAAAAGAGTAGAAATTTAGGAAAATGAGTAGAGGAAGTAATGCAGTGAAAATTAAAAAATAATACCAACATTAATGTCAAAAATTTGTATCGTTTATCAAATATATTAATTGGATAATTCTAAAAATAATATATAAATATATATATATATATATATTAATAAATAGTTTGATGATATATTGGGGGCCTCAATTACTATAGAGGCCTAAGGACCGCCTCAATTACCTTATGGGCACGCCGGCCCTGTTCAGTGCGCACCAAAGATAGTGAATACAGGTTCCAACGACGTAAAGAAATCACAAACATCATCCGAGATGCATAAAATGGGAAAATAAAATTGGAGAAGTCGTGGATCCAACAGCTAGATACGTCGCATAATGTACGGATTTTGATAGTACATCTCCACCGACAAATTAAGGGCGGATGCAGTCAGAGTGCTAGGGTCTAATGAAGTATCCCAATTGAGAATTTTCATTTTTTAATTCTTAAACTTATGTATTTTCCAAAAAGAATTCAATTTCAACAACCTTCTTTATCGAATTTTTTTAATTTTAACACCTCCACTTATATATCTCTTCGTCGGACCCTACCTACAATAGAATTTACTATATTCGGGGGTTGCCATTGAATTTGCAGATAAAAGTGGTGTTAGTAATAATGCTTTGTTTCTAATTTATCTCACATTCAAATGTTTTCTGCTTTTATGCAAGATTATTCATGATACCTACTGCAGTTATATACTTCCATAATCTTCCATTCTCCTATGAGAGAAGTGAGAACTCAAGATTTGTACATATCATCAAGAAAAACAGAGGCCAACGTACAAATCTTTTATGCACCGAAAGCTCAAGCGCCACTTCTCTCTCTCTCTCATCCCAAGCCTAGGCAAGAAAGCCAAGAACACCATTTTTCACTCTGTTTTGCAGGATTCCTCAATGTCACTTTCACTAGAACCATCACCCTCATCCGAGTAAACACCATCCGACACCTCTCCGGCGACATCCCTATCCCGTCCACCATCGACATACTCTCTCCCGATGCTCCTCGTATGATCATCCAACCCGTCCCTCCGATAACTCCCCAGCTCGGGACCCATTCGTGCTTTCCTCGGGCTGATCAGCACCAACTCCGCCAGCCTCCTCCTCGCCACGTACACCGCGTTCGCCTCCACCAGCTCCCCCTTCCTATACGCCTCCTTCAGAAACACCGTGTGCAGCTTCCCGTGATTCCCCCTCGTCGAAAGGTAGAAGATCCCCTGATGCTGCAGCACGAACTCCTTCAACTTCTTCGGCAAGTCCATGATCATCCTGAAATGCGCGATCCTCTCCAACGTCATCTTCCTCTCCACCGTCAGCGACAGCAGCTCGTGGATCATCGCCACCGATCTCTTCTCCATCCGCCTCTGCGCCTCCAACGACCGGAGGTCGTAACCGGAGACGTCCTCGTACGGCGACCAGTACGGCAGCCTCTGCCATTTCCAAACAGCAATCTTGTAATACTTGCCGATTTTGAATCCTGGCGGGAAATTTATGATGAAGGAGAAACGGATATCCTCGGCGTCGACGCCTCTCTCTCTATACTCTCTCTCCCTCACTCGCTCAATTTCACAAACAGTTAGAGTGCGATCCCTCTCCACTAATTCAATATACTTATTCCTCGTCTCATCGGCATCGAACAATCGGAAAAACTGCGGGTGCTTTAAGATTACCGACGATTCGAAATCATCCGGCAGCCCGAACTCCTTCCGCGCGATGCGGACGTGCTCCAATCTGACCCGACCCGTTTTCGACATCATCACGAGCTTCCGTAGCCGGGTCACCGCATCCGGAATCTGGAGCTGGAGAGCTTCCTTCTCCTGCTCAATCTGCGCGACGGCTTTACGCGTCAGGCGGCAGTAGAGAATCCGCTGCACCGGGTGCTCGAACACCTCGAAAACGTGGGGGAATCTGAGGACGAACCGCCCCGATTCAAATTGCTTGAATCCGATTCTTCGCGAGATGCTGTCGAGGCGCGAGACGGAGATCATGTTGTTGGGCTGCGTGAGGATGAGTTCCTGGAATTTGAGGACTTTGCGCACTTTCTTCTCGATCTCCATGTAATCGTCGTAGGCGTGGTCGCGAACTCGCACTTGTTTCTTGGGGATAGAGGTCGACTGCGACATTGATCGAGCAGCCGCCGCCGTCGCCGCCATCGCCGGCGCCGTCGCCTTCGAGGTGAGCAGCCTTGCAGCGTGCGAGATTAAGGATCGCATTTTGGGGATTAGGGTTTCTGATGCTGATTTTGGAGGGTGAGGTTTAACAGAAATTGAGGGAGGGAGGGAGGGGGAGAGGTTGGAAATTAGAAGTAATTCTGGGGGCAATTATGTCATTTGTAATATTATAAACACAAACAAAAATAAGTATATATATATATATAGTGAGAATGCACACAACTATCCAGTATGAAGATAGTGTGTACCATCCATACCCACTTTTGGTGGCACATATAAGTCATAACCACTAACAACTTTTTGGGATTCTTTTTGTACTTTTCGGCTATTTTAAAATAGCTTAATTGTCAAATTCATGTATTATTTTCCGTGTGCATCATTGTCTCTGCCTAATATCTGTTATAATCGAAACTTTGTAGTACGTGTTAATCCTCGGAGAATAGCGTTGCGCATCTTCACGGATCCAGATCCAACCAAACTGATACAAACACAATACGATTCAAAAATAAGAACACAAACACACTGGAGAAAAAAAAAATTGTACCGACAGCGAAAAATATTGTACCGCTTGCGGTAAAATCAACTCATGATTTTACTGCAAGCGGTACAATATTTTCCCTGGTCGGTACATTATTTTCAAAATTACCACACATTGTCGTAATATATGTCAACTGATCATGATTTTTAAATTTATAAATGAGTTATATATAATTAAAAACGTAACACCAAATAATCTTATTTGTTAAATTAACTATTAAGAGTGCCTAAAAAATATAATAAACATAACACAACGTCCGAAATAAGAACAGAAACACACTGCATAAAAAAAAATTGTACCGATGGGAAAAATATTGTACCGCTCGCAGTAAAATCAACTCATGATTTTACTGCGAGCGGTACAATATTTTCCCCGATCGGTACAATTTTTTCAAAATTACCACACATTGTAGTAATATATGTCAACTGATCATGATTTTTAAATTTATAAATGAGTTACATATAATTGAAAACGTTACACCAAATGATCTTATTTGTTAAATTAACTATTAAGCGTGCCTAAAAAATATAATAAACATAACACAACGTCCGGAATAAGGACAGAAACACACTGTACAAAAAAAAAGTGTACCGACCGGTTGAAAAACGGTACCGACAGGTAAAAAACCTATCGGTACAATATTATGACGGTCGGTACAGTTTTTTCTTTTGTCCATATTCAAATCGGTACGAAGTACTAACCTCTTCCAAACATCGTTCATTTTCATGTTGCCGTTCATACTCAGATTCCTTTCGCATGAGTGGAATGGCAGAGGCGGCGGTTGAGTGATCAAGGCAGTAAAAAAAATTCATTTTGCTAGATTCAAGGCAGTCAAATCAGGTTTTTTATTATTTTTATCTCTGAAAAGTGCAAAAAAGATGTCAATAAGTATGGCTTATACATGCCACTAAAACTGAGTATAAGTGGTACACACTATCTTCATACTGGATAGTTTTATTTTCCTCTCACGTATATATGTATAAAGAGGATGAGGCATATGCACGCACGTTTGGTAAGGAAGATATGGCCAAACCCAAATCTCAAGTGGAAGACTCCCAAATTCCTGCCCCATTTTTTCTTTATTTTCTTTTTCTTTTCCCCCACCTGCTACCCAATTTCCGTGTCGTTTATTTCCAAAAAAGAAAGAGGGAAAAGACGATGTCGTTTAATGAGTTATTGGTAATTAATGCTCCCTCCGTTTCATTGATGACGTCCCATTTCTTTTAGGCACGGTTATTAAAGAAAAGAGTAAAAAGATAGAAAAGTAGTAGGTTTCATCACTTTTGAAGAGTTAATTATTTCCTTATTTGGAAACGGAACATATTAGACAGACAAAAAAGGAAAATGAGACGTTATTAATGGGATGGAGGAAGTATTATACAATATCGTTTAATGTGACATGTTGGTATATAGGTATTATATCAAACACGTCGGATACTGCTCGCGGGAAAAAATTAGGTGTGTTATGATTGCAATAAATTGAAAGTTTGTGTTGTAGTTTCAACGTTTGAAAAATCATATTGTAGTTATAAATTTGATGAAAAGTTGTGTTGGATTTGATAATTTCCTCTATAATTAAAACACAAAGATTCTATGTAGATAATTAGGTGGAGTGTGTGCTTTGAAAGAAACTAAGATGCTATGATATATCACAAATTATGACCATATTTAAAAAATTGACTCACAAACGTTCATCACCATGTATACAAGACATATTTAACATCTGCTATTGTATTTATATATCGATTGTTCGTACATACAATTCGGAATTTACAATAAAAGATCCGACTTTGTATTTACGTCGCCATATTACAAGCGCGTTGACTGTCAATGATATCTGTAATATGTTATTCCCTCTGTCCTGGAATAACTGGTCACTTTTCCTTATAATGAAATATGTTTCTCTCACTAAAAATTGTGGGCTCCACCATTTTATATCTTTTTACCCTTTAAACATCATTCTTGTTAATACTCTTGCCAAAAATAATGTGTCATTTATTGCGGGACGAAGGGAATATATTTGTTGGAATAAATATATTTTGTGCAAATTTGAAATGTATGTCTATGATACGGTCATATTCAATTTCAAATCAAATACCATATAATTAAATAAAAAAATCAAATATACAAATGAAATCAACAAATTGGCACTCATTAATCATTATAGATTATGAAAACACTCAAAGGCAATTAGTCAATTAGATTTATTCAATCACGCTCTGATAGAGATGCTAATTAATTTCCAAACATGTAATAATGTTGGTAATTATAACAGTTATTTTCCAGCTACTACATAATTAATTAATAGCTGCAGATTTTGTGTTAATTAAAAAAAAAATAGAAAAGAAGGAAGGCATAATTCGTTCAAAATTGTTACAACATTGATTTAAGGAAGAAAGGAATAATTTCAACTCAAAGACGACAAACACTAGAGAGAGAGAGAGAGAGTCGACGCTCTCTTCTTCTCTTTTCTTCCCCACTCTGCTTTCTCTCAAAGCAAGATATTTGTGGCTTTCAATAACAAGAATGGACCAACCAACATAATCCCACACAAACTGTACATTTATTTTGTAATGTATTTTCATTTTCATCAAGAAAGTACTTTTCATACCAACATTTTATGTCTTTTGTCTGAAGATTATTTCTTCACTCCTAAAACTAAATTATAGTATAGCTTTTCTTCACTTGTGCTTCTTTCTTTTTTTTTATTAAAAGTAGAATTCAAGTTTAGCGTTTTTTTTTTCCCCTATTTCCTGTTCTTTTGTTTTTTCCCTCTGTTTAAAAGATTTTGGCAAAATTTGAAGAAAAGATCAAGAAAAGCCTCCCAATTCTAATTGTTCAACGACAGTTGACCTGATTATCTTTCTTTACCTATAATAAACTCCCGAATCCTCGGGCTCCAGCATCAGTAAATTCATAATCACGTAGTCCGCTCAAAGGTTTAGAGAGAGAAAGCTGGGAAAAATCTCTTGCCTGGAAGGAGGAGGAGAGGAGAGAGAAAATGGGGAATTCATTTGGGTGCTCCGCCTCTGGTGAGAGATTGGTGTCAGCTGCAAGAGATGGAGATTTTGTAGAGGCAAAGATGCTTTTGGAGTGGAATCCATGCCTTGCAAAGTACTCAACTTTTGGTGGCTTAAATTCCCCTCTCCATTTTGCTGCTGCTAAAGGCCACAATGAGGTTCAAGAAAAGTTTTTTTTCTTTTTCTTGTTTTTTTTTTTTTTTGAATTTGGGGAAATCCCATGATAATTGTTCTTTTTAATTTTTCCTTTTCTTTGCATGTTAAATTATTGTGGGGGATTGTGAAAATTTTTGGGTTTTGGTTGTAGCCTCTGAATTGTGGAGTTTTGAATTTTCAGATTGTGGCATTGTTGCTGGAAAATGGAGCTGATGTAAATTCAAGAAATTACTGTGGGCAGGTTAAAGAATTTGCCTATTTTTATTATGAATATTATGAAATTCTGCTTTTTTTATTGGGAGATCAATTAATTTGTGAATATGATTGTTTAGACTTTAGATGAGTAGTAAGGGAGTATTATTGGGTGATTTTTGTCTTTGATGAATTGATATTATGAAATTCTGTATCAATAGTTTGCTATTTTTTATTGGGAGATCGATTAATTTGTGAATATGATTGTTTAGATGAGTGGTATGGGAGTATTATTGGGTGATTTTCGTCTGTGATGAATTGATATTTGTTCGATTCTTCTTCAATTGGCGAATTTATATGTATAAATTGCATTTGCAGACAGCTTTAATGCAAGCATGCAGATATGGACACTGGGAAGTTGTTCAAACTCTTCTTCTTTTCAGATGCAATGTGAGTTTTTATATGGAAAAATTTATTCCATTTTTGTCATTTTTATCTCGTTTCTATATTACGTAAATAAATTAGAAAGTTAATATAACTAATAAGCAGTTAATTGATAGATTTGATATGAGACCTTTTATCTTGTCAAATTTGGGTTCTTGTCTACAATCCTTAAATTATGATTTCGCCTCCTGTCCCGGATCCTTTCAGGTTACTAGAGCAGATTATCTGAGTGGGAGGACTGCTCTCCATTTTGCAGCGATCAATGGACACGTGCGGTGTATGAGATTAGTGGTGGCTGATTTTGTTCCAAGTGCTCCTTATGAAGCTTTGAATGCTAAAATGATAAGCGACAGAAGTGATGCTTCTTATACTAAAACGAAGTTTGATCAGAGGTTTGTGTTTTACTGGAGGCAATTATTCCTTCTCCATACTTGTTGACATCTTAGGTTTCAATATCGGAGTAAGCATGAGGACTAATCTTAGTTTGAATATATCTTCTATTCAAATTAAATTTCATTGCTATCAGACCTGCGTAAGTTTAAGCAGGTCGACTGAATCTAAGAAGAAAGTAGCATGTTAGAGGTTGTTGATAGACAAACTTTCAATATGATGGAGAAGGGGAAAGATGTACTCATCAGAAATAGAACCATCAATCTAGATGATTGGCGTAGCTTTTTAGGATTTCGATGACTTTGATGATGATAATGATGATGAAAATTTCTGCTTTGACCTTTTATCGTGTTTCGTTAATAGTTTGACAAGAAGAATCTAGTTTATAAGATACTATCATATACCTACTTCACAATATTAGATACTGAAATTCGGAAGGTTTTCTGCAAGAACCTTGTTTCGATTAGGTTCTCTTAACTCTAAAGCATAGCTTGCTTTTGAGATCAAAATGGTATATTCTAAAGCATAAACTTTTACTTGTTACTCACTATACCTTGCCCTTGTTCGACTGCAGTGCTCTGTCGAAGTTTGTAAACAAGGCCGCTGACGGTGGTATTACTGCTCTTCATATGTCTGCCCTGAATGGATACTTAGACTGTGTGCAGCTCCTACTTGACCTTCATGCAAGTGTATCAGCCGTCACGTTCCATTATGGAACATCAATGGATTTGATAGGTATGTCATTTTCTTCACCATAGATAACTTTACTTTAGGGAAAATTTCTCTGTTGTTTACCACTTGAAGCTATCTCGTTCGACTTGTTAGGAGCTGGAAGCACTCCTTTGCACTATGCTGCTTGCGGTGGAAACCTAAAATGCTGCCAGGTGATGGTTGCTTCTAATTCATTAACTTTTATTTCCTGCCAGTCATTTTATGGTCTCGTACTATTTATGACTGTTGCACTTTATGCATCTGCAGATCCTTCTTGCACGAGGTGCTAGTCGTTTAGCATTAAACTGCAACGGGTAATGAATGCTCTGTGAATCTATATTACTTCAAACTTGATTGTGTAACATGTGATGAATTCTTTCTGTTTCAGATGGCTTCCACTTGATGTTGCAAGGATGTGGGGCCGTCATTGGCTCGAGCCACTGCTGAACCCTAACTCAGATCTGCCGATTCCAGTGTTTCCTTCCTCTAATTATTTATCATTGCCTCTCCTGAGTGTGCTAAATATAGCAAGGTACGGTGCAACAAATTTTTAGTATAGCAAGGAATTATTCTGTTTTGTTATACATGTGAAAATAGTTATAATCTTTTTTTCGTTCAATAAATATCGAACACGGACCTTGAAAATTCTCGTTGCTTCCTGCAGAGACTATGGTTTGCAATCATCCGCTAGTGCTTCTGATGATGCTGAAATTTGTGCCGTCTGCTTGGAGAGACCGTGTACTGTAGCTGCTGAAGGTGCTCTCTTTTCCTTGATAATTTCGAAAAACTCCGTTTATGTTCATCACTATACTGTTCTGTCAGAGTGCAAAAGATCAAGCCAATTAGCTTTCACTTGCATATGATTAGACTTAAGCTGCTGATATAGTAGAAAGCTGTCACTATAAGTGTCGCATTTCGTATTATTATTATTATTATTATTATTATGCCAAAATGCATACAAATTCCTGATTTTTTCTCAAATTCTGGTTTAATTCCTAACCTTTTAATTTGTGCAAAATAAATCTCCACCTTTCAATTTTGCTTAATGTTCTCCCGATGACGAATTTGAGTGAAATTCAAAGTGAAGTGACGTTCAAAACGACGTCATTGGATTCGGGGTCGGAGGGATCCTCGACAATTTCGATTCGAAGCAGGCGAAGAACAGCTGCCGTTTTGAATGCCACGTCACTTTGAATTTCACCCAAATTCGTCGTCGGGAGAACATTAAGCAAAATTGGAAGGTGGAGATTTTATTTGCAAAAATTAAAAGGTTTGGAATTAAAACAGAATTTGAGAAAAGATCAGGAATTTCTATGCATTTTGGCCTTATTATTATTATTATTATCCGGTTACTTGATATACGTGTTGCTGTTAGCCGCTCCAAGGCTAAAGTTTACCTCTCAATAAAATAGATATGACTCATAAAGTTTGGTTTGGACAATCTGTTCGTGTTCCATCGGGATGTGGAACAACCGAGACTCGTCTAGCATCTTTGCTGTGAAAATGGGGTTCTCTGTTTCGTTTGTCGCTATAATATCATTTGGTGCCTTCACTAGATTTCTCATGGAAATTACCATTTATAGAATCACATAGAACAAGAGTTTGTCGCAATTATGCTAAATCGAGTTTCTAAGAAGGATATTCTGCTGAACTGGAAGAAGTTGCAATTTACATTATTTATTTCAAAGTTCAATGAAATCTTGATTTTCAGATGCATGTAGATGAACAGAGATATACATCTACTTGTGTAACACTAGAAAATACCGTCATCTCGATTTTCAGCACTAATGAACTTGAATATCTGACGTTGATGTCGATTTTCAGGTTGTGGACATGAACTCTGTGTAAGATGTGGTCTGTACCTTTGCTCAACCAGCAACATTCCTTCAGAATCATCCATACCACCTGGTTCCATCCCCTGTCCACTCTGTCGACACGGCATCGTCTCCTTCATCAAATTGCCGGGTTCATCAACGAAAGAGTTCAAACTACCGTTATCGCTCAGCAGCTTGTGCACGCCATGCGTCCTCCACCACCGGGAACAAGATGAATCCGAAGCTGCTGTCGGTTCACCGGATATGAGAAAGAGACGCTCTGACTCTGTTTCATCAGATATCTTCTGCCCCGTCACGTGCAGCCCGTTCCCCTCCGTTGCTCTCCCTCTATGCACGTGCACCGAAGGACCCTGTCCCAATTTTGACTCCGGAGATAGCCATCCCCGACAACAGTCCCCTGATCGCACACAGCCTACCCCAAACGAGCAAGCGAAAATCGAAGGAATGGAGAAAACTACCTGTTCAAGCATGTTCTGGAGTAGGAGAAGCTGCAGCAGGGAGCATCAGTGCAATGCTGAGATCAATACATGAGGCTGAAGCTTGAAGCTCGACTCGATTGCAGTAACCGCATTTTTCTACGACCCCGATCGATCGACTGCGGTTGACACCTTGTCAATCTGCTACATGGTTGCTTTAGAAATGTAGGAGCTTGTAAAAATCTCTATCTCAGAGGGAAATGGTGAAAATTGATCTGTTTTGACTATAATTGATAGGTTTTTTCAATGTTCATAGCTGCAGAAAATCTTGCACCATATTTCTTCAAATTTTATTGTATAAACAGATGTATAAATGTGCAGCAATTTACACAAGTCCAGATAGCTGCAAATTTTTTTAATTTTTTTTTTTTAATTTTTATATTTATCATCTGTGTTTTTCATAACATCCAGAGATTGGATGACACGTATAAGAAGAGAAAGAATTAGAGTTTTGATGAGAGAGAAGCAAAGAGTGAGAGAATTATGATTATAAAGAGGGGGACCACATTACACACAAGAAGCAAAACAAAAGTACAAAACAAAACAACCACATAATAAAATCTAGTACAAGTGTATCTACTACTTCCTATAATAAGATCATCAGAAACCTTAAACACATCAAAAAAGTTGGTGGGGACCATTTTTTTTATTATTATTATTATTATTATCAGAAGTCATCCAAAAAAAAAGAAAGAAAAATGAAAAACACACCAGACTGTCTGTACTATATCAGCACAGAGAATAAACATTATTAATCCATAATTAGAATTATCATAGTTTCTTGCTTTATTTGTCTGTTTCTTGATTAAGTTTCATCTTCTTCTGCAGGCAGTCTCTCTTTGTGCATTGAAATAAACTGCAGCAACTGGCAATCCTAAGCCATTCTCTTCTGCAAATGCCCTTGTGTTGAAGTAATCTCTTGAAGATGGTGGCCTCACAGTGTGCCTCCCTCTCTGCTTGAACAACACAAACACGTACCGATGGATGCCGATCACCGGTTTTGGAGCCTCATAGCTCACAATCTCCCTCCCTGCAGGTAACAAGCCACAAAATAATCAGAAAATGCTACACTAAGAAAATGCTTCTTTTTTTTTTTTTGATAATTTTATGCTTACCAAAAGATACATCAGTGGTGCCTGGAATGTCTGTGACTATCCTGAAAAAAGAAATCATAAAATTTTTTAAAAAAAAGTTGAAGATAATAAAATATAAACAATTTAAAGATGATAATATATACAAACCAGTGAAGATGCTCCCTCATGTAGGGATCACTAGGGCCAGGAACATCAGGATCAGTCATGACCTAAAAAAGCCATGCAAACATAAAATGTAAGAAAAACACACACACACATACACATATATATGTATATGATTTTGTTGTGAGTAATGCAGGTGTATGTAATGAGACATACAAGAGTGTAAGCAGCCCTCAAGTCTTCTCCACCGACGTCGACTCGAGGTTTGGACATAATGACAGAAGGCATGAGCTCATGGCCATTACAGACTAGCTTGTTGCTGTTGTATGTGACAGTGAGCTTCACACAAGGTATGAAGTAGTCAACAACTTCTCCCACAACTCTTCCTACAGACAGAGGATCTAGAAGCCTCGACATTTCGACAAAATCAATCGACAAGAATTAATAGGAAAAAGAAGGCAGTTCAGAGCAACTAAGTTTGTCTGTGTTTATGTTGTGAGAGAGATTGAAGCTGTGAGGGGGCTTTTTATAGAGGGGGAAAAATAGGAAAATGAAATGGAGGGCTAGGATTTGAAGTTGAAAAGATTCTTAGGAATCTCTGCATGCAATAGAATTATAGAAAGGTGTCTAGATGATGAAGAAAACATGTCTGAAAGAACTTTGCTACTAAGCTGGAAAATGATATGCCAATTAAAATTTAACTTTTGGGAGATGGAGCAGATGCATTTTTCTTGGAATAGACACTTCTTGAAGTTTAAACTCTTTCTTCAATTTGAACTTCTTAATTAATTACTGGATATTTAATTGAATTGATTGACAACTTTCTTTATCATCTGATATACAAGTTGAATAGAGATTGCCAAATTATTACTCAAACTCAATGAGACAAAATCTTGAATTTTGATAGGCTCCTGTAATTCCGGTTCAAATCATCTGTCTCAGTATTTCTATCTCTCACTCGTCGTATCCTACTATTAAATATATTAACTTTAATATTAATTTATATAAAAATAAAAAATATTATAATATAACGAACAATGATGAACTTTTCTTAAGAAAATATATATTATAATTATGAAATAATCAGCTCTAATAATCAATAATTAACTTTAAAAAACTAAATTCTTAAAAAATAATCAATCATATATACTAATTAAGTGTAATCATTCCTAATTAACAATTATAAAATTAAACAAAAATACAAAAAATATAAATTAAGTGCGAGTGCTAGTTGTTGACTAATTAATTCCTATTAGAAATGGCAGTTTGCCATTTTCGAAGCAATATTAAAATAAAACACAAAATGTCATTGGGTGATTGGTTGGATGAGAATTTAGAATATAACTTTTGGCACTTTAATATAATATCTTGAGCAAATGGGAATTCAGCTTTTGAGGTGCTTCTCTAAATACTATACACATGAGAAGGGGAGAAAAAAATAAAAAAATAAAAATTATCTTATCATCAAAGCTTGGGACGTGTATTAATTCGAACAATGGGGATTAAAAATGTGTTATTCTTCCAAGGATGCTTTGCCCGAAATGGAATGATTTTACATTTTATGGAAATTCTTTCATAAATTAATTACAAGTAGAGCATGTGGTCATCATCAATCATGAAGTTTCCTCTTGTGGACTTATATATTATTATTTTATTAATTAAAGTTAGATTTGATGTGCAATGGAACCAATCATTTGGGGTTTTGTTATTAAGTGTGTTGTATGTATCTTTAGGAAAAATATTACCCTCTCTTTTAGTATAAAATTTTGGATAAAATACAAAATGTGTCTTATGTTTTCCTGAATGTACATATTATCTCCTATTGTGTGAGATCGTCTCATAAATCAAAATTTATAAGAGAGTACCTATATTTGAATTTGAACACTAACAAAATTATAAATATGTAATTAAATATGAATTTGGATTTAAGTTCAAATTTAATTTTTATAAATCTTGATCTGTTAGACTTTAGTTTGTTTGAAAAACCTATATATATATTGAGAAAATGTATGGGGCATTCTTTACTATTATTTTCTTTCCAAATTAACAATGAATGAGGCACCACAAGACTCTTCAACGAGAGGTCTTGGGTTCAATCCCGCTTGTATTTATCACCTTTTGGTGGTATAGTAGTCTTACCCTATGTGGTCATCTAGTGGTCTCACCTTTGCGTGGTGTAGATGTCCTGCCTATATGGTGGTGTAGTAGTTTATTTGATAATATATATATATATATATATATATATATATATATATATATAATACCTCATGTAATTCCCTGAAAAAGGTATAGAAATATCTAGTTATATTTATGGTATTTTAAATATGGTAAATTTAAGAAGAAAAATTAATTACTTCCTCGAAGTTTTTTTATTTTTTTTTAAGAATTACAATAAAGACAAATCATCAAATAAACCATTACACCATCATATAGAGATGAGACCATTATACGACGCGGAGATTGGGAAAAATTACATCCTCGAAGTTGAGTTACAATAAGGATTTACTTTATAAAATTACACAGGTGTTCTTGTATATTTGAGACAATTTATGTGGTCAATTAAGTAAAAAGAATATAGTAGAATTTCATCAATTTTCACAACAATTGTCGGGGTTCCTAGACTATATTTTTTAGTAAAGAGGGTTTGTGGTTTCTTGGAATACAAATATTGGAAACATATTACATTTTACCCTTTGATTGTTGGGTTAAAAGCAAATGTACCTCCTATGTTTTTTCTCAAAAAATGCCCAAAAAAATATCTTTCTAAAAAATATAGCCTAAAATCCCACGTGTTAATAGAAAATAAAGAAAAAGAAAAGAAAAACCTCCTACATATGAACAAGTGTTTTGGACACGTGTGAGTTGCAAAAATAGGAATTTTTACTAGACTTTTCTTGACTGACCTTAAAAATTACTCCCTCCGTCCTCAATTAAGTGTCCTCAGCCGTAAAAATGCGTATATCAAGGTAGTGGGTAAAATGACTTATTTTACCCCTAATTATTGCATGAAAAAATGAAAAAGTAAACTTTTTGGAATAAGACAAGGGGTAAATATGACAATTTGACATAACTTTTGCATAGAAATCTGAAATAAGACACTTATTAGGGGACAAAAATTTTGACGGCTCGGGACACTTATTTGGGGACGGAGGGAGTATAACTCTATAAATAGAATGATAGTCATTAAATTATTGAAGCACCTCTATGAATAGTAAACCATGTAATTATTCTTACTAAATTTGTCATAATTTAATATAAAAAAAGATTGAACATATTGACAAATTTTATTTTTTATATAAAAATATTCAAGTATATGGGATATATATAATGGACAAATATAATCAAATAAATTTTTTATTATTATTAATTTGGAATGGGGTGTGGAAGACTGCAGACTTTTTCTTAACATGTGAGATATTTTGCTAAATCCTTTCAATTCTCATGATAATTAGAATGGAAGGAATGAGAAAACTCCCAATTTTAATCTACTCAATTCTCATGATAAAACTTCCTCTACATTATGATCAATCAATCACTCACATAATTTTTGAGAATAATTATACTTTTGATCAAAATAAATTCTCGAGAACCATCTTGTCTCAAATTAGTTAACACGAATAGTTCTGAATATTGCTAAAGGATATTTTGTAACTGTGCATTTGTACAACAAATTAAAGAAACTCTAATGTTTCTAGTTGAAGTAATGTTTATTTCATCAAATATAGCCACTTGTCATTCCTATAGGTGATGAATAGGCATATGCATATTTCTTTCATTATTTGATTGAATTCAAACAATAAAAAGTGGGATGTATGAGAATCTAACGTGACCGATGCTGGATGGGGCAGGGGCCCTTCTCTCTCTCTCCTCTCTCTCTCTCTCAAATTTCAAATTAGTCAGGGATTTAATTGGAAATAATTGTTTTATATGCAATTTGGAAAGGCTGAATATAGTCGGATAGTGTGTTATTGTAGCGGCTAATTTCATCGATTGTGAACGGTCCAAATTCAACCACATAACGTAATAAATAAATAAAAAATGCTTTTTCAAATCAACTATGTTTAATAAAAATAAAATAATAATTTATCGTTGACTTCATTTCATTTAAATATTATCAGGGCCAACATGTGGTGCATGTCATGTAGAACGGAACTTGCCGTTTGGCAATTGTAATACTCCCTCTCCCTCTAAATATATAAATATCTTCAACCGTCAAAATATATATATCGAGATAGTGGTTACTATATTCTACTTTTCTAGTAAATGTCGTTTTTTTTAATGTGTGAAATATCAAAATTTCAATCAAATGTCTAAAATTTCAGTTAAATCTGTTGTTTAAAAAAAATTAGGATTTCCTAAAGTTAACAAAAAATATAAGTATAATAAAGTATAACCGAAATGAAATTTCACGTCTACATTCTAATGAAAGGATTATTATATTGTTGGATCCTTTTATTGATGGTGTATGGTTTGTATTCAGTGTGCGTGTATGTGTTTTTATTTTATTTTATTTTACTTTTTATTTTGAGGATAACAATGTGTGTGTTTGTATTTCTGTTGTGTGAGTTTTGAAACTAAAAAAAATACTCCATCCGTCCGCGATAAGTATAGCACAATTTTCTTTTCCGTATGTCCGCGATAAGTGTAGTACTTTCCATTTTAGGAAATGACCCCACCCACTATCATTATTTTAAACCTTACAACAATTCATTGTGGTGGATCCATTTTCCCACTCAAAACTAATTTATCAATCATTTCTTAAAATCCGTGTCGAATCCAATGTATTACACTTTTTGCGGACGGAGGGAGTATATTTTATTTTGTGTTATAATTTTTTTTTTTTTTAGAAAGTGTTAGAAAATTCATTACATCCCTAAGAGCACCCACAATGGGAGACCTACCTTTGGGTAGGTCTCCCAATATTTTAGAATACTTTATGCACTTTTTGTGGGACCTCAATGATTGAGAGATCGGTCTCTAAATCGGCCACAATGGGGTAGGTCTCTCACCCCGGTCTCTGACCTAGGTCTTTCATTATTTTAATTATATTTTAATATTATTTTTATGTTTTATATTTATTCAGAATAATAAAAATAATTATAATTAAAATATTACGAAATAATTAAGAAATAACTAAATTGTATTTGAAACATTGGAAAATTACAATACAATTTGGAATTTAAAAACGAAAAATTAAATACTACGAAATATCCTACTGACCAAAACCCCATTTCTTCTCGAGCATCATGCAAACTTTGCTGTGATTTTCCAATACATCCGGGTCCATATCTTTCGTTGGCCTCGTGTAGATATCGTAGGCGGTCCCTAATTCAGATGAGCGTTTGATCTCTCTAATTTCTTGAGTGATGCGCTCGAGTTTGTCGTCTTGGACGTCCACGGCCTTGCCCTTTCCCTTTTCTTTTTTGGCCGACTTCTGTCCCAGTGGTCGGGAAATCCTCGAAGACTCCTCAGTTGCAGATTCAGCGTTGCTCGGATTGCTCGGATTGCTCGGCCAGCTCGGATTGCTCGAATGGCTTGTGTAGCTCCCATCCTCTCGATTCTTCGTTCTTTTCGCCGGTTGTGTCGGGACGTCTGGATTGATGAAGTTGGGCAGATCTTTCACTACCGCCCACGGCTTATGTTTATTGAAATTCTTCTTCATTTCCCTATAGAAGCCATCCTTAGCCAAGTGGATGAGATCGAGTCGCTTTGCCCGCTTCCATGCGCCCTCTGTGCTTTTACGTATTCGACATTGAATATTAAAATTTCCTTCTTTGCGCATTTCCACGCCTGCCGAAGATGTTCGGAATCCCTCGCCGGTGTGCCTTCAGGCCGTATGTCGTTGTAGCGCCTTCCAATTCGCCGCCAAAATTCACCTAGCTTCTGATTATTGGCGACGATGGGGTCAAGACCGATGTCCACGTAGCATCGGGCGAGGCACTCCAATTCGTCGTTGGAATAATTGACATATTTCCCCCTCGTTGTACCGGAGGTTGTTGTCGCCTTCTTTTTTCCCTTTCCCTTCCCCTTTGTTGGAGGCGGAGACGGTGGAGGAGAATTTTGCTCCTCTTCCTCTTCTTCTTGCTCATCATCGTCGTCGTTCAAGTTGAAAGATTGAAACTGACGATATGCACCGGGCGGCGTGGAGAAAGATTGAAAGCCGCCACCGGGCGGCGTGGAGAAAGGTTGAAAACAGCCACCGGGCGAGGAGGAGAAAGGTTGAAAACCGCCACCGGGCGAGGGCGATGAGGAGAATAGTTGACGTTGCGGGATAGAATTGGGGGATGGCTCGTTGGATTGCGGAGAATTTTGCATATACGGGAACCCGCTCGGTTGTTGATACCCAAACCAATTGTTGAATTGAGCATCTTTGTCACCTATTTTTTGATTAAGAAATGATAATTTGTGAAATAAAATGGAGGAAGATGGAAATGGAAGAAGATAGAGATTGTAGGTAGAAAATGTGTGATTTGAAGTGTAATAAGATGTGGTATTTATAGGTAGAAAATGTGGAAAAAAAAGTAACCGTTTTTGATAAATTTAGCCGTTGCATTATTATTAATTTTTTTTTAATTGTAACAGAAAAAAAAAATAATAAAATAATAATTAAAATTATGACGCCGGCGCCGGCTGCAAATCGGCCTGGTCGGTCGCCACAACGAGAGAGGCAAGGCGGTCGATAGCAGGCGGCCACAGCAATGACCGGCCCTTCGGCCGCCGTTATGGGTGCTCTAATATAGGACAACAAAGCAACTTCGAATTAAATAAATCAAGTGGTGGACGCATAGGCGTCCAAAAATTGACACGTCAAAAAGCTTAGAAAAAACCCCAAAAAAAAAAAAAAACAACAAGAATTGGCATTTACGACATTCTCTCATTAGTCATTTTATATTCCTTAATTAAATTCCACTTGTATTGTTGTTGCTTATGGGCAGATGACACGTTCCATACCTGTCGTTGTCATTTAGTTTGCCACCTGTCATTTTTCAGGCCATTTTCCTTTGTCCCAATTCATCCTATCATCTACCTCGAATAAGACTTGGGAAAGATGGATATTTTGAAATTTAATTAAATACATGGGTTTGTTATGATTACTAATATTGGTGCCACTTTATATTTGACTTGTAATGAGCTTGTTTCCATCAATATAGTTTAATGAATAATAAACTTGTCCAAAAGAATATAAATCCATCTCTCATATAACAAATTGATGGATTTAATTGTCAAAAATCAGTCGATTCGAAATTGAACTGATACGGAGGCCCAATTTAATATTTGATCAGCATGAGTTGGAATTAAGCCCAATGGGCTCAAGAGTAGTCAGATCGGTTCATTATTTTTACATTAAATCTATTATTTTTTACTAAACTGTACTGAATTGCTATTTTAAAAGTCCAATCAATTTTCGAACCGACTCGATCTCATCGGATGGATTTGGATGAAGTCGATCGTTCCGATCAATTTGACAGTTCTCATTACAAATAATCATACTACCATATAAATATTGATATATTGTACTTCCTCTGTCCCAAAATAAGTGTCTTGTATTCCATTTTGGATTGTCCCAATATAAGTGTCTCATGCTTAATATGGAAATTACTTTTGCTTACAAAAAAAAAAGTGGGCTCCGCCACTTTCTATCTTTTTACCATTTAATTATCCCCCTCCTAAATACTCGTGCATATAAAATATGGAGCAGTTATCTTGAGACGGATGGAGTATTAGTTTCTTCTCCGACAACATATTTCCCACCTTGTAGCCTCGATCACTTCCCCTTCTCCATTTGGGCTTTCCTTTTTAAAGTGGGGCTGGTTTTTGATTTCATATTTTAAATTTTATTTACTACTCCCTCCGTCTCACAATAAGTGGTCATATTCTTTTTGGTACGTATATTAAGGAAAATAATGTTTAAAGGGTAAAAAGATAGAAAGTTGTATAGCCCACAACTTTTTGTGAGAGAAGCATATTTCCTTACAAGGAAAGTGGCCATTTATTCGGGACAACCTAATAAAAAAATGTGGCCACTTATCCCGAGACAGAGAGAGTACTAATATTTTAAAGACAATTGTCTTGAAGGTCAAAACAAAATTATTCATTTTTCGTGATATATTTTTAAATTTTCGTGTTGTCAATAATAACGTTGAATTAAACATATATGAACTTAGACATTGAATAAAATTGGACATGTGAATTTGAAGCTTGTTCGTTTATATGTTAAAATAAGGCTTTGTGAATTTGTTTAGGGAGAACCGGATGACCAGGGCCGGCCCTGACTTTTCGGGGGTCCTAGGCGAAAAGGAAAAAAAAGGGCCACTTTAGCGATATTATGTAATGTGTTAAAATATAATTTAAGATTCGTAAAATTTTCGTAATGAAGCAGAGGCTGCCGAATGAATGAGAGAAGAAAGTAGAAGCAAAGCGTGAATATTGAACTAGATCAACATTATTTTTTCTTTCATCTCCTTATTGACTGAAATTCTATTTGAGAAGATTTTTTTTACATGATATTCTTCATGTTAAAAATTTTATTAGAGAAGAAATAATAATTTTTTATTTATACTAAAACCTAATGGATTTTTAAAATTTGGGGGCCCAAGGCCATTGCCCCTATTTGCCATATAGAAGGGCCGGCCCTGCGGATAACCTCGTAATTGGAGCATGCAAAATTAGTCCGTCCCGATGGACCAGTCCGATTTTAGATCTGATTAGGCCTCTTTGTGTCTCGATGAAATTTCAGGCGAGTTAAAAACTTGCTAAAAATGACCAAAATTCGGTGGGCTCGGGTCGGCTTAGCCGGTCTAACTTTTTTGAACTATGGATAATATTTCAGGTATGTCTCATTTTTCCAAACTTTGCATGAATTCGGGCAGGGCCTGCCTTACTAGGTTTTCCGAAATGCCTGATGAGCTTGGATCAATCGGTCTTTTGTCACCTCTACTCATAACTTTGTCATAGCCGCCATGATTTGCATGAAATTTTCAATTTCAACATGATAGTAAGTAGAGTTGGAAAATTAATCCGACCCAATTTTGGGCCGGGTTGGGCTCATAAAAATTAGGCCCGATAAAAATTTTGTATGTGCCACCTCTATTCATAACTTTGTCTTAGTCGTCATGGATTGCTGGAAATTTTCAAATTCATCATGGTTGGAAGTACAACAGAAAAATTAGATCAAGTCCCATTTCGGGCCGGGTTAGGCCCGAAAAAAGTGCTGATTGGCTCTGTCTTTTTTTTTTTTAATTGTTTCATCCCTGTAAAAGAAGCCATTTGGGTGTATATCATATATAGTATACTAGTAAGTAGCCCGTCGAAATTCGACGGGAAATAAATTTATGTTTTTAATTTATATGTATACATTTTAAAAATAATTTTATATTTTATTTAGAAGTTGTGATATTGTTCGCGTTAATTATTAATCAAACTTAACAAATTAATTTTATTTCACGTATCTAAATTTATAATTAGAAATGACAATGAATCGAGTATACTCATTTATTATGTATTTTCTAAATTCTAAATTTGTTTAGAATTTTTCTACATGTTAGTCATAATCTCGGTTAAAATAGTGACTTTGCATTAAATCACATCGTCTCAAATCCGTTGAGTAATACTCGATAAAAATATGAACACTCCAAGTAATATTAATTAAAATTAGTAAAAATCCTTCTTTCTATGTTATTTGAGCCGTCTCGTTGGTTTATTTTAAATTACTCGATAAAAAATATAAACAAAGTTAATATTAATTAAAATTAGTAAAAATCCTTCATTCTTAAGTATGTTTGAACCGTCTCATTGGTTCATGTTAAATCGATATATCTAATCTTTGCCAAAATGCAAAAAAAAATATGTTTACATCTTCAAAGTAATATTAATTAAAATTAATAAAAATCTTTCTTTCTATATTATTTGAACCGTCTCGTTGGTTTATGCTAAATTATTCAATAAAAATCTAAACAAAGTTAATATTAATTCAAATTAGTAGAAATTCTTCTTTTTAAGTATGTTTGAACCGTCTCGTTGGTTCATGCTAATTAAATCGATATATCTAATCTTTGCCAATTTTATAATATTAAATATATATATATATAGATTATTATATATGAATTAAGAATGTATAAAATAAAGATTTATAAGAATATTATGAAATTATTATTATTTTAATATGTGTAATTGAATAAATTAATTAAATAGAGGGAAAGATAAATATGAGATGTGATTAATAGATAAACATGTGATATTTCAAGAATATGAAGTTAATAAAATTTTAATTAATAAAAATTAGAATATATATGAATTAAAATTAGATAAATTACCAGAATAAAGGAAAATATGAACGGAGCACCGTGGAGGGGACAACTTTATTTTTCTACCTATCCCACATTTGATTCAAAGTATATATTTTATAGAAAGCACTAATCGAATTTTTAGAAAAACATGAATGAAAAATAAAAAGAATTCCATATAGACATGTTGATTAAATATATTTATTTAGTCTTCATAGAGGTTTTCATTTACAAATTTTCTATTGATTATTATATATGAATTAAGAATGTATAAAATAATATAAGAATACATTCCGAAATTGTTATTATTTTAATATGTATAATAGAAGAATTTAATTAAATAGAGGGAAAGATAAATATGAGATGTGATTAATAGATAAGCATGTAATATTTCAAAAATATGAAATTAATAAAAATAAAAATTAGAATATATATGAATTAAAATTAGACAAATTACCAGAATAAAGGAAAATCTGAACGGAGGGAAAGATAAATATGAGATGTGATTAATAGATAAACATGTGATATTTCAAGAATATGAAATTAATAAAATTTTAATTAATAAAAATTAGAATATATATGAATTAAAATTAGATAAATTACCAGAATAAAGGAAAATATGAACGGAGCACCGTGGAGGGGACAACTTTATTTTTCTACCTATCCCACATTTGATTCAATGTATATATTTTATAGAGAGCACTAATCGAATTTTTAGAAAAACATGAATGAAAAATAAAAAGAATTCCATATAGACATGTTGATTAAATATATTTATTTAGTCTTCATAGAGATTTTCATTTACAAATTTTCTATTGATTATTATATATGAATTAAGAATGTATAAAATAATATAAGAATACATTCCATAAATTGTTATTATTTTAATATGTATAATAGAAGAATTTAATTAAATAGAGGGAAAGATAAATATGAGATATGATTAATAGATAAGCATGTAATATTTCAAGAATATGAAATTAATAAAAATAAAAATTAGAATATATATGAATTAAACGGAGCACCGTGGATGGGGCAGCTTTATTTTCGTATTAGTAATAGATTCTATAAATTGAATGAGCTTATCTTAGGAGTTTCTATTAGTGAGAGGAATACAAATTTTCAAATTAAGATTTAAAGAAATGAAGATTAAAGATTCACATATGCAAATTATATTTGTTTATATCTCGGTCTTGTCCCGATACGAGCCTGTGGTGTTTTTATTATTTTATTTTTATAAATTAGGTTCCCTTATATCACCACATATTTTTAATTTTGTAATAAAATTATTAAAAAAATAACTTCAAATGTTTGACATATAAAATATTGGGGCAGAACCGAACTGATGTCATTCTTTTAATTAGTTTACATTCCGATACGAATTACTATATGACATATCCATTATGGATTAATTCTGGGATTTAACTTACGCTGTGTGTGTGTGTGTTTGTAGTTTTTTAATACACTAATTTAATTTATTTTATTTTTCAAAAGTTTTTTTTATAATTTTAGTCAATGTATATTTAATTTCCATCCATAGTAGTTAAAGATGTTAAACTTGTTGGGCCGCCTACCTGGTCCAAGCCCATCGGGCCAGATAAAATTTTCTAATTGGGCCGGGCCAACGCGGAATAGCTAAAATGGAACCATGACCTAACCCTAAATAATAAATTTAGTGCAAAATTGGTTGGACTGGACGAAGCCCATCATAATTGAGGTCATTTCAGGTTGAGTCGAGTCGGTCCAAAATCTAATGAAACCTTTCGACCATATATGCCTATTTTTGGGCATTCCAAACTTGTAGGGGTAAAATGATACAGTGTCATTTTACCACTATCTTAATATATATATTTTTTTATGGTTCGAAACACTTATTCGGGTCAGTTAAAAAACCGTCGGTTAAGCTGCTTAGATGATACGTGGCAAGGTCCCAATTATGAAATCATTGTCTTCAAGTCTTCAACTGTACATTTTTAGTCAACTTATTCGTATTTCGTAGTGGGTGTAATTTGATTGTGATTAATTATCTCTATTTATACTTGTAGCAAATGACTTTTATAATATTAGTTATTTGATTATGTGTCACAATTGGATAGGTTTTCTTACTTCTGTCCTATGAAATTTGCAAAAAGTAATCTTAATCTTCAAAATACTAGATTAGATATAATGCGTAATTTTCAATTTATTGCACATTAATTAGTGAAAGACGTATACATGTACTTTTTTCATTTTGTTTTTCTCAAGAAGGGTGATGAAATAACATTTATATTGATACATTGGCTATAACTTTTTTGAAACTACGCTTTAAAGCTTAAATTATCATACTTATAAATTATTTTAGTATCATACTTATAAATTATCATAATTATCTTTGTAATTTTAGGAGATTATTAATTTATGATGTTGATGAGACAAGGGTCTTCTGAAAAATTAATTACGCTTGGAGCCCAATTTGAGACCGGAAAAAATCATTATCTTAGAGAGATTATTAATTTATCGAGTATTAATTTAAATTGATTCTACTGTAAGAGTATATTTCTTTTCAAGAATGCTGTACATTCATTAAGATTGTTGCCTAGGCTATTTAATATTGCTCTTTAATTTATCTGGGTTCTAATTGGGCGGGCTAATATGGAGGCTTGCAAAAAAGTAGTTGTAAAGTAATTAAACAAAAAGTAGCGAAATAAAGAGTAATAAATAAGTAGAGATGAGGAAGATGGCAGTAATCAAAATATAGGTCGTCGTCAATTATTAAGATCTAAAACCATCATAACTAAATTATAAATCACCACGTGCACATGTTACATCAAGTTACATTACATTTACTTCTTTGAATAATAATATAGTATAACAAATATACCTTAGTTTATAGGTGTACGAAATAAATTTTTTTTTTCATGCACTGTTTTTTAAGTTAATTTTTTAAAGGAAATAGGAATTCATCATTTCGAGAATATTCAAACGGTGAAGACCTCCATCTTTCGTTTAAAAAAGGTTTATGCTTTAATTTCTCTCTACTGTCCATTCCCCCAACTTTAAAAAAAAAAAAGAAGGTGAAGAAGAAGAAGAAATGGGTATTCAGACCGATCTTCCTCAACCAAAACAAATTACTTTTTTTAATAATAAGAAGAAATAAAAAGTTTATTAATTACCAAAAATAAATTATTATAATTTTTTTGAGAGAAAATAAATTATTATAATTAGAAAGGAGCAAATGGCAATCATAATAAGATTTTGTTGGGTGGGCCCAGTTTATTGGAATATAAGACACAAATTTTGGTCTTCGGCCCAACGATGATAATAAAGAGTAATTGAATTCATAATAATTGGGCTGTAACAACTTCTTCAAAGATTGACCTAAATGTCATCAATATTTTAGTTATCAGTAGCCATCAATTTAGATTTAGTTAATACTCCTGAAAATACTCTGGTAAAATAATAAAAATATTCTTCTGAAAATGCTTATATATATGAGAATAACCGACATGAACTTCCTCGATGATAGAATTCCTAATTGTATAATCTTATTTTTCTATTTATAATAACTTCAGTGTTATCCCCCAACTTTAAAAAAAATGTTACCGAATATAATGTAATTTGCAAACTTTATAGTACTATTTAACTTTATATTCGATACATACTATTTTTACTTTGATTATTTGGATGTTTATATAATTAAGTAGATACAGTTAGGATATTTTGAAGTAATTTTACGTGCATGTTGTAGTGATCATGTATTTTAAATTACATAAGATATACCTGTTTAGTAATCCACTATACCACTACACCACCAAATAATGGTGAGAGAAAACAAGGTATGCCCCTGCTATACAATAAAAAGTGGAAAATACACTACATCACGTGCAGGTAAGATTCAAATTCAAGACCTCTCGTTAAGAAGAGATTTATGGTAACTCAACTAGTAGAATTAATGTTCTAAATTAATATTAAGCTCTTAATTAATCAAAATGAAATAAACTTTATAACAAATTAATGTACCAAAATTTCGCCAAAAAGAAAAGATCGATCAACCAATTCCTCTTTACCAATTTTTTATTTATTTATTCTGTATTATATGTTCCCCTCAAGGAAAACTATGTATTATGTTTGTTTAATTTTTATTTGTCATTTTTGTTCACCAAAAAATGAGATAAAACACTTCTAATTAATTATTTCCTGCACGACACAATTTCCAAACCATAACATTTCCCAAAACAATGCCTTGCCAATTATTTATTCTAAATTATATTTCAAAGATTAATTTTATGTCCTTTTGAAATATGAATCAAAATTCATGCCAATTCATTTCAAGTCAAGAAAAGGAAAAGAAACAGCATAAGGTAATTTTGTTAACCTATCAATTTTTCATTGCTCGAATGTAAATAATTCAAATAATATCATGTTAGCTTCTCAAAAAAAAAAAAATATCATGTTAGAATTATATATACTACTACATATTATGATAATATTTTATGGTATAGTAAGTTGGACTATTATTAGAGTAACTATGTGAAATAGCCACTTAAGTTAATAAAAACAAAATACTAGCCACAAACTTAATGTTATATAAATACTAGCCACTATTTATTTGAAAATACTTTTTTACCATTTAACTTATATTACTACCATTTTAATTAACTAGAAGTTGCAATGTTGCCGCCGCGCAAACGGGGTCTCGCTCCAGTGAGATCTATGTTGCTATATTGGGCCCGAGTGAGATCTACTCGCTCCAGTCGCACCTTCGTCTGCCCGGTACGCTTCGGGTGTCGAACATGGAGTGGTGCGAGTGAGGCGCGAGCGGGGCGAGCGGCCCTCCTTCTGTACGTGAATGGGTGAACGGCAGCCCATTCGACTCGTTCACGCCTCCCCTCGCGAACTAGTGTGGCGCGAACGGCACGCACGGGCACCGGTCGATCCGCTCGTGCCGCTCGTACCGCTCATGTTACCCACACACCCGAGCAAGGCGCGAGTCGTGCGAACGACCCTCGTTCGCCCCGCTCGAGCCGCTCACCTTACCCACACATCAGGTGCGAGTCACGCGAACGGCCCTCGTTCGCCCCGCTCGTGCCGCTCACCTTACCCAGACATCAGGCGCGAGTCGCGCGAACGGCCCTCGTTCTCCCGCTCGCGCCGCTCACTTTACCCAGACATCATGCGCGAGTCGCGCGAACAGCCCTCGTTCGCCTGCTCGCTCCTAGATCTATTCGCACAATACATGGGGCGAGTAGATCCACTCGCACCCTACATGGGATGACTAGATCTATTCGCTCCTTCCACCACCGCAACGGAGTTTTGCATCACAAATTAACACCATTAACATATAGATTTGTAGTAGGAAACTTACATCGGCGCCATAATCGTCGTCGGATTCCGATTCAACGGAATCAATTTTGTTTGAGCTATTCGACATCGTCAGCAGATATGGTGGCGCGGCAGAGAGGGAGGCGCGACGGGTAGCACGAGCGGCGGAGATAGTGTTGCGGTAGAGAGGGAGACGCGACGGTAGCACGAGCGGCGGAGATTAGGCGCGAAGAAGCCTAGACGCGAAGGTGTTGGTGGAAGATAGATGCGAATGCGGCGGTGGAGGAGATGCGAAGACGGCAGAGGTGCGAAGACAGTGCGGAGGTGCGAAGACGGCGACGGAGGAGCGAAGACAGTGCAGAGGTGCGAAGACTGCGGTTCTATTTTCTATTTCTATCTAGGGGTATTTTTGTTAGAGTGATCAGTATTTATATAATATTAACTTAGTAATTAATATTTTATTTTTATTAACTTAATTAATTATTATAATATTTCACTCCTATTATTATATATTATTATGGCAAATCTAAAGCAACCCATTTCCCAAGAGAAGCGAACAGTTGATAGTATTGGATAGAGAAATAAATATTTGGTCAAATCAAATATCTTTTGCTACAGTTTCTCCAATTAGTATTGCTTTCAGAAAATCAACAAACGTCACTGCTTTTTATCCAAATCTATGCGTGCACGTTTTCTGTTCACTCCCCCTATTTTACATTTTTACTTACGTTACTAATTTCTTCCATATTTTTTTCTTTTACGTCGCGTCGCATGTTAACCCATAACAGTTACCTTTAGTGTACACTAATTAATTTTCGGTCTTATGCAATAGTATGTAAATTATACAAGATACACAAATTACATTTGTCATACAAAGTGCGTTGTGAATGAATCTTGGTCATGTATAATAAATTTCATACTACATAAGATAAGTAATTTATATTTGAAAATTATGGTGAAAGGGACTGTGAGTTATAAGTGTTGATGTGATTAGATTGAATACGATTTTTGGTAGTTTAGCCAACGGTTCGATAACTATCCTTATTAATTTGTGGCGCCCAAACAATTGATTCTCAAAAAGAAAAAAATTGTGGGGGACTGCACCATCATTCATTAAACCTTATTATTATTATTTTGACTCTCCTTTTTAAGCTGATTCTCTCTCTCTCGTGTGTGTCTGCATGCATGATTAGTGGATATTTTGAAGACGTTTGGATTAATTAATACTAATAATGATGAAATATGGGAAGTTTTGAGACAAATTCGGTAAGATGAGTACTTTATATGCTAATTCAAAAGTAACTAAAACAGAGTAAGTTATTATTACTAACTCCGTCCCATTATTCTTGTCTCATTTCTTTTGGGCACGTGTATTAAGGAGAAGGGTGTTTAAAGGGTAAAAAGATAGAAAGTGGTGGAGCCCATAACTTTTTGTGAGAGAAACATATTTCCTTTTATGGAAACATGATAAGAATAACGGGACAACCCAAAAAGGAATAATAGGACGGATGGAGTATTATTTTTTGAAAAAGAGTCTAGTTATATATGTAGACACGCAAGTGATGAGTAAAATCCTTTTTTTATGCATCTAAAAAAATCCAATTTTTTTCCTTAGTAAGAAATCTTGGTTCAATTACGCATGCGTGCGATGTAGTATTTTCCATCTTGTTTGGTGGAGTAGTGATCTAGACTGTGTGGGGTATAGAAGTCCCACCTATACGGTGATATGATGTTTTATTTAACATTATATATATATATATATATATATATATTCAAAATCAAGAATGAGTTTCTAAACTCTCCTCTTCTTAGTTTTTAGCGAGATAGTTATTCCTTCCTAGTTCATATAATATATCCCGGTATTTAAAAAAAAAAAAAAAAAAAAAATCCACAATAAAAGAAAAAGATCTTACGAGATGGAGGAGCTTTCCGGAAAAGACGGCACTCCGGGTTGATCTTTTGAGATGGAGAAGAGTTTATACGGCGGAGATTTTTTTTTTTTTTTTTTTTTTAAATACTGGGATATATTATATGAACTAGGAAGGAATAACTATCTGCTAAAAACTAAGAAGAGGAGAGTTTAGAAACTCATTCTTGATTTTGAATAAAAGAGGGTTGTATTGTTTCTTCGGTGTGTTTACAATGAAAGAGCAAAGCTCTTTTTATAGCCAAAAATTGGCCGACAATTCCAATCTATCCTATAAAAGTTAAGATACCTAGTCTAGAAAAAACCACAAATTCAAACAAGTAATAATCAAAGAAAAGACTAAAAAAGAAAAGAAAAGACTACACTACAAAAATAAAGATAACAATAATCGTGGCCAAAATACAATAATCGTGGCCAAAAAATTCAAAAAGTAAGAAAAACTTTTTGACAAATGTTAGTGACAATTGATAAATTTTCGTCATTGCATTCGTCATATCCTTTCTAGAAATCCCTGTGAGTTTCTGGAATTTCTTCATCATTTTCTGTATCACTTTCTTGATGAAGAGCAAACACTTCTTCAGTATTGATGATGTGTTCTTCGTCTTCTAATTTTTCGCCTTCACCGCTGAATGGTAAAAGCATTTTCCAATTTTCTGTCCCAAAGATCTGGGTGAAATGTCCTTCTCCAAGGAGTTTGTACTGGTTCCAGAAAATTAGTTCGAAACCCATATTTTCTTGATAGTATTCATACACCTTGAAATTTTCAATTTCCTTGAAATCAAATGATGTTGAATCATGATTTCTTAATCTGTCCTTTCTTCCATAAAAATCCTCTTTCTGCTTGGCACATAAGAGCCATTTATAACTTGTGGAAGAGAGGATATAATTTTACAGAATACCTTGCCTTTTAGGGATTTTGATGCAATATTCCCTCCTATAAGCAAGAATTTTTCTCCCAATTTTTCCAGAATGTCTTCAATTTTTGAGCCTTCTTCTTCCAGACGGAACTCAATAAAATCAACCATGCCATTGTGATAAAATTTTAAAAAATTTTCACAATTCATGTCTGTCGAATTTAGGTCAACTTGGAGTTTGAAAAGTCCAGGGACTCCATCTGGAAATTCTTGAGAATCAAAGTAGTATGTTGACTTTTGTACTACTTTTACTCCTTCGAAATGAATTTCTCCAAAAATAATTTTTACCAATTTCTTTTGGAGATTTTCAAAATCCTTTAAAATTCCTTCCAAGGCCTTTGTTGAAATTATTTGTTCCAATTCAGGAACTCGTCTAAAAGTGGTTTTAAGACCTCTTGGTAAGGGAGATCAAGCACTCTTGCCTTGAAATTTTCGAATTTTCTTTGGGGAATCGAATCCTTTTTTATTTCAAAATCTTTGATCTCAGTGTTCAAGGAAAAAATTTTTGAATTAAGGTTTGAGATCCCTTTTTCCATTGTAAAAATTGTTTGGTCCTTGAATTTTAGGGCCTCAACATTCTCTTGAATTTTTGAATTGGCGAGAGAAAGTTGACTTTGTAAATCAAAAATTTGTTTTTCTAATTTTTGAATTGTCTCGGATTGAGCTGAAATTACCCCACTTGGGTTTTCTTCTACAATTTGTGAAAAACTTTTTACTTCTTCTGGTTCAATGAAAAAGTTTAACCCTAAAGAATCTCTAGCATTATCTAAAGCTTCTTTAAAGGTATAATATCCTTTAAAAATAGGGTTTTGACAAGTAATATGTTTTCTAACTGTATCAAAATTATTAAAAAGACCTACTTTTGTACCTCTGTAAATAACATAATGAGAAAATTTTCTTTTGGGATTACATTCTTTTCGCCTTTAAATCGAAAAATAGAAACTAAGGGCATTAAGAATTTGAACTTTGAAAGAGGTGGCGTTGGGAAGAGTTTGAATATGCCACAAATTATCTAACAAACACTGTTGTTGAGGATTAACCTCGATTCCAGTGTATGGTTTGAATTTTTTGTTTTGATCTGTGTGAGTAGAAAGCATAACAGATCCAAACTGAAAGTGTGTTTTCAAATTCTTTTCTCCTTTTGTTGAAATTTTGGAAATAGGAGAAGTTTGAGAAAAATTTCCCATCTGTATAAATTTTGAACTCGGGAGAATTACGAAAATCACTTCCCATCCGTGTAAATTTTGAATCGGGAGAACTAGTAGAAGTATGTCCCAATTTTAGAAATTTAGGGCTACTTTCCGCACTAGATGTTATCATTGGAGAATTGTACGTAGAAACTTTCTCCGTAGCAACTTTCTCCTTGCCTTTAGGTTTGATGACTTTTTTGTGATTCATAACTCGTATTTAAATATTTAAAAATGTTACGGGAAAGTAAATCAGCTAGATTATTATCTTTTCCTTTTATATGTTCAAAATTTATTATGTAACCTTTTCCTTGAATTAGGTTTTGTAAATTTACCCATCTGGTTCTATTTACTTTTCTACTATTATCATTTTTTAAAAATTTTACTATTGCTTCACAGTCTGTTCTTACTGTAAATTCATTATTTAAATAGATTTTGAATTTTTCTAATGAATTTATTAATGCCTGTATTTCAAAATCTAAAGAAGTCCAATTACTTCCAATTTTTCCAAAATTTCCACTGCTATATGCAGCAATTCTTTCTTCATTTTTGGGGCAATATTTATTTTTCTTGCATAACATAACAGCTCCCCATCCTTCTTTGGAGCCATCACATTCTATAATAATATAATCTGTTACTAGAGGTAATTCTAGTGGGTTAATTATTTTAACTGCTTCTTTTATTTTTTTAACTAAAAGAATATCTTCTTTATTAAAATTTCTTTGCCCATTTTTAGTAGTTTTACTATATAAAGGTCCTGCAAGCTTACTAAGGTTTGGTATAAATTTTCTAGCATAATTGAGCAATCCTAAGAAAGCTTGAATTTGCTTTAAACCTTCTAGTTTATCTGGAAAGTTTAATAGTTTTTCTGCAATGTGTGGTTGTAATTCAATCTTTCCATTTCCAATTTCTAATCCTAAAAAGGATATTTTTCTTTTAAATAATTCCATTTTTCTTTTACTAATTACAATACCTTGTTTTTCTATTTCTTTAAAAATAATTTCTAAATGGTATTCATGTTCTTTAATATTATTACTCGCTACAAGAATATCATCTATATAAACTAGACAGAAATCATATTTTAGAAATATAGAGTCCATAAATCTTTGAAAAAGCGATGGAGCATTTTTTAAGCCAAAACTCAAAACATTCCATTCAAAATGTCCTTCTGGACAGGAAAAAGCTGTCCATGGTTTAAACCATTCTTCTAATTGTAATTGATTATATCCTGATTTAAGGTCAAATTTGCTAAAAATCTTTTTATTTTGGATTAAACTAATTAATCCATCCTTATTCGGAATATTGTAACCATCATCTATGGTGTTATCATTTAATCTTTTATAATTATAAACTATTCTTGCTTTTCCTCTTTTTATTTCTGAATGATTTCTAACTATAAAAGCTGATGTTCTATGTGGACTTTCTGATCTTCTAATTAATTTTTGTTCTAACATTTCTGGAATTTGTTTTTTAAATTCTTCTCTATCAATTGGAGAATATTCTATATTTGCTGTAATAATCCTTATATCAGGATTTTTAATTTTTTGTTTTATTAAATAGTTTACTTTTGTCTTAGTAATGTCTTCACCTATTAATCCTATTTTTTCAAGTCTTTGAATTATAGGGTAATTTATGCTCTTTGTAATATTTGGTCCTTTTTCTAATTCGTGACCTAAAAAATTTCCTAAATAAAACATTGTTTCATTTTCTATTTTATTTATCCTGTGACTTTCTTTATTTTGAGATTTTTTGAAAAAATCTAATTCACCAGTTCCACCACGCTTTCGAGCGAACTCTGATGTCTGACTATATCTGTTTGTAGGAAAACTATAAACTTGTTTACTAAGAGTAATATGGTTTTTTGCTATTGTAATTGATCCATTTAAACTTGTAACAAAGTTTAATCCTAACAAAAAATCTTCTGATTTTACAGATTCTGGATTAATAATAACATGTGGTAATTCATATTTAGAACTAAAATTTCGCAAAGTCTAGGAATTGAATTCTAATGCTTCAACTTGGTGTGTTATTTTAATAATTCTATTTTCAACAGTTCCTTGTTTCTATATTATAAGTTAATTTTTTATGATACTGTTTTGGGATTAGACTATATCCTATTAAACTTTTAGTACTTCCCGTATCAAGTGTGGCTGCTAATGGTATATAAGTATTTTGATCTAGCCAAACTCTGCAATGTAGAGTTATTAAATTAGAAATTCCTTTATTAATACTTTCAAGACTTTTATTATTTATTGAAATGACTTCCTGTTTTTCTTCAATATGTTGTGACATTTTACTACATTCGGCTTCTTCATCTGTTATAAGTATATTTTTTCTTTTATCAATTTTTTCTTCTAATATATTATTCTTAAATTCTAATAGTTGTATTTTTTGGTTTATGAGTTCAATAGCTAACTCATGTTTATTTATTCTTTCTTTATAAAAATTTAATTTTTCATCCTGTTCTATTATATTTATTGTTCTTCCTTCTAATTCAGTATTTATTTTAAAAATTTCATGTATACATAGGAAGCATATTTCTTTAAAACATTTATTACATTGATATCTTTTATCAATAGCTGGGAATAAATTACAAATGAAACAGCTAATATGATTATTTCCTTTAAATCTTATCCAATCATGTTGACACTCTGTTTCTGTATTCGTATATGTGTAAGTTATTTGTGATTTTTCTTCTTCACTAAATATACTATATACTGAATCATTTTCTGAGTCGGTTTTAATTTCTTCTATTTCAAAATCTCCTATTTGTTCAACTAGATTGTTTCTTTCTCTACTTCTATTATCTTTGTTCTTATCCGGACATCTATTTGCTAAATGTTTTGGATCCCCACAAATAAAACATCTACAAGTTCTATTTTGTGGTTTTCTAACATATTTATTTTTATCATAATTTTTATTTTTATCAAAACTAGTACTTTTTCTAATATGTTTATATTTTTTGGGTTTTTCATAATATCCATATGCACGTGGTGTATAAATTGCTTTGTTTTACAAAAAGCCCATGCTTGACTTTTAATTTGTTCTTGCATGACAGCTTCTTTACACTTTTCTTCTAATTTATGAAAAACAAAAGACACTGGGTCCAATTCCTAAATTTATAGGTTTTGGATCAAGTTTTTTCCATTCTTCATGGAGACCTTTTCCTAAATCTCCCGGTAATTTTATAAAATATTTATCACATAACTCATCTTCCATAGCCCTTCCGGTTTGTGATATTATTCTAGTAAAATCATACTAAATTCTCTAATATATTTAAAATGTGAAATACTTAATTGTTCAAGATTTCTAATTGCAGTATCTTGAATAAATGTATTTTCTTTTGTAGGATCAACTCCTAATAATAATATTCTAATTTGACTTGTGAAATTGTAAGGATTTTCTCCTAAAGATTTAATTTGATTAATTTGTTCAGGAGCTTGATTCTTTTTACTTTGCCACAACCCTAGAGCAATTGGTCCTAGCGTTGTTTCTAAATAAGCAAACATATCTATATCTGTTCTTTTATTTGTTTCCCAATTTCTAACTACATTTTGTTCCCATATTAATATTTCATCTGACCATAATTGAGGACTTTGTTGTTCTAATAATAACATTTCTTTACTGTATAATTTTCCAATAGGCATTCTACTTCCTTTTCCTTTATATTGAGATTCTCCTTCGTATTTTAAACTAGAGGGAGCCCAATTTTCTCTGCCTATATTATCTGTTGAACCTTGTCCTGTATGTGAAAATTCTATTTTTGGTCTTTTATATCCAGTTATAGTAGTTGCATCCATAAAATTTGCTTCTTTTTTGTAAAAATCTATTATCATACTTTTACCATTCATTATATCACTTACTAATGGTAAATTAAAGTATTTTTCTAATTCAACATATGACTCTTCATAATTCATACTTAATTCTGTCATACATTCAATTATCATATCATCAACTTGTTCCTGTATATTTAATTCAGTAAATTTTTTATTTATTATTTGTTCAATAGAAGTTTTTGTTTCTTCTATTTTAAAACCTGTTTCAATTTCAATTTCTGATTCATTATCTGAATAGTCATTTAATTCATTAAATTGACTGTATCCAATTAAATCAATTTGGTCATAATCTTCAGTTTCTGATTCTGATTCAGGTTCTGTATCATAAATAGGTTCTGAATTATAAATAGAATCTTCTTTTATATTTGCCATTAATGTATGATTTGTTTCTGTTTTTTCATCATCACTTTTTTCATTATCCTTTTTAATGTAATTTGTGAATCTTAAATTGAATGTTCCAGTACTTGTTTCATACATAAGACTTTTCTGTGGAACTAAAATCTTATTATCTTCATTAATACTAAAATTTTCTAATGACCAATCTAATCCAGCAAGATCTTCTGGATTGATTTTTATGGGATCTATCATTTTTATTCCCTTACTATTTATATTTTTTACAATTCCATCTATGTTTACTTTAAAATTCATACCAGGATCTATTCTTGGCTTTTCCTAAAATTCCTACACTTACAATTAGATTATTTCCTATATATCCATCATATCCTTTTGTACGTAATCCTATTTTTAAATTTTTTAAATCATTTATATCTTTTAGTATTCTTTGGTAAACAATAAAATATTACCTTGTTTTGACTCATATCTACTTCCATTCCGGAAATAGTTGCTTTTTTCATATTTGTACTCCAAGATTTATCCATTAATATTGTTAAAACTTTAGTACCTAACTCTTTTCTTCCTAATCCTTTTATTCCTATAACAACTAATCCAATATGGACAAATCGTTTTTTGGAATTTTTAATTTTTATTATTGTTTCTGGTGAGATTAAGTCTATAATTTGAGTATTTTCAACTATTCTTAGACTTTCTTCCCTACTGCTTCTTATTAATCTTGTGTTAATATTCATCATTCCTGTTTGATATAAAATTCTTGGATTTAAAATATCAATTTGATGATTATTGTATAATTCTAAATTTCTGTCTATATTAATTTCATCTTCAATTTGAACAATATTTTCGGAAGAATTACTTCCTGATCCTCTTGTAGTTATTCTATTTAAAAATGTATTAGAAACTATGTCATTAATATTTGACGTACTACTTCTTCCTTCTTGTATTGTTCTAGATCTTCCTATAAAGCTATTCATTTTCTAGCTTTCCAATGTTTATAAATGGGTGGAGTAATATCTTTTTAGGTCTTTCAATTGGACCTAATTCTAAATCTTTTATGGTTTTAGTTAATTTATCTAATTCTTTAGTAAAATCAAACGGTTACGAACTTTCTTTTTCTTTGGTTTCTTTTTTGCTGTTTTTTAATTCTGCAATTATATAACAATTTTGATCTTTTATAAAATCTAAATTTTCTTTGATTTTATTAATATAAGCCTCTCTCTCAAGACTTTTTTGTTTTAATTCTGTTAAAATTTTAATAATTTTATTATTTTCTTTTTCTAGGCCAAAACCTATATTTAAAACAAGATCTGTAATACTATTTAGATGATTATTTTCACTATGTAAAATATGATTAAATCCTTTTTTAAATTTACAATTAAACTTAAAATTTTCTACAGAAACACAATGATTCTCTTTTATAGAATATTCAAGATCAAGAAATTCAAGACGTTTGAGCGGATTTAGATCAATGATGAGAGTTCCTTAGTTTTTAGCTTTTAGTTACCTTCCTTTTCTAAAGATAAAACATATCCCAATAATTAAAATTATAAGTATTAACAAAAGAAAACATCAAGAGATAAAGAATAAAAACTAAAGAACACACTAACTTTTCCAGTTAATATAAGTGCTTTTAAAGAAGAATAATCCTTCATTCTGGCGGGTTCTTAGTATAAACAGGATTTATGCTAAACATAGCAACCTTGACTAAGCCTGTCCAGACCTTTTAGGCCTCAAAATCTTAAAAGCTCTGATACCAAAAGGGGGGGTATGGTGTGTTTTTTAGGGATACACATTAATCCACAATAAAAGAAAAAGATCTTACGAGATGGAGGAGCTTTCCAGAAAAGGGCAGCACTCCAGGTTGATCTTTTGAGATGGAGAAGAGTTTATACAGCGGAGATTTTTTTTTTTTTTTTTTTTTAAATGCGGGATATATTATATGAACTAGGAAGGAATAACTATCTGCTAAAAACTAAGAAGAGGAGAGTTTAGAAACTCATTCTTGATTTTGAATAAAAGAGGGTTGTATTGTTTCTTCGGTGTGTTTACAATGAAAGAGCAAAGCTCTTTTTATAGCCAAAAATTGGCCGACAATTCCAATCTATCCTATAAAAGTTAAGATACCTAGTCTAGAAAAAACCACAAATTCAAACAAGTAATAATCAAAGAAAAGACTAAAAAAGAAAAGAAAAGACTACACTACAAAAATAAAGATAACAATAATCGTGGCCAAAATACAATAATCGTGACCAAATATTATCAAGGTTGCTATGTTTTGGCCACGATTATTGTATTTTGGCCACGATTATTGTTATCTTTATTTTTGTAGTGTAGTCTTTTCTTTTCTTTTTTAGTCTTTTCTTTGATTATTACTTGTTTGAATTTGTGGTTTTTTCTAGACTAGGTATCTTAACTTTTATAGGATAGATTGGAATTGTCGGCCAATTTTTGGCTATAAAAAGAGCTTTGCTCTTTCATTGTAAACACACCGAAGAAACAATACAACCTCTTTTATTCAAAATCAAGAATGAGTTTCTAAACTCTCCTCTTCTTAGTTTTTAGCAGTATAGTTATTCCTTCCTAGTTCATATAATATATCCCGCATTTAAAAAAAAAAAAAAAAAAAAAAATCTCCGCCGTATAAACTCTTCTCCATCTCAAAAGATCAACCCTGAGTGCGTCTTTTCCGGAAAGCTCCTCCATCTCGTAAGATCTTTTCTTTTATTGTGGATTAATGTGTATCCCTAAAAAACACACCATACCCCCCCTTTTGGTATCAGAGCTTTTAAGATTTTGAGGCCTAAAAGGTCTGGACAGGCTTAGTCAAGGTTGCTATGTTTAGCATAAATCCTGTTTATACTAAGAACCCGCCAGAATGAAGGATTATTCTTCTTTAAAAGCACTTATATTAACTGGAAAAGTTAGTGTGTTCTTTAGTTTTTATTCTTTATCTCTTGATGTTTTCTTTTGTTAATACTTATAATTTTAATTATTGGGATATGTTTTATCTTTAGAAAAGGAAGGTAACTAAAAGCTAAAAACTAAGGAACTCTCATCATTGATCTAAATCCGCTCAAACGTCTTGAATTTCTTGATCTTGAATATTCTATAAAAGAGAATCATTGTGTTTCTGTAGAAAATTTTAAGTTTAATTGTAAATTTAAAAAAGGATTTAATCATATTTTACATAGTGAAAATAATCATCTAAATAGTATTACAGATCTTGTTTTAAATATAGGTTTTGGCCTAGAAAAAGAAAATAATAAAATTATTAAAATTTTAACAGAATTAAAACAAAAAAGTCTTGAGAGAGAGGCTTATATTAATAAAATCAAAGAAAATTTAGATTTTATAAAAGATCAAAATTGTTATATAATTGCAGAATTAAAAACAAAGAAAAAGAAACCAAAGAAAAAGAAAGTTCAGAACCGTTTGATTTTACTAAAGAATTAGATAAATTAACTAAAACCATAAAAGATTTAGAATTAGGTCCAATTGAAAGACCTAAAAAAGATATTACTCCACCCATTTATAAACATTGGAAAGCTAGAAAATGAATAGCTTTATAGGAAGATCTAGAACAATACAAGAAGGAAGAAGTAGTACGTCAAATATTAATGACATAGTTTCTAATACATTTTTAAATAGAATAACTACAAGAGGATCAGGAAGTAATTCTTCCGAAAATATTGTTCAAATTGAAGATGAAATTAATATAGACAGAAATTTAGAATTATACAATAATCATCAAATTGATATTTTAAATCCAAGAATTTTATATCAAGCAGAATGATGAATATTAACACAGTATTAATAAGAAGCAGTAGGGAAGAAAGTCTAAGAATAGTTGAAAATACTCAAATTATAGACTTAATCTCACCAGAAACAATAATAAAAATTAAAAATTCCAAAAAACGATTTGTCCATATTGGATTAGTTGTTATAGGAATAAAAGGATTAGGAAGAAAAGAGTTAGGTACTAAAGTTTTAACAATATTAATGGATAAATCTTGGAGTACAAATATGAAAAAAGCAACTATTTCCGGAATGGAAGTAGATATGAGTCAAAAATGAAGGCAATATTTTATTGTTTACCAGCAATACTAAAAGATATAAATGATTTAAAAAATTTAAAAATAGGATTACAGACAAAAGGATATGATGGTTATATAGGAAATAATCTAATTGTAAGTGTAGGAATTTTAGGAAAAGCCAGCAATAGATCTGGTATGAATTTTAAAGTAAACATAGATGGAATTGTAAAAAATATAAATAGTAAGGGAATAAAAATGATAGATCCCATAAAAATCAATCCAGAAGATCTTGCTGGATTAGATTGGTCATTAGAAAATTTTAGTATTAATGAAGATAATAAGATTTTAGTTCCACAAAAAAGTCTTATGTATGAAACAAGTACTGGAACATTCAATTTAAGATTCACAAATTACATTAAAAAGGATAATGAAAAAAGTGATGATGAAAAAACAGAAACAAATCATACATTAATGGCAAATATAAAAGAAGATTCTATTTATAATTCAGAACCTATTTATGATACAGAACCTGAATCAGAATCAGAAACTGAAGATTATGACCAAATTGATTTAATTGGATACAGTCAATTTAATGAATTAAATGACTATTCAGATAATGAATCAGAAATTGAAATTGAAACGAGTTTTAAAATAGAAGAAACAAAAACTTCTATTGAACAAATAATAAATAAAAAATTTACCGAATTAAATATACAAACAAGTTGATGATATGATAATTGAATGTATGACGTATTAAGTATGAATTATGAAGAGTCATATGTTGAATTAGAAAAATACTTTAATTTACCATTAGTAAGTGATATAATGAATGGTAAAAGTATGATAATAGATTTTTACAAAAAAGAAGCAAATTTTATGGATGCAGCTACTATAACCGGATATAAAAGACCAAAAATAGAATTTTCACATACAGGACAAGGTTCAATGGATAATATAGGCAGAGAAAATTGGGCTCCCTCTAGTTTAAAATACGAAGGAGAATCTCAATATAAAGGAAAAGGAAGTAGAATGCCTATTGGAAAATTATACAGTAAAGAAATGTTATTATTAGAACAACAAAGTCCTCAATTATGGCCAGATGAAATATTAATATGGGAACAAAATGTAGTTAGAAATTGGGAAACAAATAAAAGAACAGATATAGATATGTTTGCTTATTTAGAAACAACGCTAGGACCAATTGCTCTAGGGTTGTGGCAAAGTAAAAAGAATCAAGCTCCTGAACAAATTAATCAAATTAAATCTTTAGGAGAAAATCCTTACAATTTCACAAGTCAAATTAGAATATTATTATTAGGAGTTGATCCTACAAAAGAAAATACATTTATTCAAGATACTGCAATTAGAAATCTTGAACAATTAAGTATTTCACATTTTAAATATATTAGAGAATTTAGTACAGATTTTACTAGAATAATATCACAAACCGGAAGGGCTATGGAAGATGAGTTATGTGATAAATATTTTATAAAATTACCGGGAGATTTAGGAAAAGGTCTCCATGAAGAATGGAAAAAACTTGATCCAAAACCTATAAATTTAGGAATTGGACCCAGAGTGTCTTTTGTTTTTCATAAATTAGAAGAAAAGTGTAAAGAAGCTGTCATGCAAGAACAAATTAAAAGCCAAGCATGGGCTTTTTGTAAAACAGCAATTTATACACCACAGGCATATGGATATTATGAAAAACCCAAAAAATATAAACATATTAGAAAAAGTACTAGTTTTGATAAAAATAAAAATTATGATAAAAATAAATATGTTAGAAAACCACAAAATAGAACTTGTAGATGTTTTATTTGTGGGGATCCAAAACATTTAGCAAATAGATGTCCGGATAAGAACAAAGATAATAGAAGTAGAGAAAGAAACAATCTAGTTGAACAAATAGGAGATTTTGAAATAGAAGAAATTAAAACCGACTCAGAAAATGATTCAGTATATAGTATATTTAGTGAAGAAGAAAAATCACAAATAACTTACACATATATGAATACAGAAACAGAGTGTCAACATGATTGGATAAGATTTAAAGGAAATAATCATATTAGCTGTTTCATTTGTAATTTATTCCCAGCTATTGATAAAAGATATCAATGTAATAAATGTTTTAAAGAAATATGCTTCCTATGTATACATGAAATTTTTAAAATAAATACTGAATTAGAAGGAAGAACAATAAATATAATAGAACAGGATGAAAAATTAAATTTTTATAAAGAAAGAATAAATAAACATGAGTTAGCTATTGAACTCATAAACCAAAAAATACAACTATTAGAATTTAAGAATAATATATTAGAAGAAAAAATTGATAAAAGAAAAAATATAATTATAACAGATGAAGAAGCTGAATGTAGTAAAATGTCACAACATATTGAAGAAAAACAGGAAGTCATTTCAATAAATAATAAAAGTCTTGAAAGTATTAATAAAGGAATTTCTAATTTAATAACTCTACATTGCAGAGTTTGGCTAGATCAAAATACTTATATACCATTAGCAGCCACACTTGATACGGGAAGTACTAAAAGTTTAATAGGATATAGTCTAATCCCAAAACGATATCATAAAAAATTAACTTATAATATAGAAACAAGAACTCGTTGAAAATAGAATTATTAAAATAACACACCAAGTTGAAGCATTAGGAATTCAATTCCTAGACTTTGCAGGAAATTTTAGTTCTAAATATGAATTACCACAGGTTATTATTAATCCAGAATCTGTAAAATCAGAAGATTTTTTGTTAGGATTAAACTTTGTTACAAGTTTAAATGGATCAATTACAATAGCAAAAAACCATATTACTCTTAGTAAACAAGTTTATAGTTTTCCTACAAACAGATATAGTCAGACATCAGAGTTCGCTCGAAAGCGTGGTGGAACTGGTGAATTAGATTTTTTCAAAAAATCTCAAAATAAAGAAAGTCACAGGATAAATAAAATAGAAAATGAAACAATGTTTTATTTAGGAAATTTTTTAGGTCACGAATTAGAAAAAGGACCAAATATTACAAAGAGCATAAATTACCCTATAATTCAAAGACTTGAAAAAATAAGATTAATAGGTGAAGACATTACTAAGACAAAAGTAAACTATTTAATAAAACAAAAAATTAAAAATCCTGATATAAGGATTATTACAGCAAATATAGAATATTCTCCAATTGATAGAGAAGAATTTAAAAAACAAATTCCAGAAATGTTAGAACAAAAATTAATTAGAAGATCAGAAAGTCCACATAGAACATCAGCTTTTATAGTTAGAAATCATTCAGAAATAAAAAGAGGAAAAGCAAGAATAGTTTATAATTATAAAAGATTAAATGATAACACCATAGATGATGGTTACAATATTCCGAATAAGGATGGATTAATTAGTTTAATCCAAAATAAAAAGATTTTTAGCAAATTTGACCTTAAATCAGGATATAATCAATTACAATTAGAAGAATGGTTTAAACCATGACAGCTTTTTCCCCGTCCAAGGACATTTTGAATGGAATGTTTTGAGTTTTGGCTTAAAAATGCTCCATCGATTTTCAAAGATTTATGGACTCTATATTTCTAAAATATGATTTCGTCTAGTTTATATAGATGATATTCTTGTAGCGAGTAATAATATTAAAGAACATGAATACCATTTAGAAATTATTTTTAAAGAAATAGAAAAACAAGGTATTGTAATTAGTAAAAGAAAAATGGAATTATTTAAAAGAAAAATATCCTTTTTAGGATTAGAAATTGGAAATGGAAAGATTGAATTACAACCACACATTGCGGAAAAACTATTAAACTTTCCGGATAAACTAGAAGGTTTAAAAGCAAATTCAAGCTTTCTTAGGATTGCTCAATTATGCTAGAAAATTTATACCAAACCTTAGTAAGCTTGCAGGACCTTTATATAGTAAAACTACTAAAAATGGGCAAAGAAATTTTAATAAAGAAGATATTCTTTTAGTTAAAAAAATAAAAGAAGCGATTAAAATAATTAACCCACTAGAATTACCTCTAGTAACAGATTATATTATTATAGAATGTGATGGCTCCAAAGAAGGATGGGGAGCTGTTATGTTATGCAAGAAAAATAAATATTGCCCCAAAAATGAAGAAAGAATTGCTGCATATAGCGATGGAAATTTTGGAAAAATTGGAAGTAATTGGACTTCTTTAGATTTTGAAATACAGGCATTAATAAATTCATTAGAAAAATTCAAAATCTATTTAAATAATGAATTTACAGTAAGAACAGACTGTGAAGCAATAGTAAAATTTTTAAAAAATGATAATAGTAGAAAAGTAAATAGAACCAGATGGGTAAATTTACAAAACCTAATTCAAGGAAAAGGTTACATAATAAATTTTGAACATATAAAAGGAAAAGATAATAATCTAGCTGATTTACTTTCCCGTAACATTTTTAAATATTTAAATACAGGTTATGAATCACAAAAAAGTCATCAAACCTAAAGGCAAGGAGAAAGTTGCTACAGAGAAAGTTTCTACAGACAATTCTCCAATGATAACATCTAGTGCAGAAAGTAGCCCTAAATTTCTAAAATTGGGACATACTTCTACTAGTTCTCCCGATTCAAAATTTACACAGATGGGAAGTGATTTTCAGAATTCTCCCAGTTCAAAATTTATACAGATGGGAAATTTTTCTCAAACTTCTCCTATTTCCAAAATTTCAACAAAAGGAGAAAAGAATTTGAAAACACACTTTCAGTTTGGATCTGTTATGCTTTCTACTCACACAGATCAAAACAAAAAATTCAAACCATACACTGGAATCGAGGTTAATCCTCAACAACAGTGTTTGTTAGATAATTTGTGGCATATTCAAACTCTTCCCAACGCCACCTCTTTCAAAGTTCAAATTCTTAATGCCCTTAGTTTCTATTTTTCAGATTTAAAGGCGAGAAAGAATGTAATCCCAAAAAGAAAATTTTCTCATTATGTTATTTACAGAGGTACAAAAGTAGGTCTTTTTAATAATTTTGATACAGTTAGAAAACATATTACTTGTCAAAACCCTATTTTTAAAGGATATTATACCTTTAAAGAAGCTTTAGATAATGCTAGAGATTCTTTAGGGTTAAACTTTTTCATTGAACCAGAAGAAGTAAAAAGTTTTTCACAAATTGTAGAAGAAAACCCAAGTGGGGTAATTTCAGCTCAATCCGAGACAATTCAAAAATTAGAAAAACAAATTTTTGATTTACAAAGTCAACTTTCTCTCGCCAATTCAAAAATTCAAGAGAATGTTGAGGCCCTAAAATTCAAGGACCAAACAATTTTTACAATGGAAAAAGGGATCTCAAACCTTAATTCAAAAATTTTTTCCTTGAACACTGAGATCAAAGATTTTGAAATAAAAAAGGATTCGATTCCCCAAAGAAAATTCGAAAATTTCAAGGCAAGAGTGCTTGATCTCCCTTACCAAGAGGTCTTAAAACCACTTTTAGACAGAGTTCCTGAATTGGAACAAATAATTTCAACAAAGGCCTTGGAAGGAATTTTAAAGGATTTTGAAAATCTCCAAAAGAAATTGGTAAAAATTATTTTTGGAGAAATTCATTTCGAAGGAGTAAAAGTAGTACAAAAGTCAACATACTACTTTGATTCTCAAGAATTTCCAGATGGAGTCCCCGGACTTTTCAAACTCCAAGTTGACCTAAATTCGACGGACATGAATTGTGAAAATTTTTTAAAATTTTATCACAATGGCATGGTTGATTTTATTGAGTTCCGTCTGAAGAAGAAGGCTCAAAAATTGAAGACATTCGGAAAAATTGGGAGAAAAATTCTTGCTTATAGGAGGGAATATTGCATCAAAATCCCTAAAAGGCAAGGTATTCTCGTAAAATTATATCCTCTCTTCCACAAGTTATAAATGGCTCTTATGTGCCAAGAAAGAGGATTTTTATGGAAGAAAAAGATGATTAAGAAATCATGATTCAACATCATTTGATTTCAAGGAAATTGAAAATTTCAAGGTGTATGAATACTATCAAGAAAATATGGGTTTCGAACTAATTTTCGGAACCAAGACAAACTCCTTGAGAAGGACATTTCACCCAGATCTTTGGGACGAGAAAATTGGAAAATGCTTTTACCATTCAGCGGTGAAGGCGAAAAATTAGAAGACGAAGAACACATCATCAATCAAGAAGTGTTTGCTCTTCATCAAGAAAGTGATACGAGAAAATGATGAAGAAATTCCGAAACTCAAGGGATTTCTAGAAAGGATATGACGAATGCAATGACGAAAATTTATCAATTGTCACTAACATTTGTCAAAAAGTTTTTCTTACTTTTTGAATTTTTTGGCCACGATTATTGTATTTTGGCCACGATTATTGTTATCTTTATTTTTGTAGTGTAGTCTTTTCTTTTCTTTTTTAGTCTTTTCTTTGATTATTACTTGTTTGAATTTGTGGTTTTTTCTAGACTAGGTATCTTAACTTTTATAGGATAGATTGGAATTGTCGGCCAATTTTTGGCTATAAAAAGAGCTTTGCTCTTTCATTGTAAACACACCGAAGAAACAATACAACCCTCTTTTATTCAAAATCAAGAATGAGTTTCTAAACTCTCCTCTTCTTAGTTTTTAGCAGATAGTTATTCCTTCCTAGTTCATATAATATATCCCAGTATTTAAAAAAAAAAAAAAAAAAAACTCTCCGCTGTATAAACTCTTCTCCATCTCAAAAGATCAACCTGGAGTGCTGCCCTTTTCTGGAAAGCTCCTCCATCTCGTAAGATCTTTTTCTTTTATTGTGGATTAATGTGTATCCCTAAAAAACACACCATAATATATATATATATATATATATACACACACACACAAGGTGATACCCCATGAAAAGAAAAATGTTGAAAACCAAATGGGGATGTATTGTATAAAATCATCAAGATCAAATTTAATCCACCACGAATGCTTTTTCACATTATTTTCATAAATAAATAAATTATCCCAAACTTTAATATAATAAAAAAAACTATAAAATTTTGGGAGTACTTTATAATTTTCAAATTACCTGCTTTGATAAAGAAGCTATCAGAGTACCTAAGTAATATATATATATTCTTTGTAATTCTCTAAAAAAATCCAATTTTTATGATATGGTAATGATTATGAGCATGGTGCTTCTATCTGATTCTTGCGGTCAAACTAATTATCAGTCAAAGTACTTACTTTTGGTAATAGAAATTACAGTATTGTCACAAAACTTGGAAAAAAAAATACTAGTATTTAATATAAAAAATTAGCAACTATATCCGATTTAAACCATTCCTATATATTATGTACATATAGTAATATTTATTTGTTCCTATTTATACCTTAGATACTTCCAAATAGTAAGGTCCTCCCATCTTTCTTTTTTGTCTGTCTCATTAGCATAGTCTCATTTCAAAAATAAAAATAATTAAATCTTTAAAAGCTGTGGGACCTACCATTTTTTATTTTTTTTACTCTTGTTTCTTAATAACCGTACGAAAGCAAGTGAGACCTTGCTATTAGAACGAAGAGAGTAGTATTTGTCTGTATATATATTTCCCATTCATTTGTACTTCAAAATTCTCTTTCATTAATAAGAATGTATTTTTGCCATATATTTCCTGCAAAAATATATATGTTGCATGTAGGATGCATTATTTTTACATAACTTATAGTTGGTGTGCTTTCATTACACATTTGAATGAAGGACACCGAATACTAGTAATGTAAGATATAATATATTATTAATTTCTATTAATACTCATATCTAAAATCCACATAATAAAATAATCTAGCTTGTTTTATACCATAAGATAAATGAACAAAATAAAAAACTCAATTATATAAAAATTACACGTATATACTCTTTTACTTTTTGGGATGTACCATCACAGATTTGGCTTATTTTTTTTTTCAATTCTCATACTTATCCGACTTTGGAATTTTGATATTAGAATAAAATAAATTTACCAAATTGTACACATCCCCAATTTGAGATAAAATACTACTGAAAAATCAGAGCAAAGAAGTAGACAGGGACTAAACCTAGGCAAATCAAAATTAAGAAAAGGGTAATCACTAATCAACAAGATTAGTACTTAACTATGATTAAAAACATATTTACGAAAAGGGGGTTGTAACAATTAATTACATAATTACCAAATTTGGAAAGTGAAAAACAAATGATGATGCTATTCTACCTCAAGTATTTGTTTGTTTCCTGTTCAGAGACAGCTGATATTTTGGGCCCACACAAACCTCTTTCATTTTGCTCTCTAGTCCCTATCAAATATCTCTTTCCCAATTTACAAGCCATTTTCCCTCTAAAATTATCTAATTGCCACTCCTTTTTGGTGGATATATTTAACATGATATATAAAAAAAAAAAAATGTAACGAAACATCTATATATCTTATTCTATGAGCGTCAAATATATGTGATTTCTTTATGTACAAAAAATATCTATTTGATTTTGACGTAAATATGCAATGCATAATGTATAGTTCTTTTGTCTTAATTAATAGTGTTAATTTATCTCTAGACATAAGAAAAACATTAATTTTTGTCTAAAAAAGATATATTGCTTCCGTACGCGATAAGTGTAGCATAATTTCATTTTCCCCACGTCCGCGATAAGTGTAGCACTTTCCATTTTAGAAAATGACCCCACCCACTACCATTTTTTTAAACTTCACAACAATTCATTGTGGCGGGTCCCTTTCCCCACTCAAAACCAATCTATCAACCATTTCTTAAAACTCGTGCCGAATTCAATGTGTTACACTTTTCGCGGACGGAGGGAGTAGTTCTTGTTGGCTACCTTTTCTTTGTTTTAGAGTCTAAATAAATGTACTTTTAAAAAAAAATAACTTTCCTTCGTTCTCCTCTCTCCTCACTTCAGGACTTTCACAGTTTCACTCTCTTATTTTTTTGGAGCCTTTTTTTTTTTACAAAAAATGATAATGAAAAACATAAATTTTGTTATTGGAGGGAGATGGGGAAAAGTGCAATCGAATTAGATGGTAAAATTAAAATAAAATCAAATTAAATGAAGCGAGAGTTTTACTATTGGTATGTTTCTCAATCTTTACTAACAAGAAATTTAATGCATTTTCCTCCAATTATTCACTTAATTTATGACGTCCCCTTTATCCATAAAATAAGGAACTTAAAACTATTATCCTTTTCTTTGTTCTGACAAAAAAACAAATCTCTTTTTCCCGTCCTTTGTTCGTACAATACTGTTTCTTTCTTTCTTATGAATAGTTCTTTTGAATGATTGGAGTATTGCTTAGGAAATTACTCTATGAAATGTTTTCACAATTGAAAGATAAATATTAATATTTGAAATATTTTTTAAGTGCGTTAATAGAATCATTAATTGATATACCCCAACATGCCTACAAACGCCACTTAAATAAATAAATAAATTAAGATATATAGCAGACTATACTCATGAATAAAAATGGTCTTTGAAATACTGTATCTGATAAAATATTTTTAATATAATATATTTCCGTGTGTATATATATATATATATTTGATATATGTGTGCATTTATATGCATGCAGTGATGCAGGTACTGATTATATTTGCTAGTTGCTACATTTTACATCTGATAAATTATTTCCTAAAATCTCACCTACAATTTTTTTTTGTCTTGTATCTGTTTCGTATTAAATCCCACGCACACATAATTAATGAATGTTAGATACAAAATATATTTCTCTTTACTGGTCATATTTAATCACTGTATATGTGAGCGATAAAAAAATTAATATATATATTAATAAGAATCGGACAAAGAAATTAAAGCATGGACCTACTCTATGCCCAAATGCCTAATTTCTTTTAACCATCATACAAATGCTTAATTTCTTTTTATACAAAGGGCAACTTCGTTAACCTATAGCAACTCTATTTGTGCTCCAATTTTGTTTTGACCCCTGTAATTTTATCCATAAATATTCTCAGCACTCAAAATTGTATACTAAAAAAAATGACAAATTTAATTTTTAACTCTTAATTATTACATAAGAAACTGAACAATTAAGGCTCGTTTGATATCCATATACCAGTATATCAGATATCATGTATCGATATGGTATCAGATATTAGGTATGAGTATGAGATTAATATTTACTATTTGTGTTTGGTATGCTGAAGATATCAACTTATATCATGTGGGGAGGAAATGAGAGATATGAATCATACCTTAGCAAAAATTGGTATATCAAAATATTGAAAATTAGGGTATCAAGTATATCAAAGACATCAATTTGATATCCATATACCGATATACTAAACACAAGGTATGAATATGGGTCATATTCATACTCATACCTGATATACGTATATGAATACCAAACGAGCCCTTAAAGAATTTACATTAAAGACGAGGGTAATATAGGGAGTTTGAAATCATATTGTTTTACATAAATTTGAAATATGACACTAATTCGGAGACTAATGGAACAACTAGTTTGTAGAGTGATATGTTAAGTTGTAAGTTCGTATTTCAGAGTGATGATATTGATGTTGTTTGTGCACATATACAATAATAGTTTGTGGGGATATTAAAATACAAAAAAAATATTTAATATGATCTAAGTATTGCAAAAAAATGCAATGCGAAAGTGAGAAATACCATGACGTTTTTTTTAATTAATTTTCGTGATTAATTCAACTATTATGTAATTTGAACTATATATCTCCGGGATTTTCTCTATATTCGTAATAAAAATATTTACTGTTTTTATTTTTTGTGAAGGGCATTATAGTAAAAACGCAGGAGATGCTTCTGAACTCGAAGAATCAAACTCTGGATAAGTGGAAGACTGACAAACTCCAAATGCTTTTTTTTGGGGGGACCTTTTCGTATTCTTTTGGAGCGGCGGGCCCCACCCTAGGTCGAACGACGCCGTTCTAGCACGTAAATTGCATGTTCCCACCAAACATGAGACAAAAATAATTTCGCCCACAAAAACTAAAACTCCCATCAAAAAATATTTTGTCGCAAAATAAAATTTAAATTTAAAATATACTAAAAGAGTAGAAAAAAATTTCGTGCTTATTTGTACCGTCGCCACCCTCTTCGTGTTCCCAACAAACTGTACCTTCTCTCTCTCTCTCCTTTTCAGTTCTCAAGAAAATCACTACTGTCCCACACTCCCACTGAATTCTCTCCACCATCCCACAAAATCACAAATTTCATTGCAAATGCGAAACACTGCAGCCCGAAAAACATCTCACATTTTGAAGCTCTTAGCATCCCGCCCTTCATAATTTTCGACAATGGCGTTCAGCCTAATTTACTGCATTTTCGCTCTGATTCAACTGGGTTACATGCCCTCAGACGCTGCTCAAATCTCCGACAGAGATAGTCTCCTCTCCTTCAAGAATTCTCTCGAAAATCCCGAAGCGCTCGTTTCATGGAGCCCTTCAACCTATTACTGCAGGTGGACCGGAGTGCTGTGTCACGGCGACCGGGTCACGTCACTCGTTCTCTCGACTCGGAACCTTAGGGGGCCCCTCTCCGCTGCTCTCTTCTCCCTCACCAGCCTCATTGTGCTGGATCTTTCTTCCAATCAGTTCCATGGAGAGATTTCTGAGGAAATAGCTTTGCTCACCGCGCTCAAAGTGTTGGACTTGGGTGATAATCAACTCGCCGGCGACTTACCGGTCCGACTCGGTGAGCTGTCAAGCCTGCGCACTCTGCGACTCGGCCCCAACTTCCTCACCGGAAAGATTCCGCCGGAGTTCGGAAACATGGTAAAGCTCGAATCGTTTGATCTTTCCGGTAATGCACTCGCCGGAAATATCCCGCCCCACATCGGTAACTTGAGTCGCTTGCAGATTTTGGCTCTTGGTAATAATTTTTTAAGTGGTTCGCTGCCGTCGAATTTCTTTGCTAAATTTAAAAGTTTATCTTCATTCGACGTTTCAAACAACTCTCTCTCCGGGAACATACCGCCGGAGATCGGTGAGCTCTCCTCTCTCACCGAGCTCTACATTGGAGAAAACCACTTTTCCGGTGAACTACCGCCTGAGATCGGCCACCTCTCCAATCTCGCAATCCTTTCCGCGCCGTCGTGTTTGATCAACGGCCCTCTACCGGAAACATTCTCAGGGCTGAAGTCATTGAGCAAGCTCGACCTCTCCTTCAATCCGTTGCAGTGTTCGCTCCCAAAGAGTTTCGGAGAGTTACAGAATTTAACGGTGCTAAATCTCGTCTACGCCGAGATTAATGGAAGCTTACCGTCGGAGATTGGGAAATGCAGAAATTTGAACGCGTTGCTTCTCTCCTTCAATTCTCTCTCTGGAGTTCTCCCCCATGAATTATCCGAGCTCCCCACTCTGACGACATTTTCTGCGGAGAAGAATCTGCTCTCCGGCGCATTGCCTTCTTGGCTTGGTAAATGGTCGCAGATTGATTCGATTTTGCTCTCCAACAACAAATTTTCTGGGAGAATTCCGGCTGAAATTGGGAACTGTTCGATGCTCAGCCACCTCAGTTTGGGGAGTAATATGCTTTCCGGCGAGATTCCTAAAGAGCTGTGTAATGCAGTTTCGTTGGAGGAGGTGGAGCTCGATCACAACTTTCTAACTGGAAATATTGAAGAAACTTTCGAAAAATGTGGAAATTTGACGCAGTTGAGGCTGATTGATAATCAAATTGTTGGTTCCATCCCTAATTATCTCTCTAAGCTTCAGTTAATCAGTCTTGAGCTGGATTCCAACAATTTCACTGGCTCAATTCCTGTAAGTTTATGGAGTTCTGAGTATTTGATCGAGTTTTCTGCAGCTAATAATCAGTTAGAGGGCTCTCTTCCTGCTCAAATGGGCAACGCGGCGTCGTTGCAGGCCCTCGTTCTCCCTAACAACCGTATATCCGGCACCATTCCTGCAGAGATTGGGAAAATAAGCTCTCTCTCTGTTTTGGATTTAAACTCAAATCTTCTTGAAGGTGCTCTCCCCGTTGAGCTCGGCAACTGCACGGCGCTCTCCACGTTGGATTTGGGGAACAACGGTCTTAACGGCTCGATTCCGCAAGAACTTGCTGACTTGCCTCAGCTGCAATGCCTCATTCTATCGTATAACAATCTGTCTGGAGAGATTCCTTCGAAGGGTTCCAAGTATTTCCAGCAGGTTTCGAGCATTCCTGATTCGAGCTACGTTCAGCATCACGGTGTGTATGATCTGTCGAATAATAGATTGAGTGGCTCGATTCCGGATGAGCTAGGGAGATGTGTGGTGGTTGTTGATCTTCTGCTGAGCAACAACCTTCTCTCCGGATTGATACCGAGGTCCTTGGCTCGATTATCCAATCTCACGACGTTGGATTTGTCGTGCAACGTGTTGACCGGTACAATTCCATCTGAATTTGGTGATAATGTTAAGTTGCAGGGGTTTTATCTTGGTAATAACAAGCTTATAGGGTCAATTCCTGAGAGCCTTGGTAGATTAAGTGGATTGGTTAAGCTTAATTTGTCTTCAAATATGTTGTCTGGTTCTGTTCCTGCGGCTTTAGGTGGTTTGGTTGGGCTAACTCATTTGGATTTGAGCTCTAATTCGCTTAGCAATGATCTTCCTGGTGAACTTTCTGGAATGGAAAATCTTGTTGGCTTTTATGTTCAGCAGAATCGGCTTTCGGGTCGTATAGATGATCTTTTCAACAACTCTGTAGTTTGGAGAGTTGTGTTTGTGAACTTGAGTAGCAATTCCTTCAATGGGGACTTGCCACGTTCGTTGGGGAATATGTCGTATTTGACAGTTCTTGATCTTCATGGCAATGGTTTCACTGGTGAAGTTCCATCCAATCTCGGAGATCTTGCTCAGCTCGAGTATCTTGATCTCTCGGAGAATCTGCTCCGAGGAGGGATTCCGGATGAGGTTTGTGGTCTAAGCAATCTCTTGTTCTTGAATCTCTCCGGGAACGAGCTTCAGGGACCGGTGCCAAGAAACGGGATGTGCTTGAACTTGACGAGAGCTGCACTAGCCGGGAATGAGGGTTTGTGTGGTGGGATTGTGGGATTGAGATGCCCTTTGAAAAGCTATGGCAGAAGGTCACCAATGCTGAATGTTTGGGGGTTGGCGTCTGTCGTGGTTGGGGTGATTTTGGTAATCCTCTCTGTGGCTATAGTGGTGAGAATCTGGGCTAATCGATGCAGCAGAAACGACCCCGAGGATGGAGACAGCAGCAAGCTGAACAATAGTTCCGATGATCAGAATCTGTATTTCTTGAGCAGTAGCAGCAGGTCGAAGGAGCCACTCAGCATCAACATCGCCATGTTTGAGCAGCCGCTCCTCAAACTGACGTTGGTCGATATACTTGAGGCCACCAACAACTTCTGCAAGGGCAACATTATCGGGGATGGCGGATTTGGGACTGTGTACAAGGCCACATTGCCCGATGGGAAGATAGTCGCGGTGAAGAAGCTCAGCCAAGCAAAGACACAGGGGCAGAGGGAGTTTCTAGCAGAGATGGAGACTCTAGGAAAGGTGAAGCACAGGAATCTGGTTTCCTTGCTCGGCTACTGCTCGTATGGCGAGGAGAAGGTGCTCGTTTACGAGTACATGGCAAATGGAAGCTTGGATCAATGGCTGAGGAACCGGTCAGGCACTCTGCCCGTCTTGGATTGGGGGAGGCGCTTCAACATCGCGCTTGGTGCTGCTCGTGGTATGGCTTTCCTCCACCACGGGTTCATCCCACACATCATCCACCGCGATATCAAGGCGAGCAACATCCTCGTGAACGAGGATTTTGAGCCGAAGGTGGCTGATTTCGGGCTGGCAAGGCTGATCAGTGCTTGTGAGACTCATGTGAGTACAGACATTGCTGGCACATTCGGGTATATCCCGCCCGAGTACGGGCAGAGCTGGAAGGCCACGACACGGGGGGACGTCTACAGCTTCGGTGTGATCCTGCTGGAACTGCTGACCGGGAAGGAGCCAACGGGGCCGGATTTCAAAGACATCGAAGGGGGGAACTTGGTGGGGTGGGTGTTCTTGAAGGTGAAAAACGGGCGGGCGGTCGACGTGCTCGATCCGGCGGTTCTTGATGCTGATTCGAAGCAGATGATGCTTAGGACACTGCATATTGCTGTGCTGTGCTTGTCTGAGAATCCTCCCAACCGCCCCACAATGCTTCATGTTTTGAAGTTCTTGAAAGGGATACAAGAGGAGAAGTAGGATTTGATGCAGTAATTGGTAATAAATGTAATTATTATGTGTGGATGTTGCTATTTTCTAACCTAAACAACAGATGTTATATATGTGGTATAGTTTGGTTTATGTATCACAAACTATGTATTGGAATATGAATATTCAAGTATTATATCAGTCTCTTTTATGAGTAATTTTACTTCATCGTTTCACAATTAAGGGATATGCATGCAATCTCCAGTTTATTAATCTATAATTGTGATGAATTAATCCTAAATCATAATTTAATAATTCATAATTAGAGTTTCTTAATTTACAATGAAGATTTAATTAGACCCTATAATTGGGAATTAGGGAATGCTCGCATCCTACGGGGAGACCAACCATTTTCAAAATTCTAGTGGAAAAGAAGAATAGTATAATAGTAGTCAATTTAGACGAAAATAATATTTTTCTAACCACTAAACCATGATATAAGACTAAAAGATGAGTTTTCTAGCACTTTTATTAAAATCCTTAAATATCGTTGGTATCTAGAGTAGGGGTGAGTAAAACTCGAACCAAATCGAAAATTCGAACTGCAACAATTCGAAATTCGTAGTTCGGTTTGGCAGGGCTGGCCCTGTCACTTCGGAGGCCCTAGGTGAAAAGGAAAAAAGGGGCCCTTCGTCAATTTTCTTCTACCATGCCTTTGAGTGACTGCTATTACTACAATATTAACTACAAAGAAAACATTAGTAGCACCTGCTATAAACTAGAAAACAAATATCAAACCATTATTGAAAAAGTTTTGATCTTGTAGCATTTTGAGAAGCAAAATCATCAATAATATCTTCAAGATCAAGTTTTTCCAATACCTCATTTTCAATGCATAAAATTGCAAGACCATTTAACCTTTCTTGACACATAGTAGAACGCAAATATGATTTTATCAATTTTAGTTTTGAAAAACTTCATTCAAAACATTATTTTCATTCTCAATAACTACTTCATTCAAAGCATTAATTTCTACATTTTCAATCACATTGTCATTCACCGGAGAACTAGAACTAGGTACAAGAAACTTATGAAGAGCCCCTCTTTGAGTTTTAATTTCCTCTTTTTTTTTTTTTACTTCCAGAAGCATGATGCCTAGGCATATTATGCCCTCTAATTATCACAAATATAATTCAATCACTAATTGTAGCGTGAGAGAATGAGAAACAGAGAATTAAACCTTGTACCTGTTTCAATTGTTCTTAAACCCTAGCCTCCGATTTTCACCTGATTCAGAGATTGAGAGAGAGGTTCCGAAGGAGAGCAAGAAGTTCCGTGAATGAGAGAAATATTCAGAGATTAAAAGAATCAGAAAGGAAGAGAGGAGAGCAGAGAGTAAATTGTGTGATTGTGAGAATAAGAGAGAGCGAGAGCTAGAAGGTGAATGTGTTTTTTTTTAACCGTTGGAAATATCAATATATCATCATATCAATATCAGTAATTTTTTTTAATTAATACTAATGGGTTTTTTTGTATTTTTTTTTGGGGCTCCCCAAATTTGGGGGACCCTAGGCCTTTGCCCCTTGGGACTACTGCCAGGGCCGGCCCTGCGGTTTGGTTGTCTTAACATAACAGTGCGGTTCAGTTAAGAAATAGAAAATCGAAATTATTTCGGTTTGGTTCGAGTTGAACCAAAAAAATTTGGCTTCAACCTGAAAAACCGAAATATTTTTATATGTTATTTTCTTTTATTATATCTATAATTTAATGTTTAAAAGTAATTCAAATGTGAAATTATCACCAATGTTGTTTTGTTTTGGTTGAACTAATAGTAAATTACTATTTTTTTGTGCAAAAGTGTTAGAAAACTGGAAATAAAATAGGTGCAAATGTAGTGAAAAATATACACTTAAAAGTGTATAAAATATCCTAGTTAAAACCGAATAAACCGAACCCGAACCGCACATTACGGTCCCGAACCGCACATTACGGTTTGGATTTGATTTTGTTGCACATCTAATACAGTTTGGTTTGATTTAAAAAAAAATTCAATTCGATTTTCGATTAGTTTTGATTCGGTTTGGATTGGGCCGAACCGCCTGCATGCTCAGCCAATTCCGGAGAAAGAGAACTGAAACTGAATGTGGCGATTTAAAAAAGTGTCAAATTGATTCTTTAAAAAATGTGAGACCTTAGAATTGATTATCGGATCGAACACAATCTGATAACATATATAAACACAATGTGTTATGATATAAACTATCATCTGATAAACAAATATAAAGCATAATGAATAGTGACTAGCGGTAGCTAGGTTAAAGAAACAAACAAACAAATAAAAAAACAAATTTGCACTTAATATGTGTTGTTTATGTGGAAGTTTTTTGATTTAATTCTACACATTTTTATGACTCCTACATTTTCTTTGTAGAGTTAATTCATTAAATTTTTATTAGAGATAATGTATGATTATAGCACTTTCAGAGAAACAAACACTAATAATAGTATCACTTTTTAAAAATACAAATAATAGCACTTTCTTGACTTTTTTACCCTTCATTCTTTTTCTAAAATATCTTTATTGTAAATGAATTAAAATACTTTTTTAATTTCTAATAAATGTATATTATGTATATTAAAAAAGGTTTTGCATCCCAATTCTCTCCAAACATTTACGTCTGCAATCCCCTCTCTCTCGACCGCTTTCTCCCTCAAATCAATTGCAGCAAACCACTGCCACTGCTCCCATTCTCTGGCGAGACGCATCTGCCGGTGGTGTTGCCGTCACCTCTTATGCACCTCCATGCACAAACCACCATTGAAAATCCAATTGTTAAACCCTAGATACCCAATTTAATTCCTGAAAATTTTCTCCTCTCTCCCTTCGAATTTCGGCGAAAACTCATCGGTCATTCGCTCGTCTCTCCTTCGGTTCAAACAAAAGCAGCGATGGCAGGGGTTGCCGCCGCCGCCACCGTGGTCGTCCGCCACCAAAGCACTCTCCATCACCTGCTCATCTTCCACCCTCCAGATCCCCACCTCCGCCGCCTCCACCACTGTCGTGTCTTTAACTTTGTTGTCGGTCCCGCCACCATGCCGGAGAATGTCCTTCTCAAGGCGGTGCCACCACGCAGTTCGTCTCCCTGCCGATCAACCGCTGCAACCACCCAGATCTACATCTGATTTCACATTATTCTTCATGTGATTTCACATAGATTATAATGTGATTTCACATAGATTATAATGTGATTTCACATTATTTTTCATGTGAATTGCAGCAGCGGAAGTTGGGTTTAGAAGTTGGTTGACCAGACGTGGCTTGTTCCCTCATGGAGACTAGTCTCGGCTTCTTTCGCCGTGGTGGACGGCGATGGGATGGCTTTAGGTTTCTGGTGTGCCTGTCTGGTCTCGCCATGAAGAAACATGTGACTGGTAGAGAGGGAAGGAGGTCTCTGGAAATTAGAAGGTGAAGGTTGCCGGAAAATATTTCGACGGCAGCGGGTAGATTTCTAGGGGCGGCGCTGACTTGGGAGAAGGAGAAGAGTGGGTAGGTTTTGGGAGAGTGGGAGAGATAGAGAAAAAAGTAAATTTATAGATATTTAGTAAATAGATTGATATTACTCCCTCCGTCCCATGATAAGTGGCTACTTTCTTTTGGGCACGGGTATTTAGGAGAAGAGTGTTTAAAGAGTAAAAAGATAAAAAGTGGTGGAGCCCACATCTTTTGTGTGAGAGAGGGTGTTTCCATATTAGGAAAGTGGCCACTTATGATGGGACAACCCAATAAGGAAATGTGGTCACTTATGACGGGACGGAGGGAGTATATTTTATAATTTTTGTTTGAATTATATAATAATAATAAAAAAACTGAAAAATAGAAAAAAGAAGGAAGGGCAAAAATGTACAAAAATACTATTATTTGTATATTTTAAAAAGTAGTGCTATTATTAGTATTTGCAATCTTAAAAGTGCTATTATCCCATTTCTTCCTTTTTATTATATATAACAAATAATAACAATTTTTTAGGACAAATAATAACAAAATTAGTATTACCGAATCACTATAACATAATTTTTGTATGTCCATATAGTATTTTTAGGGAAAACAGATGATATATTATTAAACATAGAAGAAACATCAACGTCACGTGTTCAAAAACTAAACACGTTTAATTATCAAGAGAAATAAACCCACTAAAACAAAATGGATAAATGTAGTCTAATTAATCGGTCTCCTTAGAAAAAATTGACAATATTTCAATATTAAAGAGTGGAAAAGAAAAGCATATAAACGAATCCACGGCTTTAGAAGAATCTCTTGTAGGGGAATAGTGTGCCTCTCCACTATCAGATCAAAATTGGCCCGGCCCGGCCCGAAATCGGACTGGGCTGCCAATTTTCAAGCCCGAAGCATTTTCGGCCCGGTCCGGACAAATTACACTACAAAGGTATTTTCGGGCTGGGTTGGGCCGCACATTTTCAGACCCGAAAAATTTTCGGGCCCACCCGCCCCGCCCCGGCCCGACTTTTCTTGCAATTTATTTTTGGCCCGGGCCGGCCCAGCCCGATTATCCCAAAAAGCCCGACGGGCTCGACCCGGCCCGGGAATTTGACAGCCCTACTCAGATCCTACAATTGTAAAGCGATTAAATACATTTATTTATTTATTTATTTATTTAATGACAAAATGTGCACATCTACTCTTACTTTCCTCTTTGTGTTTTACTAAAGAATACTTGTCATAATTCGTCTACGAGCTCAACTAGGAAGACAGATTAGACAATTCAACCCAATTTCAATGCATCATTTCTTACTTCAATATAATTTTTTTGAGAACATGAATACACTATGATCATTTACTCAACGAGTATAATATTCCTACATTATTTAATTTTTAGTTAATTAACCATCATAACTAATGGTTTAAAACCATTAAATCCAACACACAGTCGTCATTCCGACCACTCTAACGCTCCTGATTTGTCTGCATTACCACCATCATATTTATTAGTATTCCTACTATACCCTACCTACTTACAATTCATCGGTGTTCTCGATAGAACTGTTACCTCTCGTACATTGTTCTTGACAGGTTGTTGGTGCTCGTCCGATTCAGTTGTAGAAATCAGTCTCTACAATAATCTAAAAATATTATGTACTACACTATGAAATTGTAAATTCTTAAAAAATATTTAAAAATACAATTTATTGGAGAATGTTCTTCCATGTGATTCGCAAGACTTTTCAGGGTTTCCATCACAAAATTTAAGCCAAAATTATAAAATAAAAAAGTTCAAGTAAATAAATTCCAAGTTCAACACTATCATAGCCTAACGAAATTTATCAAAATGAAAACAAATAGTAATAATAAAATAAAAATGTAATCTCGGCAATTATATGCTTTCGTTATGGGCCGTTACGCCGAAAAGGTTGAATTAAATTCACCGACGGAACAAAAGGCCAATTCAATCCATTTTCTTAATAAAAGGTAACTTTTTCAGAATAAAATATAAGTTTGAGATGTAGCCACCTTTATCTAAAATTTCTAGTCTTTTTGTTTCAAGATCTTAATTTTTCTTATCGTCGATGTCATGGAACCCACAACTTCTACGTTTAGTACACACTGAATAAACTACCGTTTATTCACATTGATCTGCAAATTAACATGAAAGAAATTACATTTAAAAAATCAAGTATAACAGACTCGACATGTAAAGATGTTGGTGGAATTCTAATATGATATATGTGACCTTGAAATATCCACTTCTCTTGTGACCTTAATTGTTAATCGTTTTAACACCGACACCTTAAAGATGCATGAGATAAAATGTTAAAGTTCAAAAAGGCGACCATTAAAAGAATTAATAGAAACCTTTCAATAAATCAATCATAAAACTAGGAAAATCTGAATGTGATTTGCTTTTCAAAATGATACGTTCATAACTCATAAGTACCAATTAACAAGCTGATCCTCTATTAATTGCTGCATTTAATATTCTAAACTCTGAAATTTGACCAACAAATACAGTCAACTGGCAGCCATAAAATATGAACATAATTAAGACACCAATAATAAACTCTAGAATTGAAAAGAAAGATAAATAAAAAGCTAGTGTTTAAAGTATCACATATACTAATATATCCCGATCTTTAATAATTTTATCAAATTTATCCCGAACTTTATAAATAGTTCAGATTATCCATATCTTTAAATAATTATCATATTTCTATTATCAGAGCTGGTCTCAACGGCCAAAAGATGACATGATCATTAGATCCAAACGTGATCTTTTCACCTAGCAAATACTACAACAAAAACGCAATTAATTCCAACACACCATGTCATTTTCGGCTATCGGAATCCAGCTCATACGATAAAAATTATAATTTATTCAAAGATTGGAATAGTCTAACTACTTTTAAAAATTTGTAATAGATTTGATAAAAACATTAAAAATAGTAATAATAACCCTAATAGAACACAAAAACTATAGGGATAATTTTACAAAAGAGCACCAAACTATGGTGTTTGTATAAAAAAGAGTACTACATTTAAGCAGTCATAGATTTTGTCCGTGTGAACGGAGATGTCTTGGGTTTAATAACCTTTCCCCAAAGTTTGTATGAAAAAGAGGCTAAAATTTATATCAAAACTTAATTGAGTTTAATCCCCTTTCACTAAAGTAAAAAAAAAAGAAGCTAAATTTATATCAAAACAAGTACTTAACTTTCATTCTGTCTCAAATATGATATTAATGAGGTTCTAAAAAAAATGATATAAATGAGGGAACCATGCTTAAGACCACATAAAATAATTAAAATAAAATTAAGTTTAGATTATAATAATACTATACGGGAAGATGCTAAATACATACTCCCTATGTCCCAATAGTAAGGTTACTCTTTACTTTTTCGTCTATCCGGTCTCATTTCAAGAATGAAAAATGTTTGGATACCACTTTATATCTTTTTACTTTGTTTCTTAATAACCGTGCCCAAAAGAAGAATGATCTTGTTATTGGGACGGAAAGAGTATATTATTGAAATGTAATATATTTTTCATTTAAACTTGGAGATAGAAATAAGACAATTATTAGGGTAAAAAAGAGATAACAATCATATTTGAAAAGAAATGAAAGTTCAGCATTCATTTCGACACAAAATTTAGTTTAATACCCTTTATAAAACAAACAATATAGTTTGGTAAGTGGTAACTTTTGAGAATTACACCCAAAACTATGAGAAGGAATGATATTCAGAGAGAACCTTCTAACGAAACACACGAGCGAGTTGGCCAACAACGCATGCATCCAATCCATCAATAAAAAAGAGTAAAAACCAATTTAAATTAAATCTAAAAACAAAGAAATAATAATAGCCTCTTTAAATAAATAAAAAAAGAAAAAAGGACTCCTTCAGGAAGCTTCCTGAAAGAGAGGTCATTGCGCACAAGGTTACCGAGACACGCGAGTTTGTTTCGCACGTGCCTGATCTCGTACATACACGCGCTTCTACACTATTCTAAACATATTGTACCAAGATCTAATCCTCTGCGGTGATCCCCACCATGCACCTAACATCCACCAATCAATTCAGAACCTTCCGATTTCTCGAGTTGCACCGCGTCAGCCATGACGACTCCTGATCATCGCCGCTGTTATCTTCATCCATCGGCTCAGATTTGATCTCGCCCATCGGCTGCTGCAGCTGCAAATCCATATCGTGCTCCGCCGAACTACTCTGCCCCTCTCTCCCGCGCTTCATCCCTATCGGCACGCCGAACAATCTCGCGCTTAATTCCTCCGCCGCCGATCTGATGTTGCACTCTTCTCCGCCGCTTGCCGCCGCCGCCGCGACGACGGCGGTCTGAATCTCCTCGCAGAATCTCGTCATCGGAAGCAGATCTAACGGCTTCATCGTGTTCTCAGCCACGCACAGTTTACTGCTCTGCGCTTGTTCATTACTGCTGCTGTTGCTCTTATTGCTGCTCGCGTAATTCGACATCAGATGGAAGATATTATTGCATAGATTCTTCATCTGGCTCAACTCTTTGTTGAGCTGCACGTTTTCCTTTCTTAATCTATCGTTCTCGCCGATAAGCTCCGCCGTGCCGCCGCTGAACTCGCGTGCCCTCGACGGAGAGTTGGAGGAAGAAATCACCTGCTCTTCGCCGGAGTCGGACGGAGACGCCGTCCGTGGCGCGGATAGAGCTGGTAGCACCACCGCGGCTGTAGCAGCCACCGTCACAGCGGCCGAAGACGACGGCGTTATTTTCCGGCGCTGTATATCGCACAGAAGCTTCTTCTCACCTCTCCGAAAACATTCGTTGGAGAATTCCCATCGATCCGGCATAACCTTCCTGAATCCCTAAAAATAAAACCAAACAATTCCGTCAAGAAACGAAAATTAAACACGAAGTTCCACCACAAATATACAGATTATCCGAACATGGAGCTTACGTAGGTGTTCAACTGCCGAACAAAACTGGAGAAATTATTGTGCTTGAAATACTTCGGCAGCAAATCTCTGGCGAACTCCGTCGGGTTCCAAACGATAAAAGTAGATCCGTCTTCGTTCCACGAGATGACGTCATCGATCGCCTGGTCCTCCACGAGCTGATACGTCTTGGTCAAAAACGGCGTCGGAAGAGACCTCGCTGCATCTCCCGCCGTCGATTCACCGCCTCCGTTCCGATCTATCGGTGGCGGAGCCATAAAGCCGCCCAACCTACACGGCACCAGAATATGTCAATTCCAAACAACAAAAGATCACATAGCAAACTCACAAAATCCGGAAATTAAACTTACAGACGTTAATTCTGTTGAAATCTAATTTTCCTGAGGGGGAAAGCGCACAGGTTGTGTAGTAATTCCAGAAGGTTCTTATGACAAATAAATGTAGAGAGAGAGAGGAGAGAGAGTAAAAAAGCAAATATTGAGGGGGATAGAGAGGAAAAATGAGGAAAAGGAGAGAAAAGTGTAAGGGAAGGAAAGAGCGAGAAGTTTCGGTGCCGCACGGACACGTGGCGGTAAGAGAGTGGATAGAGGCAGACAGCTCAATTAAATCTGGAGGAGCTCGAAATAGTGTGGTGTTGAAATTTCTTCAACGTTTTGCAATAATTTTAAAAATATATTAATTAATTAAAAGAGTAATAAGAGAATCTAAGGGTGGCTCCAATTGTTCGAAACTAGTTTTAGCTTCCAAAGCGCCACATCAGCGCCACGTCAGCTTTTGGAACCCGCCACTTTTTTTTATCTAACACCTTTTCCAATAATGAAACCAGTTTCTATTATTTAAAGGATCCCACTATAACAACAATGAAACCAGTTTCTACTATTTAAAGGGTCTCACTATAATACACACTACATTAGCTTTGAACTTTAAAATATCATCATTTGCTTGTTTCAAATCGGATTTTTACGATTTTTATGTCGAATAAAAGCTCTCGTCGTGATCTTTAATATAAAATATATGTTCGATATGTTTTAGACAAACTAATAGGTCCGTATTTATGAAAAACTATTAAAAAAACTCGTGGATTCCGATGGAGACACCCTAAAAGAAGTTTATCTTTTGTGGCTTGAATTTCTTTTTTTGGTGTAAGAAATATCTCGAGAATTTATCCCTTTTCTTTTTTGGATGTTTGACTGAATCAATAAAAAGGAGGCATATAACCCTTTTCGTAATTTAATTTGGATTATAATAATTGTGATTTTTGTCACAAAATATCTTCATTGATACTACCTCCGTTCTTTTATAAGTATCCCCACCGTTAAATTACACATACCAATGAAATAAAGAAATTTACTTATGTAACTTTATTAATTACTATCATTAATGTATAAAATAGGAAGAAAGTCATTATTTTACTCTCAAATTTTGAAATATGACACTTATTTGAAAACAAAAAATTTAGCTAAATAGAACACTTAAAAAATAACGGAGGGAGTATTAAATTAGGTTCTTTAAAGTTTCTCGCGCACACAAAAATATACCCTTGTTATCATATCATTTCTATCATGTAATTCTGGTTTTACGTTTTTTGACATTCTTTTAGTTTTATTTTTTGCACACATATTATTTGCTTAATATAATTATATATTAATTTCAACTCAAGGTAATATAGGTCATGATATCTCAAATTTGACAATTGACTGAGAAAATGTTTACTGTGTCAATTTTAAAAGTTTCAATTAGATGACGTAATCTTTTTCTTATATTATTGTTTTTGATGAAATAATATTTCATACAAAATAATTTTACTTTTACTTTCTTTGGTTGAAACGTCATCAAGTTTAAGTATATAAAACGGTCAGAGCACGATAGTTATTAATCATACCTATATTTTAATTAGAGTTAACTGTAGACATATATTTATGGTGATGTATAAACTTTAAATAGCATCGAATGCTAAGTGGATTAACCACCTTAATTACTAATTAATATGGCTATGCTATCATACGTCAGGTGTACCGATTCCACATTTTTTAATTAGAGTATTAATGAGTTAATTATACTTTCTATTCTCTTTATTGTATTTTAAAAAAAATGACCTTTAAAAATATACAAAATAATCAAATATATATATATATTTTTTTACTTTTATCATCGAAGTAAGCCTCGAGAACTAGAAACGTTACATGACACACATGATTTTGGATAAAATAACCACAGGATCTTCATAGTAGAAGTCACACTGACTCCAATAGTTAAATAAAACAAATGAATATTTTTAATTTCACATTTTATGGCGTCGGAAGCTTGCTATGATAGTAGAATTGAAAAGGAAAATAAAAAATCAAGCTATTTCTAGTTCTTTTTTTAATTAATTTTTATTTTGAGTATACAATAGTGTAGCTGATTTATTTATTTATTTTTCATTTATTTTATTTTTATTTTTATTTTTTTGTGGTTGAGAAAGTGTGGGCAGAAACAACAATTCTCATCCAAATGTAGAATTGTTGGTCCCAATAAATCTGCAACCAAAAATCTGATGGATAGAGCAATCCCACAGCTTATCTTTGGAAAGATAAAATAAGAATAATAGTTCAGATCCAGACAAATGGAAAATGACTTGAGTTTTTGTAACAATGCACAACATAGATCACAATTCTGTACTATGTTTTATCCTCTTTTTAATTTCATGTCTTTTCTTTGGAGGAATTAAACTCTATAAACGGAAAGGCTTTTCGGTTTGTTTTTTTTTTTTTTTTACTTTTAAATGTTTGATTAGTACTTTTTTTTTGGAGTAATTTTTGTTGGATTAGTAGAATTGGCGATGAAACAAAATTAAAGATCAATTCTATTCACAAGCTAGGGAGTCAATTTTTGAAATTTTTTGCACGGAATATAATTAGCAAAGAGGGTAATGGGCATAATGGCTCATTAGTTCGAAGATAAAAGGAGGGTCATTAGTAGACCTGATTGATTTTCGGATCGAACCAGTTTCCTCGAATTCTCCCTTCAATCCGAGGACTTGTTTCGGCCCAAAAATTATATCATAGGCTCGGTGTCAACCCGAAACATTCCTACTTTTGGTCAGGTGACTCAGGTTGGGTCATGCTTCTTTAGGCTCGACTAAAATTTGACAACTCTAAGCAAAAGTATATCAAAATTTTCTAAAGAATTCATGATTTGTTAAAAATTTATCTATTTTACACATATTTTCTTTCCTCAACATATAACTTATAGCAATATTATAATATTGGGCAACACTTTTTATTATGTAAATAAAAATATTATAATGAATATTAATTAATATTTATTACTAAGAATTGAAACATAATAAATTATACTCCCTCCGTCCCATGATAAGTGGCTACTTTCTTTTGGGCACGGGTATTTAGGAGAAGAGTGTTTAAAGAGTAAAAAGATAAAAAGTGGTGGAGCCCACATCTTTTGTGTGAGAGAGGGTGTTTCCATATTAGGAAAGTGGCCACTTATGATGGGACAGCCCAATAAGGAAATGTGGCCACTTATAACGGGACGGAGGGAGTATATCCTAATTATAGAATAATCAGTTTTAGTTTGGGTGATTGGATTTGTAATCCATCTTGTTAATCTTAATTTGTGATTTTGCTTGTTTTTGTAATGTTGATCTTTGTATCTCATTTATGGATTGCACTCCTCGTGCGTGATTGAAGGATTTTATTTAATTACCAAAAAAAATTATTAACAAAAATGAAATTAATTAAATGCTAATACCCCCGCCCCCATCCCAATAAGTAATATATTGATCTCTTCTTTAGTTTCTTACGATTTTGTAACCTTTATTTTGGAGCATAAGATTATTTCTTCTCTCTAATACTTTGCAGACTTTGTTTTTTTTTTCCTTTTATTTATTGTTCGCATATTTTATCAGCTCTATAACAGTAACCTAAAAGTTGCTTGCTAAAATAACTTTTTGTAGCTTTTGAACAGATTGCAAATCTAACATATGGGAAAGAAGGAACTTAATTATAAATCAATTTTCATATTCTGGATGAGATAGCTCAAGTGACGAAGCCTAAATAGTCAATTAGGTCTAATTCAAGTGGCAAAATTGAGGCACCACAAGTCTCTTTTTTGTGAAAGGTTGACATGACAACACGTAAAAATAAAGAGACCAGAGTTACATGATTTTATGTTCATATTTACATAATTTTTTTGGAGTTCATATTTACATAATTGAAAGTTAGAAGATATTCATATTTAGTGTTGTTTCCGGCCCAATCTTTAAAACTATAGGGGTAAGAAGAAATGAAATAAAGATATATATGCATGACAATAGCCCAAACCCACTACCAAAAAGTTCATCTCTCTCTCTCTCATGCTACGCACAAAAGTTTTACAGAGACTAAGCTTTAGATTTGTTGATGTTTCAGAAATTTTCATGTAAAATCTGGGGTGATGAAGACTTTGTATACAATACTACTAAAAATTGAGGAATATGATATTGATAAGACTTTATTTGACTTTGGAGTTTGAAATAAAATTTGGGCTTACTAAATTTCGACAAAAACTCTTGTACATCATAATGTACCATACATCCGGTTCAACCCGACCCGAACCAAACCGCCTGACCCGTCCGGTCAACGTTGATCGGTCAATGGTCAACGTTGACCACATTGATTTTATATTTATTTATTTTTTTATTTATTTTTGTAACGACCCGGCTTCCGGACTGATGGCTGGCCCCACAAACCATCACGAGTCCTTTCTAGCGTGCTTTGTCCTCACTCATACGCTTCCTGAGAAGACTTCCCAGGAGGTCACCCATCATAGAATTGTTCCAGGTCAAGCACGCTTCACCTTGGAGTTCTTCCACAATGAGCCCCAGAAAAGAAGATGCATCTTGATGGTATAAGTAGCCCAATCAATTCCTTTAAGCTCTCCTCGTATATGTCGTCCCATTCCGACATATTGTTGGAATCCCTCTCATTCGGGTGTGTTTCGGTTCGTTCCTGCCCCCTCCGCTTTGAAGTCTTATCGGAGCCGATCCTTGTCCGTGCCTCTGCACCGGCGATCACTCCGTACTTCTGCTCCGGGCGTCACAGGCCCACCAGCTTCCGCTTGGTTCGTCCCCGAACCACATCGTACTGGGAGAGGTTCGGCTCTGATACCATCTGTAACGACTTGGCTTCCAGATTGACGGCTGGCCCCACAAACCATCACGAGTCCTTTCTAGCGTGCTTTGTCCTCACTCACACGCTTCCTGAGAAAACTTCCCAGGAGGTCACCCATCATAGAATTGCTCCAGGTCAAGCACGCTTAACCTTGGAGTTCTTCCACAATGAGCCACAGAAAAGAAGATGCATCTTGATGATATAAGTAGCCCAATCAATTCCTTTAAGCTCTCCTCGAATATGCCGTCCCATTCCGACATATTGTTGGAATCCCTCTCGTTCGGGTGTGTTTCGGTTCGTTCCTGCCCCCTCCGCTTTGAAGTCTTATCGGAGCCGCTCCTTATCCGTGCCTCTGCACCGGCGATCACTCCGTACTTCTGCCCCAGGAGTCACAATTTTTTATTATTTTTTTAAATTTTTTTCAAGAGTCGAGCGAGGGGATCGAAGGCCTCGGAGCGAGCTAAAAAATATTAATGTTGCCACAATAATTATTTATAAATTAAAAATCGGAGCCGAAGGCGGAGAGGGAAAAAAAACGAAAAAGTCAACGGTCAGACGTTGACCATTGACCGGTCAACGCTAACCGGATCGGACAGGTCGGGGCGGATCGTGATGAATCGGATGTATGGGTACATCATGATGTACCCAAGTGCAACTCCTAAATTTCTGGGTGTAAACATGCCAACGGGCTCATAATAAATTTATGAAATAAAATATTTGGGCTGAAATAAAATTTAGACTTTTATGATAATAATTAATCTTATTTTTTTTTTCTCTTCTATAATCCCGTAACTTCTAAACCTTCATTTTATAATAATTTGAAGAATTCCAAATAGAAAATGATTCTTAATAATTAAAACCTTAACTTATATTTATAGAAAATGGTTGAGTTCACAGCCTCACACCTTTTTATAAGAGAAGTGGTTTCCTTTTTTGAACTGAGTCATTATTAATGAGACAGATTAAAAAGGAAAGTAAACCATTATCAATGAAAGGAAGGGTGCAACGATCCTGCTGTAGGAACGTAACGATAATCCACGATAAGCTCGTGACCAGCTCCAATCCTTACGATCATGCAAGGCCTAAACAAACCTTAGGGTTCTTGAATGAAAATATTATTGACATGATGATCAAAATAAGAGTTTATAATTATTTATACTAAACTATGGCCTGATCTACGGGCTTAACAATTAACCTAAACTAATAACATAAAATAACTATTAAAATACTAAATACAATTGACTCGATAAATAAACAATTAAATAATATATTTCTATGATCGTATCAGGGAAAGTATTACGTTTCGGTTGTGTTTCAAACTAAAATTAATAACAAGATAATCATATGTCTGGTAGTGTAGTGGTATTATAATCTCGCGTAAAAGTACGAGATCAGATTACGAATCTCAATTTACATCTAGCGACTTAAGAAAAAGGTTAATACCGTAATAAGATAGCACGAGTGCACGACGATATATCGAGACATTATTCGCGACCAAATTAAGTGAACCGCGAAATCTTATCCAATATTCTTTCTTTAATCTTTTCAAGTAAACGTGTCATCTTTATCTTAATGGCATTTTTATATACTACACATACAAAATGTCATAACTCCCTCTCATTTTTTTTTTTTGGAAAGTACACTCCCTCTCATTTTATTTATAGGTCGTTTAGAACTTTTTTTTTTGTTCATTTTATGTTTTTTGTAAAAAGAGTATTTTACTACCTCCGTCCCATGATAAGTGGCTACTTTCTTTTGGGCACGGGTATTTAGGAGTAGAGTGTTTAAAGGGTAAAAAGATAAAAAGTGGTGGAGCCCACATCTTTTGTGTGAGAGAGGGATTTCCATATTAGGAAAGTGGCCACTTATGATGGGACAGCCCAATAAGAAAATGTGGCCACTTATGACGGGACGGAGGGAGTATTTTTTACCAAATAATGGTTGTCATGCATTAAAAATATTATCACTACTTAAGACTAATATGAGTATAATTTTTTTTATAAAAATGTGTGCAAAAGCATAAAACGATCTACAAATTAAATAATATTATCAATCATATATAAGTATCTCGTTTTGAAATAAAATTTATCCGTGTGTGTAATTTCGAAACTCTTATTTTACCTTGTCATCAATGCAAATTTTTTAGTTTAAAGATTTTTCTTTTTCAAAAAAAGAGTAAAATTATCTACTATCTAGGTAGGTATATAAGCTGTGACGGCTGGGGATATTTATTAGAGAGAAGTGGAGTAATAATATTGATGATATATGTTGGAATTGACTATTTGCCGAAAATTGACTTTGTGGAGAAAGAAAGCTTTTAAAATGTAAATTATTAATATGGGATGTCCCAAGATTTTGAAAAAGAGAATCTCCATAATGCTAAGTCTTTTTCAAATGCCATCAGAATTTCAAATAAAAATGTTAAAGAAAAAAATGTTAGGTGCTTTTCATCATGGCTCAACTTACAACCAGACAATAATTTGTGCTAAAAAATAATACAATATAAAGATGACGGCAGTGTGAATATTTATTTTATTCGATAATTTATTCTTAACACGTTATATATTGTAGTTTTAAAATATCTTAATCAGATAGGAGCATTTCAAATATTATATTCTTAAAATAAGTTTGACGGTTCCGACATGTCATGCTTGCATTACTATTTAGGTCAAAAACAGGATAGTTATTATTAGTCCAATAGTCCTTGTAAAAATCTCGAATAGACAATTTTGATGAATTATTTTTTGTTATATTTTAGACTTTAATATTTGGAAAACATATAAAAGGAATACTTTCTTGTCATCGTTTAAAAAGCAGACAATTGTAGTGCTTAATTGTTCATTTTATTTATTTTTTTCTTTCCCAGATTGTACTCACTATTTTCATCAATCCTAGTTGGCAATGATCAATTTTTCGTGTGGTCTTATATTTTCTATATATATGAAAATAATCTTAAATTTAATTGATTTCTTACAACGACTGAGAATTTGGTAGGTTAAAATGATGTGACATTGACAATTCATTTTGTGGGATTTTGATATTTTCAGAGTTCCAACAAAAACCTTATCTTTTCCTACAACTATTTAATTGAGACAAAAAATTATTGTACCCTTCGAAGAGAAAAATAAAGGTGTTCTCTAATTAGTGAACTAGGAGTTTTTGTTTTTCTAAAGATTTGTTAAAATGGTGATGTATTTTGGGTGATTAGCAAGGATATAGAGATAGTATTCCACCGGTCTTTTAACAAGTGTTTCGAGTCATCAAAACTCACATACTAAAGAAGTGACAAATTTTACCCTAAAAAAAAGTGACAAATTTATCCACTTTATTCTTAATTATTGCAAAAAAAAATATAAATAAAGAATTTGCATTGATAACAAGAGTAAAATGAGAAATTTAAAATTACTTTATTCTATAATACCTAATTAGGACACTTAATTGAATAAAATTAAATTTAAAATATAACGCTTATAAAAGAACGGAGGCAGTATAATTTTTTTTTTTGAAAGGCGGAGGGAGTATAAACTAACCACCACATACTTCAAAGATGGAATAATTTGGCGAGGACTATTTTCAAAAAACTTGTTAACCCACATGATTGAATGATTTATATACATCCAATTTGAATAGGATTCAACCGGAGAAATCACTACGTAATCCTTCAAATACTTAATTATATATGTACTAAATGCCACATATAAAAATTTAATTTAAGTTGTCTGCGATTTAACTATTACTCCGGTTTCACATTCTTAAAAAGTACATTAGCAAATACTCAATTATATATGTAGTAAATGCCACGTATAAAAATTTAATTTAAGTCGTCAACGGTTTAACCATTACTCCGGTTTCACATTCTTAAAAAGTACATGAGTTTTAGTTAAATTATAGCTTTAATCACCTAATCCGATTTATGGCAGAGATCAAATTAGTTGACAAAGAAGATTGAAGTATACGTGAAGGAATGCCTATAGCACAATGAAGTCAACTAATTTGGAAAATACAAATTAATAATCGAACAATATTAAGTTTAGGTTCGATAATATAATTTAATTTACAACACTATTATTTTAATAAGATTTAAATTATCGTCAAGCCTAACTGATTTTAATGATTCTGTTTATCTTCTTATTAAATTAGTTAATTGATAGTCTCCTAATTCAAGCTTCCCTCTTTTTTTTTTTTGAGGGAAAAATTCAAGCTTCTTAAAAAAATTAAAAACATTATATATTGTTTTAAATATTTCATCAAAAGTGACCCAAGAATTTGTGAAATTGAGAGGCCGGCTTAATTTGGGGACAAAAAAAGAAAAGATTGCAGAATTATGACTGGATAACATCACTATCTATCTTTAAAAAAGCCTCAGATATTTATTTCTTTTCTCATGGAACCAAAGAAAAAAAGAAGAGAAATTGTACTTTTATTTTTCTTTTTTTCATTAAATTAAAAGAACTATTCGATCTGTCACACACACCAGAAGAAAATATCTATTTGCAATCCCCACCGCGCAAGAATTAATCTCTCAAAAACGAAGATATTTTCACCTTCTTCTTCTTCTATTAATACTCGCACCATTACGAGCGTGCAACACACGGGCTTCTACTTCGAGATTTTATTATAAACAAACATGTCGAAGAAATGTTGTGAAATCTACTAAAAATAAATTATGACCTTTTTTTTTTTGAATTAGTGTAATATGATAATATATATATATATATGTATGTATGTAGTTATAAATATAGTTAACTATTCATTTTACGTTTATCTAAAATAAGTTATAATTAGAACAAATTGTCTTTTTTATTATTCTATAAAAATTATTATTATGAAAAGAATTTGAGAAAATAAAGTTAATTCAATAAATTTCTTTTCATAGCTAAAATAATCACTAATTAAAAATAAAAAATAATTAAACCTTCTTTTACTTGAAATAATTAAGAGTTAAATACATTGAATCACAACAACCACAATCTTAGACAGTTTCTACTATAAAAATATTACTCATGAAAAGCAAAAAATCATCAAAACTATAACCTTTTATCGTATGTAAAATTAACATTATATATATATATCAAAGTCTTTAAATTTGAACAAATGTTCACACGACTAGTAACAAATCCTACTATGTCCACATACATGTTAGAAACTTCAACATGCATGTCTCAAACTTCGCAACTCTACTAGAGAGCGAAGCAAACCTAAATTGATTAATCGAACCGAATATTGGTTTCAATTAATCCGGTTTTTCAGTTTCTAAAATTTTAGCTTGACTTGAAATTTTCAAATTGAATTAAATTTCTATTTGATTCTGTTTCGTCCCACAAAATAGAATTGAAATTGAATCGACCTAATTACATATTAAAAAATATATATATATATTTCAAATTAATAATATCAATATTATAAATAATTAATTTTAAATATTATATTTGTGTTCATGTTAAAATTTGTGTGCCAAACCACGACAAACATTTCGGTTTGAGTTCGATCCGATTACAATTCTTAATTTAGTTAAATGCAATTTAATAATTGAATATTTTAATTTTTCAAATTCGATTCGATTTGAGTCGACCGAACTGCCCAGATGGATGATCGTTTTTACATACTCCCTCCGTCCCAGATTAGTGTGGTTTAACTAATATTTTATAACTCACAACAAAACAAATATGCACCACACTTTTGGGGTACGGTGGATGTATTATATATAACCATAACCAACAAAATTGTATATTTATATCTAACATATTCCAAAAAAAAAAAAAAAAGAGCCATGATTAGGAAGTCCACTCCACTCCACTCCACGCACATTGAAGAGCGCGTAAGCAAAAAAAAAAAAATTATATTAGAAAAGAAAATTACTAAATTAGCAAGTAGTTCCAACATAGGGTGATAATAATGTTGACACAACAAACCAACAATAACTCCTAACTCACACTATAAAACCAACCCTCATACCTCCTCACACTCCAAAGGAAAGAGAAAAAAAAACAATACAACAACTCTTCTCCACCGGAAACCACCCACTAGCGGCGGCTCCTCCACAGCGGCGGAAGATGGCCGGAAACACCGAAAATTCTAGGCATTGGACGAACGAGAGACACGTGCATTTCTTGAATTCTATGGAGGCCTCATTTGTTCAAACCATGCTCGAAAATAACGGTCGATTTCCGCCTCCGCTCGACCGTTATTTACCCGACACATCGGATTCCACCTCGGATTTGGACAAGTTTAGACACAGAAGATCTTTCATTTCAGGTATAAATAAATGATTAATTAATTATAAAATAAATGAATATATATATATATATATATATATATAATTATAAGCATATATGATATATGTACATATGTATTCTTCAAAAAAAAAATGTACATATGTATGTACTGGGTTTTTTTTTTTTTTTTTTGTTCAAACAAATTAAGAAATTCGACAACTTGAGTTAACAATATGTTTTCGAGATGTTATCATCTTTATCATTATCTTAGATAATAATAATAATAATAATAATAATAATAATAATAATAATTATTATTATTATTAGTTCACTATTTAGATGGATATAATCGAAGTAAAATTTCAATTTCGGATAACTTTGTGATAAGAAGCTGAACACGAGTGGTGATCCAAATCTCATGTCGTGATGTCAATTTTTTTATTTTTTATTTTTTCTGATAAATGTGAGATGAAAAATAAAAAAGAGCATTTTTTTTTTCTTTTGACCTAACGGTTCTTGAATAATTTAATTTTCTTTGTATTTAAACGAAAGAAGATGAACGTGCTTAAATTTGAGGATAATGATGCAACTTAATAGATTGGCTTGTCAAGAACAAGGTTTCGATTATAAATATTATGTTGCTAAACTTAACTAATTAACTAAGCCCTAGCTATCTACTTGTTAGGGCAAGGATCTTTAATGTATGTACATTCATGTGTGTATATATATTCCACGCAGTGACTTAGTACGTCTATTAATCTGGAGCGTAGATCATGCAAAGATCAACGGTTCAAATTTATTCATATTTCTCATATTAGATAGAGAGAAAAGATCAAACGATGAGCTATTTCCCATTTAAGAAATATGAACAATTCAGGACCATTTGATCTTTGTATGATCTACGGTCCAAATTAACATGTGCATTAAATTAAAGTAGTGCACCATAGTGCATTAAAGTAATGCATAAACATGACAACACATTAAAGTAATGCATATAATGCATCAACCGGCGTGAGAATCAATCTTTGATCATCCATTTAGTCAAGATTCATTAATCAGATTATTCTTGAAGTATGTATATTTATCTTATATATGTTGTAATAAATATTGAAGTAAAAATTGTTGTAGATAACGTGGAGTCGAGTGGGAGAAGGACAGAGAAAAAGATGAGAATTTTAGCATGCCACAAATCTTCTCAAGATCAGGTTTGTCTCACTATTCCATCTATTCTGTCACATGCTACCAAAGGAAGTAAAATATCATGAATCAAATTATTTTTTATGCAAAGATTTTTGGACTGACATTATTTTATTTGAATTCAAGATTTCAAGAAAACTCTAGTATAAACCTTGATTATTGTATTAGGTGGGCAGGATATTAAATGCCCCAGATAATAATGATCAGTATTATTAAATATATATATATTGTACTGTTAATGATTTTTATTAAGCAGTTTGGAAAATTATGTGCATGTTTCAGGTGGTCCCACAATTTCAGAACAAGAGAGATGATAAAGATAAAGATGATAAAAGATCACCTTGATGTCTCCATTCGGACAGCCCATTGAAAAATAGATTTTTATTTCTTTAATTAGTGTTTTTTTTTTGGAGAATTCACTTTCTAATTGGTGTGTAGATTAAGTATGTCTTATCATATCAACTAAAATTCTCCGTTTCTTATTTCTATATTTTGCTCGCAATTAATATTCATGAAAGTTAGAAAAGTTTATTCTCATGGAAAATTAGCGAAGATCGAAAAGTTCCTACGTTTATGTTATGGAGCTTTTGTTCATTAAAAGATTGATAACTTTTATATACTTATGAACATTTTATGTGTATCAATTTTTTTTTTTAATCCTGACAAAATATTTCGAACTTTCAAACTGTTTACAAGTTGATATCAGTGTAAATTTTCACTTTTAGTTGAACTTATGGTGCTTGTTTATTTTAAAATGAGGATATAATTTGAACTTTCACATTTCAAGATTGAAAAAGATTGGGAAAAAAAAAGAAAAAAAAAGGAAAATTTTGTTAAAAGTTGCAGAACAGAAAAGGTTAAAAGAGAAGTAGAAGAATAGGAAAAATAAAAATATAACATTTGGATCATAAATTTTCAAAATTAAATTTTAAGGGGCTGATATATTCCTTTAAGACTATATACAATCCAAACGATGTCTAATTAAAGACATTTTGAGTTAATTCAGTTTTGGGAAGGAAAAAAAAAAACTCCATTCACTTGTGCCAAGATTTTCGCTAATATAAGTTTTTAGTTAGCCATAAACATCAATATATCAAAAAATGAAAAAGATCAGCAAAAAGAACTGTGAAATCTTGGCTGATTATTCTACAATCAATTAGTTCATAATTATTTGCTTTTTTATTGATTATATTGTTGTCATAACTAATAATTATTATTTAAAAACTAGTTCTCAATGAAATGATTTTCAATTTTAATGATGGGGTTTTATATGTGAAGATAACATAATTAATAAAACAGAGGTTGAGAGAAAAAATTTAAACAAAATTTGGTCAAAAGGGAGGCATCTCACACGAGCGATGATTCATGTTAACTCGTGCCCACAATAAATAGGTAGGTAAATAGTTATGTATTAAAATAAATATGTAAAACCACAGGTAAATAGATCGAATTTCCTATATCCTTTGCTTATTGTTTTAAAATTTAGTCCATGTTTGGTTAGCTATTTTTTTGGCATGAAAAGAAATTCAATTAATTAAATTCATTACTTCTTATTTGATTTGGGTATTGGGTTAACCATTACCTTTACTTGAGAGTAACTCAATCCCCCAAAATGTTACCCTCCAAAATTAGAGGAGTAACAAAATCTTTTCCTCTCGAAATCATTTCACAAGATGATATCTTTCTATTGTTAAACCAAACACCCAATAAAAGTAACACTTATTGTTACTAATCCTCCCCTCTATCTGATTACATTCCCTTTCCATTCCTCTATTCGAACCAAACGAGCACTTAGTGGGTCTTTAAGTCTTCATTTGAGACGCGTTTAAAAAATGGCCCGACAGTTGGTGTATTAGTAAAAAATCCCAACATTTGAACGAAATTTCAAATATGGCGAGGGAGGTATTTTTCGAGAACGAAAAACTGAGTGAACTCGACAAAGAACTACGACATTTGCACGTAATAAGTACAAAATCTTTTTTGAAAGGAGAATTTTATATCAATTATTCTTCACCACTCAAATTATTATCGAACAATTAAACACAATCACCAACTTAAAATCAACGACTCAAAGCCAATGATTATTGAACAAACAGCAGTTCCAGAATACATCGACAGAAATTCTGTTAATCATAAGGTAAAGAAAGAGTTTTCAGATGCCTATGTACAAGATGCAAAACTGAATGCACAAGTTTGAGAAATACCAGTATAGCAACATGATGTTCAGCACAACAGGCTTCAAGATCCATTCACCGGCCTAGAGGATTCCTCGATGTCCATATCTTTGACATGATCAGTTATTGATGACGATGAATCACATCTTCCTTGCTTTTTTCTGCTGCCCTTGCCGTCATCATCAGACTCTTCTTCGACCAACGAACCCTTTTGAAGATGTTCTTTAACCTTATGAAACTCGTCATAGTGAGCTTTCCTGTGCTCTTTAAAGCTCCTTCGTCTCTCAAAATCCACACCTGATATGTTATGTTGGAAAACCAGTTACAATCAAAGATTATCTGTCTACTAATACATATTCAGGTTTTATTATATAAAACAGAAAAACTCAAGAAAATAACATCTACAACTTCAAGGAAACTAACTAATCACTAGGTCAAACCGACGAGCAGTTGAAGAATTGATACAGTTATGACAGCAAGGATATGAGAAAATTCTGCTCAATATACTATTTGATCACGAGAAAATGCAAAATTGAACTGCTAAAAATAGATAAGACATACCATCTTCGTCCTGTTCCATTGCATCTGCCTCATCTTCAGATGTGGTCCAGCCACGGTCACGCGATTCAGTTTTGCTAGAGGAAGCTACATCATTCAATGCCGAACGTATAGCTTCTGCATGCATAGCGTTCTCAAAACCATCGTTGAAAGTTCCTCCCCTTATAGGAGACATGGATCCTACACAAATTAATGAAGAATAAAAGTAATGCTACTGCACAAATTTTCTATAGTTGCTACAAATTATCAAACCTTAGAGATACGTATATCCTGATAGTTGTAGGGAAGCATCTCAGGCGAAGGAAATGTAGCAGCATATAAGATCTAGAAAGAGTAAAAGTTCCCAAATTCTTTACAGTAAGTCACTCCAAACCGAACTTGAATGTCATAAACAGAAACTGTAAACACCATGGATCTAATATTGCACTATTGCCAAGAAGATATAAGATCATCTTGGATCTTATGAAGAGCACAAAAACATATCAGAGTAATATACTCGGCATATGCTAGCATAAAGCATATCCATACTCGGCATTTGTTGCATATGAAGCTATGTTACTCGGACTCGGGTGCGGGTGTCGGACACGGGTGCGGGGATATGTGCCCGACACTTCAAATTTCAAAATGTAGGATACTTGGACACGGCCGATAAGGATCCGAAATTAGGACACGGGTGCGGGGATACGTTTTGAACAATTATATGATATATATTATTTTTTGTAGATTGTAAGATATTTGGCATTAAATTGAAAGATAATTCATTGATAGTCATAAATTCATCAAGCAACAAAATAACACCCTAATTCATTGATAGCTTGTATTTTAATTATGATATACTATCACTATGTACTATAATTTAAGTTTAATCAAATAATAATAAATTTAATTTGAATTTCAAATTAACACAAAAAACTAAAAGAAAGTCAAATTAGGGGGGAATTTTTTTGGTTTGACACATTTTAGTTTTCAAGGAGGCGGGAGTGGGATGTGGGAACTTGTGGAAGAGAGGGAAATAAAAATAATTAAATTAATTTCACTTTAAGTTAACCCTAAAAACTAAAAACAAAAAAAAAAAACAACACCCTATATTTTCAACCACAGCCGGCGGCCATTTCTCAACTCCTCCTGCAACTCGCTTCTTCTTCTCTCAAACTTCAACTATTTTCCCACCAAATCCAGTCGCTCAAACCACCAAATCCAGTCGCAGAAGCCCCACCGCACCATCCCACACCACCGGAAAAACTGCCGTGTCCGCCGGAAAACTGAAGAACCCGGTGCAGATCCCACAGCCGGCGGCCATTTCTCAACTCCTCCTGCAATTCGCTTCTTCTCCTCTCAAACTTAATCTATTTTCCCACCAAATCCAGTCGCTCAAACCACCAAATCCAGTCGCAGAAGCCCCACCGCACCATCCCACACCACCGGAAAAACTGCCGTGTCCGCCGGAAAGCTGAAGAACCTGGTGCAGATCCCACACCCGGATCCGTGTCGTGTCCGGCGGACACGGGTGTGGCACCATTTTTGCCGAGTCCGAGTAACATAGATATGAAGAGGTTCGACCGCATCTCAAAATAGTAAATCTTACATGTGACAAGACCTCATAACTGTTATAACTTTGTGCGGGATAAAGCAGCTATTTCTATGGTTCTAGTGAAGAATTTTGAAATCTCAGGGGCTCTTGAACATATTCTGACAAGGCCAAGACTAAAGAAGGTTTTAACTTTCTACAGCATTATTAAATTACATTAAATATAGGTGAAGGTAAGTTACATAATATTGCAGTAATTTAGCAGAATAAGGTTACACTGACAAATTGTCAGCACTACAAAAGCCTCAGCATTGTCCTCCCTTTCTTATTCTGAATCCGAATGCTCTTTATTCCTCCTTAGAGCTCCCGAATCAGATGGTTTAGTTGTTTGTTCTCACCAAAACTATTATCGAGATCCTCAAATTATTTCTTTCTATATCATCTTAATAAGATTCCACTAACACATATCAAATATCACCCTTCCACAGTCAAATCAAATGTATCCAGAAAAGTTCCCAAAATATGAAGAAAAATAAACTCCTACCCCCCGTATCTGCATAGTACTTGGATATAACTGACAACAGACAAGAAAGAATAATAAAGCACATAGGATGAAATCAACCAACCATCAACAGATTTCCATGTGAGATTACAAATGATTAAAAAATTCTTATAGCATTATCCAAAATGTCTGTCGGAAGTTAACCACAAACAAAATATCTGAGAATGTATAATTGAACTCATAAATATACCCTCCTCATCATCCATCATGGGATGATATGGCGTCTTAGGTTCAGTTATCTTCTGCCTGACCGGTTTATTTGCCTCGATCTCCCCCAAGTTAGCTTCATCCCATCTTACTCGTGCCCTAGCACCAAAAATAAATTGCCAGCATCAGTATAATTTCAATAGGGATTTCAAACTTCTGATCGGCAAGCCAATTACCACACACAGTGACACAGGAAAAAGATTTCAATATTTTAAGCATCTGTAAACCTCGTTGCAAGTCTGTAACTAGAAACACACTGAACAAGTCCATAAACTACGCTCCTATGAGATTTCAATCACTTTAGTCTAATCACACTTGGTTTTAATTTGCATCGGTCAATCAATCGAGTACAGATTTCATAACACAGGTTTCCAGCAACAATAAGAAATCAAATCAAGCCCTGCTAAGCCAATAAGCCATTTCAGAACAGCACTAAAATTTCAAATCACGATATTATGCCAGTCTCATTTTCAACGCCTAATCCTGCTCTATCACAACACCGTAAAACGAGGCAACAGATTTTGCAGCTGTAAGATAAAAATATTAACACAATGGACATAAAAAGAGTCCATAGAAATTACTTCTTATCAGCCATCTGATATCCTATGCATCCAGAAATCACGGTCAGAATCGGACAACCGGCGGAGTACACTGTGATAACAAGAAAAATAATCCTTTTAGATCAAATTATCAAGCCTGATTGAAACAAGGTAATTGAACATCTAGTACATACAAGACTACTAATCAACTATACATGCATTTCTTCAGCATTTAATTTATTCAATAATTTCCAACAGCGAAGAATCAAGAAACTATATTTCCTCAAATTAAATTGCTTTTACAACCAGCGCAAAACATAGAAGTAACATGAAAGAAACCTAGAAATGCTCTCATAAAATATAAAAATGGCACGAATTTATAGATATTCATTGGCAGATAAACTAAAACGACAAACAATTCGAGGTTGTGAACAATCCATTCAGCTACAAACCGAGAAACATGACGACGTTAAGAATATATATATGTTATATTAAAAATTCCACCATTTTCAGAAAGGCGAAATGTAATAAGCAGATCAAATGTTTTCACAAATCACTCGAGTTAGAGAATGAAACTTGTAAAATAAATTAAAATGGAATTAAATTTGTTATACCTCGAAGAATAAATTTTGGAAATTATCTTCAAAATTTTGCAATTCCTCTCGCGAGCTCTAATTTAATTATCATGAGCCATGCCCCCTTCTTGCTTCTACTCGTTCTTCGCGAAATTTTGTTTCCCAGTTTGCCCTTGTAAAAACACAAAAATGACCGGAGTACCCAACGGATAATCGTTTTATTTTGTGATGAAGTAATTATTTTTAAAAGATTAATTACTAATTAAATCTTAATCCTTTCGATATTGTTGCAAATTACACTCGACTTTTAAAAAATCTCAGTCGAGTCTCAATTTTTTTGATTTGTAGTAAATTTGTCTATCCAAATTTGCAACATATTATTTAACAGGCCAACACGAAATATGATGATTATGATAAGAATATATGATAAGTGAATATTATTATATTAACTCATTATTTTCTTACATCTTTCGACCTTATTGCAAATTATACACAATTTTTAAAACATTCCAATAATGTCTCAACTTTTTCAATTTGTAGTAAATTTGTTTCTCTTAATTTGTAACATTCTGTTAATTTTTTGTGTTTGTTAGTTAATTCATCTCTTTTAATTTGTAACATATTGTTTAACAGACACAAAATATATGATAGTACAAATAATATACAATAAGTCTAAACATTAACTTGTTATTTTTGTATGATGCCTTGATATCGTGTCAATAATTATCAATCTAATTACGAGCTATTTAGGTCTCGATTCAAATTACTTAACATAAAAAAAATTTAATCTTGAGTTTGACACTATTCGACTCGTCGAGCTGAAGTCAAAGGCAAAGGGTTAGAAGCATGGGCGAATAAAACGAGATTTAGGCCACCGGAGTTTCTAAAATACTTTGTTATTTCGTTAAGGCAATTAGGCAAACAGCTTTGGGCCGCTCTGCAATTCACTCTCTCCGCTTCCACAGAATCCACTCAAGTATAGTTTCCCTCTCTATTTACCGATGCATGTTCCGATTTTCGTCTGTTTTTTTTCTGAGATACGCGCAATTTCGTTTCTTAATTGTAATTTTTTTTTGTTTACCGTTTAGTTGGAGTAAATTGCATTTGATTTTCCCTCCCTCGATTTATTTCTCGATCTGCTGACTCGATTGCGTTTGGGTGTGTTTAATTGACTGAATTAGGGTGGATTCCTATAGTTGTACAGTTTTGTTGTGTTGTTTGGATCGTGGGTTGATCTGAATTTGGTGTGACAAAGTTGGGATCTTGACCCTAAAGATTTGGTGTTATGGAGTCATCTTCTTTTCCTTTTTTGATTTTAGTGTTTGTATGAGACTGTAATTTCAAATAATTTGTTAGTATTTTTTTCTTTCGGGATGAAATTCGTTAGTATTTAGTTACAAAAAATGATGCTGAAACTAGGATCTTGCTTTTGGGAGGCCGGATGCATTACCAGATAATTTGAAAGGAGGATTTTTTTTTTCAAAAGGATCGATCAACCCGTGTAATTAATTGAAGGCGAAAATAATCTTGGCGATCTACGCAGTAAGGAATGTATGTAAATTAACAGCAGAAAAGCTAGAAATATACTTGTTAATTTTGATTGCAGATCATTCAAGCTGCTGTTTTTGGAAAATGAACTGTTGAATGCAGGCTCATTACTTATACATATGTTTGATAATCTTCACTAATCATGATGAAACAACTTGATACTCTCCCTTCAATCAGTATTTGTTCGTTGGATGTTGTTTGGCAGGGGAAGTTTCGTTTAACAAATTGCTTCGGTTGTTGGAATTTACTAGTTGTATCTAAACTATCTTCATCTTTCAGTAGAAAAAAATATTGTTACGTGATTTGTTAGCGTGTTATCTGAAACTGACTCTCAATCCATACCTCATTATTATATTGTGTATTTGAGGGTAGATCTTATGGCCTACTGTTTATCTTATCCCTTTAACATCAAAACTAAAACTCATATGTCTCGTATAAATGTGTCTTTGTTCTTCTAATTTATTCTATTTTAATCTGCATTTTTATAATTTCAGGGCATCAAGTTCCTGGTAACTGATAAACTGCTTGGAAATACAAAAACCAGGACTAGGGATAGATGTTTTCCCTGGTTTATGGATTATGGAAGTACGCGTTCAGCAAGACGGAGTTTCATGTTCTTATTCTTGGAATAGACAAGTCTGGGAAAACAGTAATATGCCATCTTTTCTGAAACTTGCATTTTTTCAAACTGTTTTATGCCTTGATATTTTCATAGCGTCTGATGGAATTGATCTGATATATAAAGAGATGAAACAAATGGAGTTATTCCTCTTTTTCTTTTCCACTTATATGGATCAAATTTAGTTGATTCTAATTGCTTATGTGGCCAGTTTATCACGATTCACGAGATTCTAATTGCTTATGTGGCCAGTCTATCACGATTCACGAGCAGACTATGTGCCTCAAACAGTAATGATATCAAGTATCTAAGTGGAATCCCTACCTCATCTCTGACTTGTAAATGCTATACCAACTATTATGATCATCTGCTATAGATTTTACTTGTGCTAGACCTAATGAAACTATCTAACTGAGCTGATATTTGTTATTATAAAACCTATTCAAGAGCTAAAGATGTTACTTTCAGCGATTGAAAAATTGATGATGATTCTTTCTTTCCTCTTTGAAATCCACTAATCCTTTTCCTGAGACCCGTTGTCAAAATGATTTTTCTGTTCCCTGCAAGTAACTTTTCTTTTCCGTCTGAGGTATTCTTTTTTGGCTTGTACTTGGAATCAATAACACATGGTTATTGGTTAAGCAGTAGTGCCATTTGTTTATGTTTACGCGTTCCTTTTTTGTAAATTTGGGGAATGTTTCTTTACCAATAATGGATGTTTCAACAGACAAAACATTAATCTTAGCTAGTAAATATATTGATTGCAGACATTACTGGAGAAGTTGAAGTCGCAATACTCAAACGCAGAGGGTCTTCCACCAGATCGAATTGTTCCCACCGTGGGACTTAATATTGGCCGCATTGAAGTTTCAAATACAAAACTGGCATTCTGGGACCTGGGAGGTCAGGTTTGGAATGCACTCTAACCTTTTCACCTTTCCAAACTCGACAATAAAATTCATGGTTATTTGGTTCTGTGAAACTTTATGATGACACAAGACCTAATTTTCATCAGCCCAGTCTTCGCTCCATATGGGAGAAATATTATGAAGAGGCACACGCTGTGATTTATGTAGTTGATGCTGCCTGTCCATCCCGTTTTGAAGATTCAAAATCTGCACTTGGTAATACTCTTTTTTACTGCCTGTTTTAGTTGCAAGTCAAAAGGCTGTCCTCACTTCTCTCTGGTTGTGTAGAAAAGGTTTTGAGGCATGAAGATTTGCTAGGAGCTCCGGTGTTGATACTAGCTAACAAGCAGGTAATTGTCTCATCCTAGTTAAATGTTAATCCAGGACGATAGTTCAATTAGAATCATTTCAGTATAATTTAATGAGACTTTAAGCTGGGATTGCTGTGATAGGCTTCTTGTTGTGTTATGCTCATGGAAAATACTTAGCTGCTCTTACGCAATGACTGCTGCATTGGCTTCTTTTTTCACTATTTTTAGAAATATATATAGAGTAGTATATTAAACGAGACCCGTTGAACTTGAACAAATAAATTTAAACGAGTACCTCTGCACAGGATCTTGAAGAAGCTGTATCAACTGATGAACTTGCTCGGTATCTGGACATCAACAAATTAGATGAGCGAGTTTATGAATTTCAAGCTGTTTCAGCTTTTGATGGGTAGGCAGATGCATTTCAAATGTATCCTTTTTCGTTGATAATTGATGAGGCCGATTCCTAGTTCCAGTCAAGGGATGTAACCAATCCGGGATTTTATTGCAGGTTGGGGATAAAAGAGGGTGTAAACTGGCTGGTAGACGCAATGGCGAGAAGTAAGAGAACTGAAACATTGAGGCTTCGTGCTGGAAGCACTGTTGTTTAGAAGTGATCAAATACGACAGAACCCTTCGTGTAACTTTGTACATAAATCATCGGTCTAACTTTGATGCTGCGCGGCATGTTGTCCGACTTATGTTGGAAAGGTTTTCTTACATCAAAGTTGTTCTTCGTGAGACTTTATCCTTTTTTCAGACCTGACCTCATTGTGCAAGACTTCCAAATTCCTTGAAATACAAATACAAATTGTACCAATTGATGAATGTAATGGTGAAAGATCACTTTTGTTTTGGCGAATAATTTTGTGTTGTGCTATTGCAAATCATGTTATTCTTGTCAAGTAATCTATACTTTCAAACAAGGGCTCTAGAAAACAGGAAATGTCTATGCTAGGTCGACCTTAAAAAGTCGCACCACGGAATAAATTGAATAATGAGTTTAAACTAGCTATGAAATATAATTTGGCAATGCAGTTCACACGCATACAGCAGGGCTTTAAACTCTCAACTCAAGCTCCCATGTTTCCAATCCATTAGGCTTATTGCTACCATAGCTCGAGTCGAGTCGATTAGTTCAACTTCAGCAGTGAAGAAGCAGGGGCACTGATTTTTTCCTTGACAAATGGTTGAGATCCTGCCCAGAATCAACCACAAGTAATTTTCAGAACGAAATCCTTGAAGAGAACATCAAAGACTTAGTACAGTTATAAAGACAGTTTCTCTAGAGAGAGAGAGAGAGATGTAAAGACAGTTGATGTCACTAAAGCTTAGCTCAGACAATATGGTGATCTGTAAAATGCCTATACAGCAATTGCATTGTAGAAATTGATGATCAATTGCTCTCTCTCTCCATTGAAATCCCTTTCAAAGGGATAGTTCACCAGAGCATATCTGCCTAAAATGTTGAATCCCTTAGGCAAGTTAACTAAACTAAGCATCAGCAAACAAAAGATTCAAAATTTCCCAGACAACAAACACATTTGCTAGAAATTTTGATTATATTAAAACAAAATGTATCAAAATGTATTTGAACAGAGAGCATGTATATATCTTGATGGAGAAATTGTAGCAAAAAGGAGAAAGATGCTGCATCTTCTTACTGGAAATAAGAGCTTTAGGCCTGGTCTTGAACAAAATCTTGTGGCGAATAACCCCAATTACATCTAATTCCACCCTTTTCGAATCGGAATCATCCTCCTCTTCACTCTGGAGTTCGATCTTCTTCAACACTAAAATCGGCTTCTTCAGACTCAATTTTGCTCCCAGCAGCTCATGGTACCCTACTGTAAATGTATAACTTTCCTGAAAATTAACCCCAAAAATTCAAAATCAAACTGATGATAGCTAGAAGAAGGAAATTGCATTAGTCTGAAACAAGGAGAGAGAAATTGTTTGTTCTTCGGAGATTACCTGAGAAGAAGGGCGGCAGAGAAGGCCGATTTGGAGGTTTTGGATGTGGTTTTGAACTGAGGGCTGTGCTTCGACGGCGCCCTGAAGCTCCACAATCGCCCATTCGGGGCAGTTTCCCTCTCCACAGCTGCATTTCACCCGTATTTGCATCTTCGATTTTGCAGAATCCGGATCCGAATCTCACAAATTCCTCACTAGTTCATCAAATTTAGGGTTTCATAACCAGGAGGACTCGACGACGTTGGTGTTGGTGTGTGTGTTTTTGGGGGTAGATGATTTGGCGGGAAAAAGGCCTTATTGTTGTGCTAATTACTAGGGCTGTAAATGAGTCAAGCCGTTCGTGAGCTACTCGGCGATCGACTCGAAAAAAGTTCGTTCGGCACTCGACTCGATAATTAATCGAGTCGAGTTCGAGCATGAAATCGAGCTCGATAAGTTTATCGAGCCGAGTTCGAGTATCATATTGCTCGACTCGACAGGCTCGCGAACATGCTCGGCTCATATTTAATCGAGCATGTTCGCGAGCCTACAATCGAGTATGTTTGCGAGTCTACAAACCGAGTTTTAATCGAGCTTGTTCGCGAGTCTAATAATCGAGTTTTGTACATAAAATTAAAAAAAATAGCTTTAAGCGAGCTCGAGCTCGAGTTCGATTAACATGTATCGAGCTGAATTTAAATATAATCGAGTTCTTGACGAGTCTAGCTCGAGCTCGAGCTCGAATACCACGTTATCGAGTATTTGACGAGTCGAACTCGAGCTGAACTCGAGCTTGCTAATTTTGGATCGAGTCGAGCTCGATCACGATGGCAGAAACTCGACTCGAGCTCGAGCAAGCGAATATTTAATCGAGTCGAGTTTGAGCAGACCAATACTCGGCTCGACTCGACTCGTTTACAGCCCTACTAATTACAACTGTTAAAACGCCATCGTTTAGTAGTACTAGGGCTCATGCTTCACTTCTTGATCCGGGAAGTTGATGCAGTGGAGAAACGGATGTCGTTTTGATGCTGGCGGCAATGTTTTTATTTTAATTTTTTTTTGGTATAAAAAAGATATTTGTTTGGATGTCATTTCCATTGAATCGGGAAGTTGACAAAGCGGACGTCGTTTTGATGCTCGCTGCAATATTTTTATTTTTATTTTTATTGCTTGTTTGCTAGGGGTGATTAGGGTGTATAATATATATTATACACCCTAATATTTTGTTTGGTATAAAGTATGATGCCCTTTATAAAATTCGGAGCCGTATGAATTATACCCATTGTTGTTATTATCTAATACCATCTATGAGGTGATATAAATAATACTGCAACTAAATATAAGAATAAATTACTATAATTTCACCCTCTTACCATAATTAATATGTTTTGCAGAGAATTTAATACATCATACCAAACACAATATTAATTCTTTATACGTATTAAGATATCCCAGCTAATCATATCATGCCTTATTCCATACTTCGTAACAAACGAGTTTGGGTATAAAAAGGATATTTGATTGCATGTCATTTCCATTGCATCGGGAAGTTGACGCATTGAAAAAATGGACGTCGTTATGATACTGGCAATATGTTTTCATTTCAATTTCTAATTTTGGCATTAAAAAGACATTTGTTTGGATGCCAACTCATTTTTTTTAAATCATTTCATCTTCCGACTTGCCACGTGTGTTTTCCATTACCGAAAAATAAAGTTCCAAGTCATAATTGTGAGAAAAGTTTGATAGGTGTTTGATTGTTAGAAGGTGAAATAATTGTGCAAAAAATCAATAGTTGGAATGAAGAAACTTTGTGAATTGGTTATTCTAAATTAGTCGCATACTATTCTGATCGGCTATTTATAGAGAGAGGGAAAAGATCCGGTGCAAACAGGTGCTCCAAAACTAAAGCAAGAAAAGCTGAAAAACAATTAAAAAAAAAAAAGTTTCTACATATAGTTAGGTAAATCTGTTAGAATTAAAGAAAACTAGCAGTAAATTAGAAGTTTCCAGCACTTGAAAGTGCGTAAAGTCACCAAGATGGAGAGTGAAACTCCATCCTACACTTTCCGCCGTTCGATCGACCCGCTGCCTGCCGATGAACTCACAGCTTTCTCGAACGAAACCTGGAGCTGTAAACCATCCTCCGGAGGCATTTCTCCGGTCAGCGTCTTCACAGCAAATTCGAAACAAGGATCGGACCAAATATAACCGGAAGGCGACAGAGACGAGCAGCCCGACATTTGATTGGATGAAACTGGATTGTCACCTACTTTGTTTACATCTTCAATAGGTATTGCACCGGTGAGAGTTTTGATTGCAAACTCGATGCACGGATCCATTAGCAAGTCCTTCAAAGAGGAGTCGACATGTTTGTTGTGCTCTTGATCTTCAGGAGGGAGATTTTCGCGACTCGTGGGGTTTTTGTGGTCATCATTGGTTGGATTCTCTGTTCTGCATTGCTCGTCTGAGCCCGTTGTACCAGATATTACAGATGTATCGATCTCTGGTTCATCGGATTGCCCAGATGGACCGGCATTTTTGGTGGAATCAACTTCTCCATTGCTTGATAGTAGAGCTGAAGCTCGATTCTTTTTGCTGGTCTTTACTTCCACTGATTGATCGGCTTCCAAACAAGCAAGTCTCCTTGAAGTTCTACGAGGTAAATTGTTCATCCATTTCCTTTTCGTGTTTCTTCTCTTATTTTGGCGAGCTAGATCTTTGGGCTGTTCACTTTCTTCCGTACAACCATTCTCGTTTTCTCGTTGTTCTGAACCCTTCTTCTCCGGGAGGATATTCATATTGTCTTCAGCAGTAATTTCTGAGCCTGCAAAGATAATTTTCAAACAACTTTTAGTCGATAAATTGTCTGAATATCTATTGGAACAGAAATCTGTGTCTCGTATAATGTATACAGACAATAACGCGATTAAGATGAAGTCAAGCAAAGTCGAAGAACTAATACAGACAACGAACCACCATGAAAAAGTTGAGGCTACAAGTAAACAAGATATATAATCAACGAGTTGAATCCAATGTAACGAAGTCAATGATATCTGAAACGAGTTAATAGATGTACTACTATTCACCTGACTGTAAGACGTTATCTTTAGTGTCGTGTTCTAGTTTATTGTCAGCCAATCTCTTACTCCGTCTTCTTCCACCATTCCGTTGTTCCTCGCCTTTTGCTCGTGATAGCTTATTTTGAAGTTTCTCCCTCACGAGAGGCTTTTCTACGTTTTTCAGTGCAGCAGCATCAGGGCCTGCAATTGTATTCATCAGTCGAGGTCGAGCCAGAATAAATACGAAACTCAAAGTGCAGTTCTCATGATGAGAAACTTGATAATGCATAAAGGATTACGATTTCAATCACATAAATTTTAGAGACCAAACTTGTATCAAATTAGAAGAAGTTACATCACACTCAATCTTATCAGCTATAATAATGTTCAGTTTCTATAAACATCCTTTGACTAAATTAGCAATTCTACGAAGGAAATGTGACATTTATTGCAACTACTATTTTTCCGGACAAGTATATTAATAGGTGAAAGTAAAATCTTTTGAGCAACGAACAACCGGTGCACAGTGAGCTAAGGATAGGCTTAACACCTGACTTTATACTTTCTCCATCAGTCATATTTTTATCTCCTTTCTTGACAATCGACCTCTTTCCTTTAGCTTCAGCAGACGACTAGGTATAAACCAAGCCAAATCAAAAGTAAAGTTAGAGGATTCCGAGAATCATGAAATAAAGTTGCAAATTAAACCTGAAAACGTAAAGAAATAGTACCAATAAGGCATTAAACAAAAAAATTGCAAGAAGAAAAAAACCATATAAACTAATAGTCGTGCAGCAATGGTTTCATGCTTGGTAAGTTTGATTTAATTTACGAGTATAAGGATCATGGAAGCACGATTCTATACATTAGGTCTGTCCAACGGGATACGTGATCACTTGTAGTTGTGGTAACTCATCAAAGAAAAATATTTTAACATATTATAGGAAAAACAGGCAAAGAGTAAGGAAAATAAATAGAGGGCATGCCCACTAACAGATTGAGAACGATCGACCAGCTCCATGCTCGTGCGACCTTTGTCATCTGACTTGGACTCCACCTCTCCTGAATCGTTGGATTTAAGATAACGTAAAACTTCTTGCATGGAGCGGAATACGCGTCCGCTAACAGGATCGGTGTAATACTGCAAGAATCATGGATAGCATGAAATATGTGGATGATACACAGAAAGTCCCCAGGCGGGGCGGGCAGGTTGGTACTGATTTTGTACCAAAAACAGAGGGAAAGATGACAAAAATAAAAATAAAAGCAGTTCAAGAGCACCAACATTTGGCGATAAAGCTGAATGTCAATGTAGTAAAGAATCGTAATGATTTGAGAATATGAAGGTTACTAAGGAATTGGTACCGGGTCTCTCCTGGTCTTGCCTCCGCTCTTTTTTATTCTAATTTCTTTAGTCCACCCTCGAGGTAATTTTTCTGCCACGGTCTTCTTGACACCGATCTACACATTTGGGACAATAAGGCAGAGATGCATGTAATATACGACACAAAAATTCAAAAAGAAAAAGAAATTTAACAGGCAAAACTATAGATATGACCCTTCGTAAAAGCACAAGGAAAGATGTATTTTATATCCTTGCAGTCAGACTAGACGAAAAAATTATGTCAAGGTTAAACGGATCTAATTCCACCTATAAATTCATAGTATAAGTTTAGCAGGCATGTACCTTATTTATCTTCTTCAGTTTCGACATTTTCTCAGAATTTTTGAGATACCGAAGCACCTCTGGCTTCGAGCTCAGCGTGAGGCCAGTTGAAGGATGGATGTAATACTGATCAAATCCAAATATAATACAGGAATTAGACATCATTTAAGACAAATAAGGGGCGAAAGATCCAGAAGAGCCATTTATTCAAATTAAAGTTTGAAAATGAATGACAAAAGAATCTAATTATTGTGGCCCCACTCCGTTACTTGTTTAAGAACGTACCATCAGACCACGAAGAACATGCAAATCCTACTCAGAACAACCTAAACCGCTAAACGAGTGATTTCATTTTCTTTGTTAGCTTAGAAACTACCAAGAAATCTTGTGCCCCTTAAAGTGATAAAGAATTAAATCCAAAAAGTTAATTGTGTGAATAATAATTTAATAAGTAAAATTCCATATTAGTCAAGGACTAAAAACATTATCCTCACATGAGAACGTATTTAAAATCCCCACAAGGATAAAACGGAATGGTGGTCTTCAATTAGATCCAACAGCCATTCATTAAAAATTACTTCCGTCTGAAAGCTAAAAGCACTAAATTACTTAGCTGCAGGAAGATGTTGAAGTGGTTCAGAAACAATGATTCTAATCAGCCAAAGGATAGCTATAGTTCAATCAGGAAATTTTATCAACAAAATAGTCAAGCAAGCAATTATAAGTGTTGCATGTATTTATGCCCAAGATTTGATCTATAATTTAATTATTTTGAAGGTCTAAAGTGACTCCTCATAAAGTAAGTAGTCCAAGCCTCACAAATGGAAGCATCATCGGCATGAAGAACACTTGAAGACAATAGCCGTTCTAAGTTTAGAAATCTATTACTTCCTGTAAATTTAACAAACTCTCATTTACAACTTACAAGGCCATCACGGTGCTCTCTCTCTCCCCCCTCTCACACGCACAATGTATATGCATATATATATATATATATATATTGAAAATCTGAACAGCATTATACTAGTTTTGAAGAAAAGCCTAACTTCAAGAGTTTGACTTTCTTAGCAAGAACATAGTTTTGCTAATACGTATACTCTAAAATATTTGCTCTAAACAGTTTTTCGGTCTATAGTTTCAGGCATTTAATGATGAAGGCATTAGATGATATAATGTAATTATATGAGTAAAATAATTTTATTAAATAGGTCACTACTGATGGATTGTATGCATGATCGTCTCTAAGTGATCTTTCATATCCAAAATACCGGGGAACTGAATGGCAGGCCACAATACTCGACTCCGGATTACACAAGAAAACAAAGAGGGAAACCCCTGGCAGGTCCCAACCCGGGCAAATTTTGATTTTTTTTAACTATATTTAGGTTGCATAAATGTAATCTCGCCCGTCTAAGCTTGTACCTATATACATAAACGTAATCTTGCCCGTCCATGCTCCGGCCCATAGCTAAACCACTACACCAATAATCTGTTCTGTTCCAGCTTTTCACAACTCAAAATATATCCCTATTTCAATTCAATTGCTAAAAAAAGAAGGAAAAAAATCATGTCTTTGTATTAATAAATTTTCCCAGCTCTCTTATCCTTCCCTACGAATGCTAAGTTTTGAGCCATCATAAAATTAAAATAAAACAAAACAAAACAAAAAAAAGTCTTTACCAGCACGAGCACACTTGTATAATTTCTACTCATCAATAAATAAACAGTTAAAAGAAATTATAAATCTCAACTTAAAGAAGCGGCAAAGGAAATTACAGAGCACATGAATTTCCAAATTAGAACAAATTTACCTTATCTTTCCTTCCAGAACTCCGAATTTTGACGCTAACCTTCCAATCTACAGGTAACCAGTCAGGATTCTCTCCACCCATTTCAAGAAATTTACAAAATGGTGCCAATCTTCAAACTATAGAGAGAGAGAGAGAGAGAAATCAAGAAATAATCATACATACATACATGAACCTATACAAATAATCACACCACTTCCCTAATTTACAGAATCCTCGAAAATCCCATTTCAGTACAAATTCTATGTGATTGTTGCAGTTCTTTCTCTCACATAAACAATGAAGAAAAGAGAAGAAAAGGGCAGAAAAATAAAAAAATAATCTGAAAAACAGTGTGAAAGAGTTAAATGGTGTAGTGAGAAAAAAATGAAAGAAATGGGCATACACATGGACAACCACGTGTAGCCAAACTTTCCGTGCTTGCAAAAAAATAAATAAAAATAATAAAAAAAATAAAAGTAAAGTGACCATGATCACTGCATAAAAATCTAGTAATGTTAACTTTGATTCGATTCCCATAATTTAATTATTATTGTCATTGAATTTTCTTGTGTTGTTGCTATTTTTATTTGTTTATTTATCCACTTTGACCAGATCCCTCATGTGACATCCATTCTATTTGTGGTGGGAGTTTACTTCTAATAGAGTTTGGCAAACTAGCGCGTCTCGTTATGATTAGTGGTGGATTCAGTTTCAAATTAGATTGGACCTCCAGATTTTAGATTTTATGGAATCTTTGATCCGATTGAGTTCGACTTTTTTGCACTACGGACGATGTTTTTGGGCCTGATCGTGCCATAATTTATCCATTCCGACATGATTTCGGGCTGGATTGGACCTAATCGAAACCATCAACTCTGAGAAAAATCAAACCGAATCGGCCTAGCCCAAAATCATGTTGGTCCAAAAAAAATGAGGTCCGCCAAATCTAAAAGATAATTTGTAGTGCAAAATTTTCGTATCGAACCGATGTCGGCTCGTGCTCACCGAGCTTTTAGCTCATTTTGGTGAGCCCGGCCCGGCCACGTCAGAGCAACACTTCAAAGTTCAACCACAAAATGAAAAAGGACAAATGTATTGCCTTAGTGGCATAGAAATCGTGCAAAAGGCAAGATGGAAAAAAGAAAAAGAAAAATAGAATTATTGATGAAATTGAAAACGACTCATTTTTCTATCAATTTTCAAGTAATTAAGATAAGCATTGAGACAAGTTTGTATAAATTAAGGAAAATGGCAAACATCATCCACAGGACCACAGATACTAAGTTATTTGATGTTAGGTAAAAAATAATAAGGAGGTGATTAGTACGATGGAATGGGGTAAGAAATGGAATGACCTTTTCTACCTCCATTCCATTCACTTGTTTGGTAAATCATATGGAATGGAATCAACATTTCATTAGGAATCACCATTCCTTTTCCATTGGGATTAGTTATTCCATCCATACCCCATGGTATTAGCCATTCATAATCCTCATATATATATGTATTAATATTTAATTTGATTAAATTATTCATTTAAATTTTATTATTTCAACACATAATTTTAGATATAAAATTTTAGAGAGAGAAAATTTTTAGAGAGAGAAAGTTCTAGTGAGAGAAAATTTCTAGAGAGAGAAATTATTATGTAGAGAAAGTTCTAGCGAGAAAAAAATTTTAGAGAGAAAAAATTTCTAGAGAGAGAAACTATTAGGTCGAGCAATATCTAGAGAGAGAAAATTATAGAGAAAAAATATTTAGATAGAAAAATTTTAGAAATATATAATTCTAGACAAAGAAAATTTTTAGAGAAAGGGAAAAACTATAAAGAGAAAATTTTGGAGAGAAAAAATGCTATCGAGAAAAAATTATAATGATAATAATTATAATAATTTCCTCTCTGATATTTCTATCTTTAGATTTTTCTCTCTCTACAAATTTTCTCTCTTTAAAATTTTCTTTCTCAAGAATTTTCTCTCTCTAGAAGTTTCTCTCTCTATAATCTTACCTCTAGAATTTTTCTATCTCTAAAAAATTTACTCTCTCGAATATTTTTCATCTAATATTATTTTGAGATAGAAGAAAAGGATATAAAATACTAAACAAATAATAATTTCATCATTTCTTTAATTCTTTTGTATACCAAGCAAAGTTCAACCAAGGGTTTATTCCTATCTTCATTAGATTCCTACATGTATTTTACATTTCATTTCACCTATAGCAATATTTATTATTTTTAGTAATTTTTGTTCAGTGAATTGTGAAATCCAGTTTTGCTAGCCAGTTGTCCTAGTTGGCTAAAGTTTTAACACAAATTGAATTCCAAAACAAAATATTGTTCAGTGAATTGTGAAAATTTGTTTTGTTTGCGATTTTTATTTATTTATTTATTTATCACACTTTGAGTCTTTGACCAGATCCCTCATATGACGTCCACTCTATTTTGTGGTTGGAGTTTTATTCATCACACTTCAACCACAAAATAAAAAAAGAGAGCAAGAGGCTGGTTCTTTAATTATATTCTAATTAATTAATTGTAAGTAAGATGTAAAAAAATCATAATTGTGGATTAATAAACACTATTTAGGAATTAATAAACATATTCTATCGATCTCATATTTTAATTTGATTTGCATGCGGATGTCATCGAGGTAAAATTTCACTCATTTAACATCGAGCATATTCAAGTATAATCACATAAATGAGATTTCTAAGTACATAAATATCTTTGTTTTCACAAATATTTTTTTTAGTTTAATTATACACGAAAAAAGATCTGTAAGATAATTAATCTGTATACATATAGGATTACATAAATGATAACAATGTAAATCGAATATATATCACATATACTATCATTTTTTTAGGAACAATATCACATACGTACTTTATTTAATATTTCAAATTAATTTAAAAGTACTATAAATAACCTAACGAGCTGAGTAGTCTAAAAGTCAATTAAGTTTCACTCATGTGTGCCAACAAACCATTTTAAAACGAGCTTCTGGTGAACAGATTCGTGTAAATTTGACTCATCTGTAATCATATAAATAATATATAGTTTATTTAAAATAAATATATACTTTAGTTGCCAATTAAAGTATATAGTATATGCTAATTCATATGCTCAGAAGCTACAGTCAATTATGTGACCTATAGAAATTTGCATCTTCTGTGTAATAGCTGTTTTTATTACAATTTATTCTCTCTCTCTCTATATATATATATATATATATGCGCGTGCATTTGTAGGTGATTGATTATTCACTTTCTTTTTTAGAATTTCTGTGCGGTAGGATTTTAATGCCCATATACCTGCATTACAAGATGGAATAACAAGTCAAGAAAATTAATTAGAATAATTGAAAATAAGATATATCATGAAAACCCTAAGCATGCAAATTACCTTCCAAGCATCATAAGTGTGGCCTGAGGGTTAGTTCCCGGCGAGTCATAGAAGGTGGAGCCATCGATGATGCGCAACGAATCAACACCGAGTACCTTATAATCACGATCGACGACGCGGTCCACGTGGCAACCTCCATGATAATGACACATGGTGGTCACAGTGTCCGTGCAAAACTGCTCTAAGGAATGAGTTGCATTGGGATGCTTCGTCCTCATGTTGATGGGAATTGACAACATTAACCCTACAAGGGTTTCAAAGGAGCTATCGGGGCGTCGAAATGCAGAGATCGATGGCGACTCGACTAACTTTTTCACCATTTTCATGCCTTCCACACACCTCTTCAAGTCTCTACCATCCTTGAAGTAGTTGAACGTCACTTCTGGATTCTCATTCGGATCCCTGCTCCGGAGCTCCATATACCCGGTTGAGAACGGCCCAACTATCTTTTCGCTGAGGGTTCCTGTTTCGGATCCGTTTAGGGTTCTTGAGATGGTTTGGTTGGTGGGAATTGTTAAGGACTCGATGTTCTGCATGTTGCATAACGTCTTCGTTTAATATTTGAAAAATCAACGAATCCCAACCTTTTAAACTTTTCCAATTACACTGGGAAACTCAGTTGGCAAAAGGAAAATTTGGGTGTCAAAAGGGCGAGAGATGATAACACCCAAATTCTTATAAATGTGAACCGTATTACCGTGTCACGGTAGACTTGAACCTGATGAGATATTGGGTATCAGGCATTAATCATTCCACCGTCAGACAAATACACACAAAATATTAAAACAAATAATCAGCCGTGCTTCTCAGTCGATTGTGGAATTGTCACACTATCTATTATAGGGATAAAATTAATATTAAATCTTAGTTTGGGACAAAATTTTGATTATTTATTTATGGCAAAAACTCTTGTACATCATCATGATGTACCATACATCCGGTTCAACCCGACCCGCGACCTGACCGGTCAATGGTCAACGTTGACAGCATTGACTTTTTAATTTTATTTTTAAAAAAAATTCAAGAGTCGAGCAAGGGGAGCCGAAGGCCTCCGAGTGAGCTAAAAAATATTAATGTTGACACAATCATTATCTATAAATTAAAAATCGGAGCCGAAAGCGGAAAGGAAAAAAAAACGAAAAAGTCAACGGTCAGATGTTGGAATTGTCACACTGACCTATCGGGTGGATCGGGGCGGGTCGGATTAATAATATTAAATCTTAGTTTGGGACAAAATTTATTGAGGACATAATAAATTGATGAACCGACCTGGTTGAAAACATTTGCATAGTCTTGGAGCGGATACGACTCGAAGAATCCACTGTATATAATTTCTATGTAGCTTCCAACATCGTCATTTACGCCCAATACTTGAACGAGGGAGATATCGACGGGCTTATGACGTGACGGTATTATCAAAGTATTTCGTGGATAATCAACCATGCCTTGCCCCACCATGGGCTGGTCCAGTACTACGTTTATTCCATGGGCTCGTAGCTTTTGGGCCGACCCAATTCCACTCAACATCAATAGCTGTGGGCTACCTATTGCACCAGCTGATACAATTATCTCATTTGGGGCCCCACTGTTCAGACGTGCCACATGTTTTTCACCTTTCGAGTCTTTGAACATAACTCCGTATGCGTTGGCTTTTTGCCCTACAATAAATTGATTCAATTCAAGTTAGAAAAACAATTATTTTATTTCTAATTAGTGCACGTGTGTAATTGGTAGAGCTGTCAATTTAGGCCCGGCCCGATTTCGGGCTGGGCTGGGCTCTCCATTTCCAGGCCCGATTAATTTTCGGGGCGGCCCGGTAAAAATTACACTACAATTTAGTTTTCGGACCGGGTTGGACTGCCCAATTTCAGGCCCGATGATTTTTTTGGCCGGGCCCAATTTTTCCAAAAAGCCCGATGGGCTGGGACCGGGCCGGCCCGGCCCGGTAATTGACAGCTCTAGTAATTGGTCATGACCATAAAACAATATTTTAGAAACAAAAATTATTTTAAATGTAAATATCACTTTTTAAAAATAATAGTACTACATTCAATTAATTTCTTTTGTAATTTATTTTCTTTCATCCAAGTTTTGTAATAAATTTAGAGTAAATTTAGTGTTATTTTTTAATTTCTTTAATTAATTTTCAAATGGTAAATTTGAGTCTGGAGTCTTTTTAGAGGAATTTGAAATTGGAGTCAATTGCATGATTACTCACTAAAATTTGAGCTCGTTCATTCAGTGAAAAATTTCCCTAAATAAATGGAACAATTTTCATTGCTATCTTTTTCCTTATCAAAATTATGTTTTAAAAAATAATAAGAAAACTATTATAAGGTAGTTTTATTATATTGCTAATTATTTTTCAATGTTAAACTTTAAATATATTAATGTATAAACACTCTATCAAAATTATAATTAACCCAATAATTTTATTCTTGAGGGTTATAAACATTATTTCTGGTTGTTGCTATTATTAGTCCGGGCACCTTGAACGAAATTTCTTGCTCTGTGACAGTATGTAAGCTCCATCATATATTATTAGATATGAATTTGAATCGCTAGAAAATAATAAATATGTCAAACAAATATGAATTTAGACATGATACGAGTAAAATTGACCTGGTAGAGTCGTAAATAATACTCCCTCCGTCCACAATAAATTTGCCACATTGTGAATGACACTGGTTTTAATAATTTGTTGGTTGATTGTATTGTGAGTGGAATAAGGGTCCCACTTTTATATAGTTTTAAATTGTGTTGTGAGTGGAAAAGTAAGTGAGGTGTGTGGGGTCATTTACCATAAATGAATGTGGCAAATTTTTTGTGGACGAACCAAAAAGGAAATTGTGGCAAATTTATCGTGGACGGAGGGAGTATTCTGGTGCACCACTGCATGCAAGTAAACAGTAATATTAGTAGCATCGGCATACTCCAACAAATCTGCAGCACTATGCCTAACACCATTTTCATCAAAGATTGAACCACCAATTTTGGTCCCTTGCAAATGATCGTACGTAAATCCATTGTCCGGCGACACCCCGGATTCCACCAGGCCGTCCCTCGCCGTCGCCTGCCACGGCTGCAGCGGCGGCTGGAACACCACCTTCCTCTCCACCCATCGATACGACTCGTTCACGAGCTTTGGGTCCCACCCTGCCTTCTGCACGAACGCGCTGCTTGCGTGTGCGTAGTATCCCGCGTTGATGGCGGAGCTGCCGCCCAATACGCGGCCGCGGTGGTTGAAAACGCCGTCGGTAGAGACGAACATCTGCGAGGCAGAGGTCGGCGAGGTGTTTTGCAGTGATTTCGGAAAACCTGCAAGGTTGGTTACGTCGGGGTTGTTGTAGGGGAGGCCGCCCCTCTCGAGGAGTAGTACCTTTGCGGCGGCGGAGAGCGTCGCTGCTAGCGGGCAGCCGGCGGTTCCGCCGCCGATTATGATGTAGTCATAGTAGCCTGTTGCCGGAGCTAATGTTGCGTCCTTTGCGAAAGTCTTAAACGGAGCTGATAATTTATCAGTGATTAATGTCATGAAATCAATAAATAATTATTAGATCATTGAGAGAGAGAGAGAGAGAGAGAGAGAGAGAGAGAGACCTTTATCTGCAAAAGAAGGAACATTGAAGAAGATAATGCAAAAGGAAGTTGCAAAAATAGCAATCCATTTTCCAAAAGCTATGGCCATCATAGATTTCAGAATCATACGATTAAATATTTGAGCAAAGAACTATATGATTTCTATTAAAACGTCTCTTGTTTATATAAGTAAATCAAGGAAAGAGAAATTGGTGGTAAAAGCAGCAATAAAGAGTTGTAATTAGATATATAACATTTTCCAGAACTAGGGTGGGCAGATTTAGGTTAGCATGTCCCTATTGATATAGGAGTAGTGTTTATGGTTATATTTTTCAATTAGACCACTTGTGAAATAGATACCTAATAATTCAATTTGGATATAAGCTAATTAATTTATATATAAATGTATGATTAAATAAAATTGAGATTATGAGGGGAAATTCTTCTAGACAGTTCAATCAAATGATTTTCATATTCAAATTCAAGCTCAAAATATCAAACGATTGTGTGAGAAACACAGAATGAATTTGAATATGCATGCATTATTATAATGGGTGGTCTGGGACTCTGGACAGTCTCGCAAAAATTTGTGTGAAATTATATAATTCTATTATCTGGAATACGCACAAAAATAAAAACATATATTCTTTGATTCACGAAGAAAACGGGGAATGCCACATTAATATATTCAACCTTTCCATAACAACAGTAAACATATAATAGGAAAATTAAACTTGAAAAAAAAGAACAATAAATACTTAAATCCTGAATTTAATATATAAAAAATCAAATAAAATCTTAAACATAAATGTATTATGATATAATATTTAATAACGTTATAATATCTGGTTTTGCGTAGGGATCGATGGCAATGGGGGTACCCGGCTATATCAATCCCTAATGTGACGGGTTTGAGAATTATTAAATGGTTTTGGGACGAGTTTGGATAGAAACATTCAAACTCGTGAATTACCTATGGGTACCCGCTACCCAAACCCATTTATATATATGTAAGATAACACAATATTATATATATAATTTAAAATATAATTATAGATATTAGTATAAATATTATTAATTTTAGAATTTTATATTATTCTTTTTAACCCGCATACAAAAAATTACTAATTTTAGTAATTAAATATTTATTTTATGTATAATTTATATTAGTATAAATATTAATAATTTTAGGATTTTATATTATTATTTTAACCCACATATAATTTAATTTAATGATATTTTCTATATATACTTATGTTAAAATTATGTTTATATTATTTCTACTATTTAATATTGATGTTTATATTAATTCTAGTACATTCGGATTTTTAGCTGGTTTTTAGTGGGTATTACCCAACGGGTTTGGGTCGGATATGAGTTTTAAAATGATTTTTTAATCGGATTTGGGACGGGTATGAGTTGAAGAAATTTTAATGGGATTGAGTTTGAGTTTGGGAAATGCTTGATGGGTGGGTATTCGATCCATTGTCATTCCTAGTAATTTTGCGTAAACACATTTTTTTTATTTAAAAATTTAACATAAGTATTTCTAAGACTACTGTAGCTAGTTTATTCATTCTTGTTCTATTTTCCTCATTAACTTTACAAATGAATATGAATTGTTTTGTTTCGTCGTGTTGTACGTTAGATTGAATTTATAGAAGAAATAAATTTGTTAAGCGAAATTTCCGCTCATTAATTAATGGAAAAAATGCATATAAATACATGAATTTTGGTCTCCCTTTTATATTGTACATGACTTTTGAACTTTCCCCCTAAAATCACAACCTCTTGATTTTGTTCAATTTTTTCATAATTTTAAATTCCGTCCAAATAAAAACTGATTTGGTGCTTATGTGGCAGTTGGGCATGTGCCGACCTCTTTGCCGTCTGATAAATTAAACGATACAGTTTTTAAAAATGCAATACGAGGTCGTTTCATGCAAAATTAGGGTGAAATTTCGTATGTCATACTGCATTTTAAAAATTGTGTCGTTTAATTTGTCGAACAGTAGAGAAATCGGCACATGCCCGACTGCCACATAAGCGTCAACTCAACTTTAATTTGGGTGGAATTTAAAAGGCCAAAATGCATACAAATTCCTGACCTTTTTCTCAAATTCTGGTTTAATTCTAAACCTTTTAATTTTTGCAAAATAAATCTCCACCTTTCAATTTTGCTTAATGTTCTCCCGACGACAAATTTGGGTGAAATGCAAAGTGATGTGGCGTTCAAAACGACGTCGTTAGATTCGGGGTCGGGCGTCGGAGGGATCCGCGACAATCTCGATTCGAAGCAGGCGAAGAACATCCGCCGTTTTGAACGCCACGTCACTTTGAATTTCACCCAAATTCGTCATTGGGAGAACATTAAGCAAAATTGAAAGGTGGAGATTTATTTTGCAAAAATTAAAAGGTTTGGAATTAAACCAGAATTTGAGAAAAGGTCAGGAATTTGTATGCATTTTGGCCAATTTAAAATTATGAAAAAATTGAACAAAATCAAAAGCTTGTGATTTTAGAGAAAAGTTCAAAAGTCATGTACAAAATAAAAGGGAAACCAAAGTTCATGTATTTATATGCATTTTTTCCTTAATTAATTATTCCGACTACTTTCTTTCATTAGGTTGACCAAAAAAAAAAAAGGCGCATAAATTTGCAACTACGTACTTAATTTGTTGAAAACTACAAATGCCATATATTTTAGAATGAGTTACCATAATAGCTAAGAACCACTGGTCAGATATTTTTAATTCTGCGTGTTTTCAAATTATGGTCTATATCACATGTTTTCGTGGCACCACTCATGTTTTGTCTATATTAGTAATATTATATACTCCCTCCATCTACGATATAAACTTCCATTATGTGCTGGATACGAAAATTAAAAAAATTGTTGGAATTGTTGTGAGTGGAATAAAAGTACAATTTGAAGGGTAGTGTTAAATATACACTTTGTAGAAATAAAGGTACAATAAAGTACAATTTGTAGAAATAAAGCCACAATATCACATCCTCCATTCTCTTCTATATTTACCTATTTTTGTCATTGATGGACCCCTACAAATTGTACCTTAAAGAGGGTGTACGTGATAGTACAAAAAGTAGAGTAGGACTTTTTTGTGGACAAATATAAACTGGTAAGTAGGACTTTATATCGTGAACGGAGGGAATATTTAACTTTTTTATATTATTCTTAAAATTGTTATTGAAGTTATTAAATTTATAAATTACATAAAAATCAAAGTTTGATTTGTTGTTTTTATTCATTTATTTGAAATTGAAGGGAAAATAACACATTGATCTTAATTATTCGTTAATTAATTATTTTTCTTGTTTTTGGATTTTTTTTTTGAAGGAAAAGCATTTACGTTGTAATTTATATGTAGTAGCCAAAGTTTCCGCACTTGCCAAAATAAATAAATAAATAAAGAATAAAAAATAAATATAAAGTGACCATGATCATTGCATAAAATCTAGTAATATTGACATGGGGAAATACATAAAATAGTCATTTTGTTATTGGAAACCAAATAATTGCCATCATTAAAAATTTCAAATAATAACCAATTTTTATGTTAATATACTATTTTACCCTTAATAAAATAATTAGAAAAATAAGATCAAAACAAAAATAAAAAATAACTAAAAATTGGTGAGTTCTCTCTCGCCCCTCTCTTCTGTCGTCGCCGCCCCATCTCGCACGGTGCACCGCCATCTTCTCCTTTTCCTCATCGGTAAATCGAGTGTGTTAATCAATACATGACCAAGTCATCTCGTGTATTGGGTGGTCAATACAAGAGTCAAGAATACATGATTGGTCGGGCTGGCGAACCCATTAAGCTTTTGAAAAAAATCGGGTTCAATCTCACCCAAAATTCTATTGGACCGAAAAATGTAGTTTATTCGGACTCGAAAAATTATTTATATTACAAAATTTTCAAATCGAGTCGACGTCGTCCCGATCTCACCGAGCTTTAATTTTGGCTCATTTTTGGTGAATCCGGCTTGGCCTTCGAACCTATATTAATTCAGAGAAACACTTCAAAATTCAACCACAAAATAGAAAAAGAGAAAATGTATTGGCATGGATATCTAGGTCAAAATCTAGGCTCTATCTATACCTATACAGTATACATTGTTTATATAAGAATATATACTTTTATTATAATACATGTACATATATATAATCTTTAATTGATACTTAACTGGCAAAATGTATGTCTTTGTATGTAAACATACTAATAATAACAAGCATTTTACATTTCATTTCACATATAGCAATATTTATTATTTTAAGTAAAAAAAATCAAGAAATTGTGAAATTCATTTTGCTAGCTTTAACCACCAGTTGTCGGAGTTAGCTAAAGTTCGAGAGAAATTGAATTTCAAAACAATACAAAAATGAGCTATACATTTGGAGCTAGATGTTAAAATTAGAGTTGTCAAAGTTACGAGCCGACGTAAGCCAAACGGGCCAAAGCGGAAATCATGTCAAGCCTAAAGGCATGGCCTATATTTTATACAAAGACAAAATGAAAAAAAAAAAAAATTGTCCTAATTAAATGTTCTCATTAATTTACGATACAGAAAAGAATGTTTGCATCAATTATGTCCCAAAACATAATAATTAATTGAGTTAATTGTCTGTAAATTCATAAATTATTGGCCATTTTTGGTTTTTAATTCAATCTATTTGTTTGGCGAGAAAATACATGAATTTTGCTAAGGATTTGATTTTTAGCCCAAATTCATTTTCTGGCAAAATTATGTCCTACGGGCTACGTGACAGTCGATCGGTCTTTATATATGTGGCACTTAGTCAATGTTTGGATCTGACGCGACGAGTGATACGTTGAAAATTCTAATTAACTAATGGCATGTGACATGATAATAATCCATTGATAAAAATCAGGGCCACGTAGAACATAATTTAATAAACCGAAAAATAAATTCGCACTAAAAACAAAACCCTAGCATCGTATATTTTCTCACCGAAAAAATAAATTGATTCTAAAAATCAAAATTAGCCAATAGTTTATATATCTTCAGACAATCAACCCTAATTAATTACAAGAGACTATGATAACATGTCAATATGTATCCTGAAAATCTAGGTCTCAAGGTATATATCTATTTCCAAAAATTTCCTGAAAAAAAGAAAACAAAAAAAAAAAAATCTATATAATCATCAAGGAAAAAAAACAACTGTTAACCATCTATCTTTGTTGTTGCAAAAAGATCTAAATAAAAAAAAAACAAAGAAAACAAAGAAACAAACTCTATCAATTGATGGAATCAGACTATCAGTTATGGAGTGGATTTGGGCCATCAGGAACAAGCCTTCTTGAAACAGTGTACAACTTTTTGCATTTGCTGCTTTCCTTCCATCCTTTATAATGAGGAACTGTTGAGAAATATTGAAGAAATTTCGAATAAAATTTAGCTTTTATTCTGCAATCATTATTACCAGCAACATCGATATTTCTGCAACTGGACAGATGCATCTGTGCAGACAAGATCATGAACATCATCACCAAGATTAATGAACATGTCTGAGTTTTCATGTCTGAAATGAAGAACTTTACTTTACTTGAGGTAGAATTCTAAGATTTTCTAGAGGAAATTAATATATGAGTTAGATTAGATTCAAAACTTATTTATAAAGGATATGAAATGGTTTCGTGTCGTAAAGTCAGAAATTTTTTGGCTTAAACTATTTGTTGACTTCTTGTTTAATTTTCTTTCAATATGTACAATCATTTGATAATACTATTGACATTGATTGAGTGTCCGATTTTTTTTTTTTTTTGAACTTATCATCGATCGGCCATTGTTCATCATGGATGCATTCTACATGTGTAGCTTGATTTAGAAAGTGTTGACGATATTCATAGCCCGTCGATCATTGGCGAACACAAAAAAGCTTAGGAGATGGGACGGGGGCTTAAGTCCCCACCAATTGATTTTCTTTTTATTCTTATAAAATCGTTAAATTGATCTGTATTTTATGTGAATCATTGTATAAAAGTCTCATCACCAAATTGAACGGCCTCCACAAATTTTTTTTTCTACGTTTGCCTTTGCGATGATCATGAAATAAAGAATGTTGTTATGCAGTCAAATGTATTTGCTTGGAATGGATTTTATCAATTTATGCAACAATTGAATGAATGTAAGGTGTTATGGACGCTCCAAATGGTGGTTAGCCACAAATTAATTAAAGGAATAAAAGAGGTAAGAATCATTAAAATATTTTATTTAATCAAGTCAGAGTTTGGATATATTATGATTTTTAATTTTGGTCAAATTTGGAGAAATATGTCATTTTGCAGGTTACGTACTACTTGGATAATTTAAAAATCTGTGTGTTAAAGGTAGTAAAGTCAGTGGTAGCCGGCTGCATAATTAATTAAGCAAAAATTTGAGTACAATCAACCTCATCGTAGAGTTGGTTGGTTGTAGTAATTAAGAGAATTAGGAAGTAATTAAAGGAAGTAGGTGGTAATTAAGGGGATTAAAAGTAATTGGGAGTACTAAATAGTACTTAGGATTTATTAATCATAATTAAATTTTAATAATATAAATTATAATTTAGTAATTTCAATTAAAGTTTATTAATCTTCAATTAAATTTATTAATTAAGTTCCAATTAGGATGCATTAAGCCTAGGGGTGTAATCGAGTCGAGTCGAGTCGAACAGTGTCTTGCTCAAGATTGACTCGTTTAGCTAAACGAGCTTCTAATTTAATTATCGAACGAGCTCTTATCGAGACGAGTGTAGAGCCGAGCCTAAACGAGCTTTTAAAATTTAGTCATTCATTAAAAATATTAGTTACTTTTTCAAAAATATAAGTTATTTTATTCACAATAATGTAATATATTTATTATTTCTTGTAAATAAATAAAGTTAACTAGATAGTTAATTCAAATATTACTAATTATTGTAAAAATATAAGATATCTGACTAATAATCTTGTATTTTCAAGATAAATCACTTAACAAGCTTGCTCATGAGTTATCGAGTCGAGTATGCTCAAGGCTTGACTCGTTTACAGCCCTAATTAAGCCCCACTTAAAATTAAATATTTATTAATAAATAAATAAAATAAACAAGTGTCTCTCAAGTCCAAATCCTAATAGAGTGATCATTAAGAGCCTTTTAGTAGAAAAAATTGGTCAAGGAATTGATATTATTATCCTAATAATATTCATACTAGTGACATGAAAAACAAGTTCTTGATGCCTCATGAGTCATGATCTGCTACAAGTCTTTGAAATTATGTTGATAAATGTATCAAAAAAGTTGTATCATCTAAAAAAGTCAGAAATTAATGTTTACAAGAAATCTTTCTGATTGGAGCTCAGTAGTAGTGAATCATATCAACAATTCAGATTATTCAACAAATAATATATATGTATAGAATATCTTAGGAAAAATCTGCATAATGCACAAATTATTGGTTGTCACAATCTTTGATTAAGAAATATTATTTGCTAGATTTTTTGCTTCAGTTTAGTTACAAACTCATGAAGTTCGACAACGAGTCGTTACAAGAGGATATTTGTGAGATTACGGAAATGGCAAGAGGAGCGAGCTCTGAATTGGAGTTTTTCATGCTTATAAACGACTTATTTTTTAGCGCAATTCTCAACACAAGTTTCAAGTGACACTGTTTGGACTCGAAAAATTTCAAATTGTTTTGAGGGACGTTATTTCTCAAAGCATAATGAGCTTGATCTAGACCAATTTTAATGAACTATGGATGATATTTTTGGCCTTATTGGGCCTCAATTTTTTCGGCCTGACAAGATTTTGGGCCAGGCCGTTCCGGCCCAAACTTTTGCTTTTACTAGTACCAAATTTATGTTATGCACTGTGATTTCAATGTGAGTAGCCATAGAAGTAGCTAGGTTGTATATATAATCTTCAATATTTGGGTACGTTTGGTAGGCATGTTAGATTATGATAAGATAGTTTAAAGTAATATATGTATCGTAAATAAAGTAAGATTGGTATCGTATGTTTGTGTTTGATAGATAAGATATATAATATAGATATGATAAATTGATTGTTTGTTACCCTAATTTAAATTCAAGATTAAGTGGAAAATGACAATTTTACCCTAATTATAATTAATTATTCCTCTCTCCTCTCTCTACAATTATATCCCTCATCTCATCTCTCCTCTCTACCTCATCTGCAACCCCCACCAACCCCAACCACCACTGTAACTAGGGTTGTATACGAATCGAATAATTTTGGTTCGGTTCGGTATTCGATTCGAATTTTTGATATTCGAATTCGAAAATTTATGGTTCGAATTAGTTATCAAATACTTTTTTCGATTCGATTAGTTATCAAATACAAATTCAAAATCATGATATTCGATTCGATATTCGAAAATATTCGATTAAATATTCGATTATATACATATATATTTAATATTCACAAATACATATTTATATAGATATATATACACATTAAAATGTGTTGTTTGACCCATCTTTAAGCTCATTTTAAAATAAGGTCAAAATTTTCCTTAAGGGATATGTACTGCATTAACTATAATATCTTCATTGGTGCGGATGTAAGTCATAGTCTTTCTCTCTCATCTAACTATTTTACATTATCTCGCATCTACCATCATTCTTATTATCGTTCATCGCATTCATTTACAGATTTATGGAAATTCGTTCTTCATCTCCTTTCTATATAGATTCGATATTCGATTCGAATTCGTGAAATTATTCGAATATTCGAATTCAAATCAAATTTAATATTCGAATATGATTCGAATTCGAATTCGAAAATGGTTTCATGAATTCGATTCGTTTACAATGATATTCGATTCGATTCGATTCGATTCGTTTACATCCCTAACTGCAACCCACATCCATCTTTCTCTCCATCTCTCTTCTTCATCACCCTCTCCTCTCTCTCTCTCTCTTGTTCAACGACATCCACCATCCGCCACTGCCATGGCCGACCACCGCCACCACCACCGTTCATCTCTCCTCGGCTTTCCCTATCTCTATCTCTATCTCGTTCAACGACCATCCATCATCCACCACTGCCATGGCCGACCACCATCCATCACCGCCACCGCTCATATCTCTCTCTTCTCATCTCTCTTTTTTGCCAATTTATGTCAGAACAAAAAAGAATAAAAAATCGAGGAAGATGAGAAATGTAGACTAACACCTACAAGAATCGCCCAAGATGAAGAAAATTATTCTGTTGCGTATATATGAAGTTAATTTTTTTCATCCCTATGTTTATAAAGTCAATTATTAAAGGGGGTTATTTGCAGTTGATTTGGAGTAAAAATTTTTCTGGGTTTATGCTTTGCAGACGGAGGGAGAAGAGGGAGGAGAGAGAAGAAGATGAAGAAGGGAAGGGTAATTTTGTCTTCACATACATTAATATGTCAAACTGTTGAATTCAGCTTAGATATCGAAGGATGTGGGTGAGATTGCTTCACTGGAGAGAACAGTAATTTAAGAAAGGGTTTGGATATTATAACGGGCTTGACAGTTTATTAATATAAGATACCAAATACTAGTTAAGCCTAGTTATATAAGCAATCTTGGCCAAACAAAGCCTACCAAACATAGGTAATTAAGACAAGGTTGGTAAGTAAGCCCTCAGCTACAAACTAAGCTCAATAGTAGCTTTCATTATATCTCTAACCATCACACATAAATGTGCAGAATATAGGGCTTTCCGCCACCGCCCCCACCCCGCCCTCCGGCTCTCGGGGCGGAGCCACCCTACGTCGGAGGGTGGTGCCAGACGAGTCAACACTTTAGTTATGGATGCCCTTTAAGGCATCTACAACTTTTCAGCAAGATGCAATATACTTAAATAAAGGCATTGCAGATGCACTTAAAACTAATATTAATCAGATATCAAGAAATGACTAACAAAATAATGATCACATAGATTTCAATAGCAACTTTTTATATCACAAAATGAGGTTACATTCAAGAAAGAGAAGGCGATCGAAGAACTCTACTTCTCAAGTTATTATTCAGTATAAGTTGATGTCTATAATGCCTTTTATCCTAATCTCAATCTGAAACAAACATCATAATATGCAGTTGATGTGAGATGATCAGTCCGTTTTCTCGGGTTCAATAGCAGTTTCTTTTACCTCCGTCTGTGATGGGCCGTCTTCAGCCACCTTCTCAACATCACCATTAGCAGGCACAGAAGCATCAGCAACAGCAGCATCAACAACCGGAACATTAATGGACTTGACTGTTCCAACCTTGACATATTTGCTCGCGAACTTGTACTCCCAATCTTGCAAGGCTTCAAGCTCGAATACGCCTAAGCCAGTAAGATCACCATTGAGATCTTTCTCATCAAACGACATCTTTGCAAGAGCTCTACTTGCATCCTTTCCTGCAAACAGGGCGTACGGCCCACCAGGTCCGTAGAACATCCTGCAAGCGCGCGCCAAATCAACTTAGTAGAAACGACGAGGGATGAACACATGATCTATCTTGAATTCTTGATTTCAGGTTTGAAATATATATGAATCCTCAAAGCATTTTACATTTGCAAATTGAAGATATAAACCAAGAAATTCTTGCTCATAATTCCTTTATATGAGAAATAGTATCTCAATATCAAGAAACTAAGTAGTATTATGCAGCAGCATGAAAATCATTGAAATTACAAGGAACAATATTAATAAAATCACCAAAAACTCATCAAAATACCAATTTTTATAACAAGCAATAGCATTAATTAAGCAAGAACTACCAAAACCACCAAAATTAAGATCCAAACTTAAACAAAATTCACAATAATCCAAGTATCCAATACCATCTAAGTGCAAAACCGCAACAACATCCAAAATTCATCATAAATTCACAGGACAACTACTAAAAATTCAAGAAAACATAGAAAAAAATTAAGTAATTGAACTATGCAGGAGCATGAAAAGAATTGAAATTACAAGGGAATATATTAATAATAATCACTAAAAACAAAATCCCAAATTTTTTTATAACAAACAAAAACATTAATCAAGCAAGAACTACCAAAATCACCAAAATAAAGATCCAAACTTTACCAAAATCCATAACATTCCAAAACCATAATCCCAACACCATCAACGTACAAAACCACAACTACCAAACTTCATCATAAATTCACAGCACAACTACTAAAAAAATTCAAGAAAACACAGCAAAAAATAAAAATAAAAAACGAAGAATCAAAGATGGAAACTTTTATACCTGCTTTGAGAAACGTCGTAGATCTGACCCTTGATTGCCATGAGCAGAGGCTTAGTGGGATCAGAGCCGTCATACTGTTTGAGCTCATCGTCAGTGACGTCACCAATCTGAACTGGAGGAGGGAGAGGCTTCACCTCCTCTTGGAACTTTCTAGAAGCGTGATCGGGAGCAGGCCCATCATCGGAAGAACCGAATAGAGTTGAGAGCAGCTGGTAAAAGGCGATGGCCACAGCAATTGCTGTGAAGAAGGCGGCCGGAGAGAGGCCTGTGTATGCTGTGATTGATTCTTTTAATGCCTCCCACATTTCAACGGCCATCGTTTTTAGCAGGAGAGAGAGAGAGAGAGAGAGAGAGTGGGAGTTGATCTGTCGATGTTATTCTTGAATTGAATTGTGAAGAGTGGGGGCTCTGCTCTCGCGGTCTTAAATCTTCTCTTTGATCACAAGTCTCAGTCTCAGCTCATCATTTTGGACTGGTTGATTCTTTTATTTTTATTTTATTTTATTTATTTTTTATTTTTTTGCAACATTTTTAATGCCTATATTTAGAATTCAAATATATTGACCTCGAATTGAAGCTTCCCCTCATCAACTTCATTCCGCCATAATCTATTATAAAATGTTTTTTTTTAAATGAATCTATTACAAAATGTTAGTAACTTTTTCTATTTGGTTGCTATTTTATACTCCATCTCTTTCGCTCATTTTGTTTACATTTCATTAAATGGACGTTTCACTCAATTTGTTTACTTCTAACAAAAAAAGAATTAATCTTTCAAAACCCTTTAAAAGTGATGGGACCAACCCACTTTCTATCTTTTAACTCTTATCTTTAATCTCTGTGCCGAACAGTTAGTAGACAAAATGAGCGGAACGAAAGGAGTAAATATTAATTGATATAATAAAATTAATAAAATATTTATTAATTGATATAATAAAATTCAAGTATGGGTAGGGATATCAGGTATGAGTATGAGATTGACTATGATATCTGTGTTTGGTATACTGAAGATATTGACTGATATCAAGTGTGGAGAAAAGGATCATACCCAATAAAAAATTGGTATATGGAAATGTTGAAAATTAGGATATCAAGTATATCAAAGATATCAACTTGATATTCATATATTAATATACCAAACACAAGATATAGATACCATGGATACCAAACGAACCCTAAATAACCTAATTTAACATCAAAGATGGAAACATTTATAGATCTGAGCCTTGATCGCCATGAGCAGAGGCTTAGTAATCAGTGGCCGATCCAGAATTATAAAATTGGGGGATGATCAATAAATAATTTAAAATTAATTATTTTGTACATAAAGATTGTCTTACATTTACAATGCATACCATTATGAATATATACAAGTAGAAATGAAAAACAGAAAAAATGAGAACATAAATTTACGTGAAAACTCAAAATTGAAGAAAACTACGGACTGATGAGAGGATTTCACTATATGTCGAGAAATCTGGATTGGGCCCAACGGTCTAATCCCTCAAGCCCCACCCAAAACACACTGCAAAAAATTCAAAGTCGCACCGCGAGCTTTTCGGGCTTACCCAATCAAATTAAATGTACATTCATAAGATATTTCATAGGGTTCAAACAAAAATATTAGTTAGTAGTTACAACAGAACGGTTGAGCCCGACCCAACGAGTCTTCATTTTATACCTGGTGATTGGTGTGGCTGTGTACGACGATCATGCACAAAAAATAAAGTATTGTTGCGTACCGGAGGGTCGAGGGAAAAGACGTCAATAAAAATGGGTAATATATTTTTATGTATATACTAGATTACGTGTACAAAAAATTTCAAATGAGTGATCCATTTTTGTATAAGTGGCTATCGAGAATGGTGGGCCGGGTATTAAAAAATCAAAATTTTAATATTAATTTTTTATATATTACTCACACCGTATCAGATTAGTATAGTTCAACTAATATTTTATACCTTATATATAATCAAATACGCACCATAATCATGGGGAACGGAAGGAGTATATTATATATATATATATATATATATATATATAGTAGTAAAAAAAAAAAATTGGGGGGACACCAATGTACATCCGCCCCTGAGTGTAATAGTGGGATCACAACTGTCAACTTCTTCGAGCTTCTCTTCGGTGATGTCACCAAATATATTGGCTTTGAATTGAAGCTTTCACTCAACTTCAGTCTACAATAATCTATTACAAAATGTTACTTTCTCTATTAGCCTGTTATTCATTCATATTAATAAATATTACTAACTGATATTACATATTGATTTATATAACATGATATAAGAATATTCTTTTCCAAATATGGCATAATATCTTACAATATCATGTCCTAACAAGTTAAAACTCAAAAGTTTATATGTTATTGAGTGTGTAGGATAAATTCTTGAGGGGCATATATAGAACATTAACACTATCCATTTTGATGGTATTCGATTGGATGTGTTAGACAAAATTTAGTCTCATGATATGTTTTTTGATTGGACGAACTTAATTCAGTATTGAAATAAACATTTAAATGCAATTTTTAAAAAATTTGGCCCCACTATTAAAAAATTGAATTTTACCATTTTTACTCAAAAAAATTTAGCGTATTGGCACCGTCAATTTTAGGAGTGAACATCGAGCGGTTCGATAATGGTTCGGTTACCAAACCGAATTACTAATATTGAAATGAAATTAAATTGGAGTATAAGTATTAATCGAAATCGAACCGAAATTTCATAGATCTGAACAATACCGAATTGAAATTTCATTTTGATTTCTGCTAAAAACTAAATAACCTAATTTAACATCAAAGACGGAAACTTTTATAACTGATTTGGGAGACGTCGTAGATCTGATCCTTCTCATCATACTATTTGAACTTCTCTTAAGTGATGCCACCAAATATATTGACTTTGAATTGAAGCTTCCACTCAATTTCATTCCGCAACAATCCATTACAAAATATTACTCTCGTTCCAATAGTAATGTTTCACTTGCTTTGGGCACGATTATTAAGAAACAAGATAAAAAAGTACTACCTCCGTCCCACAATAAGTGGCCACATGTTTTGCTTTTTGTGAGACAAAAAGCAAAACATGTGGCCACTTATGACGGGTCGGAGGGAGTAATATGTACCACAGTTTTTAAAGAGTTAATTGTTTCTATTTTTTGAATGTAATTATGTTAATTGTTAGATGACATACCCGCTAGCTGGCCGTTGTGAATGTAGAATTTAATTTAATACTCCCTCCTGTCTTTCTGTTTTTTTTTACTCCTGATGTATTAATTTTGTGCACTAGAATTAAAAAAATATTAATTAGCACAAATTTTAACAATTTTTTATTGTTGGCTATGAGAGTACATTTATTATTATTTTAATTATTATTTTAAATAGGGGCTGTATCGAGAGAAATATGGGCTATCTATATTTAAAATCACCCTAAATTTATTTATAACCATTACGTGTATTTTAAATTTCTTTTGTAATTATCCTAAGATATGCGTGGCGTGGGTGTAACATTGCAGTTTTACTTTATAACAAACACTAGGCCTAAGGAGGAAACTAGGCCTCCAATGTGACGTTGAGGTTTGGGGTTTTAGGGTTTGAAGATATAATATGTATACAGTGGTTGAGAGAATCGGAGCGTAGCTGTTAAAATTCTTAATTGACAGAAGAAACAAAAATAATCTCGCAGAACAGAAGGCAAAACAGAGAGAGAAAATTGGGGGAAAATATTTCTCATTAGACTACATTGTAAAAAGTTACATCTGGAAATACAATAGGGACCTATTTATATTAAAACTTATCTAATAACTAAATCTATATTTCTAATACTCCCCCTCAAGATGTGAGCAATAGAATTGCAAACATCTTGCGAGAAAAGAAAGAAAAATTACAGCTAATTAAAACTTACAAACAAATCTAACTAAACTTCAGCAAAAGCAGATAACAACTCCAAACCAGGCCACACACCTTGCTTTGAAAGTGAAAACGGCAGATGTAGACAGCTGAAAGAAACAAAAATTGTGCCAAGTCTATTTCCAGTAGCAACATAAAGATCAAAAGTCTGAGGAAAGCTCCATTTGAGAAACCAGCAAGACTAACACTCCCCCTTACCCTGAGAACTCCTAAGAAAACACTGTTTGCTGTACAGAAAACTCGAAAACTCGATAGCAGCAATGACAAGGGCAACAAACTTTGAGAACAACATCCCATACTCAAAATCCAACTACTAGAACAAAACATATCAAATAGGAAACACATTCAACTTTGAGGCATACTCTCCCTGAACAAAAGCAAGCTAGAACTAGCTAGCAACAACTCTCACATAGCAACAAAACTCAATCACAGCAGTAGCAATCCTTACACGAAAAATTCTTGAGGCTAACTGAAACTTCATCAACAACACAATTGCAGCCGTAAGGCCAGAACAAAGAGATCTAAACAGCAGAGAAGAACGACGGGATTCTAAACAACATTGATCTGAAATATTCGACTGAATCAAAATTAACCAAATAAACTTGTGAAGATTAGCTGCAGATTGATGCAATACTCCCCCCTCACTGTGATAACCAGATAACAGAGATAGAAACCAACCATGAATCGATGAAAACCGAAGAGTGAGCAGAACACTAAAAAATTGAAACAAGACAAGAGAAGATTAAATCGCAACTCGCGATTGTAATCAAAGATAACAGACCAGACATATTTGAATCAGCGGAATTTACCACAAAGATGACGAAGCTAAGATCAACATCGATCTTTAGCAAACAAAATGAACAACGCACTATGGCGAGATCAACCGATGAAAAACGATGAGAGAAAAATGAGAAAAATGGTAGAAACCGAAGAAAGAAACTATTTCAGTAATTTAGAGTTGAGAAAAAGAAGCTCAAAATCAACATCGATTTGAGCAAAATGCGCTATGGCAAAAATCAACCGAAACAATCGGTGAGAAAAGCAGAAAATCAACCGATTGAAATCGGTGAAAATTAGAGAGAAAATCGATCTAGATTTTGAAGATCTAAGATCTGAAACAAGAGAACCGAATTTAATCGGAGAGAAATTAGAAAAATCAACCGATTTTGATCGGTGAGAATTGAGAGATTAATTTGAGACCAAAACAGAAAAGAGAGAGACACGAGAAAACCTTGGAAAACCATCTGGAGGTGAGAAAACACATCCGATAGAACGACAACAGCGCCGCAGACGCGGCACAAAAAGTGGTGAGAGCAACCGATGAATTATCTTCTTCAACAATACGGAAGGATTGAAAAATAATTGGTGATAAACAATTCTTCACCATAAACCAAACCACAAAACCGATCTACACAAACAGATCTGAACATTGTTTTTAATACACTTCAAACAGAGATGAAACAAAGAAGAAACAGGAACGGATCTGAGAAGAAAATTTCAGATGAATCTGCAATGAAGATGATGATCGAATCACACAGCGGAAGAACTTTAGCTCTAGATACCATGTTAAAATTCTTAATTGACAGAAGAAACAAAAATAATCTCGCAGAACAGAAGGCAAAACAGAGAGAGAAAATTGGGGGAAAATATTTCTCATTAGACTACATTGTAAAAAGTTACATCTGGAAATACAATAGGGACCTATTTATACTAAAACTTATCTAATAACTAAATCTATATTTCTAATAGTAGCAGTGAGCGGCGGCGGCATGTATTTGACTCGGAGGATGAGCAGCAGCAGCAGCTCAAGGGTGTTGCCGTGGATGGTATTAAAGCCGCAGCGTATGAATCACGACATGATCTATAAATTCTATAGTCTCGAAGAAGAGAAAGCAGTGAACTGGAATAAGAGAGTCGGCGGCACATTAGGCTCCCTAGCATCGAGGAGTTAGCTGATCCGGAAATGAACCTCATCGAAGGGCGCGGCCGCGTATCGAAGCTAATCCTGTCGTGCTCGGGCTCTCCCGAGCGCGACGGAGTATGAAGCTAATCCTCCTCAAAATTGTGGTATGATTTATCTGTTTTTTACGTAACTATATTTAGTATTTAAATTTATTATGATATAATTAGTTTATTTTTCATACATATATATTCTTATTATTAAAATCTATCAATAGTACGTGTACGACACTACTAGTATCTAAAAAATATACATTCATCAAGATCAAACTTCAGAGGTTTCTTCCATGAAAAAAGTTAAAACAGTAACAATTGAGGACTATTTTTTATGAAAAGATGTATACAATTCTTAAACAACAGGTTTCGCAGAGTTGAACATGTCGAATTTGGTTTGCCAAAGCCATACCAAACTTCTTTTTGAGAACTACAATATCTAGAAGGCAGCAAGTCCCATTTACGAATTATTACAGCGTGATTCAAAATAGCAATACCAGCTAAACTATGAGGCTATGATCAACACAATTTATACTGGAAAGGTCTAGCAGAATTCGCAACTCTAGCATAATAAAACTTCATGTATTGATGAATTAGAATGGTTATTTAAGCACAAATTTTATCAAGGAAAGTGGCTGAAAAATGGAAGAAATTAAATCAAAATATGTACTGCATATCTGCAACATACAACAACTTCATAGAGCATCATCACATTTCATGAAACTAGCTACACATACATTTGCTGTGAACTTCGCGCCTCCTTTATCAACTACATCATTAACAAGACGGAAGGTAACCAATTTCAAGTTGTTAACTCCTAATTTTATGGCTCGTCTAAGACTATCACAGTGAGGGTGGTCAAAATTTAATTGATTTTGGATCTGGTTCCTCCTTGGCCCGTCTCACTAGACACAAGTTTTTGAGTTTTATGGCACTTTGAACCAAACAACTACACCTTACTTTCATAGATCTTGTACCAAACATGATGAATCGAATCAATAAACCCTAATTGATATGTAGTAAAACACTTGATTGAAAATTAATCAACACACTTAACTCCTAATTACAACGAAACATGTCGTAGGTTGTACCCAAGTTTTTGCCTTTTACTAATAACTTCTAAATATAAGTGCTGTAAATACATCGAAATGTGCCTGCAGATGAACTAGCTAACCACATTTTACACCATGGTGCGATAGCATTACCGAACTACAGCACATCAAAAACCTTAACAATAAACCGAACTTCAAAAAAAATGAGGCGTTGGATCACAATAAGTACCATAATAAAAGATTATAGTGCAGATGATCTGGGATGACAACTAACCTAATATGCACCCATAAACAAACTTAACTAAGTCTAAAGTAAATATACCTAACATCTAACAAACCATGTTTAGTAGAATTCTTGATTTGTCCTTAGAATATCACATATAAAAGTATAAGACATTTTTTATTCAAAATCCAACACATAAATCTCAATAAACAAGGTCTACCTTCATAAAGATCAAACTTTCAGAGGCCTCCGCCTTGAAAAAAGTTATTGTCAATTAACCACTCTCATTCTAGAACTGTAGCAATCGAGAGTTGTTCTTTATGAAAAGATGGGTATACAAATTCTGAAAAACTGCAGGTTTCACAGAGTTGAACATGTCGAATTTGGTTTGTCAAAGCCCGACCAAACTTCTTTTTGAGAAAAGCAGATTTTATTAATACACGAGCCTACAATATCTAGAAGCCAAGATGACAAGTGCCACTTCCGAATCATCACAGCCTGATTCGAACTAGAAAAACCAGCTAAACATGAGCAACACAATTTATAATAGAAAGGTTCAACAGACTTCTTAAAACTCTAGCATAATAAAACTCATGTATTGATGAATTGGAATTGTTATTTAAGCACAAATTTTCAAAGATAATGGCTAAAAAAATGAAAGGAATTAAATCGAGACATGTCTAACATATCTACAACATACAACAACTTACATTACCTTCACGACTCATGGAACTAGCTACAAATATATTTATTGTGGAACTTTGTGCCTCTATCAACTACATCTATGTACTACATCATTAATACGCCAAAAGGTAACCAGTTTCAAGCTAACACCGAATTGAATGGCTCTTCTGTGACTATAACCATAAGACATGTCAAAATTATATGTTTTTAGATGTGGAATCTTAATCTTCTGTCTTTTCCTTAAATTATCACATGTAAAAGTATTAAGACATTTTCATTCAAAATTCAGCAACACTTAAATCTAAATAAATAAGTGGCATGCTTGATGACCTAGAAACAACAAATATCTAAATAATTTAACTTCCATCCTTGAAAAGTTAGTGTAAATTAAAATCCACATGCCATGATCTACATATCAGCCGGCCCATTAGACCTTTCAGAGACCTCCTCCTCCCCATCCATGTCTTTCTGAAAAAAGTTAATGTCAGTTAAATTGTACAAACTTATATTATAATAACTATTCTTAAACACTCACATTCTAAACAAATATTGGAACACTTACAGGTCCTTCGCCACCAGTTTTTCCATTCTCTTTTCGTAATTTTCATCAAATTCATATTTGTACAATACTAGAGACATCCGATATTTTGACACGACTTTACCATATGGGATTAAATCTCTAGTACCAACCAATGGATTGAGACATGCACCTTCCAAACTCACAGTAATCTTGTCCCCGATTCTCATGTTCTTCTTCTCGACTTTCGTCACATTGTGCGTATCTACATGGATACTTCACTTTGCAGCAAAATCACTTAATTTTGACAGAGCGTGCGGTGATTTTGCAAAAATCACCGGATTGAATTTTTTCTTGAGGTCTTCAATTTTCTGTAAAATGTCTCTTTGTATGCGGTCTGGAGTCCATTTGCCATTGAGAAGATCAACGACACTTAGATGGTCATTCAATAAAAGTATGTCTCCTCCCCGATCCTTTTTTCGTCGGCAAACTCAAGACCATCAAGCTGTAATATACCCAAAATTTTGATTAACTATATAACTACTTCAAGAACAGCAACAATTGAAAAAAAGAAAGTATGAACCGTCGATTGGAGCTCCGATAGATTGCCACTACCAAGTACATTGTTTCTTCTGAATCGGATCTTCTCAGTCGATCCATCCGCTCCCCTCCTTCATCTCTTTCTCCTTCTTTTCTTCCAAACTGCAAGAACTGTCTGTGATCACGACATGAATTTCGAGAACCCGAATCCACTCCAGGTTTTTTTCGGGCCAATTTGGGGTTATTTTCGCCATTTTTAGGAAGATATTGAGTAACTTGTTTGCATCTGAAGAAGAAATTATCGGATTAAAATTGCCGGAAATAAAGGGGTTTTCTAAGTGGAAGTGCGCGCGCAAAATTTGATGGTAGTAGAAGTGAGAGAGAAACGTATTTGTGAGAGATGAGAGAGAAATGATAGTGCGCTTTGTGGAAGGACGAGTAATTTTTTCTAAGGCTAATTAATGAGAAATTAAATTTAGTTTAATTTAGATTCTTGATTTCCAAGGTTTCAAAGGGGATTTCTAAGGAAATATTGAAAAATTGGAATATTTTTCATCTGTGGATTACTTTAGTAATTTAGGTTACGTTAAACTAAATTTAATTTCTCGTTAATTAGCCTTAGAAAATATTACTCGTCCCTCCACAAAGCGCACTACCGTTTCTCTCTTATCTCCCACAGATACATTTCTCTCTCACCATTACTACCGTCAAATTTTGCGCGCACACTTCCACTCAGAAAACCCCTTTCTTTCCGGCAATTTCTTCTTCAGATGCAAACAAGTTGCTCAATATCTTCCTAAAAATGGCAAAAATAACTCCAAATTGGTCCGAAAAAAACTTGGAGTGGATTCAGGTTATCGGAATTCATGTAGTGATCACAGATGGTTCTTGCAGTTTGGAAGAAATGAAGGAGAAAGAGTTGAAGGAGGGGAGCAGATGGATCGACTGAGAAGATCCGATTCAGAAGAAACAATGTACTTGGTAGTGGCAACCTATCAGAGCTCCAATCGACGGTTTGTACTTTTTTTTTTCAATTGATGTTGTTCTTGAAGTAGTTATAAAGTTAATCAAAATTTTGGGTATATTACAGCTTGATGGTCTTGAGTTTGCCGACGAAAAATGGACTGGAGAGGAGACGTGCTTTTATTGAACGACAATCTAAGTGTCGTTGATCTTCTCAATGGCAAACGGACTTTAGACCGCATACAAAGAGACATTATATAGAAAATTAAAGACCTCAAGAAAAAATTCAATCCGGTAATTTTTGCAAAATCACCGCACGCTCTGTCAAAATTAAGTGATTTTGCTGCAAAGTGTAGTATCCATGTAGATATGCACAATGTGACGAAAGTCAAGAATGAGAACATGAGAATCGGGGACAAGATTACTATGAGTTTGGAAGGTGCATGTCTCAATCCATTGGTTGGTACTAGAGATTTAATCTCATATGGTAAAGCCGTGTCAAAATATCGGATGGCTCTAGTATTGTACAAATCTGAATTTGATGGAAATTACGAAAAGAGAATGGGAAAACTGGAGGCGAAGGACCTGTAAGTGTTCCAATATTTGTTTAGAATGTGAGTGTTTAAGAATAGTTGTTATAATATAAGTTTGTACAATTTAACTGACATTAACTTTTTTCAGGGAGACAGGGAGGGGGAGGTCCCTGAAAGGTCTAATGAGCCGGCTGATATATAGATTATGACATGTGGATTTTAATTTACACTAACTTTTCAAGGATGGAAGTTAAATTATTTAGATATTTGTTATTTCTAAGTCATCAAGCATGCCACTTATTTATTGAGATTTAAGTGTTGTTGAATTTTGAATGAAAATGTCTTAATACTTTTATATGTGATAATTTAAGGAAAAGGCAGAAGATTAAGTTTCCAGATCCAAAAATATATATTTTTGACATGTCTTATGGTTATAGTCACAGACGAGCCATTCAATTAGGTGTTAGCTTGAAACTGGTTACCTTCTGGCTTATTAATAATGTAGTTCATAGATGTAGTTGATAGAGGAGACACAAAGTTCCACAGCAGGTATATTTATAGCTAGTTCCCTGAGTCGTGAAGGTAATGTGATAATGCTCTATGAAGTTGTTGTATGTTGCAAATATGTTAGACATGTTTTGATTTAATTCCTTTCATTTTTTTAGCCATTATCTTTGAAAATTTGTGCTTAAATAACAATTCCAATTCATCAATACATGAGTTTTATTATGCTAGAGTTTTAAGAAGTCTGTTGAACCTTTCTAGTATAAATTGTGTTGCTCATTACTTTAGCTGGTTTTGCTAGTTCGAATCAGGCTGTGATGATTCAGAAGTGGCACTTGCCGTCTTGGCTTATAGATATTGTAGGCTCGTGTATTAATAAAATATTCTTTTCTCAAAAAAAAGTTTGGTCTGGTTTTGACAAACCAAATTCGATATGTTCAACTCTGCGAAACCTGTTGTTTAAGAATTGTATACATCTTTTCTTAAAAAACTGTCCTCAATTGTTACTGTTTTAACTTTTTTCAAGGAGAAGACCTCTGAAGTTTGATCTTGATGAAGGTAGATTTTTTGGATACTAGTAGTGTCATACGTGCGTCGCACGTACTATTGATAGATTTTAATAATAAGAATATATATGTATGAAAAATAAACTAATCATATCATAATAAATTTAAATACTAAATATAGTTACGTATAAAACTGATAAATCATACCACAGTTTTGAGAAAATTTAAATGCGGGAGAATTCTTATCTTATATCAAAGGATTATAGACCGTAGAAACATGTCCCTCGGCCTCAGAGGTTTGTATGGCGCCAGCAACCTCGTCTCCGACCCGAAAGCTTGTGTCGACCCGCTTGAAGCTCCCGAGTTCAAATCCTGCGATCCGGAAGGTGCCACTACTCGCGGGAACCCTCTGGACGTCAACTATTTCCCGCCCTTCAGCGATGTTTACAAAGAGTACATTTACGAAATTAAGAGTTTGCTTACTATGATGGACAAATATTTGATCACATACTGTATGATTTGTGGAGAAAGAAAGCAAAAAAAAAAGGCCGCGTCAGACCGGAACCGGGGCGAGCGGATCGGTTCCTGATCTACACTGGTGCGGTTCCGGATATGAGCGGGTCCGGAACTGGAACCGAAACTTTGTAAGGCAATGGGTTGTCAACGGTTCTGGGTAATACCCACCCATTGACATGCCTACTTATACATACGGATCCTACATTCCAACACTAATAATCAGAGAATATGAAGAGAAAACGACTACTTTTCAAGATTTGTTGTATTTTATATATGTAATATGTCAATTTCAATTAAATATATCTTTATTTGAAGCCAGTTTTAGCCTCAGTTACAAATACAATCAACTTTGCAACTTTTGCAAGCTATATATTAATGAGGAGGTGCACTTGGGTACATCCGGTTGTACCCATACAGCCGGTTGACCCGATCCGGTCAACGGTCAACATTTGACTGTTGACTTTTTTTTTTCCTCTCCGTCTTCGGCTCCGATTTTAATTTATAGATAATGATTGTGGCAACATTAATGTTTTTTAACTCGCTCCGAGGCTTTCGGCTCCCCTCGCTCGACTCTTGAAAAAAAATTATAAAAAATAAAATAATAAAAAGTCAATGCGGTCAACGTTGACCGGGCGGGTCGATGGGTCGGGTCGGATCGCGGGTCAGGTCGGACCTAGTGTACGGTGCAGCCGGATGCACCCAAAATTTTGCCATTAATGAGATGGCGACCCGTAAACTGACCCGTTTTTATTTGTCTGGTTCAAATATTTCTAGACAAATTTTATTAGTATTGCCTCCTTAATTTCCTATTCATCTACTATTCAAAAAATATTCATATTTATCTAAAATTATACTCACACGTTTATATGCACGAGGTGTTATTCCATGTTTACTACGCCTGAGGAAACATTGGTATAATTGAACTGTGATTAATTTGCCAATTAATTCCAACTTCAGTGTACTTCATCTAAATTTAATTTTAGTTTGATTTTATAATTCTTATGTCTTCTTTACTTTCCTTTCTCTTTACGTTGTTGATTATATATTTATATAGCACATATAGATTCAAATTAATGATCCACCATTTCGAATATCTTTGGAGTTTAATTGGAAAAAAGACCGACTAAACTGAACTTTTTTTTTTGGAGAGGAATACAAGAAATTTTAAAGGCCGCGTGACGGTGGACTTGAACCCGAGACTAAAGGTCTTTGGCATTAACCACTCTATCACTAAGCTAACATACGCGCATTAAATTGAAGTTTTATTTCCGACGCTGCGCTCATTTGAACCCTTCTTAAAAAATTAAGGTCGGTGGATGGATTGATGAATTTAAAGGATAAAAGTAAATCTAGAATCATATATATATTTTTGCAAAGATTGACTTTTCAATACTTGTCAACAAATGGATATAAAACCGACTATAGTTGTGAATTGTGATATATAACTATCCTCTCTTTGAAAATATAACTAAAAATTGTGTTAAGTGTTGGTTAATTTGATTAAATGTTGTAAATGTTTGAATAAATTTCCATATTTTGACAATGATTATTTGTAGTCCTAAACCAATGCAGAATGTTATGCACAACTAAGTATTTTAAAATGGCAATAATTTGGGTTACGATAAACCGCACAGTGCAGCCGTAATTAAAAGACAATTAAGGGATTGAAGGTAATTAAGGAAATAAAGGAGCAATAAAATATAATTAGAATTTATTAATCTCAACAAGAATTTATTATTTTTAATTAAAATTTAGTAAACCTTAACTAAAATTAATTACACCCAAATTGAAATGAATTAATTAAAAATTAAAATGGGTGGATAGCACATAGCATACGGTGCGATCACCACACTAGAGTGTTGTATTTCTAAATTTCTTATCCTTTAATTTCATATTGCTCAATTTATAAAATTAAAAAATACCCTCAAAAAAGAAAAAAAAATAAAAATATTGATTGGGTGAAATAGTGTAGTACTCGTAAAAATATTACTCCACCGTCCTCCAAAAATATGGTGCATATTTGATTTGTTGTGAGATATAGAATAATAGTAATTGAACACTGATCTGGGACGTATAAGTGAGTAGCAATTTTCAAAAAAATGAATCCGTTAATTATTCCAAATGCATAGTCTAAAGGAATTATTTTAATTTTTAAATACAATAGATTCTAGGAACGAAAGAGCGGTAGATTAAATCCGGAATTTGCAAAGAAGATAAAAAATTTCTGTCTTTAAACTGATGTTCATGATTTTGCCTAGTTTCAAGTAAGGAAACTTTCTCACACAACACACAGTGCGAAGAGAAGATGGGAGTGAAGAATCTCTGGGATATCTTGGAAACCTGCAAGAAAACTCTTCCGCTTCATCATCTTCGGTAAATTTCAATTTTACTACCAATTTATTGTTTTCTCAATAACCCAGATGGATTTTGTTTTAGTATAATATTGTCTGAAACTGAATTTGTCTGGATTCTTGTGTGGATAGGAACAAGAGGGTGTGTGTGGATTTATCATGTTGGATGGTTCAGCTTCAAAATGTGAACAGATCCCACTGTCCATTGAAAGATAAGCTCTATTTGAAGAGTCTTTTCCACCGCCTCAGAGCCCTCATTGCTTTGAATTGCAGTGTTATCTTTGTTACAGGTATTATATGTTTCTCTCTCCTTTCTTTTATGGGATTATTTCAGTCTTTAATGTAGTATGAACTTTACGATTTTCGAGTTTCGGAAATGGAGGGAGTAATTCTTGGGTCAAAATCACTACTCATGGCATATATTGATGCAATGTTTGGTTTAATTTTTTATAATTGGGACATTAATGGAAGATTGTGTTTTGGGAAACCCTATTCTGTTTTTAGAGAAGGAAAATGAGATAAATATTGGAACTTGATGTAAATTTTCCATTTGAAGATGCTTTGTTTTGATGAGAGTAGACTTTTGATGTATCCATTGAGTTTTCATTTGAAATAAGAAATTATATGTATGCTTATAGGATTTGGAGTTTTGGCACTTTTGTATCTAATATATGCTTTGTGCTTGTTGTCTAGACGGCTCGATTCCTGGTATCAAGTTATCTACATACAGGCGTCGCTTAAATGCTGGAAATGAGGTAAGACCTTAAGGTTAAATTGTAAATGTGCCTTTGTGGAGCATCACTGGTTCGATTTTTACATTGGGAATAGTCGTGTGAAACTTATTTCTGTATGTTGCAGGCCGTTCTAGATCCTAAGCATCCTCATAATGTATCATCTTTGAAAAGAAATATGGGGTCTGAATTTTCTTGCATGATAAAAGAAGCGAAGTTGCTGGGCGTGGCCCTTGGGATTCAATGCCTAGACGGGTAAAGAATTTGGCCCTGTTCAAATATTATTCTAAATCTCATGCATTGAATTTAAAAATTAATGTTGGTTGCTACAACGGACCTGTTTAATTCTGTTTTGCATAAAATATACTCAGGATTGAGGAGGCTGAAGCTCAATGTGCTTTGCTAAATGCAGAATCATTATGTGTACGTGAAATACTCTTATTCTCTCCTGAATATTTACATCAGAAACTCACGAACTAGCTTTTCTCATGACTTACTGATTCTGCTGGAACTCTCATTTCCGTTGGTCGAATAATTATGATCAACAGGATGGATGTTTTACATCGGATTCTGATGCTTTTTTGTTCGGTGCAAGAACAGTTTATAGAGACATTTGTCTTGGTGAGTTGTACAAGTTTTTTGCTTTCCAGTAATCAATCACTATATACTAATGTAATTCTTTTTTGTCCCGTTATTTTAGGAGAAGGTGGTCATGTTATTTGCTATGAAATGGATGATATCGAGAGAGAACTTGGGTTTGGAAGGGATTCTTTGGTAATTATCTCTCTGATCTGTATGTAATTGATACCATGTACGAGTTAGCCACTAGCCATGCAGTTTTATCTTATCGATTCTGCAGTAGCCAGAAAATGTTGTTATATCTGTGAAGAACGTGTTGTTGTATTGTTGTTTTTCTGTGATTCTCGGTTGATATATAATGTATTTTCGGATTTTTTTTTTGTTTTGTTTTTAATCTTCAGATTACTCTTGCTATTCTTCTTGGGAGTGACTATACCCAAGGAGTTCGTGGGTTCGGACAGGTAAGATGAATATTTGGTTACTAGTACTTTCTGATTTACATGCAGACCAGATGTAATTTTTATTTTCTCGTACTTTTTCCTTGGATGTAGGAGTCGGCTTGTCAGCTCGTGAGAGCTATTGGTGATTCGTCTGTTCTTCAGCAGCTTAAATCAGAGGGCTTGTCGTTTGCAAAGAAGCCAAAAAACTTGAAAAAGAAGGGCAAAGATAAAGAGAACTGTGCTGATAACCAGAGAGATTTTAATGGTGAATATGATCATAACAGAAAGTAGATATTGTGGTTGCTTTGAGGCCTGCTAAGGACGGATCCGTGCAACTTTCCCTTGTAACTTAATTTTGCTTTTTTATAGGGTGTGAACCCGATTTTCCAACAGACAATCCGTTTTTGCAAGTGATAAATGCATATGTGAAGCCAAAGTGTCATTCAGCCGATTCGGATGCAGTGCACAGGTATAGACGTTTGTCCTCAGAAATTTGTGAAGATTCCACAGATTTTGAGTCTGCCGAAACAATAAAAAACTTCTATTTTCTTTTGTTTAATAGGGCTCTTGCTCTCTATCAAGTCAACCGCAGCCAACTGCATCAGATTTGTGCTCAATATTTCGACTGGCCACCTCAAAAAACAGGTTAAATTTTGTCGATGCATACACCAACACGACAGATACGCATATATGCACCACAGTAATGATGTAGTGCACCCTCTTAATGTGTGTAATCATGGCTTAGATGAGTACATCCTTCCGAAGATTGCTGAAAGAAACTTGAGGCGATTTGCTAACCTTCGTTCCACTTCTTCGAAATTAGACGTCCATTTGCCAATCAACGAGGTATGTGGTACCCGTCTCTTTGCTGCTATCAGTATCATTATCATTACACGGCTTGAGGGATTGAATAAGTTTTGGTTGTGAATGTAGATGCCGGTGAAATGTCCTGTATCTAGCATTGTCAAGCAAAGAAAAATCCTGGGAAGGGACTATTTTGAGGTTTCGTGGGAGGACATGGACGGACTCGAAGCATCAGTTGTACCGGCTGATCTTGTCGAGAGGTATGATGTTCGTAATGTGAATAGTTTTCATTTCAAGAACCGAATATTATAAAACGCTACCCTTTGTATCCCTGTGTCTGTTTGTTCATAAAGGGATAATCATAGTTTATGGCATGATCTTTGAGACGAGTTTCAAAAATGGTCTGACCTTCAAAATAATTGCAAAAAACCATGACCTTTGGACGAAGTTTATAATATGGCACGTTAAACATGCATATTCACGACTTGTGATCTTGCAGTGCTTGCCCCGAAAAGATTGTGGAATTCCGGCAATTAAAAGCGCAGAAACTGAAACCCACTCGTAAACCGAGACAGAAGAAGGTAGACACGAGGGCTGACATGAAGGAGATCGATAGAAAGCTCCAGGAACTGCTGAACGACATTGAAAATGAGAGTGCTAGCTCGAGCAATAGAGTTAGTCCAAGAGGAATGGTGGCGGAGAGGATTTCCGGTGGCCAAGTTGGTGAGATTGAGCAACGGATGATGCACCTTGACCTTGATACCGGCAGCAAGGAAGGCAAGACGAGCAGTGGTGGAAACGCGGGCTATGCCACTGCAGATATTATCGATCTTATTAGTCCGATGCCACCACGAGTTCGTACACGTGAGGTCGCAAAAACCCAGGAGGTGAGGGGTTTTGATGTGATTGAGTTGAGTGATACAGACAATGAAGTTTCACCTGAACATGCAAGAAAAATGAGGGAACTCAGACTATTCATGGCCACTGTCAAATTTGATTGATGTCTGTTAAATTTGATGCTCCAATTTTGTATTTACAAGCGTGTTATTATTGATCTATTACTAAAGTCCAGATTAGGCATTTAGAGTCGTCTCATCGCAGGCTATATGGCATATATGTCGTGCTGACGGATATATTGTCACAACGTTTGACCAATTTTGCAATAATATCATGAAGTCCAAATTCAAGTACGGTTGCAAAAAAAATATCGTCGATTCCTTAGAACCGACATTGCATTTTTGGGTTCCAAACACACCATCTTAATTCTTAGGTACGCATACTGGATTCTAACACAAGATAAATAGTGAGGCACAAATTTTATAACCTCAACTATTCACAATTAATTTACAACTCTTAACAAAATATACCGAGTAACACACGATTCCTATTATGAAGCCCTTTATACAAACTCGAGCACAGAAATAAAACATTCGCTGCATAAACCTCGAATGTTTCCATCATAGATTTCTTGCAGAAGCACAAAGTTCTACCGATTTACCAGCTCGTCTGCAAGGCTTTTAGCAAGCTCCAAATTACGGGACCTCTTTGCAACGTCGTCTTCTCTGTGGATGGCGAGATTTAAGTGAAAAAACACATCCTTGTAAGCTTTCACCACATCTTCTGAGTTTTCGACAGCTGGTGCGTGCAAGCAATCCATAGGTACACAGGCATGATCTGAACTTTCAGATTTATCACAAGACTTTGAACTGTTGTTTAGCAACTTGCTCTTCTCTCTCTGGCTTACTTCTGCTTCTAATTTAGCTGCCATCGAAACAGCACGTCTGATGCATGAAGAAGGTAACTGCAATTGAGAGTGGACATGAGTTGTATCGGAAATTGGAACAATCTTTACACTTGGAACATAAAACGAGAGAGCAAGCCTTATATCAAGATAGCCATAGCTGAACTTCCGGAACACAAAAAAAAAACATCAAATTATGGACTGATGTAGGATTGTTTATCGGTACTTCAGTTTTACGAAGTAAGATCCAAGAAATTCAAGAATCCAATATTTGACATGAACATGCTTCAAATAAATATTTTAGAAGAGTATGAAAGCTTACTTGTGCAAGTTGAGCGACCTTAAACCCGAAACTTCTCTCACAGACACCAGGCACAAGCTTGTAAAGGTAGGTTACATCGTCATGATTCACAGTATCCACCTCCTCGAGCTCCAGATCACTATCCTTCTCTTGTGTCAAATACGAAACGTGGTATGCTTCAACAGAGCCTGGGAACTCGTTTCTGATGCTAACTATTTCTGGATAATGAGTAACAAAGAGGACCATACATTTTTTATGCTTGAGTAGGTAATGCAATGTGGCATAAGCAATAGCCACACCGTCATGTGTACTCGTACCTCTTCCGAGTTCGTCAATTATGACCAACGAGCGGGAAGTGCAGGTTTGAAGAATGTGAGATGCCTCACTCAATTCTTCCAAGAAAGTGCTTCTGCCAAGCTGAATACTATCGGAAGCCCCCATTCGAGTGAAAATGCCATCAAGTACATGCAATTTTGCTGACGATGCTGGCACGAAGCAACCAACCTATAGAAATCAAAAGAAAGCAAAATGTACATAAAATAGATCGAATTGCAGCAGTCATGTGCAGTAAGATGGATTCACGATTTTACTCTTTACCTGAGCCATGAGAGAAATGAGAGCAACTTGTCGTATATAGCAACTTTTTCCACCCATGTTCGGTCCAGTAACAACTTGACAGTATTGCCCATCTGCATGCAAATTCGTGTCATTTGGAACAAAAGTATCTTGTAGGATATTCTCCATAACCTATCAAAGTAAAAGAGTAGGAGCATTAATCAACATTAAATGATTCGCAAAAACAAAAGGCAACTACATGCCCAAGAAAGACAAGCCAACCCTGAGAAACTACTTAAGCAGGGGAAGGAATGAGATCAATGCAGATGTAGACATACTGGATGTCGACCACTATTGATGATAATCTGATCGGGCTCCTCATCACTTACAAAAACTGGTCGAACATAATTCTGCAATAATAAAGCAAATTCAAATATTAGAAAAAGCCATTGGAAAATGATGCGTATGAAGTCCAAATCATTCAAATATAGGACCTTATTCCTAGATAGCACGGCAAGTGAATTTAAGCAGTCCAAAGTGGCTAATGCTTGAACGGCAGCCTGAAACTCAGAATAGTATCCACCAAATGTTTTTAAAAACCCATCCCAAGTGGCTCGGCAAACAATGGAGAGCTCCTCATTAGCCAGAGTTAATTGGTCTAAGGCATTCAGTACTTCAGGCGGATGATACCTAATTGTTTTCTTCGTGCTATTTACTTTAACCCAGTCCGAAGGTATCTTAACATCAAGAGACAGCTGAAAAAAGAGCTTATGTCAATGCAGGGAAGTAGAACCACAGAAGTAGGCCAATACATCTTATATAAAAATAAAGAAAAACCATCCCACATAATTCAAAAATCGAGATAATAATAATGATAAGGCACAAAACGAAGCAAACAGAACAAGCTAGTTAATGGACAAAGTTATATTGAGGAAGTGAAATTGTTATGGAAAGAGTGGGTTCTTCAACACAGAAGCACCACACATAACAAATAAACAGTGGAATTTGCCATATCTGGGTTGTCCCGGGAAATCACAGAAGCTAATGATCATGCCAACAAAACAATTTAACAGAATTACCTCTATTAAATGTGTGACTCCGGATACAGATGTAAATTCTAAATTGCTCTTACGCAGTTGCTTGCGAATTAGGAGAAGTAATTCATGTAATGTCTCGTTGGCCAACTGCACTTTGGTCTTAGCTGAAGCAACCTACAAATGTACCAAACATGTAGGCATATTTAGGTCAAGTTATGAACGAAGTTGCAGAATAATCTGAATGGGCACATGCTCTCTCGATCATACCTCTGAGAAATTTCCATCAGAAATAATAAAAAGGCTGTGGAAATCCCGTCGATCAGCAGCTTCTTTGTTAAGGTTAGACAGGAGTCTTGCTGCAGTATTAATAAGAGCTGAGGATGAGGCTGTCGATATCATCTTTCTCAACAAAACAGAGTGCACAGTTCTGACTTTCGGATTACTGTTTCTATCCTCTACATCTTCATGAAGTTGATGCAATTGTCTTCCAGCAACTAAGAGAGCTTGAACAACTGCAATGAACTGTAAATCATATTAGCAAGCAATGGCACTCGCATTTAAAACAGAACAGATTACGATAGGATCGAGCATCAGAGCACAAAAGGTCAATTATGTGCTACCTCAGATGGGGTAGCAGTTCGATGGAAAATCCTTGTGATTCCACGCTGAACATCAGGTGCTCGTCCTAAAGTGGTTAAAACAGATGATATTATATGATGGATTTCAGGTTGCACTATTGTGATGTCGGGATTTTCCTCTTCAGAATCAACCTCGGACACTTTACTAGAACCCATGGATTTCAATATTTCAGAAACAGCATCTAAACGTGCACAAATCACGTTTCTATCGCATAAAGGATGAGTTACCTGCAATATAGTACAGTAAAAATCAAGTAAAACACACATATAAGCATAAGAAGCAGAAGGGGAACGGAAACCAAATCTTATAGCCTACATGGCAGGATCTATTACACTTCATACCCAGTGTCTGAGAAGCCTCGACCCAAATACAGTCAGGGTATGATTCATGCATTGCAACAGGGATCCACACTCAGAACCATCATAATTATTCTTCAGCACCTACACTTTACATGGAAAATCAAGATGATAGTCATGCATTTGAAACAGAGTTGAATAGATCCTAAGATATGACTAAGCAACTCACCTCTAGCTGTTGTAGAGCATTGGCCGAAAGGGTAATCTCTGTGATGCTAGCAAAAGGTCGAAATGAAGCTTCCAAACAAAGAATTCTTTCAAACCCAAATTGTTTCAGGTGGTGTATGGTTAAAGCTAATGCTTGAATAGCCAATTCAGGCATAGCCCTTATCACCTTTAGATTGTGTAATTCAAAAGAAAAAAGAAAGTTATCAGCAATCTCAACATGACAAAAAAAAACATTGTCAAATGAAAAGGCCATAAAACGATGTCAGTCAGACCTCAAACCTCAAGCAATTATTGCCTCGGGCATTAGTTGCTATAACCTTCTGTTGGTCACCAGACTCGCCACAGGTAAGGTTACTTTCGTTTAAACTCTCATATAGTGATATAATTTCAGAGAGGCCACCACCATCGCTTAAGCTACCTTGTGAAGCATGCATGACTCGGACATTTGAGGCAGGTCCGGCATATGCCAGTAGCAACTAAGTGGGGAAAAAACGAAACGAATAAGTAACAATTGGTATAAACTATTAAAAAAAAAAAAGAAACCCAAAAATTGTATCAGGATAAGGTGGGCTAAAGCCATGCCTGCAATATGCATCACTTTTTAATTATCCAAGAAAACAAAAGTCATCAAGTTTTCAGTGTATCCGAGCATACTTTGAATTTAGAAATGATGGCACTTACAAGTTTATTTGTGGTGGATAAGGTTTTGTGTCTTAGACATAGTCTATAGAGTATTTCTTAAGCATCCAAGAATAGGATCACTGAATACAAATAATTAACAGTCCATGCACGGTAGTAACGCGCATATTAATCATAGCATGGCTCATCACAAAAAGGGTATTGCAGAAATAATTGTGAAATTTATAAGTTGTCCAGCAATCTTAAAGTGTTGTACAGAAAACTTAAAGAAATCACCCCTCTTTTTTTTTTAATCACTAGATAATCGGAAACTTCTGGTTCCAGTTCTCATTAATGAGATCTAAATCTGAGGATGCATTTATAGAATTCTTAGTAACAGTTGCTATAGATGACCTCATTATTTCATTGATGAGACAAGATTGCTATGTCTGAAAACCCCGGTTCTGTGTCCCATTAGCAATATCTAGATGTTTATAGAATATTTTAAAATGAATTAATTCCTGATCACAGTTTCTATGACTAAAATAATCGCCCGTTGAAGGACAAAACAACCCAAAATTGAATTTTTAGATTATTCTGAAACCTCTGATCCCGTCTGACATTACTGACATCAACATTTTCATAAAGCATCTGCGAATGCACTTGAGGAATTCCAGGAGACAGGGGCTAAAACTTAAGAACTAATTTCATGAGAAGAAAAGATATATTCTATGCTATGTTCCAAAGTCTAAAATAAATATTTCAACCTTCAGAACTTGAAAAATCAATTGTTCATAAAAAGTAATAACATGGAAAAAGAATTACCTAATCCCAGCTCATGAAACGGTTATCAACAGGATGTCCAAAAATGGAATTTTTTTTTTCTAGACACTAGCTTGATGATAAAGTGACATCTAAATCTAAAAAATAACCAAAGTCAAAATCCCTCCAGAGAAACTTACAACCATGAAATTTCCAATGTCAAAGCTTCTTAATATGATAACAGTTACCTTGTCAAACTCTCATTTTATTTTTCATTTCTGAATTCTAACACCTTCCAATGTTGAATGAATATTAAAAACACAAATAGAACTGCAAATCATGGATACAAGAAACAAAGATACCAGTTTGCATGAAAACAAAGAATAAAAACTCAGCAATAGCAAGAAGCAGAACCTCAGTATAATTTGCCATAATAAATAAAGAATGAACACTAAAACAACCTTCTCAGTCTGCTTAGACAGAGGCCTTCCAAGAAGCAACTCAGCAGGAGACAAACTCAAAACCATAGCCTCCAATTCAGCCCTCATAAAATTATCATCAAACTCCCTATAAACAACATCACCAGTCGAAATCTCAACCGCCACAGCCCCGATTCTCACATCCACTCCACCCGGCTCCATAACCACCCCCGCTTTCTCCACAACACAGAACAAATAATTACTACATGACCCGCACCCTTCCTCCCCACCCCCTAAATCCTCTGCAGCCTCGAGAGTGGCCTTGGTGTACAATGCCGACAGCCCACGACAAAAAGGGGCCGACTTATTCACGCCGTGAGCCTTGATCGCCGCAGTCTCAGTTTGTTTGACAACGCCAACTTTATACCCTGCACTAACAAGCCTCCTCACATGAACATTCAACCTAAAAGTCGGCACACTAGCAGTCAAGAAATTATGATCCATGTATGCATAAATATTCAAAACCCTAGCAGCATTTTCAGCATCTTCCCCAAAAAATCGATATTTATATCCAACCTCGATCATCAGAAGCACGTCGGGGTACCTATTTTTGAGGTCAATTACCTGCTGCTCTAATGGAGTGTACTTAGGGTTTCCGGTTGGCGGAAAGCTACTGATTCCGGCAGGTTCTGGACGATCATCGGAAGGTTCTAGAAGCTTGTTGAGGAATTTCTGGTGGATGGTGGGATCGGGCAGGGGGAAGTTGGGGTTCTCGGTGGGCGAGGGCTGAGAGAGCTTGGCGCGCTTGTTGTGAAGGGTGTTGAGCTGATCGGTTCTGATGCGTTTGGCCGGGGAAAATGAGACGGTGGTGGCGATTTTCGGCGGAGGGGTGGCGGGAGGGTTTTGAGGCTGCGCGGGAGCGGAGGAGGTGGCGGCGGAGGAGGGGTTGGGTTTGGGTGCGAAGAAACGGGAAATTATTTGTTGTTTCTGCTTCCCCATTGTGGTGAGCTGGTGGTGGTTCAGGCGGCGCCGCCTGTTTGCGGCGGTGATTCGGTTCTGTGGTCTTTGACGGTTCGTAATTCTTCGGATTGGCGCCACGCAGTCTTCCTACAGTTTGTGAAAAGTATTGTTTTTTTTTTTTTTTTTTTTTATTTTTTTGGGATAAAAAGACGGTTAAACTTTTTAATTATCTGTATCATAAAAAATTACAAACTTTGATATAGAAGAGTATCTCATTGATAAAAGTACTTATAACTTAGTATTTACTATAAAGAAAAGAAAGGTATCATTTTGTCAAAATAAATGTTGTTTAGAATATTAAGGAAATAAAATTTATCATATAGAAGAGTTTAAAATTATCAAACAAAAGTATCATTTACCGTAAACAAAAGTATAACTTGTTATGCAGAAACATATTTTATGCAGAAACATATGTTATAACCCTAGAAACATATAGTCATATAGGAAAAATATATTTTACTGCATGTATATAGAAAAGTATCATGTGATATATAGAAAACTATGATATTATTAGGAAAAGATAAATAAAAAACCATCATTTACAATATTAACATAGAAAGAGCAACCAGCCCGGCTATAAAAACGAAATGATTACTTTATAACAAATTATTAATGTGTCAAACAAATCAATTTTTTGGCCTATCACCATCTAGTATTTGATCTTGGTCATTTTTTAGTATTGTGAGTATTAGATGTTGGTAATACTCATTTTCACTTCTTAAAACTCAAAATGTGTTTATGTGGTGCTACTTCAATACCTTCATGCAGAATTTACCAATTGCTATTTACTTTCTCTGTCCTATTAATCTTATTTCATTTTCTATTTTAGTTGTCTCATTCCTAAAAAGAAAATATTTAACTTTTTAAAAGTGGTGAGACCTACACACTTTTCATCATTTTGCTCTTATTCTTAATCTACGTAAAGAATAACATTTTAGTTAGAAACAAGTGAAAAATAATAAAATAAACAATGTTGATTGGAGGGTAATTTGGTAATTGTGGGTAGCTTTTATATATTTTTTAAAATGTGGGCATGATTTGTCTTTCGAAGTTAAAATTGGGTATTCTATAATTTTGAAAACAACAAAATAAACAATAATTGTAAGAAAATGCAATGAAAAGGAGATTTATTACGAGTTTTTGCCCCTTGTTTATAGCTACATGTTCAAATCAATGATATGTGAATAAGCTCATCAAGAAAAGGAGTTGTGAGATCAAAATAAAATAAGAAATTATTGGCATTGGACTTGGAGCTATATTTTTTTGAAAATTTTCAAGTCAAAATACAAATTAATGTAGCTCCAATAGTACAACATGAAATTCAAGTAATAATTTTGTCCAATTTTATTCAAATTTATGAAGAATCCATAGGCAAGATGTTAGTGTATCTCGCTTCATAACATAATTTAATTTATTCATTAAAATGGGGTTACTTTTGTGGCCACCTATATATGATGGTACAATAATTATACCTTTTGCCTTATAATAATAATGCTATAATGCAACATTCATTGGCAAAGAATAAGCCACGTGTGCATATAACCAAAATAAGAAAGTACATTCAAACACAGCAAATGAGCTAAACCCTAAATATATTGTTTCTCAACAAGTTAATTAATTAATGCAAAATTTGATGTTGATATATAACACATCACGAGTAAGGAAATTTTATTATCTCCAACAAACTTGACCTCGTTTGATTATGTAATTTGAGTAGTACTTGAGTGAATTTATAAATTATTTAAATTTCGTGTTTCAATTTAAAAATTACAAGGATAAAATTGAAAGCATTTGGTATTTAATAGTAGGTAAGAGAAATTTGTCATAATCAATTCTTAGATAAAATTTACACTAGGTCTTATTATTGTGATAATACATTATATTTGCCCTCAACCAAACCATCATAAAACACCAAATACTAACCCAAATTCAAAAGTCTCAACATTATAATTAAAATCCGAGTTCATTCCACCTGACGACAAACCATCAAACAATCATAAACCAACGTCAATTAGTTTTGAACCACGGAACCAACAACAACCAAATCATCATAAATCAAATACATACAAAAATAATTATAAGAAAAACTTAATCCTATTTATAGGATTAAGGTTTCTAATCCTTAATGATAATATATTAGTATAAGGTAAGCCAACTGTTGTCTGATCAGTAAATATTCCTCTATATATACAAATTGATATATACGCATTTTACAGACTTTGAAATAAAAATTGAAGTTGAAGTATTTTTTTATTCTTAAAAAAAAATAGAATTTAAAAGTGGGTATGAGAGGGTGATAAAAGATTTGGCTTAGACCGTACCACGTAAGATGTTAGCGTCGAGAGCCTATGTCCACAAATTCTAAAATCTTAGTTGAGGCACATATACGACCACCTCTCTCTCTCTCTCTCTCTCAATTATCTCTCCACTTTTGCAACTATACTTTCAATTAATACACTCCTCTAATTCCAACCGCCCAGAATCACAACTTCCCAAATTTGAATCTTTTTGGGAAAGTAAGTACAACCACACGCCACATAAATCGTACCGGAAAATTAGATGTGACAAATTAGAGCATGATTTATTTAAAACGTTAGTAAGATTTGAATATGATATCTTTTCGTCTCAGTAATACATACTCCACCACTAGACCATTATCAAGAGGACAATTTTTTTTTTCTTTTTGGTATAGTATATTCTGAGTTTGCATTTTCATCTGTTTTTGTTTCTTAACATGTATTGATAGAATATGAGATGATAAATGGTTTTCCACAAAAAGAAATCGTGTTGAAATATAATTACTTTATTAAATCAATAAGTATGGGGATTAGATATTATGGCTTAGACTAATGTTTTCACTTTTCGGTGTACCACTTTCAATTTTATTTTAATTCCACTTTTTTACAACTTCAATTTCTTGTGTCTTATTGTAATTTGTATTTATTTTTGTAAATCCATAATCAGGGTATATAAGTTTAACTTCAATTTTTATTAATATAAATTAATCATGATATGTTATAATATACAATAATAATTTTTAATTTTATAATAAATATTATTAAAATAATGAGTTTGATGGTGGGACTCGACATAAGTTGAACGTAATATAAAAATTATTGGGACACATGATCCATATCGAGTTTAGACATGTACATAGTTAGTGGATAATCTGTATCCAAATATGCAGAACCACTACTTCCACCGCGTTAAGATAGGTAGCCCGTAGCCGCGAATTAATTCTTACATAAATTATTGAAATTATTATTAATTAGTTTCAAAACCAAAATCCACAAGAATTAACCTCAAAGTGCTTAGATGTAATTAGGCAAATTAAGTACTGCAGCTCCTTAAGGATTGGCCATTTATGGATTAGGAGGAGTAAAAATTTAATTTCACGCCCACTTGAGAAGAAGCATGCATTAATTTGAGAATTAAAAGCTAATTTAATGATATATGTACATGCATTTTTAAATAGGGGTAAAGTACCTAAGTAGCAGAAACCATATTCATATTTTTCATCATAATTAACACAGAAAAAAGTAGAATTAATAAATCTCCTAACATATGCTCATTCACTCTCCGCCACAAACAGATTTAATCTCCTATGAATGGCCAATGAAAAAATTCTCATCTCATTTCCCACTCCAAAATTTCGCAAAAGGAGAGGACGAAGAAGAAAAACAAGAAAGAAATCTCGATAACGATGATGATGAAGCGAGATGCGACTGGAATTTCAATCTCTCCGCCGTGATTTCCTCCTCCGCCGGCAGCTCCGACGCCATCGGGGTGGTGGAATTCGACGACGGCGGCAGCTTCCTAGCCGCCGGCGGCTTAGCCAGAAAGATCAGAATCTACGCCGCCGATAAATCGCTGAAATCCGGCGGAGATGGCGGCGAGAGAGGGGTTAGGGTTTTGGACCACGCAGCTGCATGTGAATTCTACATGTGCACGTCGGCCAAGCTCAGCAGCCTCAAATGGAAACCCGGGTCGGGTTCCCGGGTGATCGGGTCGGGCGACTACGACGGGGTGGTAATGGAGTACGATCTCGTGAAGCGGGTGCCCGTCTTCGAGCGAGACGAGCACGGCGGGCGCCGGGTCTGGAGCGTGGACTACTCGCTCTGGGACCCGGCCCTCGGCGCATCCGGGTCGGATGACGGCACCATGCAGATGTGGGACCCGCGCTGCGAGGGCGGGAAGTGCCTCGCCTCGGTCCAGCCGGACCGGGCCGCATTCAGCCCGGTCTGTTGCGTGGGGTTCAACCCGTTCGGCGGTCCCCATGTGATCGTGGGGTGCGCCGACCGGAGGATCTACGGCTACGACGTGCGGCGGCTCGTCGACCCGGTCTTCGTCATGGACCAGCACGAGAAGGCCGTGACGTACGCCAAGTTCATCGATCCACGGACGATAATCTCGTCGTCCGTGGATGGATGCTTGATGATGTGGAACACGGAGGATAGCCGTCGGATTAGGACATACAGAGGCCACGTCAACAAGAGAAGATTTGTGGGACTGTCGGTTTGGCCCGACGGGGGATTGGTGAGTTGTGGCTCGGAAAACAATCGAGTTTATGTGTATGATACGAGATGGGGCCGGCCGGTTTGGGTTGGCGGGTTGGAACCCGGTTCTCAACCTTGCCGCGAACCGGGCTTCGTTGGCGGCGTCTGCTGGCGACCGACCGGAGAGGATCGATGCATGCTGGCGGTGGGTGGCTCAGATGGGATGTTACAAGTTTTTGAGGGTGAAAGGAAGTGATTCTGATCGGAAGAAAGGGAGGTAATTAATTGATGTAATTTAAGATCATTGGTGGGTATAATTTAATTTTAAATTTAGTTTTGTCGCAATTCACAAAAAGCTGAAGAGAGGAATTTAAAGTTACAAGATTCTTTGTACTTGAAAGTATCATATATTGTTTACATCCAAGGTAAACAATTTCATTTGTAATGTCAACTGAAAGTCGGTCAAATATTTCGAATTTTCATACAGAAGTAACATTACATCATACTTTAGTAACATAATCACAATTTTCTCTAGAAAATTTATTTTTCTAGCTAGCTTCGTTCTTTTTGGCTGGAGACTAGGTTTATGTGGATCCCAATGGCACAAAAAATGGACAATTATTTACCTATAAAGAACGAAGTTTGATTCATAAAGTATGTTGAATATTTTAGACAAAGACGGTGTGATCGGTCGTACGGTACGACCGAGCCCACACGTGCCCACTATCGACCCTTAAGTCGGGCGAGTGCATCACACGCGCCATTCCACGCGCCGAACAATTTTTTTTAATAGGCGCGTGTAACACGTGCCTGACTTTTTTAATTTTTTTCTGATTTTTTTTATGGGTAAATTGCCTGTAAATTCTTGAACTTTTCACAAATTCTGATTTTGCTCCCCACAAAAAATTCTACGTGACAATTTCCAAACTTTATATTTTGTCTGATTTTGCATCCAAGGTCGGTTTTTCCCAAATTGTGTGCTGACTTGGCAGCCGGAAATCCTATGTGTCCTAGTCGGCCAACGAGTAAATAATTATTCAAACAACAAATTGCCAATAAATTCCTGAACTTTTGTAAAATTTTATTTTTGCTCTCCTAAAAAAATTAATTTGTGCAACAAATTCCCAAACTTTTTAATTTGTCTGATTTTACATCCAAGGTCGGTTTTCCCCAAATTAATGACACAAATTAGAGGCTGTAAAAGAATGTAAAAAATTGCAAAAGAAGATGAGTACAAGATGCAAAAGACTGTAAAAAGTATCAAAACAAACTTCCATCACTTCCATTCATTACAAAATACTCCCTCTGTCACAATAGCAAGATCCCTCTTTCCTTTTTCGTTTGTTCCAATAGCAAGGTCTCATTCTAAAAAATGAAAATAATTAACTCTTCAAAAGACTTGGGACCTACTATTTTTATCTTTTTACTCTTGTTTGTTAATAACCGTGCCCAAAATAAATGAGACATTGCTATTGGGACGGAGGGACTATGTTGCAAAGTGCATACAAGCATATAGTTTCTGTTCACATCACTAATTAGCCAAAAGCAAAAAGGGCATGCAAAATAGAACTTCGGTTCATGTGTGTCATCCTTCAAATAATTTGTGGGAAACCGACCTTGGATGCAAAATCAGACAAATTAAAAAGTTTGGAAATTTGTTGCACAAATTAATTTTTTTTGGAGAGTAAAAATAGAATTTCACAAAAGTTCAAGAATTTATAGGCAATTCGTTGTTTGAATAATTATTTACTCGTTGGCCGACTAAGACACGTAGGATTTCCGACTGCCAAGTCAGCACACAATTTGGGAAAAACCGACCTTGGATGCAAAATCAGACAAAATATAAAGTTTGGGAATTGTCACGCATAATTTTTTTGTGGAGAGCAAAACCAGAATTTGTGAAAAGTTCAGGAATTTACAGGCAATTACCCTTTTTTTATTCTTTTTTTTATTCAGTTTTTTATTTAGTTTTTTTATTCTTTTTTTTTCAGTTTTTTTATTAATTTTTTGTTTAAAGAGTCGAACGAGTGGAGCCGAAGGCCTCAGAGCTAGCTAAAAAACATTAATGTTGCCACAATTATTATCTATAAATTAAAATCGGAGCCGAAGGCTGAGAAGATTTTTTTTGTTGTTGAAAAAATCGAATTAAAAAAAAAGAAACTGGAAATCAACGTTTGACCCGGTTTGACCGGGTCGAGTCAACCCGGATCCGGTCTTACCCGTGAGACTCGTTGTATGAGAGTCCACCTCAATATTTTAAATTTTCTTATCGAATCAGTATTATGAGAGACCTTAATAAATGAAATAATGACTTTCTGTAAGAAAATTTTATATAACTCCATCTTTTTTGTTGGAAAGTAAATTCATAGGGTTTCTTAATTTATTAGGACATCATCCATAATTAACTTCTTACGAAAATAGCTTAAATCATGAAGTTGACTGAAAATTGGTTGAATATACGGTGAATTTTAGTGATTTTTTTTTTCGAAACTATATTCAATTGGTACAGTGGTCTAATTCATTTCTAATAAAAATAATTTAATTCGTACAATCGACTAAAAAACTAGAGTTAAACTGTATGGACAAAAGTAAGAAATGATTTTTTTTTTTTGTATTTTAATTTATTATGGACATATAAATAAGGTTGTGAAGATATTTATTTATCTCTAAAACTAGTCAATCCATGAAATCTGTTGGGCTTTCCTTCAAATGGACTAAAAATATCTAATTTAATTAAATTAGAAAAACATATTTTCCATGAAATAATCTCATGGGCCTAAAGGACTGAAGTATATTTTACATATTTCAACTAGCTACATTCTCTTTTAAACCTTCTTTATATTTGAAGTGTCTTTAAATTAACACTCAAATTGAATCAATGATGTTAGATTTGATACAAATTAAAGTGTGACATTTTTGAAATAATCATTAAAAGTCATTCACAATGACGAATTTACCCCTATTATGCCACCTCAACAAACTTTTCTTTTTGAATTAATTTTTTCTTTGATGGGATTGCTTTAACAGTTTTCTCCAATGGCTATTGGCTCGAAAGAAAACGTAGCTGGCGTCAAAGTTTTACCATTTCAAAACTTTAATTAGGACTAATGATGCAATATAATTCGCACCATTAGTAGTTTAAATGGACTGTTAATCGCATTTAACCTGGGTGGATTAAGTTAGTTATTTAAATGTAAATACTTAATTTACTCAAACTTTATTGTCGAAGTAGAGTGCTTTGACTTAAGCAAAAATAAATTAATTCAACATCTAATTATAATAGGGTATAAATAGTCCAAATCAACATTGCTACCTTGCGCATGATTTTTCAAAGTTGTACTAGGTTTGCAGTTGATTGGCTGGATTTTTAAATTCAAATCGAAGAAAATCGTAATTATAAAACTATGTAATAGTTAAATAATCGCACGATTTTCTTGGATAACTACTCCAGATTCAGTGATTCTTCGAAATACTTCGGCTTATAATATTACTAGTAAGTAGCCCGTCGAAACTCGACGGAAAATAACTTTATGTTTTAATTCACGTGTATATATTTTAAAAATAATTTTATATCTTATTTAAAAGTTGTGATATTGTTCGCGTTAATTATTAATCAAACTTAGAAATTAATTTTATTTTACGTATTTAAATTTATTATTAGGAATGACAATGGATCGGGTATACTTATTCATTATGTATTTTCTAAATCTAAATTTGTTTAGAATTTTTCTACATGTTCGTCTTAATCTCAATTAAAATAGTGACTTTACTGTACATACGCGTCTCAAATCCGTTGAGTAATACTCGATAAAAATATGAACACTCCAAGTAAAATTAATTAAAATTAGTAAAATTCCTTCGTTTTATGTTATTTGAACCATCTCGTTGGTTTATGCTAAATTACTCGATAAAAATCTAAATAAAGTTAATATTAATTAAAACTTGTAAAAGTTCTTCTTTTTAAGTATATTTGAACCGTCTCGTTGGGGTTCATGCTAAATCGATATCTCTAATCTTTGCCAAAATGCGGAAAAAAAATGTTTACATCTTCAAAGTAATATTAATTAAAATTAGTAAAAATCATTCTTTCTATGTTATTTGAACCGTATCGTTGGTTTATGCTAAATTACTCGATAAAAATCTAAATATTAATTAAAATTAGTAAAAATCCTTCTTTTTAAGTATATTTGAACCGTCTCGTTAGTTCATATTAAATCGATATCTCTAATCTTTGCCAAAATGCGGAAAAAAATATGTTTACATCTTCAAATTTTTCTTTTCATTAGCCAGCTATCCCACATTTGATTCAATGTATATATTTTCTAGAAAGCACTAATCGAAGTTTTTAGAAAAATATGAATGAAAAATGAAAAGGATTCTATATTGACATATTGATTAAATATATTTATTTAGTCTTCATAGGGATTTTCATTTACAAATTTTCTATAGATTATTATATATGAATTAAGAATGTATAAAATAAGGATTTATAAGAATGCATTCCGAAATTGTTATTATTTTAATATGTATAATAGAAGAAATTAATTAAATAGAGAGAAAGATAAGTATGAGATCTTATTAATAGATAAACATGTGATATTTCAAGAATATGAAATTAATAAAAATAAAAATTAGAATATATATGAATTAAAATTAAAAAAATTACCAGAATAAAGGAAAATCTGAACGGAGCACCGTGGATGGGACATCTTTATTTTCGTATTAGTAATAGATTGAGAATTAGTTTTCTTTTAGTAAATAAATCTTAGAATTTATTAACTATCTGGGCATCCATATTTTGTAGTTCTCTTCTCTCCGCCTGCGATTTTGAGATTTTCTATTAGAATAAAATCATTGTTCGTATAAAGTGTAAAAAAAATCTATCTATCTATTATTAACTTGGTACGACAGGTACGAGCAAATCTCATTCGTCTCAAGTGTACCACGGCGCAGTGCAATTTTTTACGATTGGTACGAATGAATCCGTTTGTCCGGTTCGTACCAATTAGTAGCGCACCATAACTTGGTACGAGTTGTACGAATGGAATTATTTGTCCCGTTCGTACCACCTAGTGGCGAATCATAACTTGGTACGAGAGGGACGAATGAACTCATTCGTCCCTTTCGTACCAACTAGTGGCGCATCATAAATTGGTACGAGTGGTACGAATGAATCCATTTCGTACCAATCTCACCACGATTTCGGCCCTCGATTTTTTAAATCAGTGCCGCCGTGACTGGATCTAGATTTTTACTTTTCTATAACAGCGCTGCATCGATCGGATCTATGTTTTGGCGTTTGAATCGGGACAAGATCTAAGATTTTGTGGCTGGGATCGGTGTTTTGTGAGGTGGCTCCCTCGTCGGAATGTTTGGTGTTTGGGTGCCGGCGCCGACACCGTCGTGATGTATAATCGACGGCTGTAAAGAGGCAGAGTTAGAGTTTTCAGTGAGAGAAAGAGAGAGATGACAGAGAGGAGAGTGGGAGAGAGAAATTTGAGTATAAAGGAGGAAAATGGTATATTTGTCCAAAAAATCCAAAATCTGACAAAATTTATGTTAAATTAAGTTTTTGACAACTTTTATTTTTCACTATCTATAGTGACTATTTCACATTTTTACTCAATTGTTATTATATACTTGCCTACGCGTGGCAAAGACACGCCAGTTTCATTTCCTAAACTATATAAATATAATTAATCTCATGTTTAACGCTAATCCTTATAATAGAAGTCCAATTGGACCTTTAATTGCTATAAAATCATTTCTTAACAATTGTTTTCTTCCCACGAGTCATTAGTTATAGACCGTTTGATATTGCCACTTGATATTAATAATAATTTTGATTTAAAAAAGATACATATATATATATATATATATTCCACCTTCCCAACGCATGTTTTAACAAAATTCTAACACATATAATACTATGATTAAGCAATAAGCCAGGAAAAATAAAAATATACATTGAAATACAAAAGTTCACTTTATAAGAATTTAAACAAGAAGATTTTCAGATTACATATAATATGACACGTTAAAGTTCTCTATCTCTCCCACTCAAAATATACAACGTAATTTGTTTTTTTCAGTATCAAATATTAGCGATAAACAAATATATACTGTAAATATATAAAATAATTTATTAAATAAGCACTTGAATCGATGATATACAAATGACCATACATATGCAAATATGCAATAAACACAACACTACATTATCATGATAAGTATTAAATTAACATATTCAAATATAGAGAACCGATCGATATGTCGCACCGCACATCATTCGTATTTATTGTGAACATTGCTAACGTGTAGTCGAGATTTTTTTTTTTTCATTTTAATTCCTCGGGAATTGTTATAGAATCAGCCAAAATTTTACAATTTAATTTATAAGTGCGTGAAAGATGGTAAGTAACATGCTAATAAACCAAAATATTAGATAAAAATAATCAAGTGTCAAAATATTTTTAACATAAAATCAACCGGCCGGTTTACTAGTGCATGCTAAGGTGTTGGATATTTAAAAATCGTGATTCATACACGCAGCTCAGTTGGTAATACGCTTACTTTCCAAGCTTTAATTTTTAGAGTCAGGGATTCGAGTCATGTGTGCATGTGCATAAAAAAATATATTTAAGCTAATACTAGTATATAATAAACCTATGCCTTCCAATCACGTACTGTCTTCTGCAAATATACTTAAATTAATACTAATCGCACTAACTAATTAATTAATCTTGAAATAAACAATGATATCATTGGAGAATGACGACTACATAAAGTCGAATTAGAAATTAATCTAATGATTAATTAGGCCAGTTTTGACCTTACGTAGTCCCCCCCCATATCTATGTCAATTAATGATGTAATTAGATGATGATAATTTAACCTCATAATTTAGTGTTCTTCTTTATTTTAAATCTAGCCATTAAGTTTTGTCTCTGTTTATATATGTATATATATAATCATGTTTTTTAATACGTACAATGTTTTTTTCAATATATAATCATGTTTTTTAATATATAATTATGTTTTTTAATACGTACAATGATGCTTAATGGTGTTTTTCTCGATTAATGCTTTCTGTATAAAAAATGATGCTTATATAAAATCATGTTTTTTACATACTATTTTCGTGCTTTGATTATTAACAATCGTAGATCATACTATGATCAACGGTTGAGATTAGTTTGTAGTTTTTACATGAGAATTAGTTTTTATATGAACCACATCTTATATATATGACATTTGGTTCGAGTTTTAAAATGACATGATCTTTAAAAAACAAAAGAAATCCTGACTTTTTACTAAATCTTTAAAAATGGCACGTAGCGATTTCTGAAATGCTAAGTTTTCAGATTTTTAAGCACCAAATTAAAGGCTAAATTAACATGGTTTGACCTTAAAATTGAATAACAAAATGGCATAATTAAGGAATACATTGTGGAAACATGATTTAGGATTCCGACATGCCAAGGCAACATTATAGTACCAAAAATTCACTTGCGTGACATTTTTGGAGATTCGGTGAAGGTTAGGATCTTTTTAATATTTTTTTAAAATTGGACTATTTTTTTGGGATATTCCGACATTTTATTGACATAACTCATTCCCTCCGCCCCTTAAAAATATATACTGATATACTCTTCCTTGTACGAGTTTTAATAATTCTAGTTGAGTGTATTGTAAGTGAGTTTTTTGTAAGGTAGTGTCTATGAATGGAAAGTGCATGTATTTGGGGGACGGACGAAAACGAAAATAAATGCGTGTATTTTGGGGACGAAGGGAGTATTATTTTAGGTTTAATACTTAAATTCTCGTGTCCAACCGGACAAAGAATCAAGCAATCAATTATTTGATATACTCTCAAGGATCATATATATTCAGTTCAACAATATGATACTATTAATTATATGATTATGTTAGCTCAAAAAATAATTATATGATTTTGCAATGCTTTTTCCCTTTCTTATTCATCACATCGGTGTTTTCAGTAACTATAAAAGTAGGCAGTCGTCGTCAATGCTATAATAATTTTGGAAATAAAACTTATTTTCGAATAATTATCATATTTTGGAGTTTTACATAAAAATAAGTCAAATTTCTCATTTTGCTTTTGTCTTCAATAGTTCAATGTAAATTTTTTTTAGGTGTTCGAATTTTCATGCAATTATTAGGAATAAAAATAATAAATCTAACTTTCTTAATATTTTGACAGCAAAGAATACTTATTTTGGGATGGATGGAGGAGTAATATGTTTGGTAATTTGTGATCTCATATATAATAAAGAGTAATGTAATCGAACCATATTCGATTTTTTGTCTTCGATTCGCCCTTTCTTCAATTACATTTAACTAAAATTAATGAAATAATGATTGTCGGTCGACATTTAACGAAGTACGACAAGCAACAATATTGATATATTGGTTAAATTATAAGACGGCAAATTCGAAATATAATATATGTATATAATTTCTTTTTTTAAAAATAAGGTTGAAAGATCATTATAAATGATAGTTTAGACGAGGCCTAAGTGTTAAATGATGCATAATTGCTCTAATTAACTTTGCTTTAATCAACCTTGTTAATATAGATTTACTTGACTTATGCCTATAATTTTTTTCTAATATTATAAATTGGAACTATATGTAAGGTCAATGAATTAATTATTTAATATTTATGATAAAAGATGACATAGGATATACTAAATAAATGAGTGACTGGGAATCTTTAATCAATTTTAGAGGTGAAAAAACAGTAATCCAACTCCGTTTGCGTGATAGAAAGAGTAAATGCCAATATAAATTAGTATATAAATAGTGAGGGTATAATAAAATAATACTACTTCGAAATTCAACTCGTTTAAATACAATGAACAACCCTTCAAAAAGTACAAATAAACAAAAAATTTGTAACTTTTGAGTTAGTTGGTCAATCATTGTAATATTAAGCAAAATCACTAGATTTGACATTAATATGAGGTAAAAATACTTTAAATAATGTTTTTAGTTTTTACACTCAGGGCAATTGAAAGTCTGAAGTGTCCAAAACATGGCAAAAACCCAAGGTACGGTGGACCGTACATCAGGTCAGTGTGGTATACCCTATTTTTTTATTTAATTAAATATAATTTAAGTTTATTAATCTCAACTAAATATTATTAAAATTTAATTAAATTTATTAATCTTCAATTAAAATTAATTAAATATTATTAATTTAAAATAAATAATAATAAAAACAGGAGAGACCGCACCAATCGTTTGGTTTGGTGCAGTCCACCGCATAGAAGTGTCCCTCAAGCAATTTTAATTAAAAAATCAATAATTTTCCGACCCAATCATAAAAAAAATCTGTTTTTGATTTCTCGATTTCGCAATACCAACCTAGTTTTTGATTGAGTTGTAGAGGGAGATGGAATCTATTTTTTTCTGGTAATATAGAGATAAAGAATGATTAACATTATAAAAATAATATTTAATGATTTTAAGAGGGAGATAGATTATTGCTTCCCATGTCATATTACATTTCATATTTCACTTGGTGAATACATATTAGTACTATACGTTTATATTTAATGTTCCCTTATGCAATAATACATAATGTGTAATACATGTTGCATACATTATATTTAATGAAAATACGAGAGGTAACACAAAAATGTAAAATAATATACTTATATTTTGATTAAAATAGAGTCGCAAGTAAATTAAAACAGTGTCTACATATTTTTCTGCTAATGATCATTAATATATCTCGTGTCGGTTGATCTCTGGGGCTTATACATACGATGATAATTAATTACATAAAATGCGAAATAGCTTTTAGGACAAGTAACTTAATTAAACTTATTATATCTGCTTGATACGTTGAGATTTATTTGGTTGCTACTTCATTCACTTTTGAAGAAATTAAGAGCAATGTAGGGTCTAAGAATTTTGAAATTTATATTTTATCAATTCTTTTTAGACAAATGGGATATTACTTATTACTTTATGCAATAATCTAAGGTTTAGGACAAGCCATGAGGGTACTTTTCCATTATTTTATATCAACATATACACCGACTAATTAATGAATACTCCCTCCGTTCTTTTATAAGTGTCCCCCACCGTCAAATTACACATACCAAGGAAATAAAGAAATTTACCTATGTAACCTTATTAATTACCATCATTAATGTATACATATAACTAATTAACAAATTACGATAAACATTAAATAAGGATAAAATAGGAAGAATGTCATTATTTTACTCTCAAATTATGAAATAAAACACTTATTTGAAAACAAAAAATTGAGCTAAATAGAACACTTAAAAAAGAACGGAGGGAGTAAATGTTTAATTTTTATTTCAAAACAAAATTGATCAAATGTTCCTATACATAAATGATTGGATTTTGTCAACTGCACAAATAAGTTACATAAGTATTAGTTCGAGCTCCTCATAATTCACAACTTTTTGCCCTCAAATGGTTTGTAGAAACGCGTTTTTCAAAAAAATTTTTCATTTTTCTTTGATTTTTTCTTCATTTTTAATTTCTTGTGTTTATTTTAATTTTGTATTTGTTAATTATAATTTATTATACTCAATTAGAGTATAAAATTATTTTTAGCATTTCATTTCAATTTTATTAGTTAATAATTGATTATTTGGTTGCTACATTCATAATTAAGGTATATAATTTTTTTAAGCTTCATTTTGTAATCATATAATGTTAATTGTGATTCTATTATTTTACAATAATTTTTGTTAAAGCCTACCCAAATAGGCTTTCTCGCAAAATTGTACTCCCTCTTTTTCAGAATAAGTGGTCACTCTGAAAATAACATTTTTACATTTACCCACTTCCTTGGGTAGAAAGAGTAAATTTACGGTTTTTGATGGCATGTACGAGACATTTATTCGGGGACTAAAAGAATATTTTACCGATGATGTACGTATAGATGTCTACTACTATCATCATTGTAAATACATCATCTATTGCTAAAATGAAACTACCTAAACTAAAATAATAAAACTAAAACCCCACCAAATCTGCATGCCTAATAATTAAGTTATAAAGAAGTGTAGATTTATATTGTTATTTATGAACTACTTGAGAATTTTTGAGTTCATTAATTCCACAATAGATTAATGGAACCAACCATAATGTAAGACTACATAGGGTCTGCCAAAACTCTTTAACATAACCACATATGCTGCAAATAGCTCATGCAAGAACTACTAAAAAAAATCGTGTTCGTGTTTGTACAAATCGATATGTGTTCGTGTTTGTACAAATCGATTTGTGTTCGTGAAAAAAGAATAAACACACCACACCAGCAGACACAATTAGTGGTATATGTCAAGTAGGTATGAGCATGCTTAATGACAAGATGCAAGTATGTCCAAAACAAATCTTTATAATTTGGCTTCCCCAAAATCTATACTCTAATGCAAATTTTGTTAAATTTAGGTAGGGGAAAATTAGTTATAGATGACTCAGTTTTTAACTCCATTTTTTTTTTTAGTCCTTGTACTTTTTTAAGCAAGAAATATATATGTAGTTGATGTCAAGACATTATTTTATCACACTCCATTTATTAAAAAAATATTTGCCAACTAATTCTTCTTTAAATACTGATGCTAAACCTCACATCAAATTCATCTCTTGTCCAGACTTCAGACATCACACATTTGTTCATCAATCTTCACAGAATTCAACAAAAAACATACATACATACCTTGTTTAGATCTCCGGTTGTCCGAAAATGGGCTACAAGAAGTCCGAGAGGACGAAACCGAAGCACAAGAAGGGGTTGTGGTCTCCAGATGAAGACCTCAAGCTCAAAAACCACATCATCAACTATGGCCATGGCTGCTGGAGCTCTGTTCCTATCAATGCTGGTACGTCGAGCTTTCTTTCTGCGTCGCCATTCATAACCATATGGTATATATTATGCAAGATAACTGAAAAACGAAATAAAACAAGAATATCAATATTTGCATGCATTCAAGTTCTGATCAACCTTGCACTGTTTCAAGAAAATTTAAGGAGTTTTTAAGCTTGTATATGATATATGAATATTGATAATTACTGTGTCGCAATGCTAAATGTCATTTAGTTACTGCAGTGAGTGAAGGTAAATTTTCAGGGTCAAACTTTACCTCATGATTGCATAACAAAATTTGAACAATCAGGACAAAACCAAATTAATCATACTTAAGACTTTTGAATAAGCAACACAAATATTAATTTATTTCAGCTAATGATATCTCTACATCTTACAGTTAAAATAACAATTTCATTTTGAACCAGTGGGATTGCGATTACAAGTCAACAATAAAAGAATATAATGTTAAAGGGTCGTATAAACTGATACAAATTAATGACAATAAATTAAGGGTGAATTTTAATAATAGCCTTTTCAAGATCACAAAAATAAATTCTAGCACCCAACATTTAAAAGATAAATTCTAGCCTTTCTTGACTTTTTTACCCTTCTTTCTAATTTTCCAGATTTTTTATTTTTCATTTTCCAAAAACAAAATAATTATTTCTTATTACTAAATATAATAGGAAAAATGTGTGAGTTCACACAATAAAATGTGTGAATTCGTAAAAAAAATATTTGAATTTAGAATAAAATGTGTCAAATTCACGTAATAAAATGTGTCAAATTCACGTAGTAAAATGTGTGAATTCGTGAAATTAAATATGTGAATTCATGAATTCGTAAATTAAATGTGTGAATTCACATAATAAAATGTGTGAATCCGTTAAAAAAATATTTGCATTCAGTCATTCACAAAATGTGTGAATTCACTAATAAATGTGTTAATTCATGAATTCATAAATTAAATGTGTGAATTCACATAATAAAATGTGTGAATCCGTAAAAAATTATAATTAAGAAAACAAGAATTAAGGGCAATTTAGTCCAAAAATTTTGAAAAGTGCCAGAATTTATCTTTTTAAAATGAGGTGCTATAATTTATCCTTACAATGTTCAAAGGGCTAAAATCACTAAATATCTCATAAATTAATATCCTATCAAACACATAAATAAGTAAATAAATAATTAATTAAGTGTGCCTGTCTGTTAATCATCCTACATTGTTTATTCTTGGCAGGTCTTCAAAGAAGTGGAAAGAGCTGCAGATTAAGGTGGATTAATTATCTAAGGCCGGGATTGAAACGAGGGGCGTTTAGCTTCGATGAGGAGGAGAAGATCTTGGCCCTTCATCGAGTACTAGGAAACAAGTAAGAAACAAAGTTCTTCAACATGCAGTTCTAATCCTAAAAATCCAAACTTTGTAACAATGTGGCAAACTGCAAGTAGTCTTTTAAGATTGCACCAATCAATCAAAAGGCAAATTTTATGAAGAAACAAGTAAGAAACTAAGTTCTTCAACATGCAGTTCTAATCCTATAGAGTTGAATGATACTGATGCCAGTGTCACATCCCCTAAAATTAATCTTAGACTAGTATGCATCATTTAAATATTGTACTACTTTAGAATTCTTACAAGAACTTGAACATTGACTTTCAAGTTACACCTGCCCACTTTTTTTTTTTTAACAGTTTGAACTTAGAATTAAAAAAAAATAAGCATTTCACACCTTCTTAGCAATCCTTCCTGGCTTTGGACAAATAGGTAGACCGTAGATGTAATTGTGTATAAAAAAAAGAAGAAAAAGACAGTCATTTCTAGGCATGCTTCTCTATTTGGATAAAATAATGCACGGTTAAGGTAAAAACCGACTTCAGAAAAATTGCACATGTATGGTTGTTTTGTGTTTCAGTCATGCCTGTATAAAGGGACTAAACTTAACAGAAAAAACACACAGTTACAAGAATTAACATAAATTATTACAAGATTTTTTTTTTTTGAAGTAATTACTACAAGAATATTAACATTTGATTTTTGTAATAATCAGGTGGTCTCAGATAGCACATCACCTACCAGGAAGAACTGATAATGAGATAAAAAACCACTGGCATTCTTACCTAAAAAAAAGAGTGTCAAAACTGGTTGAACAAGTTGAAGGTAAGAGTGGGCTGTTTCAAGGATTGGAACTGTCAACTTCCTCTTTCAAGTCGACTCCCCAGAATTACAGCTTCGAATTTTTACAAAACATCGAAGCATCATCAACGGACACAGATCAGTCTATGCAACAAACAGAATCTGAGAAATGCAGCTTACCAAAAGTCATGTTTGCTGAATGGCTGTCTCTAGACCAGTTTAGTGGCCAGAACCAGGGGTCTTCAAGCGCTGCAGCTGATCTCGACTGCACTTTTGACTATGGAAGTGCGAATTCTGGAGATTCTTCGGTTCATGGGGTTCTTGGCAATGAAATGCACACAGAATCCAACTTTATTTCTGTTGATGATATGCTTCAATCACCATTTGGATTCGAGGATCAGATCCCGGATAGTGGTCTGGTCGATTATTTTCCAGGAGATTTTAACTTTACTTGTGATGACTTGTATATATGATGGATGTTAGTCAAGAAACTCTAGAGAAGAATAAACTCTAATTCATGTAATAATAAATTTTAGCATTTGGAAAACCATGATACATCTAGCGTGCATTAGTGGTTATTGTTGTTCTTCCAAAATTGTAAACTGCAAATCTTCATTCTGTAATAATTTAAAGAAATGAGAAGAGACCTTTGCTTCATTAACAGTGAAACATAAGTCGTGAGGAGGTGATTGGTATGAACGAATGGTGTTAGGTAGAAATGGAATGAACGAAGGGAAGGAATGATGACGAGAAAGAGATTCTATAGGCAAAACACAGCAAACCAAGTAACAAATAAATTTTTCCATATTAATATATTATGCACAGAGAACTTTGACATAGGCCTCAATATACATTAAATCTCAACTTATACAACGGTAAAAGAATTTACATTCAAGAGACATTAGAAACTCAGTAGCACAACAATGTAAGGCTTAGAGATAGAGCTCTCGTCAAAGTCATCCCGTTGTTTTAGACTACACAAATCAACAGAGAGCGCATCACAACGAGAAAACCAGCTATTAGAAGTATACGAAACCAGTAGAGAATAATTCATCTCTAGAAAGGCTGGTCCATACAACTACAGTTGTAACAGCTAGAACTAATCCTATTGGGATCCATTTCAGAGCAATTATCTGCGATGAATCATTAAAGAAACGCAAAACATAAGCAGCCTCTCCCATTTAATCAGCAAAATCACTCCATTTTCATGCTAAGAAGCATAGTAATGACATACCTCAAGCCTTTTGGAACACCAAATTGGAGAAGAATGTAAATGTGCTTCACTCATCCTTTCAAACAGTTCTGGAAAAAATCGAAAAATTTCAAACAAAAGAATCCATGTCATCTAACTATTTGACATGATAATCCAAGAATCACAGCTCAATAACAATCCATAAAACCATACCTAATCTTCGCCTACGTTGTACAATTCGAGTAAAGCTCTCCGAAATCACATCTACATCTTGGGAAGAATCAGAATTAATCTTTGATAAGTTGGCCTGTGACCTTATATCAACATATTTCCTTCTAACATTTGCAATAACACCATCTGCATTTCCCAAAGTAGATATACTCAATACATCATCATGAAAAAGAAAAAGAACTAATCAATCTATTATAAGCTTCCAAATTACCAAATTTAAGAAAGCTATAAGGTCTCATAATAGTCTCAATCAATCCCACATCCTTAAACTTCACAAACTCCTTATGCAAATCTTGTAAATAGCAAAAAACCAGCTTTCTTGGATACATTGAGTCACAGAGTGCCATGAAGCAAATTCCATTCTCAACAATGTAACTGGAAAAAACAGAACATTCAAGAAACATGAAAAACCAAAAATCCCATATGAAAAAAAAAATATATATATATATATAGAAAAAAAAAACATACTTGAAGCAAAGATCATCCAAGAAAACGGTCATCTTGGAAGGTGGCAATGCTCTTCTAGAAAGTTCCTGGAGCAAGAACTCAGCTTGTTGCTTTTGAGCAGAGATGTCACCATCACTACTCTCTTCATCCATACATCTTCGACCTTCTGCTATAGGTAGCCCATCAATCATCCTTCCAACTAATGTAAGCTTCAACATTTTTTACTCACAGAGTAATTTAAAAAAAAAAAAGTCCCACTACTTTTTTCTTGATAAAATGAAAAGGGTTTTTTGCTGCTTTCTTTTTCTCTGCCTTCGTTGTTAGATGCATGAAAGAGGAAATAATTTGAGAGGTGAATTTATGATAAAAGGAAACATGAAATCTAGTACAAGGTTATTGACGACAAAGGAGGAAACTTGGTGACCAAGTTATTCCGTATTCGTTTTCTGGGAAGCGGTTCAGCAAAGCAAAAGGTTTCGTGGGCCCCATCGTCAGCGTTTCTGAGAAAACGCCATTGGTGAAACTTCTGCCTTTATTGTATAAAAAGCTGCTTCTATTTTTGTTTTCGTTTTATTATTGTTAATTTTTGTAGTGATGTTGTAAAATGGGTCCCATGGAGTCAATTCTTTTAGGTTGATAGTCAAATGTGATTAGTCACTAATTTGTTTGGATATATTTTTATTTTTATTTTTGAAAGAATTTGTTTGGATATCTTGTTCTTATGCTAGGTTTAGTGTTTTAGTTAAGCTACGAGTTACTCCCTCCGTCTCCGAATAATTATGACTATTTAAAAATAAAATTTGTCTCTAAATGAATATAAGGGTGGATATTCGGTTAATTTAGCTTGAGACACAAGCAAAATCGATTAATTGAAATTTTGTAAATGGAAATCGGAATTTGAAGACCAAATCGACGGATTCATTCTTTTCAAGAAAATACCTATCAAGCGATCCAAAATCAAAATTGAATTTGAAGTTTGATTTCAATCGATTTTCGATTCGCAACCAAAATCCTTTAAAATTGAAATTGAAACTACAGAAATTTATCGATTTGGTGTGGTTTTAAGTGTCGTTTTGATTATACTCACTTTATAGATATCTATTTAAACTCCTTTAAATTAAATACACCCCCAAATTTTAATTAGAAAAAAAACAAGAAAAAACAATCTTAAAAGTGCTAATTTATTACTCCTCTTACACTATTTTGGAAAGAAGCCCATTTATGAATAAATTACATCTTTTTGGCCAGCGCAAGAGATGCTACTCATGTTATTAATTATCATGTAAATAATGATTTTAATAATTTTGTAGTGCAATTAACGATACATAAGTGTGATGCAAATGTAGTAACATTTCCGTAGCCAATTTTAAATTGAATAAGAAGGTATGACTTATAGAATCACGTTATCCATGTTTGTATGATGCGTTTCATGAACAAACATATAACATCAATTGAATATGTAAACCTCTAACTCCTAAAGTTATACTTCCTCCGTCCCAATAGCAAGATCCACCATGTTTTGGACACGATTATTAAGAAGCAATAGTAAAAAGATAAAAAGTGGTAGTTCCCAAACCTTTTGAAAAGTTAATTATTTCCATTTTTAGACTGAGACCTTGCTATTGGGACAGACGAATAAAGAAAGAGGGGTCCTGCTATTGGGACAGAGGAAGTATGAATTATTGTGTGTGTTTTTTTTTTAAATAGTGGGAACCCGCAGCCACTTTCTTCGGTGCGCACTGAGTAAACCCTCGTCTCTGTGTATTAGCCTGCAAACCACATAAGGTAGGTAAGCTACATTTTCCAAGTACATATTTGACATGCTCGACCTATTGAGACATTAGCATACAAAATAGAATTAAATTATACTATTATTTGTATGAAATTGAATATTACAATACTAAAAAAAAGAAAGAGTAAATTAAACAAAGAAAAGAGGAAAAATGTTTTTGCCAATTCTTTTTCTTTTTTCTCCCGTCTAATATTTCGATTATACGTTGAATTTTCTTGTCGCCAATTTTGTTGCATCTCATATTTCAATAATACTACTAATGAAAAATGCAAAATGATGATGACATCCAAATATAAATAGTTGCATAAATGATACATGCCTATAAAATGAAATACGATTAGCAGTAATTAAGATTCTTATCTGTATCGATATGACTTAGAGCAAGCCATACTTCGTCGTGACATCTCTTAGTCAAAAGTAGAAAAACGTTTAAAAGTTCGCAATATTCCACTCTGGATTAGTCAGTAATAAATTCACCACATAAATAGAGATGAGTTTCACGAATATTGTCGAAATAAATACTCCCTCCGTCCCACTACGTATATTTTATTTTCTTAATCGGGGTATTTCACTATGCATGACCCATTTTAAAAATAGAAATAATACAAAACTTTAATTGTGTAATATAAGGAATATAAAAATACAACTAAATAAATAGACCTCAGTAAATACCCGTGCTGAAAAGAAATGAAAGATACGCAGTGGGACGGGGAGTATAAAACTTAATTTTTCTTTTAGTAGGTAGTGTGCATGAAAAACGAAGAAGATTGCGGGTATATCTCAAGAAAGTAACTTGTAAATATTAAAAAATATTTAATACCCTAAAAGAAATAACTTGTAAATATAAAATATTATTTAATGTATTTAGAGAAATTCACAATCTTTCGTCATATTTTATGGGGAAATAACATAAGAACAAAAAATGGCATGAAATCAGCTAAAACAGAACATCAAAAAGAACACTCCAAAAGAAAAGCCCATCAGTTACACACTTTCTCCACTGCTTCTTCTCTCACTCTTGATTTCTGGTAAGCACTCTCTCTCTTTCTCTCTCTCTCATTTGTACATGCAACACACACATGAATACCTGAATCAGAACTCTTTCCTATTTTTTTGCTTTGGAATTAAATTTGTGCAGTTCTTGAACAAGTTTTTATTTTATTTACGGTGGTAGTCAAAAGATGGGAACTTTATCTCTCTAAAAATGATGTCAGAGACGGAACCAGAGAGAAGTAAACAGTAGGGAGAGTACAAAAATTGAATGCATGTATGCAGCAATGGCAGAGATGAGAGCAAATGAAAATTGAGAGGAGGGAAGAGAGAGAGAGATGCCTTGAATGTCTGTGCTAATGCTTTTCACTGTTGTGAATATAATCCCCATGCATTTATTGTCCTCAAGATTCTCTTGCTTCCTCCCGTCTTATCCTCTCTCTTTCTCTCTCTAGACAAACACACCTCTCCCAAGAAACCTTAAGTCCACTTGCTTTTTCATTATTCTCTCATTTTATTTTGCCCTGTTTAAAGGCAACCCTTCTTTTATCTTGTGCAGTTTGCTCTGAAAATTGCTTGAAAATTGGCTGAACATGGGGATGAAGAGAGAGAAAGAGGAGGGAGAGAGGAAGAAGAGGAAGACTAGAAAGCCTTGTTGTGTGAGAGAGGGAGTGACGAAAGGAGCGTGGACTCCTGAGGAAGACAAGATTCTTGTTGACTTCATCACACAAAATGGGCATGGGACTTGGCGAAATCTCCCTCAGCAAGCAGGTCTTTCTCCTTTTTAAATTAATACTACATTCTTTTATCTAATTTATTTATGTTTTTGCCATTTTCAGGCCTTCTGATGCAATGGGAGTTCTTCATACTAGCAGAATTATTATAAAGAATTGCAATAATTTAAGCATTTTGGTTCTGTTTGTTGCTGTCACATGTTGAGTTTTCATATTTTATTTATTTATTTAAGCTAAACAAAAGCCCAGAAAATGATTTGTTGTGAAAATTCCTAATTCTAATTTAAGGGTTTTAGATATTGCTAGTTTTCTTACCAAAGATAAAGATGACATATTTGCTGCAAATGTTGCCTTAATCCTTAAAAGTGAACCCCTTAATTCAAATGATGTTCTTGTTTTTTGATGCAATTCTTGTTCCAAATTCATGTGTTGAGGTATTCTCTGCATTCTGCAAGGGATTGAATAGAGCAAGAAGCATCATTTTCTCATCTACCGAATCGAATCTTCTTGCTGGATTAGACTTATAGAGTATGATAAAGTGCATATTATTGGAGGAAAATTGACATAATAGCATTTGTTTGTTCACTTTTAGTTTTAGCCCTCTCCCTAATTGAATGTTAATCATGCTAAGATGTTGCCAATATGTAGATAGGGAACCTTTTCTTGAGTGAGAAAATGCTTCTTCTCTCTCTGATCAAGAAATAGTCCTCAATTTCCATCTATCCAAACTTGAAGGAGCAAAAGTTCAAGAAATCTGTAGTCCTTGTTTTCTTCATAAAATGGAATTGTCATTATTGTGCAATGTATTTCTATATTTGCTGCACCAAACATGTGTAGACTAAGAAAGATCAGCCTGTGTAGTTTGTTCTTCCTTTGTGGAACTTCCCGAGTCATAAGATGGATCTTTTGGTTATGTGAGAATTACAGGTCTCCTACGGTGTGGAAAGAGCTGTCGTCTTCGCTGGACCAACTATCTCCGACCTGACATTAAACGTGGTCCCTTTAGCCCCGAGGAAGAGAGCACGATTATTCAACTCCACGGGGTGCTTGGTAACAAGTAATTTATTACCCTTGTCACTTCTCATGTACTCTTGCACAAGCAATTAAACAGATTTTATGGTGAAGAATTCCTTGTACTCTCGGTTGTCCCCTCGTTCTTTCGTTTCTGCCTTTTACTATACAATTCATGGTGAAAGAACATTGTGTAGGGCCCCTGCTTTATTCTGCATGATGTGTGTTTATAATGCAAATCTTGAAATTGGTATGTTTATGCTTTGTCCAGATGGGCTGCCATAGCCTCTAATCTTGCAGGACGAACGGATAACGACGTCAAGAACTTCTGGAACTCGCATTTGAGGAAGCGCTTCGACAGCAAAACCCTCCTCAATCAGCCATCTTCATCTTCAAAGTCAGTTGAGACGAAATCCAGTTCCCCTACTAGTCACATTGTTCAGTGGGAGAATGTGAGGGTCGAGGCTGAGTCTCGTCTGTCTGGTGCTCCGTTGTCGTTGGGAAACAACAGCAACAACAAGAACAACAACAGCAAAGGCGACTACTTTCTCAACTTGTGGAACTCCAAAGTTGGAGAATCATTTCGAAGCATGAATGAGAGTACTAACGAATCATCACCATCATCCTCCTTAACCAAAGTTGAGTCGACTAACCTTGCAGAACCATGCAAGACCTCCAGCCCCGTGGAGCAGAAAGTCGAGGTTTGGAACTGCAAGAAGGAATCGGAAGACCTTGCTGCTTTCTCAGACACCTCAAAGTCATACGAGGTTGATGATTCATCGGATGCAATGCTAAAGCTGCTGCTGGATTTCCCCGTTGGTGATAATGACATGGCATTTCTCGAACCACCCTTCATATAATCAATATATACAGTTCACAAAGTGAACTAACTTCAGCTTGTTCTAGTCTTAGACCCTTTTGATCATGAAATGTAGCTTCTCCATCTGGATTTTCCATATCCGAACGCCTTTTTCCTTGTTCGTCTACTATCATATCGTTCGTGTTTATACATGAAACCATGCTTGTTTTGGTTATCTCCATTAATATGTTCTGGTTTTTACTGCAGTTTCTGGGAAAAGAATTCATGTGAAATGAGACATTTTTATGAAAAAGTTCTACAAAATGAAGGCAGCATAAAGTTAAAAATTTATAAATAACAATATTTGAATTTCAAATTTTCTTACAATCTTCATTTCTAGTTTACACAGATGGAGTTGCTGATGTCCAGAAATTAAGTATTTATAAACAAATAAAATCACTAACCACTCATATGAAATGAACAACAAAATAATTAATTCTACACCAAATTACCACACAATAAATCTGACAACAAATAAATAGAAATTCAAAACAAAACAATGTACAAATCAAGCCTCAATCCCAAATTCAGAAACAGCCAAGTAGTTTCTTCGGACCAGTTCCCGTGGCGCGATATTTTGCTGATATCTCCTCTGCTTTGAGAAGATCTTCTCCACGTTTCGCTTCAATCATCGCTCTCTTCTCCTCTGCTGCCTTGTGGATCAGAGCAATCTTGTTCTTCGTTTTCTCAATATATCCGGCTTTCTTCTTCTCCAGTTGCTCCTATTACCCAAATTTGCATATGGTGATAATCAAATTTTACAACATATCACGTTCCATAAAATTATTAACCCGGCATGCATACATGTGACAGTTCAAAGCAGCTCACATGCAGCTGCAAAGCCTAATTCAGAAACGACACGAATTGGCACGAAAAGCTCCATCTGTTTTTTATGCATCTATTGAGTTTAGATAGGGACCATAAAGAAACTAAGACATCATCTAACATGGGAGCTGTAAATTTCTTAATAAAGAGACTTGGAATTATTTGGCGATGAAATAAATGCGACATATAAGTCAGCCTACTTCCCATGTGTCTAAACATAGAGCAGAAATGGCAGAATACTCAAAAAATGTAAAAGATGTCAAAATATAAAAATCTTTACCTCCATCTTCTTCAGCTCTGCGTCTAGAGTCGCCTTCTTGCTATTCTCCCAAGCTAAGACAGTCGACATTTTCTTCTGAGCCCTGCAAATTGATTAAGCAAGCATGAGTTTCATCAATCTGTCCTAAAATTGGGCAACCTAAGTTAAAAAATATTTCGGATTCTAACATATTTGTACAGAAAACTTCACCAATTTCCATTGAGAAGGCTATAAATATGGATCATTCAAACCAACTATTGAAGGGAACATGGCAAGTTCAAGAATTGCTTACTTGTTCTCAGATTTTGATTTCTCACTTTCTTCCCATGCTTTGATCAACGACAATCTCTTCTCCGTAGCTACTCGAGCAAGCACAGTATCTGCATATATACCAAAGGCGTTAAGTTTTTTTTTTTTTTTCATTCCAAATTTCCATATTCTATAAATAATCAATTTTAGCATAATATATATAGCTTAAGACCATAGTCTTGATACCTCTATCTATGGAGCCCTCTGGTTTCTTTTCTTCATCAGCTTCTGGTTCTTTTGCAACAGACATATAAAGTTCCAAAAATTAGGTATAATCATAGAATTTTAACTGCAGAAAACCTTCCAAAAAATATAAACAAAAAAAAAACTAACTGTTATTTGTTTTTTGTCCAATTTTTTATTTCCCCTACTTTATTTTTCTGCTGTTATTGTTGAAACAAACAACACATTGCACATAAATAAATAATTAATACCTGAAATTTTAGACAAAAAAAAAATATGATGAAGAGTTTAAAGAAAAGAATTATTCACCAACAGATGACGATAGGATTATACTTTTTTTAATTAATTCATTTTTTGAATACTAACAAACAGAACCAAATCTCTAATCAAATCTCAGAAGTACAAAATGATTCCAAGTACAAACTTTTGCAGAAACAACACCTGCCATATTCTTCAACAATCATAATTTCTTAATTAAAATCTTCTGCCTGCTTTTCAAAAAAAAAAAAAAGAACTTTTGCTTCACATACATAGATCACAGAACCATCTAGAAACCAAACACCAGCTGCACATAAATCTAGAGAGAGAGAGAGAGATTTATGCTAAAACATGCTAAAAACAAACAATAATCTATCTCCGGCGAAGCAAAGAAAGTAGAAAACAATAAAAAGTAAGATAAATTACTTTCAACTAGGACTAGAGCTTTGCTGTCGTCAGGTTTCTCTTCAGCCGGAGGTGGTGGCAGTGGAATCACGGCTTTCTCCTCAGCCACGTCTTTCGGCTGCTCAACCGGCTCGGCCGGCGGCGGCGGCGGGGCCTCGGCGCAAGGCTTGGGTTCGATCGTTTTGGCTTCTTCCTCCGCCATCACTTAATTGAGAAGATTTGGCAATGCTTGCTTCTATTGAAATTAGGAAAGTTGAGCGAACTGAATAGTACAAGATTTTATATATAGACCTATAATTGTGTGAGAGAGAGAGAGAGAGAGAGAGAGAGAGAGAAAAGTTGGTTGGAAGGTAAGTGTCGGTTGAAATTAAGCAGCGTAGAGATAATGTGGTATTTTGGGGTGGCCAATTGTGAGTTGGCACAATACACCATGCCCACAGATTATAAAATTCCTAATACTCATAATTTAAGGATTAATTAATTAATCAGCGCGAAAAGATATCACTAATACTTTTTGGACATATATGTCCGGACATAAAATAAATATATTAATAATTTTAACTTATAATTTATCAAATAAAATAATGGTGTTGATTAGTACTCTAATGTATTTACTTAATTAATCTAAACCGCCATTTTTAAAGAGAGAAATATGAATACAAAAAATATGAAATTAAACTAATAAAGTTATTTTGTAATTTTCACTAATCTTTCGAAAATACTATTACTTAATAGATATTTATGCATTCACTTGAATTAGATTACTCAAAAAATAATAAATTGAATGAATGTGGAAAAATTATAAAATTAAATAAATAAGTTAAAACGGATCGAACCCATTTACATAAACTAGATATATTATGTTCGGACATTTATGTCCGAATATCATCACTCAAAAGATATATGTTCGGCAATCATAGAGGAAAGATATTTACCAAGTTTTTTCATGCCTTGCTGGCGGGCACAACATTCATGGTGGTACGGTCCAATTCGTGCATAGCACGGTTGATGCGGTTCATTTTATTTTTTAAATAATTAATATTTTTTTTAAAAGTCATTAATATTTAAATTAATTTTGATTGAGATTTAATAAATTTTTTTAAGATTAATAAACCAAATATTTCACTAATTACTCCTAGTTATGGTCAACAGCACCGGGGACTCTAAACCCAACAAAGCCATTTCCTAATTCATAGGTTACTATATTTTTCCGATTCCAATTTCATTTCAGTAATAAATGGTATATTCATGATACTTCATTTTCTTTAAGCCAATGATATTATGAAAATAAGAATAACACGGAAAAAAAAATTCATATCGGACAACGAAGTGCAATTTAGTGACAAGATGCTTCTTTTCTAACCATGAGATTGAGTGTTCGAGTTATGTGTGCATGTGTTGAAACTAAAAAAAAATAGATTCGTATCTATGCTATATTTGGTAGAATGGATATTATCTATGCATGCATAGTATATATACAGTACACTGTTATCTAATTTATTTCATGAAATCAATTATCTACAAGAGTTAATGTAGCAAAAAAAAAGTTGTTCTAATTAATTGAAAAAATAAAGCGCCATTGAGGAGAAAGATTTTGAAAATCCTAATTATTGTCCTAAACCAGTATAGAAACGTGGTCCCAGAATTAAAATAGTACATTCCTAAATTTTACTATTAAAAGCCGATTTTCACACATAATATTGTTCTACGTCGTTTGGCGATTACTCGGTATTGAACAGATCGACTTTAGTTTTTTTTTTAAAACTAGTACTACAGTCACGCGATACGTGATGATCATGTTAAATATCCTTCGAGCACTTTTTCCATAATGACACATACATATTGGTATATCATGTTTTAATATATTTTTTTTAAGTAATATCATAAGCTCCAATTTATGGCGCTGAAATTTATATGTGGCTTGTTGGAATTTCAAATCAGATCAAAATGACGTCGTTTTAGTTTGTATAAATTAAAACAACAAATATATAACTTTAATTGAAAGCAAAGAAAATCTAAATCATAATTTAATAAAAGTAGAGTTGAGGAATTGATGATTGTACATTATCTTCTCCATCCTTCGTCTTCACCACCACTCGAACTACATTAACTCATTCATATTCTTCCATTTCAACCCATGTCATCTCTATAATAGTCTTATGCTCAAGAATATTCTTCACTGAAAATAACTCTCCATCGCGTAAATATAACAATATGCATAGTTGCTTCTACAACAATAGTATGGTTGAATTACTCTTTAACATATAGAAATATACATCTTAATATTAATGTTGAACTTTATGCAAAAATATAGTTGCATTTAAGATATGAATAGCTTTTTGTTTTATTTTATTATGTCTAAATATGTAGGAATGAAATTTTTTGCTTTCAAAACTATATTAATGTTGAACTTTAATATTAATGAAATTATTAATGTAAAATTATATTATACCATTTTTACACATTATTTCTTGAAATAGTATAAAAATAGAAATTTTAATATTATTAATTAAAATTTTACCACTAATTATGTTTTTGTAGTTGATTGATAAATATTAATGAACAATAAAGATAATAACAATTAAATATATTGTTTCTAAAAGTGAAATAAAAAATAACTAAAAATGAAAGTTACTAAAAGTGATAAGCCGGGCTTGCTTTTATATATTATAAAGATTTTAAATTGCAAAAATCATTGTGTTTTTTTTTAGTTGGTAAAAGTCACTGTGTTGATCACAAAATATACATCAATTTTAATAAATTTGCAAATTTTGAACAGCTTTTTAAATTATTGCAATTGTATAACACGCTGATTTCTTCTCAGCCAAAACAATGGATGGTGTTGTAATAGCAAAAAATTAAAAAATAATTACATACTGCAATAAAAATTAATAAAAGTACATACAAAATTAAAGTACAATCTGTTTCACCTACTACATTTGGCACTTACTCTAATAGATAACTTAAGGTTTAGAAATAGACGAAGAAGAAAAGGAAGGCGTGAAAAGATTCAAGTTTGATTCGATAAAAATCTTCCTTTAAAAATAGAGATTCAAAGATTCAGATTAAAATTCAAACTCAATAGCATATTTGTGATCAGTCTCACACAAAACTCTCCCTTCAAACAATATGTATCGGTACATATTGAGCTCAATTGATTGATGCAATACTAAAAAAATTTGTGTGAAAAAATCTCACGGCGAGATGGACCAAATATCTGAATCGATCCAAACTTATATTTTATTATTATGCAAACATATCTCACATCACATTTGTAATTATGAATACTTGTGCTTGATATTAAAAAGATGCTAGTGTATACACGTTTATTGTTTATACATCATACTGAAGTTCAGATATATTTTGTTGCAAATGTAAGAATTTTTCACCTTCCCAATTAATTTGAAAAAAAATATTATTATCTTACTTTTATGGTACTTACTCACTACCCAAAATTTCATAAAATAAAATATTCCATTGCCCACCACTTGGGACAAAGACAAATTGTTGATGATTCTATCACAAATCACAATCTCACCAGAAGTCCTAAAATGCCATCAAATGTTTGCTGTCTTTGGATATGCAAATCCCTCTCTACAACCACACAACTATGATAAAATAATTATAATTTTTTTATTCTTCACTTATTAAATAACATGAATTTAATCTCAGCAGCCATGCTCATTGAGGGCCCACAGGAATTTAATAACAATTGTTAGTTAGCTGAAAATCTTGATTTCAGGTGTCAATGTTTATGCAACTGTATTTATGTTGTTCATAGTTTTTTTTTTTTTGGAAGAAATGTGTTGTAATTTTGGGAGTATGTAGTTGATTGCACGTAGTATATTGATGGAATAATAATTATATGCACGTTACAATTATAATTCTGATTGCATCGGTTATATCAAAGTTTTTAGGGAACGGTTATTTAAAGGTTAATAACCACAAATTTAAGAAATTGAGATGATTAAAGTAAGGTTTTACTAATCAAAGTTAATTAGTTGTCACGAAGACTTAATCAAGATGATTAAAGTCTTTCATAGTGCTTGCTCCAGTTTGGGAGATTAAATTGGTAATTCGTCCCTTTATTTTGAGCAGTTGTGATTTTGTTAGAGATAAATTTGCCGGTTTTACTAAACCAGAAATTTAACGTCTCAATCAATGTTATAACCAAAATTTAAGAAATTGGGATGCACGTGTCAAGAAGAAAATCTAATTAAAATCATAGTATTTAATTTAACCACAAATTTAACATGAACCGGCAATTTCTTTTTTAGTATATTACATTAACATGCATTAATGTGTGCATATATATATATATATATATATATTATTAAATTATTCTACATGTACAATGTATATCAAACAACATAGAAATAATAGTATTAAATATATTTTGTTAAAAAAATAGTATTAAATATATTTTTCATTTTGTGCCTGAAAAAGGAGTACAATGAAATTCAAGCCTTATTTATGTCGGAGTATCATTTTTACTTTTTCAAACACTATTCCAAATAGAAAATTCCTTATGAACAAATAACACAATATATATCATTTATTATTATTTCACTTTACAAGTAAAAATTTACCAGACATTGCTCATACTTCAATTTAAATACCATCAAAATTATAAATAGATAGTTGAATAAGTTGCAGCACTAAAGTACTACTCCCTCCGTCCTCCAAAAGTATAGTCCAATTAATATTTTATACCTCATATATAATCAAATTTGGATCACACTTTTCGTGGATGGAAAAAGTATTATATTATTAAAAAAATTAGGGTTCTGCATTTCAAAAAAAAGAAAAAAAAAGATTATGGTTTCTGAGATTCTCAAAGATTCTCTGTTATTGGGTGGCGTGTTGGGTACGTCAGCTGGTTGTTTACAGAGAGAGGCCCATCACTTGAAATATTGGCTGCTTTGTCTTTATCTTTTTTGCCCTTCAAATCTTTCAAAGATCCAAATCATCGTTTGGAGCAATGTTTTAAAAATCGGACAGGAGATCTAATCGGTGAGGCTTTCGGGTCATGTTCAACCTGTCCAACCGTATTTGAACCGTTTTAATCGAACTGTTCAATAAATAAATAAAAATAATAATTAAATAAATAATAAAATGTTAAAATATTCATGATTTTATAAGAAATACATATTAAAATCCATCATAAATATATTTATATTTTTCATGTGTAGATATTCTTAATAAATATATTCAAAATTTATACATTAAAAATATATTTGGTATCTAAAATAATTGATAATCGAAAAAAAACTATAATTAAAATTTAGACATACTTTTATAGTATTCTGAATTAATAATAATAATAATAATAATAATAATAATAATAATAATAATAATAATAATAATAATAAATGTTGAATATTAAACAAGTGTGTGGGTTGGGAGAGTTGGTTGAGACCTTAGACTAACATCCTAGAAGTCCAAGATTCAAATCTCATTGGAAACACAAATTTTTGCACATTAAAAAAAAAATTGAACCAGTTGGTTCTCGAAAACCGGCGCCTTTCAAATCTAACACGCTATCATTTAATTACGGAAACACACCGATGCTATTTTCGGTGCGCATTAATTATTTTTTTTAAATAGATTATCAGTGCCCATCGATAAGTTCTTGTTTTTCCAAATAAAAGTGGGATTGTGCTATCGAACAAATTGAGTCCTTGAGCCGTTAGATTGTCTCGTACCAAAAATCAAGTTGAAAATTGATCTAAATATTTTGTATAATTGTGTATGGAATGTAAAATGAGTTTCGATATGAGTATTGTCTGGTCAAGTTATAAACTCCTTACTTATCAAGTTAAAGATGCAAAAAGTTTACAAGCTTTCATATCTTGATTAAGAATATTGGTAGGGTTGTGGAATATATGATGAAAGACTGCACTAACTAAATGATTAACATGAATTTAATAATTCATAATGCTGAATTATTATAGCAAAGTATGCTTAGTAGTTACTTAACTCTCACATAGTTATCAAGGGTCAAATAGCCTTAAAATTGATTACAAGTGTTCTCAACTCTCAAGTGGAGTTATTCAAAAATATCTTACTAGATAAAAGGCCCCCCTCACTCGATATCGATGTTGGAATCTTGCATTATTATTGGATATCATAATTTATATTTTATTATTTTAAATAAGTATCATAATATTTCTCAGAGCATACTGCACAATATTAAAAAAAATTGACACATCATAAATATGTGGTATATAAGAAAATCTTACCGTAGTAAGGTTATTGCATAAAAATCTCAATCGTTTGCAGCTTCAACTACTGCAATATCTACAAATATCGAGATAGGCTTAACATTTTTAGAATTAGCATTATTAAAAAATTGTAGAATTAGCATTAAAAAAAAATTGTAGAATTAGGTCATCAATATAATAATGCAAAACCTATTCAAAAACCTCTCTGTCATCGATGATTAAATAATTGAGACGTTACCAACAATGAAAGTCTCCCTTATGTACAGATAGATTTCAATTATCAAACAAAAATATATTTAGCTTTGTTAAATTCGCCAAGTTGGAAAAGTGGGTGAATTATGTATTGAGAAAATATGGACTCAGAAACACTCCATATTCCGAATGGGTAGTGCTATTTGGACACAATGTGTCCAATCACACAAATTAAAAAATGTAATATAGGTTTTGAAAAAGGAAATATACCTTAATTGGGGAATCATAAACCTTAAGGGGAAATGTGATTATTTCCATTTTACAGTTAACTTTTTTTTTACGCGTGTGGCCGAATAACTTTATTGATTCTGAATAATAGATAATTAAATAATAATTTCCCCTTTAATTACTCTACATCCATAGCATGGGTCCCATGTAAATATAATGGTGAAACAAATCTTTGGACAATTTAGGATCTTGTGCTGTATTTAGTTGGCAATGGCGTTAACATATGTCTTCCTTTAAGTTATATTAATAATTATTAACGATAATAATTAATGATTAACATTGTAAAGAGTAGCCAATCCCAATTCTTGCTTGCCTAGCTAGTCAAGAATCACCACTAAAGTTTATGATAATTGAGTATTGATATGCATAATTTATATAAAAGTTTTGTTTATTTAGTACAGGTCATCTAAAAGGGATACCTAAATAAAATTAAATAATAATTTTGTCCTTTGGTATTAGGGACCATTCTTGCCCAGCTGCATCATGTGGGTGTACTATTATTGATGTCTATATTGGCTGATAGCCCCAACTGTCATCCCATATTTTGCCTCCAATTTTACATATGCAGAGAGAATTCATATGTCGCATATTATTTGTGAGCACGGCTGACGAGTAATTCATGTTTAATAATTTTTTTGTTATCTAGAAGTTTATATTTTCTTATATTATTCTTAGCAATTCCCATTCATGCAGATTCTTCTCCCTTTTCTTTATCGTCCAAAAGAAAAATATTACTTATCGTCCCAATACTTGATCGAAACTCTTCAGAAATGGGAATTGTAAAAGGGAAGGTGAAATGTATGAGAAAAGAAATTAAAAATAGTAAAGTAAATTGCCAAATTAGACTATACGTCAGTAGTATTTATAAATTGTGGGTGACATATCGATTATAATTTATTTTTATTCTCTCACTGAGCCCACGATGGATGTTTTGGACTCTTGGAACAAAAATACTTTGTGCCATTCAAAAAAAATTGTCCAATAATTCGAAGTCTCTTTTACTTACTTTTATTTGGTGAATTATTGGGCTTTTGTCATTCTATCGGGCCAGTGTTCTGTTGGATCTTATGAAGTTCATTGTATTTTATAGACTATTTTTTTAACTTAAATTTAATTTCTAAAAATAAACATTTCACAGTTTAATAAAATAATTAAACAGGACTAGTAACAAGAACTTCATAAGTTTATAATTATATTAATAAAACCAAGAACAACTTGTCAAAATAAGATACTGTTTCACGATATAAGCTTTAAAAAAACTATAAGACACAATATTACTAAACTTTTATCAAATAACTCATCAATTTTGTTGCATAGACTGAATACAATTCATCAATTATACACAGTATGTTCTATATTTTTATGGGAAGTTGCAATTTTTATTTTATTTTTTGAATTTGTGAATATGTACTCCCTCCGTCCCCCAAAAGTGTGGTTCATATTTGATTATATGTGAGGTATAAAATATTAGTTGAACCACACTAACCTGAGACGGAAAGAGTACTAAACGTGAGCCCGATTCAAAATAGAGTTGGGCCCAAACATAATTTCATAGCATGAGGTTTCACAATGTTTACCAGCATATTTTCACAATATTAATTTAATTTAATCCTTTACATATTTTTTATTTTCTTACCAGCATAAAAAAAAAAGAGTTTATTTTACTTTATTTTATTTATTTTATTTTTGAATGGGCGGGTAGTGTAAAAGTTGCCATTTCTTCTTCCTCAAAAAAAAAAAAAATTGCCACTGCTACTATCCTTATTTAGCAATGAGGTTTCACAATATTAGTAGTGCCAACTTTTCAAAACTAAAAAGTTGCCATTTTTACTATCCTTATTTGCCAGAGTTGAACCATAGCTAGCATAGCACCAGGTTTCAAATTGATGCTACTTCATTCGATTTACTTTTTAATATTTTAGGTTAATTACTTCTAAAATCAATTCTGTTTTATTGTGATGCTAATTTCTCAGGTTAAAATTGATTGAATCTGCGATGGAAGAAGAGTGTTTGAAATCCGACTCTGATTTTGTGCCGAATGAGGTAATCTCAAAGTATTTGCTCAATTTTCTTTTTTAACCCATGAATTGTTGTAAAATAATTCACCATGAAATAGATCAATTGTTGTAAAATAATTATATATGAGTTTCATTTTTTGTATATGAGGTCTCTGCCGGATCTGAAGGGGAGGTTGGATTATGGATAAATTCATTTTTATTTTATTTTAACTAGATTTACCCGCGCGCGTTGCGCTGCACCATGCGATTGTACTTCAATTTTTATATTTTTAGATGTCAATAGAGCATTATTTAGGTATTATTATATCTATATAATCTAATTAAATAATTTTAAATTAATAAAATTTATCTTTGTGAATTACACAAAATAATACATTTAGCAAATACAAAAAATTAATTAACATGTTAAAAAATAAAATAATTACTATATTTTAATATAATAATGCAACATGCACATGATTATATAGGGAACTAAATTTGTTAGGCTTTAAAGTTTAATATTTGAATTTAAAAAATTGAAATGACATGAGAAAATGTCCAATTATGAATTTGTTACTTTGAAATATATAAATTAAGAAATTAATTTATATTGAATGTATATCTAAACTCGTTCCTCTATTAAGGATTAATGAATAATAAAATAAATCCACATTAATATAGATTTTGTGTATCAATATCAATAATATGTATTTTTTTGTTGAATAATCAATATCAATATCAATAAAGAGTAAGAGATTTGAAAAAGATTTTGTTTGAGTCAATATCAATATAATTATGTACTATCTTATCTCGTTCTTGTATTATTAAAAGATTGCAGAAGATAGGGCATTTGAAAAATGGATTATTAAAATCAGATATGCAGAATACGAAACAATGGAAAATATTGTAAATTGAATGATAAAAAAGATTAAAATTATAAAACCAATTCAAATAAAATATTTGAACAAAAATTAATCAAACAAAACAATTAAGTGATTCCATGCGTGAATTTAGTTAGGATAAAAATCAAAACTAATACGTATCAATATCTGAAATTTTCACCATTGTTAGAAATATTATCTAGAATAATATAATATTATAAATCAAAATAAATCATATATCAGAAAATCAAAACTAATACATATCAATATCAATATCAATATCAATATGCATTGTTTTACTCATGTATTTTAGGCGGGATAACAATAGTTTGGGCGGGAATTTGTCATGCAGAAGATTCTGCTTTAATATAGTATAGATTTCGGAGACATTTCTATTTTATATGTATTTTTTAAAACTAAGGTTTTTTGGTATATTATATCTTTTCCAGAGTAAAATAAGTATTTTTCAAAATTTAGTCATTGGTGTTTTTATTGCTATAATAATTAGAAGTTGTAATTTTATTTTAAAATAATCTTGTCGTTCATGATTACTTTTAAGCTGATGATGATATGAATCATGTAAATGATTTTCTACTGATTATTTGGCTATTGTAAACTCTAATATAAAGATCTGTTTTGCTCATACACATGAACCATTTATTGTGTCTGCTTCTGCGGCAAATCATAAAAGAAATGCAAAACATAATGCAAAATTTAGTTATTGGTGTTTTTATTGCTATACTAATTAGACGTTGCTATACTAATACATATGATGTGAATCATATGAATTATTTGCTACTGATTATTTGGCTATTGTAAATCATGTGATTGCAGTTTTTTTTGTAAAAGAAAGATTTTATCTTTGACTTGTATTTTTCCTTAATTATTGTTTTGTTCGTACTCTGCTGTTTATTTAATTGTTGCTTTATTTGATAGTGTGCTAGGAGAGTGGATGGCGGAGTTGATAGGATAAGTCAGTTGCCTAATCAAATCATTGCTATCATACTATCTTTCCTATCACTGAAAGAAGCCGCAGCCACTAGTGTTCTTTCTTCTCGATGGTCAGATTTGTGGAAACACACTCCTAATCTCAAGTTCGATAAGCATATTCTCCCTTCCCGTTATGATCATTGATAGATCTAGGGTTTGCGAAAGTAGCTGAAAGAAATAATAACACGATGACACCAGGATTTACGTGGTTCGATCGATGTGATCTACGTCCACGGGAGAGAATATAGAGAGTTTTTATTATGCTTGAGAGTACAATGAGTGTTCAAGATCCTTCCACCTCTAATCTTGCATCTATTTATAAGCCTTGGATTAGTACCCTCATCCTTCTAGGGATCGGACTCCTTATACATATCTAGTTTCTTAATACATGCATATCCGATTCCCATTCGTAGTAGAATTTTATCTTCTTCCAAAGTAGGGTTTCGTTACTTGGTTTTCAAGGCAGACGTTGACTTTGTTTGGGCCGAACTCTGTGGGTCGAGCTTTAATATATAGGCCCAATTAGCCTTAGGTCGGGCCCAGGATGAGGCCGGTACTATCAATCATCCCGACAACGGCTTATGGGAAGCGGAGAGGTGCAAGTATATAGAAACAGTAAACTCGGTTATCTGATCGCATAAGCCCTTTCCTTGAAGAAATTCAGAATCTCTCTTTTTTGTTAAGAAATCAGACAAGTGTGCAGTCACCAAATGGCTCAAATTTGTTCTCTCGAGACAAGTTGAGAGTTTGGAATTGGACTTCAAAACACCTGATGAAGATTCGGATGTGGTTGTCTTCGAAGAGTGGTTGAGAGACGAGAGCATAATATGTAGGGCTCCTGAAACTCTAGTATTCTTCCAATCCCTGAAAAGATTGTGCCTGACATGGTTGAAAGTGAGTGGTGAAGATATCGAGTTGTTCCAAATGGCTTCTTGGCAATATGTCGGAGTTAGTGATCGTATTGTTGATGCAGACAAGCTCACGCAACAGCTTCGGGCCAAAGTACGTAACCACATTCGACTAGAATTGCCTTACTCTATTTAACAACAGAATAAATGTTTTTAAGGATTTTTAAGTTTGAGAGATTTGATGAATGTCTTATTTTTATCTGATAGTCTCCAATTGCTGAACAAGTTATGGGCAATTTATTACTTGATCATTTTATAGATTGATCAAAACTCATGCATAGTTTTTGTAGTTAGCCTAAGTTCTAGTTATAGTCATGTATCAAAGTCAAATTAAGTGTGTAACATTTAACCACACAAGAAATATCTCATGTTGATACAAATAGCAGAGATATACAGAGCAACCGCATCAAATAGCAGGGTATATAACTGTAGTCACTTTTGGAGGGGTCCAATGAACGAAATGTACATGGAGATTATATACAGTAGGGAATGTTACATTGAGAGGCAATAGAGGATCCGATTTGAACTATTAACACTCTAATATATTTAAGCCAAACCTGTAAAGGTCCATCACAACAAAATAATAATAATAATAATAATAATAATAATAATAATAATAATAATAAAATTGAAACATTAGACATTAACTAAAGAAGATTCAGCACGAAGGAAAAAAAAAAAAAAATTGTCGCACCTTAAATTTAAAATCCTGGATCGGCGACTGCACATATAAACTGAATAATATATGTAGTCTAAAGAAGAAAAACTATGAACTGAAAAGGCAAGATGCACTAAGCTTCAACATATATTTCCACAACATTTGGGTGTACAGACATGCAGAAATGAATGCAGAAGAGTTTAGATAGATTGGAACGGAAGAGCATACAAAATTATAGACAAAGACTTGTATACGATTGGTCGTACGGTACGATCAAACCCACGCGTGCAGGAGCGTGCAATACACGCGCTATTCCTGATAATTTTTTTTAATCGGCGCGTGTCATACACGCGCCTTACTTTTTAATTTTTTTTTCAGATTTTTTATTTTTTATTTTAGTTTTTTTATTATTCTTTTTTTTTCAATTTTTTTATTCTTTTTTTTCAGATTTTTTATTTTTTTATTTTAGTTTTTTTATTATTCTTTTTTTTTCAATTTTTTTATTCTTTTTTTTTTCAGTTTTTTATTTTTTTTAAAGAGTCGAGCGAGGGGAACCGAAGGCCTCGGAGCGAGCTAAAAAGATATTAATGTTGCCACAAAAATAAATCAATAAATTAAAATCGGTGCCAAAGGTGGATGAGAATTATTTTTTAAAACAAAATTAAAAAAAAAGAAAGTCAACATTTGACCCGGGTCAGGTCAACTCGGATCTGGTCTTACCCCATAAGACTAGTTGTATGGGAGTGTGCCTCAAAATCATAAGCACCAAAACTTAAAATCTTGTGTCTATATGAATGATTTTCGTTGTTATGATTTTTTATAACAAAGAAAATGCACAAATAGCATTTTAGCCAGAGCTAGGACTGTCAAATTCCCGGCCCGGCCCGGCCCGTCAGGCTTTTTGGGATAATCGGGGTGGGCCAAAAAAATTGTAAGAAAAGTCGGGCCGGGCCGGGCCGAAAAATTTTCGGGCCTAACATTGTGATGCCCGGCCCCGCCTGAAAATTGGCAGCCCAGCCCTGTTTCGAGCCGGGCCAATTTTGACACCCCTAGCCAGAGCTAATACAAAATGCACAAATAATGGTCTGGACTCGGAGAATTTTGTCCAATAATTCTAAGGAACTTATTTGGTGAATTATTGGGCTTTTGAAAATCTATGGGGTTGGATCTTTGAGAAATGCAATGTATTTTATAGGTTGTTTTTGGAACTTCAAATTTAATTTCTAAAAACATTTCACGGCTGAATAAATTAATTAAACACGAAAGGACTAGTTATATAATGTTAAAAAAATACTACTCCAATATCTTTAAACTTAAAATAGTCCCCTTAAAATTATAAGGTTTTGAAAAACTATAAGGTCCAATGCGTAAAAACTCATAAAATAGACTAGTTCAAAATACTACTCCCTCCGTCCCGTTATTTGTGACTCTTACTTTTTAGGCACGGTCGCACGGATATTAAGAAGAAGGTGTAAAAGATAGAAAAGTAATAGGAACTATACTTTTTAAATGGTTAATTTTTGCTATTTTGGATGCGGACCACTAAGAGCAGGACATCCCAAAAAAAAATGAGTCACTAATAGCGTGACGGACAGAGTATTATTATACTTTAGCCCGATTGAGAACGAGGCTCATATGAGCGATAGCATGAGGTTTCAGTTCCACAATGTATGAGGATTTTTTATTTTTATTTTACCAGCTTAAAAAAAGAAGAGAAGTTTTTTTTTGAATCGTTGGTTGGGTTAAAAAGTTGCCATTATTTCTTCCTCAAAAAATTGCCATTGCTACTGACCTTATTTGGCAATGAGGTTTCACAATATTAGTAGTTCCATTCCAACTTTTCAAAACTAAAAAAGTTGCCATTGCCACTATCCTTATTTGGCAGAGTTGAATCATAGCATAGAATTATTGTTCCATTGTGCAAGACAATTATTTAACTACTTTAAAAATTAAGAATACTGTTCATTTCTGCAACAAAATTAGTCTTTGAATTGCATGCGGTTGCAGGGAAATCAGGCAATTAATCGATTCTGCTTTTTTGTAATGCTAATTTTTCAGCTTCAAACTGATTGAAGCTTGCGATGGATCAAGAGTCTGATTTTCTCCCTAATAAGGTAATCTCAAACTGTTTGCTCAATTTTCTCTTTAACAGTTGTTTCTTTTCTTGTGTGTTTTTATAATTCACCATGAAATAGATCAACTGCCGGATCTGAAAGGGGAAATGTTGGATTATATGAATTAGGACTTTCATTTTTTATTTTATGTTAATTTAGAGGACATTTCTATTTTATATGTATTTTTTCAAACTAATGATTTTTTTTGTGTGTGTGTGTGTGTGGGGAAAACTAATGGTTTTTTAACTCTCTGTATATTTTATCTTGACCAGAGTAGAATTTGTGTTTTGTCAAAATTTAGTTATCGGTGTTTTTATTGCTATAATATTTAGAAGTTGTATTTTTATTTTAAAATAATCTTTTAAGCTCATGATGTTCTGAATCATATGGGTTAATTTCTACTGATTATTTGGCTATTGTAAACTCTAATATGAAGATTTGTTTTGGAAGTTCTTGCATCTTGTCATTAGGCATGCTCATACATACTTGACACGTACCACTTATTGTGTCTACTTCTGTTTATTTCCTTTTCACTAGCACGAACATGAACACAACACGATATGTAAACATGGATATGACACGGACACGAACACGTTTTTTAGTAGTTCTTGCACTAGCAATTTGCAGTATATGTGGTTATATATGTTAAAGAGTTAGCTGCTTAGTGTTGTTCAGCTGAATTAGTCACACTTTTTCCAATGGCAGTTGATTATCGTTGAGTTATATTTTTCCTTAATTAATTACTGCATTGTTGTTACTCTGTTTGTTTGATTGTTTGCATATTTGATAGTGTGGTAGGAGAGTCGATGGCGGAGTTGATAGGATAAGTCAGTTGCCTGATGAAATTCTTGTTGTCATACTGTCTTTCCTACGGTTGAGGGAAGCTGCAGCCACTAGTGTTCTGTCTTCTCGATGGTCATATTTGTGGAAACACACTCCTAATCTCGAGTTCGATAAGCATATTCTCCCTCCCCTTTATGATCATCCTGACAACGTTTTATGGGAAGCGGAGAGGTGCAAGTGTATAGAAACAGTAAACTCGGTTATCCGATCGCATAAAGCCCTTTCCTTGAAGAAATTTAGAATCTCTCTTTTTGTTAAGAAATCAGACAAGTGCGCAGTCACCAAATGGCTCAAATTTGTTCTCTCGAGACAAGTTGAGAGTTTGGAATTGGACTTCACAATACCTACTGAATATTCGGATGTGGCTGTCTTCGAAGAGTGGTTGAGATACGAGAGCATAATATGTAGGGCTCCTGAAACTTTAGTATTCTTCCAATCCCTGAAAAGATTGTGCCTGACATGGTTGAAAGTGAGTGGTGAAGATATCGAGTTGTTCCTACGGAACTGCCCGTTGTTGGAGCAATTGATGATCCATGGGGGATTTCTGACATCTGATGTTGAGCTCTGTGGTGCAAACCTCATGTTAAAGCACCTGGAAATATTGGAAATTTTGTGCAGGACGCCAAAATCCATAAAAGTTTCTGCTCCAAATCTTACTCAGATTAAATTCTCCGATGTATCAGGGACTCTGTCGTTTGAGAATGTCCCCAAACTTGTGGAGGCGTATTTTAAACTTACACATTCACTTTTTCCTGTACAACATTTTGCTTCTGCAGCTTCTTGCTACCTTTCCCAACTGCAAAGTCTCGAGTTGCGGATCTGTCGTCCCAAGGTTAGACTACTTCATACATAACAAATGTAGCTGAGAGTCTACTTTATTTAGTTCTGCTTTTACATATACTTATTTATGATTCATTGTTACAACTTACGTAGGTGTTTTGGATGAGTGGGTTTCCTAAAATGCCTAACTTGAAGAAGTTGGAAATTGTGAATTTGGCTATCTATCATCACAGTCTTTTGCCATTAACTGCTCTAATATGGGCATCTCCTCATCTTGAAGAAATCAAAATAAAGGTTATTATTTTCCTAATTCCTTTGTACAATTTGCTTGGTATCTTCATTATAACCATTTTTCTTGCATGTATATGCAGTTTATGGATGTCTTTAAAGTTACAAGTGCATGGATGGAAGATTTAACGAACGTTGAGAGATCTCCACACCAACATCTGAAAGTGTTTGCGTTCCAAATGGCTTCTTGGCAATATGTCGGAGTTGGGGATCGTATTGTTGAATTGGTAACGTACATTTTAGACAATTGCATTGCGCTTCAAAAAATTGTTATTGGCAGTTCACTTGATAGAGTACCTGCAGATCGAATCACAGCAGAGATGCAAGCCGATGCAGACAACCTCAAGCAACAGCTTCGGGCCAAAGTACGTAACCACATTCGACTAGAATTGCCTTACTCTATTTAACAACAGAATAAATGTTTTTAAGGATTTTTAATTTTGAGAGATTTGATGAATGTCTTATTTCTATCTGATAGTCTCCAATTGCTGAACAAGTTATGGGCAATTTATTACTTGATCATTTTATAGATTGATCAAAACTCATGCATAGTTTTTGTAGTTAGCCTAAGTTCTAGTTATAGTCATGTATCAAAGTCAAATTAAGTGTGTAACATTTAACCACACAAGAAATATCTCATGTTGATACAAATAGCAGAGATATACAGAGCAACCGCATCAAATAGCAGGGTATATAACTGTAGTCACTTTTGGAGGGGTCCAATGAACGAAATGTACATGGAGATTATATACAGTAGGGAATGTTACATGGAGAGGCAACAGAGGATCCGATTTGAACTATTAACACTCTAATATATTTAAGCCAAACCTGTAAAGGTCCCATCACAACAAAATAATAATAATAATAATAATAATAATAATAATAATAATAATAATAATAATAATAATAATAAAATTGAAACATTAGACATTAACTAAAGAAGATTCAGCACGAAGGAAAAAAAAAAAAAATTGTCGCACCTTAAATTTAAAATCCTGGATCGGCGACTGCACATATAAACTGAATAATATATGTAGTCTAAAGAAGAAAAACTATGAACTGAAAAGGCAAGATGCACTAAGCTTCAACATATATTTCCACAACATTTGGGTGTACAGACATGCAGAAATGAATGCAGAAGAGTTTAGATAGATTGTAACGGAAGAGCATACAAAATTATAGACAAAGACTTGTATACGATCGGTCGTACGGTACGATCAAACCCACGCGTGCAGGAGCGTGCAATACACGCGCCATTCCTGACAATTTTTTTTAATCGGCGCGTGTCATACACGCGCCTTACTTTTTAATTTTTTTTCAGATTTTTTATTTTTTATTTTAGTTTTTTTATTATTTTTTTTTTCAATTTTTTATTCTTTTTTTTCAGTTTTTTATTTTTTTTAAAGAGTCGAGCAAGGGGAACCGAAGGCCTCGGAGCGAGCTAAAAAGACATTAATGTTGCCACAAAAATAAATCAATAAATTAAAATCGGTGCCAAAGGTGGATGAGATTTTTTTTTAAAATCAAATTAAAAAAAAAAGAAAGTCAACATTTGACCCGGATCAGGTCAACTCGGATCTGGTCTTACCCCATAAGACTAGTTGTATGGGAGTGTGCCTCAAAATCATAAGCACCAAAACTTAAAATCTTGTGTCTATATGAATGATTTTCGTTGTTATGATTTTTTATAACAAAGAAAATGCACATATAGCATTTTAGCCAGAGCTAATACTGTCAAATTCCCGGCCCGTCAGGCTTTTTGGGATAATCGGGGCGGGCCAAAAAAATTGTAAGAAAAGTCGGGCCGGGTCGGCCCGAAAAATTTTCGGGCCTGAAAATATGCGGCCCGACCCGGACCAAAAATACCTTTATAGTGTAATTTGTCCGGGCCAAAAAATTTTCGGACCTAACATTGTGATGCCCGGCCCGGCCCGAAAATGCTTCGGGCCTATAAATTGGCAGCCCAGCCCTGTTTCGGGCCGGGCCAATTTTGACACCCCTAGCCAGAGCTAATACAAAATGCACAAATAATGGTCTGGACTCGCAGAATTTTGTCCAATAATTCTAAGGAACTTATTCGGTGAATTATTGGGCTTTTGAAAATCTATGGGGTTGGATCTTTGAGAAATTCAATGTATTTTATAGGCTGTTTTTGGAACTTCAAATTTAATTTCTAAAAATAAACATTTCACGGTTGAATAAATTAATCAAACACGAAAGGACTAGTTATATAATGTTAAAAAAATACTACTCCAATATCTTTAAACTTAAAATAGTCCCCTTAAAATTATAAGGTTTTGAAAAACTATAAGGTCCAATGTGTAGAAACTCATAAAATAGACTAGTTCAAAATACTACTCTCTCCGTCCCGTTATTTGTGGCTCTTACTTTTTGGGCACGGCCGCACGGGTATTAAGAAGAAGGTGTAAAAGATAGAAAAGTGATAGGAACTATATTTTTTAAATGGTTAATATTTGCTATTTTGGGTGCGTGCCACTAATAGCAGGACAACCCAAAAAAAAAAAATAGTCACTAATAACGTGACGGACGGAGTATTATTATACTTTAGCCCGATTGAGAACGAGGCTCATATGAGCGATAGCATGAGGTTTCAGTTTCACAATGTATGAGGATTTTTTATTTTTATTTTACCAGCTTAAAAAAAGAAGAGTTAAAAGTTTTTTTTTTAATCGTTGGTTGGGTTAAAAAGTTGCCATTATTTCTTCCTCAAAAAAATTGCCATAGCTACTGACCTTATTTGGCAATGAGGTTTCACAATATTAGTAGTTCCATTCCAACTTTTCAAAACTAAAAAAGTTGCCATTGCCACCATCCTTATTTGGCAGAGTTGAATCATAGCATAGAATTATTGTTCCATTGTGCAAGACAATTATTTAACTACTTTAAAAATTAAGAATACTGTTCATTTCTGCAAAAAAAATTAGTCTTTGAATTGCATGCGGTTGCAGGGAAATCAGGCAATTAATCGATTCTGCTTTTTTTGTAATGCTAATTTTTCAGCTTCAAACTGATTGAAGCTTGCGATGGATCAAGAGTCTGATTTTCTCCCTAATAAGGTAATCTCAAACTGTTTGCTCAATAACAGTTGTTTCTTTTTTTGTGTGTTTTTATAATTCACCATGAAATAGATCAACTGTTGTAAAATAATTATATGAGGTCCCTGCCGGATCTGAAAGGGGAAATGTTGGATTATTGATGAATTAGGACTTTCATTTTTTATTTTATGTTAATTTAGAGGACATTTCTATTTTATATGTATTTTTTTAAACTAATGGTTTGTGTGTGTGTGTGTGTGGGGAAAACTAATGTTTTTTTAATTCTCTGCATATTTTATCTTGACTAGAGTAGAATTTGTGTTTTGTCAAAATTTAGTTATCGGTGTTTTTATGGCTATAATATTTAGAAGTTGTATTTTTTATTTTAAAATAACTTTTAAGCTCACGATGTTGTGAATTATATGGGTTAATTTCTACTGATTATTTGGCTATTGTAAACTCCAATATGAAGATTTGTTTTGGAAGTTTTTGCATCTTGTCATTAGGCATGCTCATACATACTTGACACGAACCACTTATTGTGTCTACTTCTGTTTATTTCCTTTTAACTAGCACGAACATGAACACAACACGATATGTAAACATGGATATGACACGGACACGAACACGTTTTTTTAGTAGTTCTTGCACTAGCAATTTGCAGTATATGTGGTTATATATGTTAAAGAGTTAGCTGCTTAGTGTTGTTCAGCTGAATTAGTCACACTTTTTCCAATGGCAGTTGATTATCTTTGACTTATATTTTTCCTTAATTAATTACTGCATTGTTGTTACTCTGTTTGTTTGATTGTTTGCATATTTGATAGTGTGGTAGGAGAGTCGATGGCGGAGTTGATAGGATAAGTCAGTTGCCTGATGAAATTCTTGTTGTCATACTGTCTTTCCTACGGCTTAAGGAAGCTGCAGCCACTAGTGTTCTGTCTTCTCGATGGTCATATTTGTGGAAACACACTCCTAATCTCGAGTTCGATAAGCATATTCTCCCTCCCCTTTATGATCATCCTGACAACGTTTTATGGGAAGCGGAGAGGTGCAAGTGTATAGAAACAGTAAACTCGGTTATCCGATCGCATAAAGCCCTTTCCTTGAAGAAATTTAGAATCTCTCTTTTTGTTAAGAAATCAGACAAGTGCGCAGTCACCAAATGGCTCAAATTTGTTCTCTCGAGACAAGTTGAGAGTTTGGAATTGGACTTCACAATACCTACTGAATATTCGGATGTGGCTGTCTTCGAAGAGTGGTTGAGATACGAGAGCATAATATGTAGGGCTCCTGAAACTTTAGTATTCTTCCAATCCCTGAAAAGATTGTGCCTGACATGGTTGAAAGTGAGTGGTGAAGATATCGAGTTGTTCCTACGGAACTGCCCGTTGTTGGAGCAATTGATGATCCATGGGGGATTTCTGACATCTGATGTTGAGCTCTGTGGTGCAAACCTCATGTTAAAGCACCTGGAAATATTGGAAATTTTGTGCAGGACGCCAAAATCCATAAAAGTTTCTGCTCCAAATCTTACTCAGATTAAATTCTCCGATGTATCAGGGACTCTGTCGTTTGAGAATGTCCCCAAACTTGTGGAGGCGTATTTTAAACTTACACATTCACTTTTCCCTGTACAACATTTTGCCTCTGCAGCATCTTGCTACCTTTCCCAACTGCAAAGTCTCGAGTTGCGGATCTGTCGTCCCAAGGTTAGACTACTTCATACATAACAAATGTAGCTGAGAGTCTAATTTATTTAGTTCTGCTTTTACATATACTTATTTATGATTCATTGTTACAACTTACGTAGGTGTTTTGGATGAGTGGGTTTCCTAAAATGCCTAACTTGAAGAAGTTGGAAATTGTGAATTTGGCTATCTATCATCACAGTCTTTTGCCATTAACTGCTCTAATATGGGCATCTCCTCATCTTGAAGAAATCAAAATAAAGGTTATTATTTTCCTAATTCCTTTGCACAATTTGCTTGGTATCTTCATTATAACCATTTTTCTTGCATGTATATGCAGTTTGTGGATGCCTTTAAAGTTACAAGTGCTTGGATGGAAGGTTTAACGAATGTTGAGAGATCTCCGCACCAACATCTCAAAGTGTTTTCCTTCCGAATGTCTGGGTGGCGATATTTGGGCATCAACAATCATGTTCTCGAACTGGTAACGTACATTTTGGATAATTGTGTTGCGCTTCAGAAAATAATTATTGGCAATCCATTTAGGGAAGAACGTGGAACTCAAAGCACAGTCACATCTGAGATGAAAGCTGATGTGGTCGACTACACACGACAGATTCAAGCCAAAGTGCCCAACCACATTCAACTGGAATTGCGTTATTCTATTTAGCAATAGAATAAATGTTTCTAGGATTTCTTGTTTTCAAACATTTTTAACTTGAGATTGCACTTTCTTCGTTGTTGTTTCTGGTGATTTATGGGTTTTTTCATATTGTTTTTTTGTGGTTTTTGGTGGTTTGGGTTTAAATCTGGACGATTTGGATATAGTATTGTTGATTTTCTGGTTCGTTTGTGTTAATTCAGCATGTTCGGAAGCAGAATTTTATTTTTTGGTCTTTTGATCAAAACTCATGCTTAGTTTTGGTAGTATAATTTATAGTTAATGTTTTAATTCTGACTGAATGATTATTACAGCCTGCAGTTTTTTCAACAACAGAAAGTTTCGGAGAGCTAAAAATTCCAAAACCATAGTAAATATATATATATATATATATATATATCATTCCTTTATGTTAAAAGATTTTCAATATGCACTTTGTATAACTTTGATCCCTTTATGCAAAGAGTTAAGACTAAGTAATTATTGTTCCATCGAAATGGGGCTCTTGCATTGCATGGATTAGGTGATATATAGTACTCCCTCCGTCCACGATAAATTTGCCACAATTTCCTTTTTGGTCCGTCCACAAAAAATTTGCCACATTCATTTATAGTAATAGACCCCACACACCTCACTTACTTTTCCACTCACAACACAATTTAAAACTATATAAAAGTGGGACCCTTATTCCACTCACAATACAATCAACCAACAAATTATTAAAACCCGTGTCATCCACAATGTGGCAAATTTATTGTGGACGGAGGGAGTATAAAAAATTGTGTGTTATTTGGATACCTAAATAAAATTAAATAATAATTTTGTCCTTTGGTTTAGGGACCATCATTCCCAGCTGCATCATGTGGTTGTACCATGTTTGATATATTGGCTCAGAGTCCCATACTTTGCCTCCAATATTACACACACACAATCACACACACACATGCAGAAATGAATGCAGAAGAGTTTAGATAGATTGGAACGGAAGAGCATAAAAAATTATAACCACCAAAACTTAAAATCTTGTGTCTATATATGAACGATTTTCGTTGTTATGATTTTTTATAACAAAGAAAATGCACAAATAGTATTTTAGCCAGAGCTAATACAAAATGCACAAATAATGGTCTGGACTGGCAGAATTTTGTCCAATAATTCTAAGGAACTTATTTGGTAAATTATTGGGCTTTTGAAAATCTATAGGGTTGGATCTTTGAGAAATTCAATGTATTTTATAGGCTGTTTTTGGAACTTCAAATTTAATTTCTAAAAATAAACATTTCACGGCTGAATAAATTAATTAAACACCAAAGGACTAGTTATATAATGTTAAAAAAATACTACTCCAATATCTTTAAACTTAAAATAGTCCCCTTAAAATTATAAGGTTTTGAAAAACTATAAGGTCCAATGCGTAAAAACTCATAAAAATTAAAATAGACTTGTTCAAAATACTGAAAAATTTAATTTTGGGTAATCTTGAACTAATTTAATTTCAAGTAATATTGGACCAAATTAATTTCGGTAACCGAACACATCCTAAAATAATCCCACGCATCGCGTGGGTAGGGGTGAGCAAATTATTCCGAAAACCGAAAACCGAACCGAAACCGAAAATTAATTTCGGTTCGGTTATTTCGGATATTTCGGTTAATTTGGATTTCAAAATTTTAATATTTCAGATTTCGGTTCGGTTATATTATTTAAAAAATCGAAATATCCGAAATCCGAATTATACATATACTATTTATATTTTTAAAAATTTATATTTAATTTATTAAAATTAAAATATTGAATACTACTCTAAATTGAAGGCTATTAACATGCTCGTGCTCTAGTATTTGTTGGAAGATATTGATTATTGAACTTTGTATTAGTTTTTGTTGGTACTTGGATTTTTAATTTAACTATTTGTTGGATTATTTTCATTTTGTTGTTGGTGGTTTGGTGTTATGTGAAGATTTGAAACTTTATTTGTTGTTGGTGGTGACTGTTTTTCATGTTAATTGTTGTTGTTTATTGACATGCTCGATTTCTCTAGTTTTCAATGGTTTGGATGAATATAAAAAATGTAGGAAAATTGTTTAAAAAAAAGTGTAAAAACCGAAATAACCGAAATATCAATTTAGTTATTTCGGATATTTCGGTTCGGTCACCGAAATAATTTCGGATTCGGTTCGGATATGAATTTGAAAAAACCGAAATTTTAGTTTGGTTATTTTTTATGTAATAACCGAACCGAATATCCGAATGCTCACCCCTACGCGTGGGTGTAATGCTAGTAGCATAGAATTATTGTTCCATTGTGCAAGACAATTATTAGTTTATGACCTTATAATTTGGCAATGAGGTTTCACAATATATGTATGTAGTTCCAACTTTTCAAAACAAAACCCTTATTTGGCAGAGCTGAGCCATAATTGATGGTACTTCATTCCATTTACATTTTTATGTTTTAGGTTAACTACTTCAAAAATTAAGAATACTGTTCATTTCTGCAACAAAATTAGTTTTTATGTACATAATTGATGCTAATTTTTCAGCTTCAAACTGATTGAAGCTTGCGATGGATCAAGAGTCTGATTTTCTCCCTAATAAGGTAATCTCAAACTATTTGCTCAATTTTATAATTCACCATGAAATAGATCAACTGTTGTAAAATAATTATATGAGGTCCCTGCCGGATCTGAAAGGGGAAATGTTGGATTATTGATGAATTAGGACTTTCATTTTTTATTTTATGTTAATTTAGAGGACATTTCTATTTTATATGTATTTTTATTCTAAAAAATAATCTTTTAAGCGCATGATGTTATGAATCATATGGGTTAATTTCTATTGAGTATTTGGCTATTGTAAACTCCAATATGAAGATTTGTTTTGGACGTTTTTGCATCTTGTCATTAGGCATGCTCATACATACTTGACACGAACCACTAATTGCGTCTGCTTCTGTTTATTTCCTTTTCACGAGCACGAACATGAACACAACACGAAATGTAAACATGAATATGACACGGACACGAATACGTTTTATTAGTAGTTCTTGCACGAGCAATTCGCAGTATATGTGGTTATATATGTTAAAGAGTTAGCCGCTTAGTATTGTTCAGCTGAATTAGTCACACTTTTTCCAATGGCAGTTCTTACTCCATTTATTTTAATTGTTTGCTTTGTTTGATAGTGTGGTAGGAAAGTGGATGATGGAGTTGATAGGATAAGCCAGTTGCCTGATGAAATTCTTGTTGTCATACTGTCTTTCTGATGCAGGGGCATCGATCCAGCCCCTGGGCAAGTGAGGAGGACTTACTTGGCTGCGGTAAGCCTGAGGAGGACGCCCCACATCGGATAAATATGCAAGACTGTTGAGGTTTAAATAGTGTGGGCAATCCTTCTCTCTTAACCATGATTTTGAGGCGAAGTTAGGCCCAACTATTGACAGCCTGCATCACTTTCCTACGGCTAAAGGAAGCTGCAGCCACTACTGTTCTTTCTTCCCCATGGTTAGATTTGTGGAAACATATCCCTCATATCAAATTCGATAGAATAAGTCAGTTGCCCGATGAAATTATTGTTGCCATACTGTCTTTCCTACGGTTGAAGGAAGCCGCAACCACTAGCATTCTTTCTTCTCGATGGTCAGATTTGTGGAAACACACTCCTAATCTCGACCTCGAGTTCGACATGCATATTCACCTCGATTACGACTCCGACTCCGATGATGAAGATGGTGATGATGATAAGGATTTATTTTTACGGTGTGACAAGGGGCAACATGTTGGCCCTTTCCCAACTGCAACGTCTCATGTAGCGTCTCTTGAGTCCTAAGGTCAGGCTACGCACTGCTTTATTTATTTTTGTTTTTACATATTCTAGTAGAGGATTACGTGCGTTGCACGTATAATCTCTCATTTAATAAGAGTAGAGAAAAAAATCAATTTTTTTATATCATATATCTTATATATTGTATTATATCAATATATAATACAAATATGTTATGTTTTTTGGATTTTGATCAGGAGTTCTAATAGGATAATACTACTAATTTAATTTTATTTTTTTATACATACAAAATAAAACTTATTCTACGTTTTCCTTTCAGAGATTATCTGGCTTTTTGTGCGTTTTGGTACAGAGTAGACTATGTTGTAGTATATGACGAACCATATCAATATGAAGGTTTTAATTAGCTAGGTTAATAAGCCAAAAAAAAAATAGCTAGATTAATTACGTCATTCGAAATATGAGGGTTTTAATTTCTTTTGTACATAAATCAAATACATGGGATACGATAAATATTTCTGGAGAGATGGGCTTGAAACATCCGATTATCTTGATAAAGAGTATAATAGGATATTACTACTAATCTATTTTTAATTTTTTATATATACAAAATAATCAAAAGATTTTTAATCAATTTTATATTAAATTACATTATTGCCCTTAAAATAGATATTTAATAGGGATATATTAGGCAAAACCAATTTTGTAAGAATCCGCTATTTTATAATAGGTATATAGATGTACTCATGAGTCATTGTTATTATTGTAGGTGTTTTGGACCAGTGAGTTTCCTAAACTTCCCAACTTGAACAAGTTGGTAATTCACAATTTTCGAATGTATAAACACAGCCTCCTGCCGGTATACTGCTCTACTATGGGCATATCCTCGTCTTGAAGAATTCACATTAACGGTTATTTTTCTAATTACTTTGTGCAGTTTGATTAAAATAACTATTTTGAAAAAGCAAAAATAAATTCTAACAATTAATCTTTAAAAGATAAATACTAACCAAAATTTTTACATCTTTATTATTTTGAGGATTCTAAATGATAAGGGCAGGATCGAGCCTTGGAATAATACTTATATATCTTTGATCCCGAAGGTTGCTTCTCCAAAACAGGTTCAAAATTATAGGCCTATTAGCTTATGTAACACTTCTTATAAAGTAGTTACGAAAGTAATTACAAATAGGCTTCGTCGTTGGCTGCCACATCTCATTGATGATACTCAGAGTGCTTTTATCCCAGGTCGGCTTATTTATGATAATATTTTGATGGGATTTGAATGCATGAATTGCATCGAGGTCAGAAGAATTGTAAAGACGCTTACGTTGCAGCCAAACTTGATATGAGTAAGGCTTATGACCGTGTTGAATGGCCGTTTCTGAGATTGATGTTGTTGGCGTTAGGTCTTAATGAGAACATTACTAATCTTATTATGAGGTGTGTGACAACAATTTCATTCTCTTTTGTTGTGAATGGAAAGGTCTATGGCAATGTTAAGCCGTCGAGGGGTATACCACCACTCTCCACTGCATTCTCTTTTTTAAATTAAGGTCTATGGAAAGGTCTTTGGCTTTTGATGAAAAGCCAAAGATTCCAGTTTGGTTATTTAACGGAACGAGTGGCGAGTAGAATCAATAATTGGATGAATAAAAGTATTTCTGGTGGAGGTAGAGAAGTGCTTATAAAATCGGTTATTCAGTCTATTCCGACATACACGATGGCATGCTTCCGTATTCCTTTTTCTGTGTGTAATGATATTGAGCGACTTTGTGCTCAATTTTGGTGGGGAGATAAGGAGGGAGAACGGAAGATGCATTGGTCAAAGTGGAAGGATTTGTGTAGGCCGAAGAGCAAGGGCGGGATGGGGTTTCGAAGTCTTATCTCTTTTAATCAAGCGATGTTGGCAAAACAAGCCTGGAGACTTCTTCGTTTTCCAAATTCTTTAGTAGCTCGTTTGTTTAAAGCAAAGTATTATTATGACAGAGACTCACTGAAGGTTAAAAAAGGAGGAAATGCGTCTTTTGTATGGAGGTCAGTGTTATGGGGTTGTGAGTTGTTGAAGGAGGGATTGAGATGGCAAAAGGGTGCGAACCTTTCAAGATGCATGGCTTCCAACTTTTCCGAGAGGGAAAATGATCATAAGCAGGGAAGGGTTGGATAATCGTTTAGTTGCTGATTTTTTTGATGATTATAATTGCTGGGATTTAAGGAAGCTGAGGGAAACGCTTTAGATTGGATGTGGATTATGGAGAAGACGAGCTTAATGATCGGGGTGGGGTCGGTGCTATACTGAGAGACCATTATGACAAGATTATTTTTGCAATGGCGAAACCAGTAGATCGGTCGAGTTCTATTCTTCATGGAGAGTTAAGAGCGGCAATGCATGGTATATGTTAGTGTATCGAAGAAGAGATATCACCTGTGGAAGTGTTTACGGACTCTCTTTTGGCTGTTCACATTTTAGCAGAAGACAATGAGGCTGACAGTGTTTTGCCTCTGTAAAAGAGCTCAATGTTATTTCTGTTAATCATGTTCGTAGGGAAGCAAATAGAGCGGCTCATAAGCTCGCTAGATTCGCTAGAGGTTTAGAATCCACTGTAGTGTGGCATGATAATTGGCCATCTTGGCTTTCGAATATTGTAGTGGTTGATTCCAAGTGATTAATGAAGTTATTTTCTTTTCAAAAAAAAAAGATGACAGCCTTCAATTTTTTCAACATAATAAAGTTTTGGAGACCTAAAAACTCCAAAAACATAGAAAAAAACATTTATATTACACAGTCTACTATTAAGTATCACAAGTCAAATTAAGTGTGTAACATTTAAACACACAACACACATCTCATGTTGATACTAATAGGAGCAATATACAAAGCAACCGCATCAAATAGCTGAGTAACTGTACTCATCTTCTGGAGGGGCCTGGGAGAGGGTTGTTAGGATGACGAAGGTACCATATAAGACTGTGACGATGGCCGTGAAATTCACGAGGAATGCCTCCGACCCGTATTTTTCAAGCCCGGAATTCTCAAGGAACGTCAGCTTCTCAAGGTACCCCAAAGTCGCGGTCACAACAGCTAAAATGTACACAAAGGTGCCGAAGAGCACGTGCCAAGGTAGTGACTCGCTTCTAATAGAAGGCGATCCTCCGGGGAAGAAGAAGACAACGAATCCATAAACCCACTGCACATAATGGAAATAACATCACAACATGAACTTCTTGTGGGAGGGGGAGAGAGAGAGACAGAGAGAGAGAGAGAGGGAGGGAGGGGGGGAGAGAGAGAGATTTTCAAAGAAGTGAACAAAAAGAAACAGATTTTCTGTCTTCTAATTGCAGAGTAATGCACATTGTTTGGAGTATCAAGCCATAAAGAGAGTATATGGATTCGAATTATTACCTGAATACCGTAGAGAACGATGACACCAATCCCAAGCCAAGAGTGTAGACTATATAAATTGGCAATATTGCTCTCATTGTGAAACTTGAATGCTGTATATATCCCAACTATGCCGAGTATGAGAGCAATGGCATGCAATATGAGATGTATGAGTTTCTTCTCCGGCTTCTTTAGTGGGAGGCTTTTGTAACTTACAATGGCTGCAGTTAGAAAGAGATATATAAGAATGTGAAAAGACGGCACTATAGTTTCAGTTCAACCAAGTGATCACGTCAATATAACGAGAACCACTTACCTTCGCCTCCAATTATTATGAACCCGATGAGCATCAGAACTGGATGGAGCTGGAGCCAGGATAGAATACAGAATATCAGATTAACAGATCATAAATTTCTTAGTTTCACTAAAGAGATTGTTCCTCATTCAGTCAAGTTCAGTAAAAATCAATAGAGTTCGATCTATTAACAGAAAATCTGAAGTTCTAGCTCGGTTGTCGAGTTGACTTGATAAACAACCCTTATTGCACTCGAAATTTGTTTCACAACCAATAAAGAGTCTCTACACCTAGGATCAAAATGTCAATCAAAAGTGAAGAAGCATTATCACTGCATAGGCAGCAAATCAACAGCGTGCCATACGCCAACCGTTATGCTTATTCCCATCTCCTAAACTATACTTTGAAGACTTGCAGTACTAAAAGGACGACGACATCAAGCAGAATGTTTTCCTCAAACATGTTATCGTCATCTTGATTTAGAAACTTAGGCTAATAGCAGTAGGAATAAAAATAATCTCCATTACAATTGCATCGAATAATTGAGGCATTAACCACTTCTCCCTTTTGCAAGAAAGTCAGCAAATTCCTTCGCCAAGAGAGTTAACCGCTTCAAACAAGATTACACGACCCCTCTAAACTTACAGCAATATATATCACAGCTTTAAAACTTAAAAGGCATTTCAAGTTTCCTATAAGATGCATCAGCCAAAAAAACTATCAACACCTAAAATTATTGAATTGTCGTATAATAGTCTAAGCATGTATAATAGTCTAAGCATGTATTCTTCCTTGCCATCAACAACCAATCCGAATCTGTGCCTTGCAAAGCATGATGGAATCATGTTTTCTTATTTTGCTGTTTGCTTAGTGGATTAGATAGTAGCAATGCATCAAGCTGAATAACTTAAGCAGTGACCAAGAACAACGAAACATTAAGACAAAATTCCTACTGCCTCCAGAAAATAAAGGATTATCACTTCAAATATTAGACATTCCAACAAACCCCAATACAAAATGTAAAAAACAATCAAATGCAGTCTGATTTTTTACACTAATTCCAGTATAACAGAGTATGTATATACTAATACCAAGAAACACAACAATTAATTGATATCAGCAACAATCCAAGCACAGTTCAAACTCCCAAAACAAATCAGTAACAATTCAAGCATTAGAACTGCAGAAACACCAACTAGAGAAAGGACAATCAAATTGATATCAGCACAATGATTATAGTGTGTGACTGTGTGTATACAGACAGCTAATAGATAAGTCAAACACAAACCACAAACAGAAAAAGAAAAAGAAAAAAAGTGCAAGAAACGAGAAAAACAGAGGAAAGAAATGGATCAAATGAGGGGCTTTACATTGAAAATAAGACTCTTGTTGGAAGAACTCCATGCCAAACCTCCCCTGAAGCTGATACACCAAATTAAAACCAAAATCGAGGCCACTACAGCCAGAAAATGCACAACAAAAGATATGGGTAAAGCCTTCACGCCCATCGCCATCTCTCTCTCTCTCTCTCTGGTGGGTTTCTTCAGTCAAGTCTCAAAAGGGTTTTCTCGAAAATGGAAAAAGTTTCGATCTTTATGGCAAGTTCTTGATTTGTCTGATCTCATACTAACCAGGAATCATACTTGACGCTTTCACAGCCGTCCGATTGAAATAATTTCTGGAGAAGGTGGACACGTGTAGAGTGGTGATAGGGTTATGAGTTGCACACGTGTTTCAAGCACCATTGCCGCTCGTGTCAAAACGTGCACCCTCCTCTTTGTAGCTGAGGATTTATTTTTGGTTGGTGGTGGGATTGTGTCACCATACTCCACTTGATGTACGGAGCTAGGATTTTAAAATGGTAGGACGAAATGAAAATTTATATATGTTAAAAAAAATTAAAAATTATTCGAACGGTTAGAGTAATCGAATCGAAATTGAAAAATAGAATTAAATCATTCTCAATTGATTTAATTTAATTTCGAGCTCATTCAATTTTAGTTCAGTTTGCATTTCAGAAAAAATTGAAGTTTCTTCGATCAATTTGTTTTCTAAGTACTACATGAAGAACATAAGCTAAACAAATTTATTTGGGTAGTTTCCAAAAGACTTAGATCTTTGTATATTATTTTATAATTTTATATATTCTTTCAAATGACGTGTAATGAAAGTTTGATAATTTATGTGTTGGAGTAGTATTTGAGAATTGAGATGGTGCATATGGACGAGAAACAATATGAAATACATGAACGCAATCTCATTCGTGAATTGAGAGAATAAAATTGGATAATGCATAGCTAATCCATGATGTCACCTCTCAATTTTATGGGCCCGGTTTATCCGTATGATGGGCCCACTGTCAATGGCCCGATTTTGAAGCTTGTGGCCATCACACTCTCTTTTGATAAATTTTATTCCCCTAGAATTTTTTATTTTTTGAAAATTTATTTATTTTCTTATGAAACAATGAAGCTAATTAGAGTACCACCGGTGCTGATAATACTGTTTATTTTATAAATGTGGGTTAAACAAAATTTGTATAATGGCTATTTGTGAAATGAAATGCTATTAAATTGAAAATATATTGAAGTAAATAAAAATATACTCCTCCGTCCCGTTATTCTTGTCTTGTATTCCTTTTTGGACTGTACCGTTATTCTTGTTTTGTTTCCTTTTTTGGGCTAAATTAAGGGTTATTAAGGCCCTATTGAAATTGCTAATATGACCCTTATTTCTCATAACTACTCCACTTTTCACTGTTCATCCTCTAATTTTCTGTGTCGTTCTTTATTCACTCTCTCTACCCCACTTTATTTCACTATTTGAACCCACATTATTTCATTATTTGTCTTTAATTAAGTATTCAATTAAAAACTCTACCAACACACCTTTTATCCCTAATTCTTTTCTCCACTAACATGCCTTCTATCTTTGGCCGGATGTCAGTTTTATGAAGCCTGTAAAAAAAGAAGGAGCCCTGTATTTTTTGCTTCTCTCTCTACCGGAGAGCGAGAGAGAGAGGGTGGAGGAGTTGGCAGAAAGATTGATACGATAGTTATGAAGATGGGGTGGGACTATATAGCCCTTGTAAATTGAATTGTGAGCATAATAATTCAATTTTATATCGTAGTTGGCCCGTTGGATTGAGATCTGGCCCAAGATATATCCCAAAAATAATCCGGAACATAAATTAATTAATTAGGTTCACGAGGAATAAATTGGCTAGTAAATAGCTTGAGAAATAGCTCCTCAAAAGGCCCACATTCAAAGGATGTAAATGTGCTATGGAAATCCATCATAAGAAACGTGACAGAGGTTTGACTTGTCTTCCTTATAATATAAAATCAATCTTGAATCTGCAGTTATAGATTTTGTATTGATAAATGAATTTCAAAACTCTATTTATACACTTATCTACCAAAACGGCCAAATCTCAAATTACATTCTCTCTAGAAGATGAATCTTATACATGAATTATATCTCACGCGAAAATCTGATGACATTCCATACATCAAAAGTATAAATGATCGATAAAATTTGGCATATTATTGTCATATATAATCCATTTTAAATTTTTGACGTGTTAGTTATAAATTGTGAATGCACTTTTATATATGATCTTAACTAGTAAGTAGCCCGTCGAAATTCGACGGGAAATAAATTCATGTTTTAATTTATATGTATACATTTTAAATAATAATTTTATATTTTATTTAGAAGTTGTGATATTGTTCGCATTAATTATTAATCAAACTTAACAAATTAATTTTATTTCACGTATCTAAATTTATAATTAGAAATGACAATGAATCGAGTATACTAATTTATTATGTATTTTCTAAATTCTAAATTTGTTTAGAATTTTTCTACATGTTCGTCATAATCTCGGTTAAAATAGTGACTTTACTGTACATACTCGTCTTAAATCCGTTGAGTAATACTCGATAAAAATATGAACACTCCAAGTAATATTAATTAAAATTAGTAAAAATCCTTCTTTCTATGTTATTTGAGCCGTCTCGTTGGTTTATTTTAAATTACTCGATAAAAAATATAAACAAAGTTAATATTAATTAAAATTAGTAAAAATCCTTCCTTTTTAAGTATATTTGAACCGTCTCATTGGTTCATGTTAAATCGATATATCTAATCTTTGCCAAAATGCGAAAAAAAAAATATGTTTACATCTTCAAAGTAATATTAATTAAAATTAGTAAAAATCCTTCTTTTTATATTATTTGAACCGTCTCGTTGGTTTATGCTAAATTATTCAATAAAAATCTAGACAAAGTTAATATTAATTAAAATTAGTAGAAATTCTTCTTTTTAAGTATATTTGAACAGTCTCGTTGGTTCATGCTAATAAAATCGATATCTCTAATCTTTGCCAAAATGTGAAAAAAAATGTTTACATCTAGTTTTTTTTATTCTTTTTTTTAGCTATCTATCCATATTTGATTCAATGTATATATTTTATAGCAAGCACTAATCGAAGTTTTTAGAAAAACATGAATGAAAAATGAATAGGATTCCATGTAGACATGTTGATTAAATATATTTATTTAGTCTTCATAGGAATTTTCATTTACAAATTTTCTATTGGCTTCTTAAAATGCTAATTTGTTTTTTCAAAATTTGTCTATTACATTAAATTTAATTATTAACGCTACTTATATACTAACTTAAAAAATAATTTTATTTCTAATATCTAAACATAATTGAGTGACAATTCTTCTAATACATAATTTAGTGTCATAATATGACACATAAAAGTATATTAGAATTCAATAACAACATGGATAGATCAATACTACAACATTTAATAGTTTATTAATGTCATTACACACAGAAAGATAAATATAAATAAATTATAAATATTAATTAAATACATATATAATGAATATAATAATAATCATAATGATAGATTCGAATTAGAATATATGAATATATATATATATTATTAATTAAATTGATTGACTAATACTTTTCGAGCACTTACAATTTTATATATAATCTAATTGACAATATAATTTTATAATTGTATATAATATAATAAAGGAAACTTTAATGAATATACTGCCACATAATAGGAACGTAAAATTTTTTATAATATTAAATATATATATATATATATATAGATTATTATATATGAATTAAGAATGTATAAAATAAGGATTTATAAGAATGCATTCCGAAATTGTTATTATTTTAATATGCATAATTGAAGAAATTAATTAAATAGATGGATAGATAAATATGAGATGTGATTAATAGATAAACATGTGATATTTCAAGAATATGAAATCAATAAAATTTTAATCAATAAAAATAAAAATTAGAATATATATGAATTAAAATTAGACAAATTAACAGAATAAAGGAAAATCTGAACGGAGCACCGTGGAAAATATGAGATGTGATTAATAGATAAACATGTGATATTTCAAGAATATGAAATTAATAAAATTTTAATTAATAAAAATAAAAATTAGAATATATATGAATTAAAATTTTAAAAATTACCAGAATAAAGAAAAATCTGAACGGAGCACCGTGGACGGGGCAGCTTTATTTTCGTATTAGTAATAGATATTATTCTTTGATGAGGGTCATTAAATGTTAAAATTACATTATGAAAAAAACTCCAAGCAAACACTCCTTGATGATTGACGAGTTATTTAGAATTTTAATTAAGTTTTCGAAGCCAACATTTGATAATAAACAAATATCTAAAATAGAAAAATTTAATGACCATTGCAAGTCATATAACTTCAATAGGATGATTAATCCAACGTTCGTCATATTTAATTTTGGACAAAGAAAAATATATATAAATCTTTTGAAGACCTTATATCATAAAGCCCAAATGATAATTTGTCTTATCTCTTAAGAAACCTATATTCCTGTGACCCAAAGTAATTGTTAAGTACTATGCTTATTACTTTATCAACGAATAATCAAAATCTTAAGAATTTTCTGAAACTTGTCATAAAATTCATGAATAAATTAAACACAGCTCAAATCTTAGTGTACGTTACATAATTTAATACCAAAGAATTTGTTCTGAAGAAAACCTTATGCAAATTGATGACTTCAAAAGAACATAACAAAAGTTAGCCGGCCAAGAGCTACAATGGATGAATTAATTTTGGGCCGAAACTCAAAAATAATGATATATTTTCGTATTCAGTACTCAACTATAATTTCTAGTAACAGTTGCAAGTTATCATCATCATTAAAAAAAGTTATAGTCATAATTTCTATTTTGAGCTTCTTTTACCTGGGGCAGGAATAAATATACTCAGTTAATTAGCACTCTTTACAATTTAGTTGATATATTTTCGTTTTTGTTGGATGATTTTTTTTTCTTTTATTAATTTTTTAAAGAGAAATAATAAGTAAAGTACCACAAATCATAAATGATGCCGGCCGGCTCTGAATTTGCTCAGCCATCATCAATGCCGTAACATAATGAAAAGGCAAAGAAAAAGTTGCACATACAACAAATTCTAAGATGATAGTCGTAATTTTAAATTTTAATTGGACTTGGTCAAACATTAAGGATTGAGTTTTTTCTAATTTGTTTCTAATTCTAGGCATTCATACCGAGAAGCCATATCCATAATCCATCCATCAAATTTAAGTAGGGAAAACAGTACACACACACACACAACACACACGCATGCCACTTGGACGTAAATACCATAGTTTTTATTTTTTTTAAATTTTTATCAATTGAGTCTATGTTGAGTACTTATTTTATATTGTGCATTGAAATTAACTTTTCAAATACATATGTAAAGTCTTTATTCTTTTTTTTAGAAGAAGGGTCGTTATTCTTTTAATTTCACTAAAACTTGATTGAGGAATTGAATAGTAATAAACATGTATAATTACAATTTACCTTCAAAGTATTACTCCCTCCGTCCCTGATAAGTGTGGTCCGGAGGGAGGGGCACGAGTTTTAAAAAGGATGTTTGGTAGATGTGTAGTGATTGGAGAATGAGACTCACTTTGTTGTAGTGTTAGTTATTTTTAAAGGGTAAAAGGATCATTTCAAAAAAAGGGTAAAAGGGTAAAATTTTAAGTAGGGTCATATCTATTTAAGGAAGGACCACACTTATGAGGGACGGACGAAAAGGAAAAGTGAATTACACTTATCATGGACGGAAGGAATATCATTTTTGTACACCCAAATTTTTATTTTGTTTATTGGTTACACTTCATCCACTGAAGAATGCAAATATTTTACTCTAGGCTTCTAAGGCTGTCCCAAATTACCGTAAGGAACTTACCTCAAAGAATTTTATTCAGAAATCTAACTCACATATACAGTTCACAAAAATAAACAGTATCTTGTAAAACATGAAGAAGTTTTATGCGAAGATCTCCACTAGTAGGCAATTCATGTTATTCAGGGACTAAAGCAAAACTATATAAAGTCAAAACAAAAAACAATAAAAACTTGGATAACAAAGTTAAAAAAAAAAAAAAGCGTAGTTGCTGTGATTTTTCTTTCTTTCTTTCTTTTTTAAAGAATTTTGTGATTTTTAAATAAGGAACAATAAGATAAGTGCGAGAGAAAAAATAATGAGAGAGAGAGAAGAGAGAGAAAGCCAGCCAGCACATGTATTCACGTGTCGGTCCAAATTTCCAGATCAATTTTGCAGGCATTTAACGAACAAAATGGGACTCAAATCAATATTAGCAACATTATAAGATGACCCACTATTTATTTATTAAATTGTAATTGTGCGAGCCTCCCAAATACAGCTTTCATCCCACCAATTGATGCCCACTTATTACCAATATATAAAAGCTTATTAAACATACTAGGCTGCTCAATTATTTCTAAGAGGGGGTCCTTATGTATCTGTCACACATCTGAATCACACCATCTAAATTGCACCAAACTCATTCATAAATCATAATCACAATCTTGAGTTAAAAGCACAATAAATCACGAGAATTCTCACAAATTATTTCAGCCGTATAAGCAAACGTAACATGAAGTCTTGACACACACCCAACTACAAGTATCAATTAAAATAAATATGACTAATTAATGATAATAGTTATTACAGTATTAATTTAGATGGTAAAAGATTATTCTACAAGATACATATTTGGGCCCGCTATGCGAGATTCGAGATTTATACTCAACTACAAGTTCAATTTTTAGACAGATTCATGCTTGTTGTATGAGCGCATCTTAATCTAAAAATTATTGGTTAAATTTGATTTCACAACTTTTCGATTATGAGAACATCACTACATCAACTTAGGACATGACCATAAGATGAAATCATATAAGTCACCATATGCCAACTCATGTTTTGGTTCGAATTCTCTATCCCACAGTTTTATGTGGCCTGCTCCTATTGTCTATCAAATTCATTATATTAATAATATTCATTATGAAAAATAATGAATCATAATTAACATTTATTAGAAGCTTAAAAAATTATGCATCATAATTATGGAATATTCAATCTTAATAATTAAAATTTTGTAAAATGTTAAATTACAATTATAAATCCTGTTTAGATATAATGAACCCTAATTATTAATTTTAAAATTAAACTAATCATAACAAATCAAAATTGAAGAAAAATAAAAATGTGTAAAAAAATAATTATGAGATACAGAAGACACCAAAAAATGGGATCGAGTGTGCGTGTGTTAGCCTAGTGGTAGAGTGATTAATGCCCGGGCCAAAGATTTCGAGGAACCATCAAAATTGTGATCCCTATCAAGCAAGCTCATCACCACAACGGTGATTGTACTCACCGCATAAATATTAATACCATCATTTATTTCAAAGGTTGATATAGTACAGAGTATGGAGGAAAGTGAAATGAATGCTCAAGTCAAGGCAAATATGGTGGTTGGGAGTGTTTTATCTCTCCAAACCAAAGAAAGAGAAAGGAAAATCATTAAGGAAGCGAGTGTCAAAAAGAAACAGCGATATATACTTTCCAAATTAACAAGGCTGGCATCAAATGGCAACCCATTGTAAAGCTGCAGGTTACTTGGATCCCCCACTCTCAAAATTATTCCATAAAATTATTTCTCTTCTGACTAGATCCAGTGCAATTTCATACTCTACTTTTATATGGGACAAGGACAAATCATAGAATAATACTTCAAAACATTAAAAGATCCATAAAAATTATGTTTCCTTATGTTATCAGCAGTCTACTTCCCTCTCCCCCTCTCTCTCACACACAGACACACACAGACACACAGTTAATGCATTAACCAAGAAAGTAAACATTAACTAATTCATACCTCTTGATTCATGACAGCCACTACTTGATTAGATTAGAGCATAAGAGTTTTAAATAGTCATAGAAATATACTGCAATGGCAGCCTGTTTCCTGGTACCACATGTACTCGAGAAAACAAATCTCCAATGATCTTTCTCCAAAAGTCAAAACCAAAAACTATCCGTTTGTAAACTTATTGTAACTTCCCAGACTTGTTGGCAACATATAAAAAACAAGGGCTCCAAATAATTTAGATTTGGCTCTTTATCCAACCACCAAATCATTCAGGTATCAATTCTATTATAGTTAAGGTGAACACAAACATTGCAGCTTAAGACCTAACAAGAGCCCGGATTTTTTATGCATAATAATATCCAGAAAAGATGTTCAAGCGAAGCGAGAAGAAGATCAAAGCAGTCTTCAAGATGCAATTTCAGGCAACACAGGTATGTCAATTCAACATTGTTGATGCAAAATTTAGTCTGTAGTAACTTACAAGACTTACGTGTCGGAGAAAAATCTTTAATAATGCTGATTCTGTCTGAAATTGAAGTAACTTCTGCTGCTGCCTATAGTAAAAAGGGCATCTTTCATATACATGATGATTAATTCAAGATTTTGGAATGGATAATTATATCTCACCGATGATTTGGTTTATGTGTTGAAATAATGACAGGTGCCACAGCTTAAAACAAAAAGCCTCATGATTTCACTGGTTCCAGTAGATGTAGGAAAGCCAACAGTCAGATTAGCAAAAGCACCAATTGTAGAAGGAACCTGCACCTGGGAAAATCCAGTATATGAAACTGTGAAACTAATCAAGGAGATCAAAACAGGGAGAATAAGAGAGAAGTTCTACTATGTGATTGTATCAACTGTAAGTCACACTCTTCTCCATCTTCACTCAAGATCACAATTGAAAATTTGTCTATAAAAATGGCAGTTTTTCTATAGTTAGCTTGAAAGAAAACAGAAAAATGACAGTATGTTTACTTACAGGGATCATCAAAATCAGGCTTTCTTGGAGAAGTCTCAGTTGATTTTGCAGATCTAGCAGATGCTACCAAACCAGTGAATTTAACTCTCCCTCTGCAGACTTCAAAATCTGGTGCTGTATTACATGTTAGTCTCTCTCTCTCCATCTCTTGCACGCAGGCACATATGCATAGAAAATTAGAAACAGCTATTATCTGGCAGCATCAATCATTTTCGACTTTAATTTACAATTCAGGTCACAGTTCAGAACATGAAAGGAAGCTCTGATTCAAGGTAACAATGATCATTGTTTTCTCTGTTATAACTTTGCTGGATATTATATGGCCTACAGAAGTTGAAGTAACAAAAAAATATTTTTCTCATGAAAAAAATATCAGATATGATGAAGATAGCGAAAACCCAATGGATGAATCATATGATCCAAATTTGGATGCTGAAGAGAGAGAGTCTAATGGCTATGGAAGGAGAACCCCAAAATCTCCTGATGTAAGACTTACTGGTTTTAGTTGCTTGGTTCAAAGTCAGAAACTAAAAAGGAGGGAGAACAAATGTATGTTTGGATTCATCGTTGATTGCATAGACGATGACACCTATTTTTGTTTTACAGAGTGATGATTTGAGTGAAGCAATATCCATGCACGATGGACATTATGGAAGCTTCGGAGATGCAGAATCAGATTATAATGATGCTGAATCAAGAGATGGAGGGAAAGGAACTCCACTGACACATCAAATGAAAGTGTTAGAGAGGAAGGCAGAACTTTCAGACTTAGAAGCACAGTCCCTTCGTAAGCAAATAATGAAGGAAACAAAGAGAGGACAACAATTGTCGGAGCAAATTGATTGCCTAAAGGAGGAAAGAGACGCACTCAAAGCAGAATGTGAACGACTCAAGGTCTCAGTGTGTGATGATGCATTTTCAAGTCATACCCCAAAAGAGACTGAAAATTCAAATGCTGCACTTGAAAAGATCAAGCAAGAGCTTCAACGTGAGAAACAACTAAATAAGAAGTTTAAGTTAAAACTACAGAAGACGGAAGATTCAAATTCTGAATTTGTTCTGGCCATGAGAGATCTTAGCAAAAAATTGGAACAGAAGAATGCAGAAATATCTCGACTTTCAAGCAAAATTAAGGCCCTCCACAATGGATCAGAGGGTATTGCAGCATCACCGAGAATGAAAATGGATCAGAATGAAGACGTGGAGAGGAAGCATGAACATGTTGAAGATGTAGAAACGTTGAAGCAGAAAATTGGAACTCTCTATTCAGAAATAGAAGCTCTCAAGAAAGAGAAGTCAGAGACAAAAGTGCAAGTTGAGAGGCTTACTGAGGATTACGATAGTTTAGAGGCAGAAAACAAGGATATAAGCGCCAAGCTAGAGCAAAGCGAAACAGAAAGGATGGAACTTGAGCACAGTTATGCAGAATGCTTGGCTGCAGAGAAGAAGCTCAAACTCCAGATTGCAAGCTTGGAGACAGAAAACAAAAGGCAGGCACGTCAATACTCAGAGTCCCTGAATATGATTGACGAGATTGAGTTCCAGGTTGAGGGCCTGCAGAAAGAACTGGAAAACCAGGCGCAAATTTTTCAGGAAGATCTGGAAGCAGTAACTGAGTTGAAAGTTGAGCAGGAGCAGAGGGCCATACGAGCTGAAGAAGCCTTAAGGAAAATGAGGTTGAGCAATGCAAATGCGACTGAGCGACTTCAGGAGGAATTTGAACATATTTCTGCCGAGATGTCACTAAAAATTGAGGAGAATGAGAAACTAGCCGAGAAAGCAGTTGCAGAAGCGAATGATCTGCACCAGAAAAATGAAATTTTAGAAGGATTGCTCAAGAAAGCCAAAGAAGAGCTTCAAATAATCAGAGACAAACATGAAAGAACAATCAGAGAGCATTCACAACAAAATCAATCAATTTCTGGAAATGGATCTTATCAGAAGAAAACCACACAAGAATCAGAAACACTACAGAGATGGAAATCCGAAAAGGAGGATCTGCAGAGACAACTAGATTCCGTGAGGAAGGAAGCAGACAAACTATTGCATGAAAATGTCACCATGAAGTCTCAAACTGACCTGAAGAAAACAAAAGAAGATAACTTGCTATTACAAGTGAAGAAGCTGAGAATTATGAACAATGAAGCCAAAAGTCATCAGCTTGAACTAGAACAGGAGAAAGAAGACCTGAAGAAAGAGATGTCAAAATTACAGGGTGACTTGCGCAAAAAGGAAAAGGTTAGTACTAGCTTAAATCGCCAGAATGATAAAACTCTATCTAAATTGAGTGAAATAATATCAAATGCATTTCTTAATCTGCCTCTGACATTACTTCACAGTAACATAAGCTTGCACAACTCATATCTTGTATAAAACTTTCATTAGTGATGTCAGATTTTTTTTTTTAATATCAAGTTCAACATATTTCGGTCGATTAAAATGTGAAGTGTGTGTCCCATTGTATTGATGTTATCCTCTAACATAGACAAATCCTCCTGATGAATTATGAATAACCTATGGATATTTGTTAGAGAAATTAATAAAGTTGTTAGTCCATCAGGATTTCATATCTGTGTTAGAAGATTACATGAATATACTGTTTGTGTGCCTTCCCATTCCAAACAATCTACATATGATGAATGAATAGTTCATGAAATATTAGGGGGCATAAATCAAAATTGCTAGATAGACATGAAAAAAAGTCTGTAGTTTACTACGACAATATCCGTCTCTGAAAGCCTTCAACAAAGATGAATAATTCTTTTGTTTCTACGGCAGCCAGACTAAACAGTGATCATTTTGACAGGAATTGGAAAAAGCTGCACTCCAAAAGTGTAACACCACAGAAGTCAGAAAAAATCAGGTATAAAATCACATACAGACTCTCCTTCCAGAACAGTTAGAACAGATTGGTATGAAATAACAAAAAAGCTAATGTTTTAAGGAAACAGAAGAACTTCAATTTAATTATCCTAGACATAGTGTGGCATCTCCAAGCCGAAAATTTCAGCCTAGACAATATTCATAAAAAATGAAAAAGATGGATAACGAAAGTACCATTCTTCCACAAGTGGAAATGAAACACAAACTCTAGCAAGAGCTCTAGCAAAAAACAGATAAGAAAATACCATGCTCAATTAAACATTACGTCATTACCAGATAGTAACAAGTTCGGAAAGCAATGAATCATTTCATCTCTTCTTCATATAATTCTGTTGCACCCATTCATCTGATTGTAATGACAAGAGTCTTTACTTCAACTACAGGAAACTGTGGCATCCAATGGAAAAGTCTCAAAAGACAATCCACTGCGATCTAGCAGCCAATCCAATGGTGGATGTGATGCGTCCAGCTTGTTAAGTGAAGTAGCATCGTTGAAGGACAGAAACAGAAGCATGGAGGAAGAGTTGAAAGAAATGCATGACAGATATTCAGAAATAAGCCTGAGATTTGCAGAGGTAGAAGGTGAACGACAACAACTTGTCATGGCTCTCCGTAATATGAAAAATGGAAAGAAAAGCTAACTAATTGGAATAATGGTGAAACCCCACCACAGAGCCTTTAGACCCAACACATATGATATGTACATCAACCATTTCCAACGTCATATGCCCAAATTTGTTGCTTGTTTTCTTATCCTTTAAAACCTAAAGCAATAAGATCCAGTACCTCTATGTTGTGGTTTTTTAATTAAACTGTTGCACCATCTTTTTTGCATATTAACGACATCCTTATAACAGATAACAACATTATCAAACAAGCAGTTCAAATTTGTACCATGTGTGGACCATTGTTGAGGTAAAGCAATAGATAATCATAAGGAAAGAAACCATTGATTGGGACTATTATAAGCTCCATATACTATAATTACAGACAGAGACCCAGCTAGACAAGAAAACATGTAACTAATGGAGACCAATTTTATACAAAAGGGGTCAAGGAGCATCATTTGATGATAATAAAAAACGGTTTTTACTGTTTTGGGACAGTAAAATCCACCAAATCTACTACTCCTTCCACCCTATGGCCATAATTGGATATTGATAGTTGTTAGAGAGTTCAAACACAAGATTATCATGGAGCCTTAGTTCATTCTTTGAATTCGTTGGTACTGCATTTACAGAAAATGTATCATACTTATACTCCTGATCTAATAATCAAAGCAAATAATTGGATGATTCCAACCCCGACAGATGACAAAAATGCAAAAAATGATTAACCTGTATATACTTTATCCACACCCTTTTGAGGAGACATGGTGCAGTATAGAAGCTAGCAAGTATACTCAAGTCATCAATAGCACCAGGATAAACAATAAACAACCAACAAAGTCCTTTAGTTTTTGTGAAATCTACATACTCCATACTTGATGCTATGGTTTTCTTTGTGAGTTGTGGTAATCGTTATCCTTCCAAACAAGCTTACTTTGACCAGCACTTCCATTTCCCGAGAAAGATAGTGTCTGCAGTTAACAAAATACAGGTTAAGATGCAAAAGAAAATAAACCAAATTAGCACAAAGGGATTTCATTGACATACCCGTCTTGCTCTCTTATCAGCTGGAGTTGACGGTGGACATGAAGCAGAAGCCTTCTTAGCCTTCATTGAGTTTACTGCATGTGAAAATCTCTTCGGTCTCTTCTCTTGAACTATTTTATGTGGGGTGCTACCCCCTTCATATTTGTAGAATTCAAGAATTGAGGGACTTCTTCTTTTAGTAACTTTTGATGTGTTCCCAGAGGAACCCAAATAAGGAGAGGGTAAGTCATATGGAACAGACTGCTTATGCATTCTACTCTTTTCCCTTACTCTGTTAAGAAATTCAATTGTCCAGGGAGATCCTTGAGGCTGAGTAGAGTGAAGAGCATTTGAGAGTGGTGTGCTATCAAAACGACCCTTTTCTTGAAAATACTTGTAGGAATTTTGTGAACTTTTTCCAATAATAGCCTCTTCCATGAACTCTTTTTGTTTCATCGTAGAAATACTTTTCTTATTAATGATATCACGATTTGGTCTAACGTCATCCCTAGAGATGTGTCTCTTATCAGTTTTAGAACCCCAAGCACCAGAGCCAGCACGAAACTGAGTAGGATTAGTAAATTTGGGAAGATTGGTTTCACTGGAAGGCCGTTTCTTCATTCCAGAGTTTCTTGCAGCATAATCTTTCTCAATGTCAAGCAGAATGGGTGAAAAGCAACTGGAGGTTGCATTAAAAAAATCTTCTTCAAATGCTGGAGTATCCTCTACATTAATAACTTCACCAGTAGAATTACCCTGCAGAATCCCAGTTAGCTTCATACTTCGTCTGCCAAAGTCATTCTTTGATGTTGTGGCTGGACTCCATCTTGGACTACAATCTATGTCAATAGGAGGAACCCACGTCTTCTCACTCTTATCAGATATTTGAAGATCTTTTGCCAAAGGAAAGTCATGAAGGCTTGACTTATCAATAGACTTCATCATGCCAGCACCAGAAGACCTCATCATGTCATGATCAATATCCTGACCATAAAAGAGTGAATTATCATCGATAGATAAACTGAACTCCTCCGGTTTAGGTATCTCATCCCTTCTTGACAACCAGGAATCACCCGAGACGGATAATTTTGGGAGATCATGTTGAAAATCAGGAAGTAACTTTCCTGGATCCACAGGAAACAAGTCATTTGAAGGCTCATCAGCATTATAGTTATGTGTGTATTTAGGTTTCTTCCTCTCAGATGCACATTTAAAATGCGCATTTCCTGAGTCTGGAACTGATAGTGAGGAGGAACAATCTGTCATTCCTGATTTACAATCTTCCCTCTCTCCGTATTTGCTTAATACGTTTAGCAAAGATAAGCTTTCATCAGGAACCTGATATTTTTTAAGAGCGCTCATTCTGGACCCATTTGACAATTCCAGAAACTCGCCAAGTCTAGAATCTGAGGACAATATTGCATGAGCTGAGAGAGGATTAATTGAAGGAATAGCAGTGAGAAAAGATTCTGCTAGGCTTTCTGAGTCAGACATTTTCGGATAGAGACCTGCACTCAACTTTGCTGCAACGCTGATGCAGGACAATATAATTTCTTCAGTCATCTCATGTGAATATGAACAAAAGAGCTGTATATCAATTCCTAAGCTTGCTGCTGCAGCATAGAGTTCGTCTGATGATTCCATAATGCTGCCAAGGAAATTACTTTCTCCCTCAAATATCTGTAATGACATAAATGAAGCACCCAGTCATGAACATGCGTAAGAAATACTGACAGTCGTGGTGAAGGTTTCGCCAGATCTAATCAGGATAAAGTACGGTATGCAAAAAGCTGCTTCCAGTACATTGCAGTTCCTCTTAAAGAAACCCTTTCATTCCAACAATCACATTATAGTTTTTTCTAAAGTTTAATGTCCAAAATCATGTCAATGGTGGATTTGAGACAAAAACTAATTAATACTTCTTTAGAGTTTGTCAAACGAAGTACAGGCAAACTTGATATGATAATAGAAAAGCTGAATGAGCAACATTCTTCACTAGTGATTAAGGTAGAATAATCAAGTTAGTCTTTATAATTTTTTCATGTGTATTTTATCAATATTACCAAGGTTTTGCACTTCTTGAAAAGATAGCATCCCAAAACAAAGAGACTTCTGCTGTAACACATGCTATTCGCCTTTTGCACCACATTCTCACCCCCAATGGAGGTGTATAAATGATTAAGAATCATAACTCAAAAGTAAAAGGAGCAACGGACATATTTATTATCTTAAAACTTTCAGTGGTAAATTACCAGGATGCAGCAACTGAAAGCAAAACTCAAGGATGTCAAAATACTTGCGGCAACACTTTCAACACATAAGGGCAAGCTTGAAAAGGCCTCGTCTGGAGCTGAAGCTTTCTTTCCAATATTTTTGCAGTCATACCAAGTGAGACAAACTGAAGAACTTACAATTACATCAACTGAAAGACCTATATCGCGTTCTACAACTTGTGCTCCTTCTTGCTCCATCTCCAGAATCCTCTGATATGTGGTTCTCCTGGAAATTACCATTTCTTCGTTGAAATTTCTGGTGTTCACTATTATAACTGTGTTGGGGCCAAAAGGCATACAAGAAAGATTTTGCTTTGATTCTGAGCCCACTGGCATGGATTGAATAGGCATCATATTGCAGGCTTCAGCATCCTTTACAGCTTCCATGGGTGCATTCCCATAGGTTTTCTTGACAGGTACAGAAGTTAATAGCTCTTCCTGCTTCGGCTTGCACCCCTCCTCGGCTGATGCCAAACCCAAATCTCTTTGCTGGTATGACAATAACAGTAAAATGACAAAGAGAACACAGTCTTTAAAATAAGTGAATTATTAATCATGATAGCAATACCGAAGACCCAGTATACGTCTAAACCAAATGTTATTTGAAACAAAAGTTCAATAAAAAATCTCAGTGATTCAAATCCTCAAAACTTGACATGTGTTGAACAGAAGATATGCCAGTCCGCAATTTCAATTGTTCAAACTTACAAATGCACTGAATGAAAAACCTTGAAACAATTGTGAAGAAAGAGGAAAAACATAGAAACATCATGACTTTATACAATCATATTTCACCAAAAAATCGAAAAGTCAATGGGATGTATTCTTCACTTGATTTGAAGAATTCACTCAACAGGACCAGTAATAAATTCCTGAGAAATTTCCCTATTCCAAATAATCAATGAGTAGTAGAATATTAGCAGACAAGCGTACCTTATGCTCCTTTACATTTAACTTCTGCTGTACCACAGTGGTAGAATTAGTCGCGGCAGAATCACCACTGAACATAGGCCCTTGATTCACGGTTTTGGTATCAACTGACTTGTCTGCAGGTTTATTTTCTCTTCCCAGAACATAGTTACGGGGATTGAGGAAAAACTCAAGATCACTTGACATCGATTCACCAAACATCAGAACATTCTCGACACCAGTTTTCAATAAGATATCATCATTTTTTCTTTCTCCATCTCCCCAATTTTTCAAGCTACTTAAATCTGCTTTACCAGAGGAATGGAGTATAGAGACATCAGAACAAGGTAAGTCCAAAATTTCCGTGTCCTTCTCTGAGTTTGGATTACTAGAATTACCAGAACGACCTTCTGATAGAATAAAATCGATGATCACTATTCCACTATCACTCGAGCTCATATCAATGTCAATGTTGTAAGTGTCTATCTCCAACAGCATTTTCCAACATGATGAATATTTAGCTGATTCACAATCACCTTCTCCAAGAAAATGCCAATCTAGATACAGACCATCAGATGCTGATGAAGACTGCCAATCAGATTGGGCGAATAATTCCTCAATCAATGTGTGTAGTGAACTAGAATGTCCATGATCTGAAAGAATAGGTGCAGGGAGTGATTTAAAAGAGTCATCCAGAAGGGTAAGCTCATGACAAACAACCAATTGGCTGAAACTTCTAAAGTTCATGGCTTCTCCAAACATGTATTCACATGTTTCATATTCAATGTCCTTTGCTGTATCTGAAAGCACCTCACAGAAATTATACAGGTCCAAATCAAAAAACATAAACTCATCAAACTGAGTTGGCTCCACTGACAAGATTGAAAATCCATCTGGATTCCCACAAAGCATTGAGTTCTGCTGGTAATGTGACAGTTCGATAATGCTTATACAGTCTACTTTTGATGACAAATGTGTTCCTTCAAGGCAATCTATTTCTACAGAACTGTGGAGCAGATACTTTTTCAAGTCAGACTCCATAGAACCCAAAAGCTCTTTGTTATTACTAATTCCTTCATCTGGTTGCATCACCTGCTCCAATTTGATATTCTCAAACCTCAAAACTTCATCCATCATAAGTGCTCTTCCAATAACACCGAGACTTTCCATATCCACTTCAAATTCAGGAAATTTGATGTTATAAGAATGAAGTTCTCCTTGAACAGAATCAGCATCTTCCAACAAATCAGCCTTTTGCTCTATTAAGCATTCAACACTTATGTCATCAACTGAATAAAGTAATTGTTGAATCTCAGCCAGGTCATGCAGTACAAACCCAGAATTTTGCAGGTCCTGCAAATTTCACTTGTGTTAATGAAAATATTACTTCATAGAAAAATAATCTGGAGCAAATTAGGAACAAGTTATTTGAAACAAAAGTAACAGGAAATTGTTTTATCATCCACCCAGGCATGTTAAACATTCGCAAGAATGAAAATAGATTTTGCAGCACTATCTAGAATGCATACTGTACAAATTCAAAAATTAAATCAGCAGAAGAACAGCTATGAGACTTCACAGAGTGTGATGATAATAGGAGATTAACTGAATCTATGCATGTCACAATCATTATTATGTATGATTTCAGTATGCCCATCCAAAACAAACAACATCTCAGTTCAAGTAGCTAATCTTCAATTACCACCAAGCTCTAATCAAACACCCTAACCTCTATAATCAAGCTGAGAAAAGTCTGGAGGCTGACAAAGAAAGAAAATATTCATTCTTAAAGCAGTTGTATGAGATACTAATATTATAAAGACGACGAAATAAAATCAAGGCTCTTACCTTTGTATATTCAGCATCTGGAACCTCAGAAATAATATCCAAGTGCTCGATTTGGGAATGGACATCACTTTTCTGCTAATGCAAGAAGAATAACAGAGAGATTTCACTGAGTGTGTATATATCATTGATGCACAGACACAGATACTGCAGACATGGTTTTATCAGGTATTGACTCTGATACGCAATACAGACACACGCACATGCATGCATGCAATTAATAAAAATGTTATAGAGATTTAGGTTCAAGTACAATCGGAAAGGAAATTTTAAAAGTTAAAATGTTGGGTGTCTGTGAAATTGATTTGCGAACTATGATTTTTATGATAGAACTAGTATAAATTTATAAAGAAAATGAGAAGTACGAATTTAGATAAATACTTATTTTCAACCATTTTTAGATTTCTTTTTTCTTTTGGGTTCAAAAAGTCCTGAACCATCTCTGCTTGTTCATTTTTTGGACACAACAAGTAACAGCTAACATGTGTCACAGCCATGACACTGATGTGTCCTATGTCCATTTATAATATGGATCCAACAGTACACAAAGTGATTTTTCAGAATCACAATGTATCTATCATAAATGAAGATGTAGCAGAACATTAGTGAATATCCACGGAATCAGAAAGAAGATTTACCGAAAGAAGATTTACCGAAGGAAGCAAAGATATATCCATCTCTGGAATTTCAAATTGCACAAATACAGAACCATCTCCTCCTTTTTTACCAGATATTGTTCCATCTTTGTCCTGAATCACAATGAAAGAACCAGATTAATATCACTATTGTAAAACCTGTTTACTTATTTCTCACCATAATTAATCTTTATTCTCTTCTGAAGTTAGTTTCCACAACTTTTAGAGAGTAAACAGTTACTTCACACTTTATAAAAAGACGATTCATCTAAGGAAAAAGAAATATATATATATATATGAACTGAATTTTAGTCAAATTCTTAAGGGACAGTATGCATAAGTTTCCACATCTGAATATTTGGCCATATTATTGAAGTTAACCGACTCACTTAAGGGGAATATCTGATAAATATACAGAGCAATATGAAAATAGTGAACCTCAGGCTGAACAGTAGAAGAAATGCACACAAGTGTTAAATACTAAAGCTAAATGCAGGAGCTGCTAAAAAAAAGCTAAATGCAAGAAATTTCAAGAGATTCAATCCAAATACAGCCAAAGATGGTACAGATACACCACTCCAAAATGAATTTTGATGGATCAAAAAAGTCCATTAAAGAAGAGTAAAAATAATTTCATTAGAATCACAAAGTAAAGCTCGACTGTCAACATAAAATTCAAAACCGATTGCTAGTATATCTACAGAGAAAAGTAAACTTCGTCAGTGATCTAGATCTACGGATAATGCATTGCACCTAAAATCACCATCAGTTTCCACATAAAGCTTGAACACGGCATAATCACAAAACGTATCCTACCATAAGAAACTCAAAAGCAGAAGAAAACTAAGAACGTCTTCTACCAAAAAGTACAACCTCATGTTTCTCCTCATTGCTGTCAATTTTCGGTTGCTCGAAACCAGCGTCGATGACGAAGTGAGGGAGAACGTCGGACAAGAATATTGAGAGAGCGTCGTCGATCGGTAGCTTGTCAATTTCGCGAGAGATTCCGAAAACTGGAATTTCATCAAAAGAGTGCACAAAATTTGCAGAAAATGAGGAACAGCTCGGAAGAGTAAGGTGAGGAAGAGGCAGCTGGAGGAAGTCTAGGGTTTCGACCGAACCGCCGACGGCCGCCGTGTCTGCGACGGAGTAGTCGGTGGCGAGGAAGCGAGTGCGCATCGTGTGAGGAATGAAGAGAAGAGATGAAACATTCGAAAGTTCTAACGGTAGATTTGCATATATGAGTTTTGGCGGTAACAGGGGAAATGGTTTCTCGTTGGCGAAGTGGAGTTTGGCGGATGATCTCCAGTTGATTTCCCTGCGGTTATGTACAGTGCGACGTTTGGGAATAAAATCGTTTTTTAGTATTTCTGTGTTTTTTTTTTTGCTCGGATTGGTGTAATTCACTTTGGTGCATGTTTGGTGATACATTGACTCATTTTATGTATGCTAATTTAATATATAGTTTATTTGAAAATTCATAGCTCTAATAAAAAAAATGGCTCGTTGTCCATTTTCCGACTATGCTTGATTACATATAATCGGAAAAATAAAGATAAATGATATTAAATTATTACTCGACTATAATACCCTTCATCAATATAATTATAGATTTAAAAATTAAGGACATTTGATAGAATCGTAAATTTTATGAAAGAATATTAATCTGTTGAACTATAGGGGGTTAATTAAGCATCATTATACAAGTGGAGGTATTTCAAACAAATGTAATGTCAATAGCATGTAATAAATATTACTCCCTCCGTCCCAATAGCAAGGTCTCACTTCTTTAATTGATGAGAGTATTAATTAATAGAAGTGAGACCTTGCTATTGGGACGGAGGGAGTATTTTTTTTTGACACAGGAGAAGGGGGAGTGGTGGGGTTCGACCCGAGACCTCACTGCTTACATACTGAAGCTGCACCGCTTGGATGTCCCTTGGGAACATGTAATAAATTCTTTGTTAAAATGGCTTTTTAAATAAAAAAATTAGTATCTTTCAATATTTTCATCATTCTAACGAGCATAGAAAATTTAGAAGCTTCCCCATTTACATTTATTCATGAAGAGAAAAATCTACAATTGATACTTGAGATGCGCACAAGATAAATATTGCTCTTGTGCAATAATTGTAAACGGCACATAAGAGGTAAACTACACACTTGAAAAATAAGACACCGACATGCTCGGCTATAAGATATAAGTGAGATTCGACTTGAAACATGTAACCTCAAGAACACGCACTCCACCACTAGGTAATTCCCAAGAAAAAAAATCTTGATTTCACCACCATAAATTGCTTAAATTAGTATAACAAACCATAAAAGTCTCACGATCAACCTTCATTTCACAACAAAGATAAATTGCTGCTGTTTTTGCTGCAAAGATTTGGCACAAGCTAGTTCAGCCAGGGCAAAACTCAGATGAAACAAAAACTGCATAAAGGGATGAAATGAATCAAGAAAACACTCACAAAAATAAAGTAAAATAGCATACAACAAAGGTGGATTAATAAAATGCAAGTTCAAAACACAAGCATACATATTACAACACAGACTATCATCATAATTCATAAGTTCCTCATGAGCTCAAGAATAGAATCAGAAATGGTAACAAACACTACATAACGGTATAATCTTGAAAGAGCATACAACGGAACCTTTTCCTGCCAATCGAGCAGGAAAAAAAAAATCAAACCGACAGCTCGACTTTAGAAACCAAAATACCATCAGTATCTGCATAAATCCACTCTCCATCATAAATTCTGGTCCCAGCAATGTTTACAGGAACATACTTCTCTCCAATACCTTTCTTGTTAGCTTTTACCGGATGTGAGGCCAGAGCTCTCACCCCGATGTCACAACCATTGATTTCATCCACATCCCGTATGCAGCCATTGACTATTATACCAGCCCATCCGTTGTTCTGAGCTTGTACGACAGGGTTACCACCCAATATCGCGCATCTCAAACTACCACCTCCATCAACAACAAGAACCCTCCCATTCCCCTTCTCCTCAAGAAACTCGCGTACCAAAACATTATCTTCAAACACTTTCAGAGTAACAACTGGGCCAGAGAAGACTTGCCGCCTGCCATATATCTGGAAAGTTGGATGGAGCGCCCGGAGCTCACCACTCCCTAGAAGCTGTGGGTTTGCATCACACACTTCAGCTGTTGTGACCAAGGCCATCCTAGATCATTAACCTTCAGAAAAAGACAGACCAATATAAATGACTATATATAATAGATTAATAGTCTACCAATGTAGATTCAGAGTGAAAATTACTTGCAATCAATTCAGCGAGTCCAAAACAACTAGTTAGATACTCATTGAGACACAGCAAACCTAAGCATTCCATATCATGAACAGATCTTCATGAAATGAAGACAAATATAGGCTATGCAATTTTGTTATGTTAGTTCGTACACACGAGTCAAACTACATTGTGTGTTATTATAGAGCCAAAATCCAAGTACCTGCAAGTCTGGAAAACTGTTAACCTATTTGCTTGGCTAGAAGTATCATACTGAAAATCGAGAGACTACGGTCAACACATGGTGATTCGTTTAGACTAATCAATCAGTAGTAATATTATCGTATGGAAAATCATTGACTAGCCATCACCCAATTCAAACATACTCCACAAAACATGTCAAGAATGACTCGGTATCAATCGATCAAATCAAACATATGATTTATGAGGAAAGGGCAAACAAAACAAAACAAAACAAGATTTCTGAAACACATCGAGTTATCACATTATTTGAAGCATGAATCCTTTTCCCTTAGGTTGATGGATTCAAAATCCATATACTAAAAGAGTTATTTAAAATCCATTCATGAATATTTCTTCCGAAATCGAATATTTCCATCCATACACATCCTCAGTCTCTACCTAACTAAAGTAAACTCTAGAACCCAAAATTGTCTTCTGTAAAAACATGAATTTATTATAAGCCAACAAAAAAACAACAAACTAACAAAAGGAACAACTAAATAACAGACATGGATCTAACCATCAAACATGCAAATATGACTACAAATGTAACTAAATAAACAAATATCATAGATCAAATTAAAGCAGAGAAACTGCAACTCGAAAAAAAAATAGAGAAATCAAATAGCTAATTCAAGCAAGCAGCACAACTATAGAGAGATCGGAGACTATTACGATAACAAAATTGCTGCGCGATTTAGCCGTCAAAGCTATTGAGGATTGAGCAACTGCTCCAAGTCAAAAAAAGAACTTTTCTACAGAAATTCAAAACTTTTATAGATCGAATTTGATAAGTTTCTGTGCGACTGGTGGACCTGAGGAGGAAGACGGTCGTGATTGCAGGCTTGCAGCAGAGAGCCAGATTAGATGATTTGCATCTTTCTTATTCTTGAAAAGTAATAAAAGAGTGAAAGACCGATGAATTTCTTTTTTTCTTTTTTATTTCTTTTTTTTTAGTGGAAAAGTCGAATGATTTTTTTTTTCAGAGAAAGAAAAGTAGGTGTGAGCAAACAAAGAGAAAAACTGAACCAACCCACAAATCGTACAAAAGTCGTTTCTAAAATACGGTTAACCGAACCAATTGTATGGTTTATTTTTCTAATTTTAAAAAATCGAGGGTAACGGTTCGATTTTTAGTTTTTATGTATAGAAACCGACGGTTAACCAAACTGAATCAGTACTTATAAAATAATTATATTTTATTATCTATTAATATAAATATTCTCTTATATGTTAATTCTTCCAAACTAGCTAGACATTAAAATATTTTGTATCACAATATACGTCAATTAGTTTAAATTGAAAATAAATGTAATTTGATTGTCCATTAATCTTTTATTACACTATTATTGTATATATTTGGTATCCGAGATGTGTTAAAGTTTTTTTTTTTTATAATTAGTTTATAATTTGTATTTTTTCTAAATTGTGTGATTTATATTTTAGAATATGGAATTTTTCATACTATGAATTAAAAAAAAATTATAACTTTCTTTTATTATGGTTAACCGTTAAATAATTGGTTAACCGAACTGATTTTTAGGTTAACCGTTATAGCGGTTTTTGGTTTTTGTTTATGATTTTTTAGCGGTTAACCGAACCGATATAAAACCGCATGGTCGATTTTTTATACAATAAATGGTCGGTTAACCGAACCGCGTTCACCCCTAAAGAAAAATCCAATGCATTGCTAAAATTATAAAATTGCATCAATTTTATTTCACGTGTGATGCTTTATTTTATTTTATTTTAATACAAGATATATTATCAGATCACAAATTAACTCTATTAAAAATTATTTTTATGTAAATTACTAAACTAATCAACATAGGATAAACCGGAAACAAGTTCATGTAAAATGAAAAGATAATCAACACTTTGGTTAGATTTGAATCACAATTCTCTTACTACAGTCTATAGTTATGGTGTGGGCTAGGTTTTTTCGACGCGATGCTTATTCTTAATTTACTAAACGTGGGTAACGAAGATTTTTGGTCCTATTTATTAATGTTTCTCAATTTTAGTTATAAGATTTTTTAAGTATAAATATCTAATCTGATTTGTGGTTATTAAACATGAATGGGTCAAAAATGAAAGTAACAGCTCATGATATTCATCGTATGCATTGTATATAATTGTTAAAACTAAACAACTTATATCGTGATAGTTCAATTCTAAATAAAATATATTAATTTTTATATAAAAAGTATTATACAAATATATTTATTTATTTATATTTTTTTTTGCAAACTTTAATATCTATAAAAGATTGAAAAATAGGCCCTGAAATAATATAAACCTAAAACGTTTTAATGTTATGAGTTTATTCAAATAAATATAAAAATAAAGTAGTTGAGTGATGGATGTAATTGTTTAGAAAGAAGGGAGAGGAATCCTAAAAGGTGGATTGTGTGCGTGATAAAGTAATGTCTCCATGTGGACAAGATGTACCACCACATGCTTGTCCAAAACATAGTTTCATGTAACTCGTCAGGATAATCACATACAGCTTTGTAAGGAAGTTGAATTCATAATTGACAAACATCGATTTTCTACGTTCTTAATTTTTCACTTGATATCGTTTTTAGTTAAGAAGATCACGTTTGTAATGAGCTATAAATTTATATTTTGGTTATATTGTAAAATGTGATACTTGCTTATTTTTTTAAATGAATTGGCAGAAAATGAAGTCAAAATTATGCAGAATGGTTTCACATCCATATAATATATTATAATTTACGTTTTATCATATATGTGTACTTTTATTGTTAGCAATTAGATTATTTTTATTCTTATGATTTTTACGCTTATGTTTTTTTCAGATTTATCGTTGACTGAATCTGAAATCCAAAATTTTGCTTTGGTTGAGATTGAAAAGTTGTTGTTGAATTTAGGTCGAAGTTTACGCCAGTTTGATTCAATGCCTTTGAATAAATTGATTGCTGAAGAGTTATCGTATGATAAAGAAAGTTTGTCAAAGGATCTTGCAGAATTTATTTCTAAATTTACTGATGAGCAACGACATGTTTATGATTCTGTAATGACTTATGTGGAGTCAAATATGGGTGAATTATTTTTTATCTATGGATATGGAGGTACTGGCAAGACGTTTATATGGAAGTCATTATCAACTGGTATTCGATCTAAAGGTGGAATTGTTTTGAATGTTGCTTCAAGTGGTATATCTTCTTTATTATTACCTGGTGGTAGAACAGCTCATTCACGTTTTAAAATTCCGATAAATCCAAATGAAGATTCTATGTGTAACATCAAACAAGGTACTCCATTGGGAGAGTTGATTATGAAGGCAAAGCTTATCATATGGGATGAAGCTCCTATGATGCATAGATATTGTTTTGAAGCTTTGGATAAGAGTCTAAGAGATCTTATGAGGTTTTCAAATGAGTTAAGTGTGAATTTACCTTTTGGAGGTAAAACTGTTGTCTTTGGTGGAGATTTTCGTCAGATTTTGCCAGTGATTCCTAAAGATAGTAGACATGACATTGTGAATGCAACTATAAATTTTTATTATCTTTGGAATAGTTGCAAAGTATTAAAATTGACAAAAAATATGAGACTTCAAAATCTAGATTCATCTGTTGAAGCTTCTGAATTGAAAGAGTTTTCAGATTGGATTGCAAGTATTGGATATGGTGTGATTGGAGGTCGAAATGATGGTCATGTTAGTATATCTATTCCAGGGGATATTTTGTTGCAGTGTTATGGTAAAGATTTGGAGACCATTATTTCTAGCACTTATCCAACATACAAAAATAATGTTGATGATATGTCATATTTAATGGATCGTGCTATACTTGCTCCTACATTAGAAGTCGTAGATTCAGTTAATGAATATATGATTTCTTTGAATTCATCAGATGATCGACGATATTTGAGTTCGATAGCACATAGAAATCTGACTCGACTTCAAATTTCTTGGAAGATGTACACACACCTGAATTCTTGAATGGATTGAGGTGTTCTGGCACGCCAAATCATGAATTGGTTCTTAAAGTTGGTACTCCAGTGATGCTATTGAGAAATATTGATCATTCAAATGGATTGTGTAATGGTACTAGAATGATTATTACAAAACTTGGGAGCCATGTATTAGAAGCTAAACTCATCAGTGGAAATAACGCAGGACAAATGGTTTTGATTCCTCGATTGTCGATGACTCCATCTGATTCAAGGTTGCCATTCAAGTTTGTGCGTCGACAATTTTCTTTAATTGTATCATATGCAATGACTATTAATAAAAGTCAAGAACAGTCTCTCTCTCATGTTGGATTGTTGCTAAAAAAACCTGTGTTTAGCCATGGACAACTTTATGTAGCCGTCTCAAGAGTTACAAATCGAAAAGACTTGAAGATTGAAGATATTGGTGTGTGATGATGATAAACATTCATCATCAGTTACCCAAAATGTCGTGTACAAAGAAGTTTTTTGTAATATCTGAAATGTAATCAGTGTTATTTGTTACTATTATTCGTGAACATTTTCTTTTTCTTTTTTTAATGATCATTTTATAGATAACCATTAACATTTTGTCTTGGTTTATGTAATTCTATAATTTATACTTTTTATTCATTATTCCTTTTATTTAATAATTTATATGTTATTACATAAATTTATAATGTATTCTTCCGTGCAACGCACGGGTGCTAAACTAGTATTATATTAAAACACAGTTTTAACTGTTTTTTGCCAGTTTTTTTAAAAGCTTTTCTATGCCAGTTTTTTAACCTCCTATAATCTTTCCTAAACGCTGCTACCGCTTCCCACCAACAGCCACCATGCGACACCTATATATATACACCCAAACATTGTCCGCAATTGCTCATCAATAGGGGTGAGCATTCGGATTACGGATCGGATTTTCGCTCAATCCGATTCGATCCGAAAATCTGAATTTCTTAAAAAATAAATCCGATCCGATCCGATCCGAATAATCCGAAAATCCGAACCGTAAAACCGAAATTTTAGCCCTAAATCCGATAAATCCGAAATTCTCCAAAAAAATTAAAAAAAAATCAAAAATTTGAAATTAATATAATTATTCATTTATTTTCATCCCATTCGGTATTTGGTAGAAAAAATTCGAAAATAATGGACTAACACTAACATACTAACAATGATCTATATTAATGGCTATAAATATCTACTTCTAATAAAATATAATTACTTCCTCAACATCATTATTCCTTCAATAAAAAAGCAAGATAATTGGGAAACTTTTCATTCTCGAAGCAAATGAAATTACATAAATAATTTAAAAAATTAAACCAATAGATATCATCATGTAAAAATCAAGTATTGTTAGGGTTTTAGAATTTAGATAGATATTTTCAATTAATAATAATAAAATAATATATATATATATATATATATATATATATATCATTATATCATTCGGATTTCGGATTTGTTCGGTTTTTTAAAGTTCTGATCCGATCCGATACGAAAATCCGAAATTTTGAGATAATGAAATCCGATCCTATCCGAAATCCGAAAAAATCCGAACCGAATTTCATATTTTGGTTTGATTCGGTTCGGATTTTTGGATTTCGGTTATTTTGCTCACCCCTATCATCAATTCACCAATTTTGCTGCACCAAAGACTGAGATTCTAACCTACAAAACGGAAGATATATGCCATAAAATTCACACACTTTTCCATGCTTGAAAACCAAATCTTAAATATATTTCATCGTCCATTTAAATATCTATGTTCTGTTTTTGTCCAAAGGTATCAAATGAAATCTTTAATGTGTTTTTAATTCCTACAATAAGGGGCGTTTAGTGTGATATTTGATCGGTTATGCCTAGGAAAGGAAGAAGAAGATTGTTTGAAGAAAAGAAGCAATTTGGCTAAGCCTCAGACTTAGAGAGGCGCATATGAAAATGGTGTTAATTGGGATAGGTTTGTTGTGTTGGACTTCTTTATACGATTGACGCCCAATGGTCAAGTCTTATAGTGTTATTAATTAATAATTGTGTATCATCCCATCCAAAATATAATGTGATATTTACTTTACCATTCTTTGCAATTTTTATACGTACAATTTATGTAAATTTCTTTTGGCGTTGTCCGCTGTTTTATACATGCATGATACATAAAAATATTACTGTGTAACTGAATTACAAACTTAAATCATTACCTTTTTGTAGAATCATCGAACATAATCTCTGCCCTTGAATTTGCTTTAGTATCCAATAATGATGATTAATCTTATTCATTTGCAGTTCCTCTATTTGGGTTAAGTTACAAAGTTTAATTTATATCTCAATAACATACAATGATAAAAAAAAACTCTTATAATATTGAATATCTCAATAGAATACAATAGGAAAAAAAATTAATATTAATTGAACATCTCAATAAAATATGCACGGGGAAAAATTCATATAAAATTGAAGCGATTATGGTTTTTAATTATTTTTCTTAAATCAATGCTATTATGCAAAATAAAATGTGTTTAAATATTTGTAACAATTAAATATATAAATATTATAAAATAAACAAGGGGTATGATTTGAATTATTTAAGAATTGGGAAGATTTTTAATTAATGTTTAAATTTAATTCAAATGAGAATTTTTTTTAAGACGACTATAAAATTTTATATATTTAATATACTTTTTTCAAAAATTCATAATATTTCACAATTCTGCTTTGGTATATTTATAATTCCAGAAAAGGTAGGATTCTAATGATTTGGAAGATCAGCGTCTCAGCCCAAAAGACAACCTTAGGGACTGAAAAGTAGGGTACTCGCTGTTTCTTTTTAATTGATTGGGGTTAGTTCTGTTTTTACTTTTTTAACGTATAAGAATAAATATTGCATTTAAATTGTATCATATTTATGCTGCATAAAAGTATGACAATTTTATATGTGCTACAATACAATTAATTGTCCATAATGTTAATAGTCTTTATTTAATTGTTTTGTATCATATTTATGCTGCATAAAAGTATGACAATTTTATATATGCTACAATACAATTAATGTCCATACTGTTAATAGTCTTTATTTAATTTTTTTATCAATATAGTAATGTGAAAATTGTTTGGATTTTGAATATCCATATACATATTCATTATTATATTAAAACACAATTTGGAGTAATATACTTCGATTTATTAAGTATGTGGCATTTTTTTGTGCTGACGCATTTGAATTGTTGATACCAAATTGTCACATAGTGGTGGATTAAACAATGAAAGAATATTTGGTTGAGTAGGGAAATAGAAAATGTATTGGAATATTTTGATAATGTTTGAAAATTTGAGCATTTTTTCCGATACGACCTAAGTGATTTTAATAAGTTTTATCCAAGTAGTTAGAACTCAAACATATTATATGATGTTATTAATATATTAGATCTTCTAAAGAAAATTTACACCATGTTGAAAATATTTATATATAATACATGCATATACAACAACTAATATTATTTTTTAAAATTTAACTGTATATAATTTTACTTTGATTCAACAATTATCTAATAAATAATTTATAATTGTAATTATAATTACATGTTAAAATTATAGTTTTTAGTATTATCATATGCGTGCATCGCACGGGCCAGTGTACTAGTTGTATTGAAATTCGGCTCCATGAGAATTCGAAAAAACATATCAGTATTTTATTTTATCTTTTCGAATAAAAGTAGCATACATGATATAACCAGGGATGACAGAGTGGCTGATGAGAGGTAAAATTGGGTCGCCCGGCCTAGCCCAACGGGAAAGTCTTCCGAACTGCTAAAATCTCAGTCTTTCCCTACTAGATTTGGGCGGAATCGGCCTGATTTTTCAGTCTAAATTGGCCCTTCGAATTTGGCCAAATTACTTTTGCCAGCTCTAAGTATAAAGCTCGGAATCGAAAGTCCCAGCGAGAAAATCAAAATTCTATTCAACTTTACATAGAAGTAAAGCTGCATGTTACTTTTACGTACTTGTTCAGATCATGTGTCTCAACATTTTATATATTTCACTATTAAATTCATCATTTTCATAAGATTTATTATAAGATAAAAATCATTACAACATAATAAATTTTGATTAACAACCCCAATAATTAATAATTAACTAATAAAATTAAAATAAATATATTGAATATTATAAATCTCAATGAACAAAATTAAACTAGATGAGTCCCAAGCGATCATCGAGTAGTTCGAATTTAAATTTGGTTTCGTTTTGTTTCCCCGCCTCTTCCCAACTTTCTCCTCATCTCTTCGACAATTTATGAATTATTTATTCCAATCAAGACCAAAGCCACGTCCGCTAGTTATTACGTGACACGCGTCTCGCAGCAGAAGGGCGTGACACGTGTGCATACACCGAACCGCCACCTCCATGCAAAGCTGGCCGATCCCATTCTTTCCTTCTTCACCCTCTCTTCTTTTAAATTATCTCAAAATCCTACATAACTGCTTCTGTTCTTATCCTCTTTATTATTCTCCCTCTCTATCTATATATATACATGCACAAGCAACTCCTGTTACAACACTCATCGCTCAATCAAATCAAGTAACGATCTTTAGAATTATATCCATTGGAAGTGAAAAATGGAGGCACAGTTGCAGCGGACACACGACCATCATCGCCACGAAGAAGACCCTCATCATCACTCTGGTGAGAGAGAGAGAAAGATCTAGAGAGAGAGAGAGTTCCGGTTTCAAATATTTTCATTATTTCTGACTAAAATTATGATTTTTTTTTTTGAAGTGATGGAGGGTGGAGGTGAAGCGGAGCATAACCACCACGGCGAGAAGAAGTCGGTCCTGACGAAGGTGAAGAACAAAGCAAAGAAAATCAAGGACAAAATCAAGCACGCCGGCCACACTCACGAAGATAATGATGATTATGATTTCGACGACGACGAAGAAACTGTGAATCCTTCTGATGTTCATGGTGCACCAAGTGCGTTGTCTTTTTTTATTCTTCATAATTAGTTGTTTATACTTTATTGAGGGATATGTATATATGATTTGATGATTTTGATTTCCTATGGTAGCGGTGAATGAAACCGCTTTTATCAGCGGCACAGCTCTGCCGAAACAAACCGGCCTCAGTTTGGGAAATCCGACCAATCTTCCCAGTGCAAGAGATGAACCTGTGTACGATGATGTAGGAAATTTCCGAGCAGCCACGGCACCGGACAGTGAAATGCGGCCTAATATAGGAGTCGATCCAGTGATGAAGAACTCTCCTCTGCTAGACAACAATCCCTACATTCCTCGCATCCAGAAAACAGAGTATTCTGGTGCGAGAGATGTTGGGGTTGGTTTAGGAAAGGTGAGAAGGCCGGTGGAGGATCCAAAGACTGATCTTCTGGATCCTCCACCATCCACCATCGGCTCAGAGCAACGAGCTAACATTGCAGAGCCGATGGTGAAGATTGCCCCCCTCGGGGCCTTGGAGGAGGATCCTCATTGCCCCAAAACTGACCCCGGGGCGATTCCTCCTCCTAATTATCAGGCTAAAGTCGCGGATCCTACCGGTAAAGGTAGATTTGCCCCAATTAATTTATTTTCCCTCTTTTTTTTACTTCATATTTAGATATTTTATTGAAAATTTTCGATTTAATTAGCCTCCCCTGCATACCTCTGCATATTTATTTCTGCGTCCGCCCCTAGTCTAATGTAGTAGAATAAATGCAGGGGATGCAGAAGCGGATGTTGCTCCGCTCCTTCGCCGTCTTGATAATCTGCACGTCGATGAAGAACATGAACCGAAGATTGAATCAGAAGAGAGGACTTATGCAGGAAGCCATGATCAGTTTGCGCCGGAGCCGATGATTCCGACTAGTGATGAGCAGTTCAATCCCGAGAGTTTTGATGCGGAGAGGCCTGAATCCATGCCCCGGGACACCGTTGCCGGGAAAATATCCGCCGCCACTTCCGCCATAACCGACAAAGCCGCGTCCGCTAAGAACGCGGTCGCGTCGAAACTCGGATATGGCGGAAGCCAAACCCAACAAGGGCAGGTGCAGGTGCAGGAGCAGGAGCAGGAGCGGGAGCGTCCTCAGAAAAGCACATTGGAGTCGGTGAGCGAGTACGGGCACAGAGTGGCGGAGCAGCTGGCGCCGGTGTACGAGAAGGCGGCGGGCGCAGGAAGCGCGATAATGTCGAAGGTGCAGAGAAGCGGAGGAGAAGGTGGTGGTGCGGTGAAAGAAGAGAGTGATAAAGGGGTGTCGGTGCAGAATTACTTTGTTGAGAAATTCAGCCCCGGGGAAGAAGATAGGGAGTTGTCGAAGGTGATCACCGACGCCATTCACGGAAGGAAGGGAGAGGCGGCGGCGGCGAAGGAGACGATACGGGTGGAGGCGGTGGCCAGCGACGAGAAGGCGGCCGCGGGAGTCGTGGATCGGGTCAAAGGTGCGGTCGGGTCGTGGCTGGGCAAGAATCGCGGACAGCAGGGTGGCGGTGAGTTGAATTTCAATTTCATTTTTATATGTATTTTTTAATTTAATCTATATATGTATTATGTATATTTCGTTAGTTTGCATTTATAATTTTGCAAACTTAAGTTAGAGAATGGGATTTGGATAGTTTATGTGAAGTTGTGTGTGGATTTTATCTGAATGTGCAGGGGAAGGGCTGGAAAAGGAAATAACTAGCAAGCTGCAGGAGTGAGGAAACTGCTTGAACTTGGACACGTGGCACTATTTTTGTAATGGTGTGTGTGTGTGTGTGGTGTGGGGTTCTGTTTTGAGGTTGTACAAAGTCTTATGATTAAGAGTTACTATTTCAGTGTGCAAGTTATGATAATATTCCATTTTCTTTCTCTACTTTTACATGAAATGCCAATATAAGTGTGTGTGTGTGTGTGTTTTTAAACTGCGAAACTGAGACATTATTGTATGAATATACCTGCTTACATCCGATCCAACTCAAAAAATGAAGGAAGAAGAAGAAGAAGAAGAAGAGAAGAGAGAGAAATCTGTCTAAAAGAGACATTATATTGTACATGTACATGTTTATATGAGATCCAACTCGAAAAATGAGAAGAAAAGTAGGAATTCCGTTTGATCTTTCGTTTTTCACGTACACAAATAATTTGTATTTATTACGTAATTTAAATCTATGAAGTGGACAAAACAGAAATCGAGTACCAATAGAGGGAGTTTATATCTTGTATCTGAGTTACTACCAATAAATAAGTCTTGTGACATTTGTGATCTAATCATTTACATAATTTTATCCAAATGAAGATATAATGTTGACGAATATTAATATTATATATATAATATTAATAATTATGTGGTGATTGATCGATGCGAGCCTTAAAAAATTTCTTAGTAGGTTTATCTAAATGTGATAGTGATGGGTAGTTTTTCAGCACTGATAAAATGAAAAAAGTACAAATGTACAATATTGCAAATCAAACAAAAACAAATTAATATTCAGAAAATTGTTACATCAAGTTGGATGCATAGCATAAAAAGGCTAAAATTCCCAAAGATATATATTTCTACTTCTTGTTTTAATTTATTTTTCTACTTATCATTTATCAATTAGAGTTTATTATACCAATTAAGATATATCATTATTTTTGTGTTATAAAATCAAAATTTCCAGAGAAAATCAATCTCACGTTAAGGTTAAATTGAAAGTTCATCTTAAAAATAAGAAAGTTGGTTTGTGGAGAATAACTCAAAATAAAATAGATGGGGATCGATTTTCATTTTTTTAAGTTGCTGGACGAAGGATTAAAAATTTAAAATTCGCGCGTACTACTTTTAAAAATTGAGGAGAAGAATATTACTGGATTGTAATGCTAGCTAGTGGCAAATAAGATAAATTTCAAGTGACATTTCAGATTTAGTGTTCCACATTTTGGTACATGTCACATATCACCTTCACATGGATAACTTTAGACCTAAATTATATGCTATATAATATACTAAATCTAATGAAAAAAAATTTGAGGGGATAAATAAGTTATCCGTCCACAATTCATTTGTCACTTTTATTTATAATAATAATCCCACATATCTCACTTTACTTTTAATTTTAGAATAAATCTAGCTGGCCATAATATGGCCAGCCATAATACCCTTAAAATTTTAAAAAACCGGATCGGTTTAATTTGAACCGGTTAGGAGAATTTTTTTTTTACTAATATATCCTTGTATTATTTTTAGCATATATTGTCTACTTAAATTTGGAAATATTTTCTTTTATATATTTGGTAACAAGATTATCCTACTCTAATTTGAAAATATTTTCTTTCATATATTTGGTAACAAGATTATTAAATTGATATAAAAAATATTACAAAAATATAATCCAAGATTGAGCAATTCATTCAAAATCCTTTACCAATATCGGCCAATCAAGATTTCGTAAAACTAAAACAAAATAAACAAAACCCTAAAATCAAGCAGTGGGCACCACGGCGCCGCCAGCCTCCTTGATCTTCTTCTCCGCATTCTTAGACACCAATGTGGTCTTCTTATCTGCTGGCAGCAGACCCTTGCCCAAAACCTTATAGTAGCCGAACTGCGTGACGTTGACGGCCGGCACATTGTCCTTGGTCGCCTTGTTGCGGAGCTTGTGGAAGTAGCGAATGTTGGAATGATGAACTCTGCTGGTGATAATGCTCTATCAAGATGTGCCCTCCAACTGTTCGGTGAAATGCACAAAAGAGAAACAAAGAACATGCAATGAATAGAATGACAGTTTGATGCACACCAAGTGTTTGAAAAAATGTCAAGCTGAGACGACCATATACTTTTAGGATAAATTTCGAATTTTCATATACTTTTTGAACAAAAATAAACAGAAATATATTGTGTTAATATAAGAATTCATATTGTATATGACATGCATGTACAAATTCAAATATTTTAAATAGAAAACAAAATTTCGTTAATTAAAATAAAAAAATGAATATAATTTGGAAAGATAATTATTGAAAAAAAAATCGAAAGTGTAATTTAGATTTGGCCAAATTGATTTTTTATATTAATTAATGAAAAATATAATCTGTAATTGATGTAATTAATGATTTGATTTGGAATGTAATTTTAGAAATGATCTTGCATTGATTTTTTCCATAAATAATATCAAGGGTACACATGTAAATTAATAATTCAAATAAAGTTTATTAATTATAATTATTATGCAATTACTTATATAACCCTATATGGCCGACCATAATATGGCCATTTAGCAAAGCTCTTAATTTTATTCTACTCACAATTATTTCCTTTGTCCCCAAATAAATGTCCAGAGCCGCCAAAAAATGTATACCAAAACAGTGGACAAAATGAACATTTTATCCATACTTATTGCATAAAAAACTAAAAAATGAACTTTTTACCTTAAGTCAAGAGGAAAATGTGACAATTTACCCTAAATTTTGCATTGAAAACTACAATAGGACACTTATTTAGGGACACAAATTTTGATTGTTCGGGACACTTATTCGGTGTACTCGTATATCAAGATAGTGGTTAAAATGATACCTTATATTCCTAATAAATGTATGAGAAACTGAAAAAGTAATCCTTGTCTTAAGTTAAAGGATGAACATGGAATTTGGGCATAACCTTTACATAGAAATATACAATACGACACTTATTATGAGACACATTTTTTTTAAAATACGATACTTATTCGGGGACGGGGGAGTATGTCTCGAACTGAGGCAGATTTTGTTAACGCATACTCCCTCCGTCCCATCGAATATGGTCTATTTTCCATTTTGGGTCGTCCCACCGAATATGGCTTATTTTCTTTTTGGGAAAGAATTAGAGCTTACTTTAAGCTAAAAAAGCACTTTAGCCGTACATTGTTGACCAAAAAAATACTTTATTAACTAAAAAATTACTTTATTAACAATTTATTACACCTAATTCCCATTTTCTTAATCTCCGTGCCGAAAACAAATAGGCCATATTCGGCGGGACGGAGGGAGCAGCAATTTTATATAAAAGGATTTGATGAAGTCAAATATAGAAGTACTAGAAGGCATTTAAAAAAAAAAGATATATATATAGGTGTTTTTTTTTTGAGGGAATATATATATAGGTGTTATATATATTATAAGTAGGGGTGTGCACGGGCCGAACCGAACCGAAAAAACCGACCGAATCGAAGGGTTTTGGTCGGTTCGGTTCGGTTTTTATGTTAGTCGGTTTTCGGTTCGGTCCATCCATTTACAAAAATTCGGTTTTCGGTTCGGTCCCGGTTCCGTAAAATTTCATCGGCACCGAACCGACCGAACATATATAATATATATAATATAATTATATAATAATATAAATATATATAGGAAAAAATAATATAATTATATAATAATATATATAATATAATTATAAATATATAATATAATTATAAATATATAATATAATTATATAATAATTATATAATAATATAAATATTTTTTTTATAACTGTCGGTTTTTCATATAACCGACCGAACCGACCGAATTTTTCGGTTCGGTCCAAAGGGTGAAGTCGATCGATTTCGGTTTTAGATTTTTTGATCGGTTCGATTTTCGGTTTATGAGATTTTGATCGGTCGGTCGGACCGACCGACCGATGCACACCCCTAATTATAAGTAGAAAGATTTATGAAAAGTAATAATTTTATTACAAATTAAAAATAATTTATTTACATAAGTAATAGTATACCATCCCCTTGCTCCGCCGCCAATCGCCATCCCTTTTCTTCTTCTTCCCCTCGATAACCCCTAATTAGCCGCCGCCGCCGCGCGCGCTAAGTGGAAGCGACGCACCGCCGCATTACCTCATTCATCTTCGTACTCTGCAATTTACAGGCCACAGCATGCAATGCCGCTTACCGAGTTATTTGATGGGAAGTTTTTCGGTTTTAGAATTGATTGCAGCTGAATTGTTTGCGGTTAGGTCTATCTATAATTCGTTGGATTTCATAGCTTTTTCGGGAGCTAATGACTTGCTGGTATAATGGATTTTTCCCAATTTCTGATATACATATGCCATGTACTCTGTAGCTCGTTTCGGTTGCAGAAATTTCAAAAGATTTTATGGTTTTAGCTTGGTTTCCCGTAATTTATGTAGTCGTATTTATAATGGTGATGATGTCGAAAATGGATTCGGGCGGATTGAGGATTTTCTCAATGAGTCGTGGAAAAGTTCGAAGAATGAGTCCAATCGGGAGGAGAATACTTCGAATTTTCATCCATCAGCGAATTCCTGGGGAAATTTCTCTGCAAGAAAGGTTTTTGTTGACGAGGTGAGATGCAATGCTGAAAAATTTTTCGAAATTCTATATCAAGATGGTCCAGGATTTGATGCGAAGCCTGTGTTGAATGATTTAGGTATTAGGGTTTCAGGCCTTCTCGTGAGGGAAGTTCTTTCTTGTATTATGAAGACGATAAATCATGCAAACAAGAATAGGTGTGCGAAGCTCGGTTACAAGTTCTTCGTGTGGTCTAGTGAGCAGGAGAATTACAGGCATACAACAGAAACCTACAATTTGATGATGGAGATCTTTGCAGAGTGCGAGGAGTTTAAGGCGATGTGGAGATTACTCGATGAGATGATTGAGAAAAGGTACCCAACTACTGCAAGAACATTCAATCTACTCATATGCACTTGTGGTAGCGCCGGATTGGCTAGAAAGGTTGTAGAGAGGTTTATGAAATCGAAGGCGTTCAATTATAGGCCATTTAAGCATTCGTTCAATGCGATTCTGCATTCTCTCTTGACACTAAATCAGTACAAATTGATTGAGTGGGTGTATCAGCAGATGTTGATTAATGGCCAGTCTCCTGATGTGTTCACTTACAACATCATCATGTGGGCGAAGTTTCGCCTTGGGAAGTTGGATCACTTTCATGGATTACTCGATGAAATGGGTAGGAGCGGTTTATCACCGGATTTTCATACGTTTAATCTCCTTCTCCATGTCCTCGGTAAAGGTGACAAGCCATTAGCAGCAGTGAAGCTTTTAAATCACATGAAGGAGGTTGGTGTTGATCCTACCGTGCTCCACTTCACCACTTTGATTGACGGGCTCAGTCGGGCGGGTAACTTGGAAGCTTGCCATTATTTCTTCCATCAAATGACGAAGCATGGTTGCGTGCCTGATGTTGTCTGTTACACTGTCATCATAACTGGCTATGTCGTTGCAGGTCATCTTGATAAAGCTCAGGAGATGTTCTCTCAGATGGTTGAAAAGGGTCAGTTGCCTAATGTGTTTACCTACAATTCCATGATCCGTGGACTTTGCATGAATAGAAAATTCGAGGAGGCTTGGTTGATGTTGAAAGAAATGGAATCGAGAGGTTGTAATCCCAATTTCCTTGTGTACACTACCTTAGTAGGTTATCTTCGCAATGCAGGCAGATTGGTTGAAGCTCACCAAGTCATAAAACACATGATGGAGAAGGGGCATTATACTCATCTGATGTCGAAAATTAAAAGATACAGGAGATGCTGAGTAGGTGAAGTACTTATATTAGGGAGGATCCTTTGTAACATTTTATTGAATTGTGTTCATTCATAGAGCTAATATATCTTCTCCTTCCTGTATTTTAGAAGCCTGTAGGTCTTGGTACATCCCAATTTTGACATCTATAAATGGCAATTTGATGATAACAATGGAAATGTTAGCTAAGCTTTATGTTGCTCTATCATGTGGGCTTTCAGTAACAAAAATCCCCCAGTTCAGTTCTGCCAGTCTAAAGACTTGATTAAAGAAGTTTTTTCATGAATTGAAATGGTCAGAAGTAGAAGCAAGTTGAGAAAGATGCATTAGGAAAGGGAAAGACTTGAGTTGTTATGCTCTTGGAACGTTTTTAGTTTCTCTCTGATGTAGCCTTTTTATTATCTGGTCATGTCTTATTTATTTAAGAATAATGTCTTGTCTGCCTTTGCGTTTGTTCGACTACATCTGCCTTTAGTGATCTCATGTATATACCTTTGGACTTGCTTAGCTCGCTTAAAGGTTAAATCTTTCTTAACAACCTTCTTGGCACTCTCAGGTTGCATAGAGCATGCATTTAGATTAAGGAATTTGATTTAAAAGGGAATTAGGAAGGATTCCGTATCCGTCAAGAGTACTCCAAAATAATTCAAAAGGAGATTGATGGATTTCAAATCCTTTACAAACGTAATGCACGTAAACAACTATGAATTGATTTGTTGTCATGGATTTCAGACCTTTCAATAAGGTAGCAAAACCTGAGGTTGTTTGGATAGTATTTTAATAGGCCTGCAATTGAGCTATCTTTGGAGCTGTTTTGGTGTTTTTAACAACCAATTTAGGTATCCTGCTTATTTTGGTTTTGTTTTCTATTTTCAGATCTTTAGAGCATTCTCTACACTTCCTAAAATTAATGAATTAGTTTTTGTAGACTTAATTAATTGCAAGGTGTCTTGAGTTGGTTACTTTATGTATTAGCTAATTTTTCCTTTCTTGTCCGGGTTCTAAGAGTGATACTTGGGACATCAATGCTTACCATGTTGGGATAAATTCCTATTGTCCTATATAGGTATATCCATGTTGGGATATAGCAATGCGTGCTAGTACAGATTTTGTTCTGTTTCTATGTTATATAGTAACTGATCACGTATACTGTTTTAACCATTTCATGCATACGACTGTGTGAAATCACCTGTGGTTGTTGATAAACTAACAAACTATTGAATTTGGGCAATCTTGTCGTTTATTGTATTGGATGAGTTTCCCTTTTCAGCTTTGTAAACTATGTTTATGAATCATGATAGTTGGAAATTCTTGCATGTATATTTGTTGTTTGTTATTGCACACAAGCATTGAAGCATAAGGTTTTATATTTTCTTGATTTTGTGATGAGACATAACCTAACACTGTAGAGCTACTATGAGTGGTTGCTAATGTACTACTTAGGAAATGCCCTAAGTGCCTGGAGCAAACACAATCATTCTTTTGCCCTTCCAGCCACGAGTTTGACGAGGGAGTAGGAGAATTGCTTTTCGTGCATGTCTGCCATGCATGATTTATTTGAATTTTTTTTCTGCTCTTTAACAGGCATTAACATAACAGATTATGGTGATTGGTAGCATATCTTTTATTAGTTTTTTGTTTCGCTAGCTAGCGAAAGAACAGTTCTCTCTCAAACATTTCATCAAAGTGTCATGCCTCATGGTTAAAGTGCAGCTTCAATCATCGTAAGTTCTACTTTTATATATCAGTTACTATGATGTACATAGATTTTCATTGAAACTGAAATGGCATATTGCTTGAGAGGTAAATAAGTAGAATGGAGTCGTTTTCGGTGCTTAAGGTAGCTTATCTTAGTTTTGTAATGCTGACTTTTTTTCTTCTCCTGCAAGGGATGGAAGCAGCTTACTTTTCTGCCCCATGGTATAGTAAGGCAGCTGTAAGTAATCGTGAGATACATCTTGATATCTTTTTCTTCGTCTATATTATCATGTGAAGATGCTAGCTGTGTGAGCATGGCAGTTCGGACTTCTTGTCTGCTGAATCAGAACGGCACCTGTGTTTTAAGAAATTAAATACTTGATGAGCTATTTTCTTTTCTTCCGGATGCAAATATTATCGTGCTGCTTCTGAATAGCTACTGAGGTATTGCGTGGAATGTGAGATTGCCGGTGTCCTCTCTGTTGTAAGTTGATACTAACTGAATACTTTGATGCTACTGTATCGATGTTTATAATCTGGATTCGATGGAAATCACCATTTGGAGATCTCACAATCTCATAATGCATTGGCATCTCAATTTGACCTTTGAGTTGGATTGAAGCTTTTGTTTTAATTCTAAACCTTGCAACTGTAGAAAGGAATTAGTTGGAAGATAGGCAAACTATTTTTTCTTTGATTATATTGCATATTTCTTTCCTTCCATTGATGGTCTCTCTCTCTCTCTCTCTCTCTCTCTCTCTCTCTTTTTTACTACCTCCCTCCCACAATAAGTGGCCACATGTTTTGCTTTTTGTGAGACAAAAAGCAAAACATGTGGCCACTTATGGCGGGACGGAGGGAGTAATATCTTTTATCTGATCATTACTACTTGCAGTCTAGAGGTCATTATTTGTAATTTGGAATTTTTAACTACTTTGTTAGCTTAAATTTTTAAGTTAAATTGATTGTAACGTAATTAGGATTTATAGCCATTTTTAGTTTTGTTATTAGGGCTGATTATATAAGGATTACTATTTTCGATTAATATTCTGCTTTTTAGTTTGTTACTGACTAGATTTCGCCAAATGTGTGTGTGTGTATGTGTGAGAGAGAGAGAGAGAGAATGTTATGCTAATTTCTGCGTCAAAGGTGGTGGCGTTGCGTCTTTATCCAGATTTAATTTAATGTGTGAAGAGAGTATTTTGTTGACTAATTAGTAATTTTGCATTCCACGATTACGGTTTTCCGCTATTTTGCTTCACATTCATGCATTTCCTGACCTAGGCAGAACATAACCAAATATAATTAGTAAATTATATACCCTAATTCACTTATTTATTTTATATTATGTGTATGTGATGTAGAAGAAGGTGAATAACCTCGTCAACCTTTCCTACTTCAAAAATATAATGTACTGTCTGACTTCAGCCAATCAGCATCAACTTTTTCTACTGAATGATTACATGGCTCGATGTCGTGGTGGAATCTAATCTAACTCTAATATATTGAAAATGATCTAGCATAAAAAAAAATACAATTGCTGTCTAAAATTTAAAAAACGATCTGATGTAGCTGCGCCTAAGCTTTTTGTGGCCGCAAATTGAATTTTGGGGCATTTTTGTTAGTTTTTATTACTCGGGCATTTAATTATGATTATGTATGATTCGAGATATTTATGGTATAAGGTTAATAGTTCGAGCTTTTAACTGTGATTATATATTATTTAGAATATTTCTGGTGAAAGGTGAAATAGTTAGTGTATTAACTGTAATTTTCCTTGAATCTAACACAAAATTATGCTAAGAATACTCAAAATAGAAATAAGGCCCAAATAAATTGTCCAATTACATCGCGAGTCCAAAGTTGACGAACAGTTCAATTTTTGACCCCTCAAATTTCAAAATCGGATCAAATTTGGACAGTAACTTCCAACTTGAGCCAAATTATTGAATAGGTACAACTTCTGCCGATTTCAAAGGTTCGACATGGAAAGTCCAAATAATGTTTGTATATCCACTTAGGATCCCCAACATAATCGAACACAATTCGAACCTTCTTCCCTCAGAATAATATAAACGAGAATTTTTGTGACTAAATATTCCAAGTTTAAAAAGTCTATTATATCTTACAAGCCGAACATGTCCTATCAATTTCTTTAATGCGATTTATCTCTCTTATTTAATTTGCAGGCAATTACGTATGATAGAGATTACTTAGTGGGAACTTTGTACCGAGCGTCGGAATTATATCGGAATGAAAAATAATCGAGGGCCGGGGAGTGACGTTTTTTGAAGCAATTGTTTAGGACCAACGATTCCATTTTCTGAAAACTAAAAAAAGGCACTTGTACAAAACGCCATCCCCATGACTCTTTTTGTCTCTTTAATCAAACTTTATTTAGTAGTTTTGGAATCTATTTCATTATTTTTATTCACAAATAATTATGGAAGAGGAAACTCGGGTAGGGACCCTAATATTCTCTCCTTCCACTGATGTCACCTGCACAATGTATTTTTTTTTTTTTTTATTGAGATCATTAATTAACTTCAATTTAATTCTTTATTCTCGTATTTGCAATAATGTCGACACATTCAATCAAATCCATAAGATTTTGAGCACAAGTGCACGAACTGTTTTAATATATGTATTGAGTTTTTCTAGCTAGAACTAGTAACTATAATTTTTGACACCATAAAATAATATGATATGAACACACACGAAATTAATAAATTAGTATTGGATTTTATCGTGTTCGTATTGTTATCATATCGACATGATAATAACACGAAATTATTGTGTCATGTTCGTGTGATACCATAATAACAATTTTTTGTTTATTGATTTTTTACTAGTAATTTATTTCCTTTCCTAAAGTTTGCTTACCATACAGTGTCAGTTTAAAAGAAATCGTATTCATATCGTTTTAATGTTTGTATATATAGTGTTGTGTTCGGATCGAGCATATCCTTAACAAATCGTGCTCGTGTATGGACTTATCGACCCTATACATCACACACGGCTAGCTCTATCTATTTCTACCCATTGAAATTTGTTTAAAAGAACATCATCTTTAGTTGGCAAATGCCGAAATCTTGATCTCAATGATCACGGCGAGGAACTTTCTAGAGAGAGAGAGAGAATACACTGAGAATTCTCGAAGCAGCAATTAGCAGCCTATGAATCCAGTACAAATTGGATGATTAATTTCTATTTTTTTTTTTAGTTCTTGGTAAGAACCCAGAAAATTTTATTAATCAAAATTGCTGAAAACACAAAAAAAAAAGATTGAAAAATTGTTTTAATTTGATCATCACTTCTTTTCCTCTGCAGGCTTCTTTTCCTCTGGTTTCTTCTCCTCTTTCTTCTCTTCCTTGCTCCCCTCTTTCTTCTCTTCTTTCTTCTCTTCCTTCTTCTCCTCTTTCTTCTCTTCTTTTGCGGGCCCCACCGACAAAATATCCACCTTCCCCACTTTCTTCAATTTCTTCACCACCGCAACCGCATCCATCTCTCCTATCACCGTCAGCTTCTGACTGCTCAGATCAGCAGCAATGGAGTCCACCCCTATTTTAGAGAGAGAGAGAGAGAGAGAGAGAGAGAGAGGAATATGCTTAGAGACCATTCTTTTTTTTAGGGATCTTGCATGAATAGTTTGAAGAAGCATAAAAATTATTACCAAGAATATCAGCAGCTGCTTCTATGGCTTTCTGCTTCGTTTTCTCATCAGTCATGGTCAAAACTTTCAGCACTATCTTCTGTTATCATCAAAATAAATTAAGACCCCAAAATCAGAAGAAATAATAATTAAAAAAATACCAAAATTAGACAAATTGAATTCCATTTTTCTGTGATGAAAATCGGCATCAGTATGTGTAAGTGTGTGTGTGTGTGTGTGCAGTACCTGAGCCATCGGAGAAGAGGTGGAGAAGCGATAAACTTTTTATTTTTGGGTGCAGTTATGTAAACTCAAAAAAGTTTTGTTTTTCTATATATATATTAGATTGGGAAATTATATAATTAGTTGGCATATTATTTAGAGAGGAAATTCATTCTAACTAGTATAGAGATGGTGTGTACCTCCTACGACCACTTTTAATAGCGGGTATAAGCAGTACTCAATGACCAATAAGATTATTATATCCATTTTTGTGTATAAAATATTGTATAAAATAAGAGGAAATATTGATATATACTAGTCAATCTTACAATCATACAATATGCGTAAATTCTTTTACCCTTCTACTGAATTTCTTCATTACATACTCTGATTTATCAATTCAATTTTTCAACTTGGAGATAAATCATGCAACACTATCAGGCCCATCACACTTCCGTATAAATAAATTCTACGTATACCAACTTCATACTTTTTTGACCGGAATGCTGCCGGGTATTTCCACCGGAAGTTTTAGGGACCTCGTCCAACCATACGATCGCAACCGATGGTTTCCAGACGCAGACTCCTTCAGCAACACACAGCACAACCCTCGTTCGTTTCCTACTCGGGGCGTAGGGTTTTCGATCGGTACACAAAGAAAATAATATACTGGAAGGGATGAACAAAAGCCTAAACTTTTATTTATGAACAATATAATATTTATTACAACATAAGTCTGTCTCCTCCAGATACTAATTTGAAAGCGTATGATCGATTAGCAAAATATGTAATAAAGAAATACGTAGATATCATTTTGAATAGCTAAAATAGGAGGGTAAATACATGATTTTATATGATTTTGATTAACTAGTCAATTTTTTCCCATTTTCCACACAAATAAGACACTTTTTTAGAAAATGTCCCAATAGATATATAATTAAAAAGTCAAAAAGTCTTAATGGTTATGTGTTATACATGCCCTCAAAACTGGTTATGGGGGTATATACTATCACCATACTGGATATACATAAATAATACTCTATTATTTAATGCAGGTTCTTTTTATTTGTTTGGCATTATTTAGTGTAGTCTTTTTCTTGAAATAGTGAGAGAAATCCTGCAAGATTGCGTATTCAATTTTTCCTAGTATTTAGAATTTTAGATGGGAATATCAGTTTTGTTTATAAAATAGTATGGGACAGTAATTAATGTGAGTGAGAGGAGATATAAGAAACCAATGCCATGTTTGAAAATTTCAATTAAATGTTGGAATTTTACAAATTCATCAAATAATTTTATTATTTTCTGTGGTACTGTTGACGTTTGAATTCTCTTTGGTTCTTTGATATTCTCTTTGGAACTTGAATTAAAGAACAATCGAGGGGGATCATAGCAACTAAATAGATTCCTTTCCCATTTGATTTTGTAAAATTGTGGAAAAGGGGCACCTTAAAAATATCGAAAAACTTCAAAAATTTTCCTCATAGTAAGTGGCTTATTTCAAAAAATTATACTACTTCCTATTCTAATTATATGTCATCCTAAGCTTAGGCACATCTATTAAGAAAATTTTCTTTTTCCCTAATTAACCTTATTTATTAATAGCAAAGTGGGTGGAAGAAATAAATAAAATTTTAAAATCTCGCCTTTTGGGATTTTGGCCTTCTATATGATGAGAAACGGTTCATCAAAATAGAGAAATGGTGAATGAAAAGGTAATTAATGGAATAAGAGTAATTAAGGTCAAGATGGGAACAAAGATATAAAACTACATTTAAAAAATAAAAAATTACAAAGCCTTAAACGTCATTTATAAAGAATAGGAGAGAGTAATAAAATAGCGAAAAACTTCAAAAATTTTCCTTATTTAATAAGTAATATCAAAAGTTCGAAATTGTGCCTAAAAGAACAATAGTTATAGGTACAAAGGTAAATTTATAGATTTTCTTGATCTGCGTTTTTTAACCGACAATAACACTTATAAAAAGATGGTGGAAGTACCAATTTTGTATCATTTTACCGATTTTGTTACGTATGTCGCGTAGTAGAGAGAGAATATATTTATTTTTTGTAGGGTAGAGAGAGAATATATTTGAGAGAGAGAGGATTAACATTTGGGCCTATATATCTCTCACATGGTATTATTATTAATATAACAGTCCACTCATATAATAATACTCCATCCGTCCCATTTATATAGGCGGATTGAAATTTTCATATGGATTAAGAAAATTTATTGGAAAAGTAAATTATATAGTAAATTTCTTAATTTGCCCCTATTTATTATTTGACTATGTATTTTTAATGAGTTAATCAAAGAATTAAATATGGATATATTAGTAAATGAGCTAAAAAATATTACTACCTCCGTCCCACAATAAATGGCCACATGTTTTGCTTTTTGTCTCACAAAAAGCAAAATATGTGGCCACTTATGGCGGGACGGATTGAGTACTTTTTATAGAAATAAGCCTATATATTTGGGACATCCGAAAAAGGAAAACAAGCCTATATAAAATGGGACGGAGGGAGTATAATATTAATAAAATATTGCATGTGAGTGATGGGTGTACTACATGTACACCCTTAATAGAATTTTCCTAAGGTCAACTTGGGCTAGGCCATCACTTGGAAAAGGCTATTTTAGATAACTTTATAATTACATTTTACATTTAAAGATTTCAATTTTCAAAAGTTGGTATAGACAAACTTTTCTTGAAAAGTAACATCTCTTTCATAATTGAAGCTATGAAAAAAATTCAACACGAGAACTATTCGATGGTCTAAAATCTCCTAGCTAAAAGAAATACAATTATAAAAAGGCAAAAACTCATATACATCTGGTTCAATCCGACCCGTGACCCGACCCAACCCGTCCCGCCTGACCCGTTCGGTCATCGTTGACCGGTCAATGGTCAATGTTGATCGCATTGACTTTTTATTTTTTTTTTTAAATTTTCAAGAGTCGAGCGAGAGGAGCCGAAGGCCTCGGAGCGAGCTAAAAAATATTAAAGTTGCCACAATCATTATCTATAAATTAAAATCGGAGCCGAAGGCGGAGAGGAAAAAAACGAAAAAGTCAACAGTCAGACGTTAACCGGTCAACACTGACCGGGTTGGGCGGGGCGGGTTGAGTCGGGTGGGTCAGGTTGGCCGGCTGTATGGTACAACCGACTGTACCCAAGTGCAACTCTTATAAAAATCATTTAAAAATAAAGCAAGAAACCTCAATAAACAACTATTAAACGACTACAAGAATATTCTAATTTCCTAAACCTTGAAATATTCACATGACGGAGCAAGCGTGCAGATTGTCGTAGTTAAAGAGGGAGGGGACGAACACCGAGTAGACGGACCTATATTTCTACCTTGTCCGCTCATAACATTATCAATACATATTACGTATATATTATTCGACTTTAATGTCTATAATAAGTTTATGGAGTTTGAATACACTACGGTTTTCTCAATCTGGCATTATTTTGCACATAAAATTCCATACAAAATTACCCTAAAAAATTATATACAAAATACAATTATCATGTAGCGAGAGGAAATACGAAAATTATAATATTATACTCTCTCCGTTTCACCATAAGTGACTACATTCTTTTCGGCACGAGAATTAAGGAGAAGAGTGCTTAAAGGGTAAAAAGATAGAAAGTGGTGAGGCCCATAACTTTTTGTGAGAGGGTATATTTCCTTATAAGGAAAGTGACCACTTATCATGGGACAATATAAAAAGGAAATGTGGTCACTTATCACGGGACGGAGGGAGTATATAGTAAGAAACGTATATGGATTTTCCGTACACCTAGGCCCAATATAATTTTTAGAATTGCTAGACCCAATATATTATAGGCCCAATTTAAATTAATTTTCGTCAACTGAATCAAACCGAACTAAGTGAAAAGACACATCACACACACACACACACACAGAGAGAGAGAGGGATGGTGAGTAAAAGACAAAAAATTGCGAAAAAACGGTTTAAAGAAGAGAACCCGGAGCTTTTCCCGCCGCCGCCGCCGCCGGACCCTAATAAAAAGAAGAAGATGAAGAAAAGCGACTTCAAACGCAAAAAATCGGACCCTAGGAATCCCAACAATGTGAAGAAATCATCCAGCAGTAAACATCCGCTTAGAGTCGCCGGTATGAAGCCCGGTGAGAGCTGCTTTATATGCAGAGCGCCCGACCACATTGCCAAGAATTGTCCCAAGAAATCTGAGTGGGAAAGGAACAAGGTTCGATTTTTAGGGTTTGTATTAGTATTATATGAATTAGTGTTATATATTCTATTTTGTTTCTTAATTTATTTTCTGCTGTTTGGTATGTTATTTCGGCCTTTTGATAAATGCACTGGATAATCTTGGAAAGGAATTGGATTAAACAGGAGTTTTACTGATTTTCTGCATGTTTGATTAGAAGTTTGGAAAGGAATTGGATTAAACAGGAGTAAAAATCAAATTGTACCTTGTTTTTGTGAAGATTGTGTTTTACTCCATTCAATGAAGTATCTGATGATGAAATTTGATATTTCTGTTTGATCTAGAAAGCATGAGATAGTGTTGATAATGCTTATCATGTTGGTATCATGTTTGCAGATCTGTTTGTCTTGTCGGCAACGAGGCCACAGTCTTAAGAACTGCCCTAACAAGAATGAGGAGTCTGCAGATAGGAAATTGTGTTACAATTGTGGAGAAATGGGGCATTCTCTCTCTAATTGTCACCAACCTCTTCAAGATGGTATATTTTTTAAATCTATTTTGGATTTGATATGATGTATGTTTTATTATGTATCATCATTCTGTAAATAGAATATATTATAGGCCCAATTTAAATTAATTTTCGTTAACGGAATCAAACCGAACTAACTGAACTATGTCCATAATAAAAAATTGAACTATAAAATTCGGTTTATAGTTAATTTAAACGTTTTAATAAAGAGAAAATAGCCTTTAAAAAGTATTCCTAGTCGAATAATTCAATTTATTCGATTTTTTTATAACTTTTAATTGGTATAATGCGGTTATACTTAGAATATGATGAGGACTCTTATCACTATACAATTAGAGTTTTCTTCCTAGTAGATTTTGGACTAATATTTCATGATATATTATATATAGTTTAACCTGATTAAAATTCTACAAACCATTGATTTTTCTTAGATTCTTTTGAGCATCTTCAACAGGTTCGGTTGTTCTTAATTTTTCATTGCTACTTGTTTCTCTGTTTTTTCAATCGTTTTCTTTAATATTGATGGTGGGAAATTTAGTAATTTTTTCGATCAATGATATTTTTGGCGGTTACGAGGAGAAACGTGCAATCGCTACCCTTGTTTTTCTAGATATTCATACGAGCATGGTCGAATTGCTATTGCTGTTTATTTATTTATTTTCAGGATATTGATGAAGAAAAAATGTAGTCTCTCTTTTTCTTTTTTTTAAGTAGTCATTGCATATTCTTATTCCCTTTTTGTTTAATCTTTTTTTGAAAAGCCTTTTTGTTTAATTCTGCTTGTTAATTAACCCTTCTGACATTGTCAAAATTGATATATTATTATTTTAATCAAAGTGAATGTTTTGTTTATTTTGATAATGTGAAAACGAGTAATTTTATGGATTAATAATTTTGAAACTGCATGTGCTTACAGATTTCAAAAGTACCTTAATTTGACAAGAAGATGGTGAGACCCTCTGATGAAGAAATCAATGAGGTAAGTTTTTTAGTTCAATCTTTATCAATAACTACTTTTATCATTTCAGATTAAATAATACAATATAATTTATTTATTTGTACATGATATGTTTGTTGCCTCAGGTGCATCGGTATATCGAGTATTGCATAATGCACTACAAGACTAAAAGGCAAACCCTTGACATTTGTGCTAGACAGGCCAACATTGACCCTATGTTTACTCAAATAAGTAAGTCTCTCTCTCTCTCTCTCTTTGTCTCTCACTTGCTCATTGATCTGATTAGTGATTGTATTACAGTGTGGGAGGAGCTAGAACGACAAAATTCTAATTTTTTCAGAGCTTACTATACAAGATTGGCAGTTTCGGATCAAATAGAACGATTTAATAGCCTGCTTTCAATGCAAGCGAAGATAATGCAACAACACAACGAGCTCCAACAAGATTCTAGTGCCTCTCAACAGGCGCAACCGATGCAACAACACAACGAGCTCCAACAACAATCCAGTGCTTCTCAACACGCAGGCGTGATGCATCAACACAACGGGCTTTTTTAAATGTTCTATTTAGCTTAAATGTCTGTTCTTTTTTAAATGTCCTATTTAGTTTAATTTTTTGTTTTCATATAAGTGTCCTATTTCAAAATTTGAAAGTAAATTAATGACATTTTTCCAATTTTATCCTTATTTAATGCTTCTAGTAATTAGTTAATTAGTTGTTTGTATATATTAATGATGGTAATTAATAAGGTTACATAGGTAAATTTCTTTATTTTCTTGGTATGTGTAATTTAACGGTGGGACATTTATAAAAGAACTGAGGGAGTATATAGAAAGGCAAATTCTCCCCAAACAGAAAGCGTGGCAACACAATCAAAAGCGTTCTTCTTACTGAATCGATAAAGCGTTAAAGGATAAATCTCTTTCTCTCTAAAACCCTTCCTTCTCAGTTCTCCCAAACATTTGCAGTCCTCACTCCTCCGCTAAAATTATTTTAGCCTCTGTTGTTCAAAATTCTCCCATCAACAGAGACACACACACACAGGGATGGTGAGTTGAAGACAAAAAATTGCGAAAAAACGGTTTAAAGAAGAGAATCCGGAGCTTTTCCCGCCGCCGCCGCCGCCGGACCCGAATAAAAAGAAGAAGAAGAAAAGCGACTTCAAACGCAAAAAATCGGACCCTAGGAATCCCAACAATGTCAAGAAATCATCCAGCAGTAAACATCCGCTTAGAGTCGCCGGTATGAAGCCCGGTGAGAGCTGCTTTATATGCAGAGCGCCCGACCACATTGCCAAGAATTGTCCCAAGAAATCTGAGTGGGAAAGGAACAAGGTTCGATTTTTAGGGTTTGTATTAGTATTATATGAATTAGTGTTATATATTCTATTTTGTTTCTTAATTTATTTTCTGCTGTTTGGTATGTTATTTCGGCCTTTTGATAAATGCACTGGAAAATCTTGGAAAGGAATTGGATTAAACAGGAGTTTTACTGATTTTCTGCATGTTTGCTTAGAAGTTTGGAAGATGAATTGTACCTTGTTTTTGTGAAGATTGTGTTTTACTCCATTCAATGAAGTATCTGATGATGAAATTTGATATTTCTGTTTGATCTAGAAAGCATGAGATAGTGTTGATAATGCTTATCATGTTGGTATCATGTTTGCAGATCTGTCTGTCTTGTCGGCAACGAGGCCACAGTCTTAAGAACTGCCCTAACAAGAATGAGGAGTCTGCAGATAGGAAATTGTGTTACAATTGTGGAGAAATGGGGCATTCTCTCTCTAATTGTCACCAACCTCTTCAAGATGGTATATTTTTTAAATCTATTTTGGATTTGATATGATGTATGTTTTATTATGTATCATCATTCTGTAAATAGAATTTTTCTGGTTATAATAAAAAATTGTACGGTGATATGGTTTGACAATTGTGTCAATGGGGCTATGTTACTATGTGATACTTGATTAAGCAGAAGCAATAATAAATTAAATTACATAAAAAGCCTGCTCAATGTCTACATATGATGCCTTCTTTAAGTACGAGTATGACCAGAAACATAATCCTCTGATATGCTGCTAGTAGCTAAAACTTGCAGGAGAATGAGATGTAGTTTGTAAAATTCTTTTTTTCTGATCATAATCTGAAATTGCAAGTGATGCTTCTTGGAAGTAGTTAACCAAGAGATTCAACTGTGCTGGCTTTCTGGTGAGAGAGTCTAGAAAAGTTTGATTATTGCTCCTTCTAAAAATATAAGACCGACAAAAGATAATTGTCTTTAATGTTGTTGAAATGCAATGTCACGGTTGCCTCTAGAAATTCCTCTCATCTGATTCTCTTTAAGTATTTGATTGTCAAATGAATTCATGGAACATGATTTGTTAATTCTTCTCTTTGTACAAATTATTCCAAGGTGTGGTTAGAGGCGGATGTAGAAATATATATAGGGAGGTGCTAAAATTGAAATTTCCAACAAGGAGAGTGCAAATAATAAAGGGAAAAATCTTTGTTGGGGTGCTGAAGCACACCCCAGCACCCCCTAAATCCGCCACTGGGTGTGGTGCTTTTGTATTTCTGCACGGTATTCATTTGGTTTACAAACACTAAATTTGCCATTTTTTTTTTTAAACTTTAGCTCTTCCAAAGATGACGAGTTCTTCTTTCTACTTAATTCTGTAATTGAGGATCCTGAAGCATAATATAAATTGCCTACTGATGCTGATGCTGATGCTCGTTCACTATTTTGTCCGAGGTGTTTGGGATTATATTATGAGCTGTCTGTTTTGGTGGTGCAGGAGGAACGAGATACGCCAGTTGTTTTATATGTAACGAAACCGGGCACTTGAGTAAAGATTGTCCCAAGAATACCCATGGAATTTATCCGAAGGTAAACTGTCATGAAATATCTGAATTTGTGTTCGTGCTGAGTCTCATACTCTGATGCATTATGGTGGAACTGCAATTATTGATCGGTCTTGTAAATAGAGACTAGTTTATTTCTTGTCAACTTTGCATTAAAACAATATGTTATTATCTATTAAGTAGAGTTTATCAAAGTCTTGTACTTGCAATTCTCTTTTCTGCTGGATTCTTTTGCTCATTTTGTTTGCTTTTTCGTATTATTACCAAGATCACTTGTGAATTTGGGAAGTTCATACAACTATCTGTGACACACACACACACCCCATATGATATGTTATGTGAAATTTTCAGGGTGGGAGCTGTAAAATTTGTGGAGGCGTGACGCATCTGGCAAGAGATTGTCCCAAAAAACGTGGCAGAATCTATGATGGAGCTGGTACGACTGGTCCATCATGTAAGTGACGTCCTCGTCTTTTTATTGGCCTTGTTTTGCTGTCTTAGTCTAATACATATTTCAAATTAAGAAAAAATTACTTCTGAAGGCCACATCGTTAGTCTGTGCAAGAATATTACTCCATTTATTTTCTGCTGAATATGTATACATCTTGATTATATTGAAAAAAATTAGTCCAGATTTAAGAGCCTTCTGTTTTCTTGGGCCTTGTCTTAACTAATCAAGTAATTTTTATACAACTGAAGCTTATGAACGGCCAAACCGGATAACTAAGTTTTCAAGCGGGGACGACCTCGAAGACGACTTTGTGCCTGTGGTTACACTGGCTGGGAAAGAAGAAGATGTGAAGAAGAAGAAGAAAAGAGAGGGACCTAAAGTAGTTGAATTTGTTGGTTGATAAATTTTGAAAATTGTTTGGGATTGTTTGTAACATTTTTGAACTAATTATAGCATATTGTAGCACACATGTTTTGTGAAATTTCTTTATATACAACCTTAATTATTATTATTATTATTATTATTATTATTATTATTATTATTATTATTATTATTATTATTATTATTATTATTATTATTATTATTATTATTATTTCATTACTGCATTTTTGTGTAGGTGAAACTGCTTCCCTTCTTTGCTGATAAAAGCAATAATTTATGATCTGGGAACATTTAATTGAATAGTTTGAACATGCATTGACATATCAAGGAACAAATTAAGGCAGTTTTGATATGTACCGCTTTCAATTTTTTAATTATTCTTCCATTTTTTTCCCTTCATTTTCAATTTCTTTTCTTGTATTTAGTAATATATTTGTATTTGTAAAATTCTTTTTTTTCTGATCATAATCTGAAATTGCAAGTGATGCTTCTTGGAAGTAGTTAACCAAGAGATTCAACTGTGCTGGCTTTCTGGTGAGAGAGTCTAGAAAAGTTTGATTATTGCTCCTTCTAAAAATATAAGACCGACAAAAGATAATTGTCTTTAATGTTGTTGAAGAGCAATGTCACGGTTGCCTCTAGAAATTCCGTACACCTAGGCCCAATTTAAATTAATTTTCGTTAACTGAATCAAACCGAACTAACTAAACTATGTCCATAATAGAAAATTGAACTATGAAATTCGGTTAATAGTTAATTTAAAAATTTTAATTAAGAGAAAATAGCCTTTAAAAAGTATTCCTAGTCGAATAATTCAATTTATTCGATTTTTTTATAACTTTTAATTGGTATAATGCGGTTATACTTAGAATATGATGAGGACTCTTAACACTATACAATTAGAGTTTTCTTCCTAGTAGATTTTGGACTAATATTTCATGATATATAGTTTAACCTGATTAAAATTCTACATACCGTTGATTTTTCTTAGATTCTTTTGAGCATCAACAACAGGTTCGGTTGTTCTTAATTTTTCATTGCTACTTGTTTCTCTGTTTTTTCAATCGTTTTCTTTAATATTGATGGTGGGAAATTTAGTAATTTTTTCGATCAATGATATTTTTGGCGGTTACGAGGAGAAACGTGCAATCGCTACCCTTGTTTTTCTAGATATTCATACGAGCATGGTCGAATTGCTACTCTGTTTTTTTTTTTCAGGATAGTGATGAATAAAAAATGTAGTTTTTTTTAAGTAGTCATTGCATATTCTTATCCCCTTTCTGTTTAATCTTTTTTTGAAAAGCCTTTTTGTTTAATCTTGCTTGTTAATTAACCCTTCGACATTGTCAAAATTGAAATACTATTATTTTAATCAAAGTGAATGTTTTGTTTATATTGATAATGTGAAAACGAGTAATTTTATGGATTAGTAATTTTGAAACTGCATGTGCTTACAGATTTCAAAAGTACCTTAATTTGACAAGAAGATGGTGAGACCCTCTGATAAAGAAATCAATGAGGTAAGTTTTTTAGTTCAATCTTTATCAATAACTACTTTTATCATTTCTGATTAAATAATACAATATAATTTATTTATTTGTACATGATATGTTTGTTGCCTCAGGTGCATCGGTATATCGAGTATTGTATAATGCACTACAAGACTAAAAGGCAAACCCTTGACATTTGTGCTAGACAGGCCAACATTGACCCTATGTTTACTCAAATAAGTAAGTCTCTCTATCTCTCTCTCTCTCTCTCACTTGCTCATTGATCTGATTAGTGATTGTATTACAGTGTGGGAGGAGCTAGCTATAGAACGACAAAATCCTGATTTTTTCAGAGCTTACTATACAAGATTGGCAGTTTCGGATCAAATAAAACGATTTAATAGCATGCTTTCAATGCAAGCGGAGATAATGCAACAACACAACGAGCTCCAACAAGATTCTAGTGCCTCTCTACAGGCGCAACCGATGCAACAACACAACGAGCTCCAACAACAATCCAGTGCTTCTCAACACGCAGGCGTGATGCATCAACACAACGGGCTTCAATCCTATTCTGCTTCTCATCAACAAGCCCAACCGATGCATCAACACAACGAGCTCCAACAACAATCCAGTGCTTCTCAACACGCAGGCGTGATGCATCAACACAACGGGCTTCATTCCTATTCTGCTTCTCAACAAGCCCAACCGATGCATCAACACAACGGGCTTCATCCATTTTCTGCTTCTCAACAAGCTCAACCGATGCATCAACACAACGGGCTTCATCCATTTTCCTCTTCACAACAAGAGCAACCGATGCATCGACACAACAGACTCCAACAACAATCTAGTGCCTCTCAACATGCGGAGTTGTTGCATCAACACGACAGGCTTCATCCCTATTATGCTTCTCGACAGGAGCAACCGCCAATGCATCAAGACAACGAGCTCCGACAATATTCTATTACCTCTAAAGAAGTGGAG